>CM031607.1:57216155-57256830 GCA_018398815.1 Conus ventricosus | reverse complement strand
CGTAATTAAAAAGAATTTACCTCAACGTCAGCATACAAACACCTAGTGCTTTAGTATACGGCGAAACAGGGAGATACCCGTTTAGATATAACAACTAGAACTAGATGTATTAAATATTGGCTTAAACTTCTGAAAATGCCTCAAGATCGTCTCCCCAATAAAGCTTATCAGACACTCTTTAACTTGCATTGTAGAAACAAAAATAATTGGGTTTCTTCCGTTTGTTTTACATTGTACTATCATGGATTTGGCTTTGTGTGGGAAAGTCAGGGGTCGGAATGATAGAATTTTCTTACAAGAATTTCAACAAAGATTAATTGATTGTTTTCGCCAAGGATGGAATAGTCAAATTCAATCTAAACAGCGATTTGAATTCTTTTCCTCTATCAAGTCATCACATAGTCTTTCTCCATATCTATCTGAAATGAAAAATATAAGTTTACGTAAACCAATAATTAGATTCGATTAGGTGTATCATGTCTGAAACCCCACCGTTTTCGCTTCTCAAAGGCACAAACAGATCACACTTGTCCTTTTGTCCCAACCAAACGAATGTGAGTATCATTTCTCCTTAAATGCCCCAGATATCATGCTCTACGAGAGCAATTTTTGCCAAAGAAATTCTTCGTCAACCCCACGGTTTTTAAAATGTCATTACTATTGGCAAGCCCCAAACATACTTTTGGTCTTGCTAATTTCATTGCCAGAGCATTTGAACTTAGAAATTCAATCAACCCTTAGTTTTGTGTGTGTGTGTGTGTGGTGTGTTGTGTGTGTGTGTGTGTGTGTGTGTGTGGTGTGTGTGTGTTTCTCTTCCCAACTTCCCGTTATTTAGTTCCTTTTATAAAAATACAGATTTTTTTCCCACCTCCCTTTAACCACGATCATTTCATTCTCTTGGTCATGTATTGTGAGACACCTTTTTTGAAATACATGCAGATATTATACTGCATGCTGTACTCACTGTATTATGTCCCGTGTTTCCAGTGATATGTACTATGGTTTTTGCATCATATTTCATGTTTCCCATATGAATTATGCTCATTGTACTATGTCCTTTGTTTCTGATGCCTCCTTTTTCCCGTATGACATGGGCAAATGGCCTTGTTCATTAAACTTTCGTTGATCGTTGATCGTTGATCGTCTCTCCTTCTCTCACTCACTCACTCTGTCTCTCTCTCTCGCCCTCTCTCTCTCTCTCTCTCTCTCTCTTGCCCCCCCCCCCCCCCCCTCTCTCTCTCTCTCCATGAGTGCACGTGGGCCTCTGTCTTTCTCTGTCGTGCATGCACACCCCTCTCCCTCTTTCTCTGCCTGTTCATCTCTCTCTGGATGAGGAAAAAAGATGAAATGTGATTTTGATTTGTTTTAAATAATTAACTTGGATGTTTTACCATACACTGTAAATGTTTTATTGATACAGCATAGAATGGTTTAGAAGTATTAAGTAAGCTGAAATCTTGAGAGGAAGAGATGGAGAATGGAGAGCAGGTGTTGTATGTGTGTGTGTGGAGGGGTGGGTGGGAGGGGAGGGCTGGGGGTGTTGTTTTTATTGGGATTTTTAAAAGACTTAATTACATGGTTATCTTTTATTGCGTTCAGATCATATTGTTTGAGATTCTAGATTCAAATAAGAATGCTGTTCTATATTTTTTTCGGTGTGAGTTTGTAGAAGGCCATGAGACAGATATCTCATAGAAGGAAAAAAGCTGAAGAGAGTATTCTCTGCCTTATGCGATACATGCTGTACTGTGGCAGGTGACTGCAATGTGTCATCTGATATTCATAAATGAGGAGAGTCACTGTATGTAGGTCTGTTATTATTGCCATAACATTTGTGCCATTTTGCTTGGAACGTTTTCTCATCTGCCTTGAGTAACAAAAATTTTAAAGTTTGAAAACATTCTTCAGTCAACGTTTAATTATGATAAAAGGAAAAATTCTGGAGCGTTTGTGTATTTGAGCATACATGTTTTGTGTGTGCGTGTGCATGTACATCACTCGTGCATGTTTGTGTGTTCTCAGATATACCAACATTTACGTGGGGAAGCCTTCATGGCAGGAGATGAATGTGAACAAAGATCTGTTTCCACACGAGGTTAGTATGTATTGGAAGTTCAGTTATTATGTAACCAGCATAATATGTATGTCATGTTAGCCTGTGTTTAGACACTGGCATGGTATGTATGTCATATTAGCCTGTCTGTTCGAGTTTGGATGGTTCCTGAATGGTTTCTGTTATCTTCATGAAATGAGAACATGAGAGACTCAGACACATCCTTTTTTTTTAAATAAAAATATTGGATAGATCTTTATTGTCCTACCCCAAATGTTGGTTGTGCGTTATTCTGAGCTTCCACTCTACACCCCCCGTGTTATTGTCTTTTTGTTTGTAACAGTGTAACAAGCTAGAAAGAGAAATGAGAAATTATTGAACAGAAGAGTGGTGTGTTGTCTATGCATGATACGGGGGGAGAAAAACAAAGATGCTGACACGCGCACGCACGCGCACACGCATGCATGCACGCACGCACGCACACACACGTACTTATGCACAAACACCTTAAACATAGTGTTGTGCTTTCACTTTCAGTGCCGACTGAGGGACATGACCTACTCTGCCCCCATCACCGTGGATGTGGAGTACACCCGAGGACATCAGTTGGTGAGACGCAAAATGTGGTCATTGGAAAGTAGGTCATCCGCTTTATTGAGACTTGATTTGGTTTAGGGACTTCTGTTTGGGTGTTTTAATGAGCACAACTAACAATTTGAACTTGCTTTTTTACCCAGATGCATTGTGAGTAGTTGGCTAGACTAAAAACGGCATGACCTGTCATGATCAGGGCGACGCTGGCAAAACCTCCCGTGGCAATCAGGCAGACAGTGGGGCCAGAACAGCCTGCACCGATCAGCATCAGAGAGGCTTGGCAGCAGTGCCATGGCTCTCTTTGAAAGGTGTTCTCTTGGCATAGTCCTATTGACACCCCCCTACAGACAGTGACAAGATGATCCAGGTGTAGCTGGGCAGGACAGGGGAAGAGAGACTGAGCCGCATGAGAGGAGGGCCACTGACAGGGCGTGGAAGATGAGAAACGGGGAAAAAGACACCAACTTTTGAGGGAGGTTCAGAATAATAATCATGTTTGTTGTTTTTTTCATGTGGATGCTGTAATGTTGAATGATAGACATGAAATCACTTAAGTGCTTTGATCAGTTATCTGAAGGTAATGTATGCTCTGCTTGTTATGTAAATGACACAATTTGCTTCGTTTTAGTACTGAAAACGTACAAAGCCTCATATCATACCTTCAGTATTTTTTCTGAAACCATACATCAGTATCTGTCTGAAATTTTTGAGTGACAGGATTTTCCATTTCTGAAAATTCAGAAGAGAAAAATGTGGTGAAAAAGCATTCAGTAGTTGTTGTTTTTTTTTGCGGTGCAAAAATGGAAATCTCAGGACACTGGTTAAAACAAATCTTAAAATCATTTTGTTGGAAGCTGCTGTTTTTTGCCTGAAGCTATCCATTCCATACTTTTTTTTTTCTGTACTGCTTTTTTCTTTCACATTCTTGTATGAAGGCAGTCCATTGTGTAGATATAGAGAATGGTCACTCTGGTGGGAAGGGGAAGGCAGATTCATGTTTGTGTGCGCACAGGGTTTTGAGCAAAGGAGGGGAGAGGGAAGGAGGAAAGAGGCTGGGGATGGGGCTGGTAATGTGGGGAGATGGTGTGTGTGTGTGTTTGGGGGGAGGCAGACATGCAAAATGTTGTGTAACATGTCTGAGTGCAGATATTTGAGTGCTGTGTTATTGTAAAGCACTTTGAGGTGTATGAGAGTTGTGGAAAAATGATGATGTGATCTGTGATTTTGACTGAGATGTAGGCAGCCAAGTCATGTGCCAGAATGTTTCTTCATATGGGAGTCCGGACATGACTTAAAGGCGCACTTTCAGCCACAGATCTCGCAGGGTAAGGAGTTCCACAACTAGGGGCCCTGCTTCTTCTGTTTCCTCTGCCGGAACGGCAGTTGCTCACTTCATCCCAGAAAGTCGTCGTGCCATGACGGTCCTTGTGGGGTCTGTCAGTGATAAAAGATATCTTGCTGTTGGCCTGTCATTTGTGTGTCATGCGTGTGAACTCATGGGTTTGCATTGTTGCGTCAGGATGCCCATCATGTTACGGAGCTCCAACTGCCACCTGACAGGGAAGAGTGCAGCAGAAATGGCCAAGATGAAGGAATGTCCCTTGGACCCCGGGGGCTACTTCATTGTCCGGGGCACGGAGAAGGTCATCCTCATACAGGAGCAGCTGTCCAAGAACAGGATGATTGTGGAGAAGGGGCCCAAGGGGGACTTCCAGTGTTCCGTCACTAGGTGAGAGGAAAAGAGGCAGCAGGACGAAAACTGCATGGCATCATTTGTCAGCTTGAAGCCTCCATCATTTGTTGAGAATTTTAAAGAGGTTTCCCCGAAATTTTGGTAAAACAAAATGTCGTAAGTTTTGTTATGAAAGGAGTTCTTTGGGTTTTTGTGTGTGTGTGTGTGTTTTTTTGTTTTGTTTTGTTTTTGTTTTTAATGGACATGATAGAAAGTTGCCCATCAGAACAGAAAAGTGTTCTTTGCATAGCTCAGAGTAGATGTGGTGGATTAAAATAGAATCTTTTTTTTTTTAATGTAGCAGTGTACAGAAGATAGATTTTTTTTTTTCTGCAGCAGAAATTGAATTGCGTCGAATAAGAAAAAGCAGATACCAAGGCTTTTCAAGACGGAAAGTTTGATTAAAAGATATCAACTGTTTAGACTTGCATATTGTATTATGTTAAACACAAAAAAGTGAACTCCTAATATATTCTCAGATCTATTCAGTAATTTTTTCAAGCCGTGACCGTGTGCTAATTTACTGTAGAGTTTTATGCAGTTCAGGTACATGCCCACAACCATCAGTCTTAGACCCAGGAATGGTTTAAATCAGTGATGACTAGGAGATAAGTGTAAACTATGTCTACCGTCTAGGGAATGCAGCTCCCATAGATATTTAGAACCGGGTTCTAGCCTCAGGAAGGGTAAGTTTACATGCACTAGCGATGACCTTTGTGATTCCAGAGTAGTCTAAACAAAGAGACCCGTCTGGCACTGGGAAGGCACGTGTGGATTTTCCTGCTTCACTAACATATCGGACAGAAGAAGAATGACATGTGGTGTTAGAACTGGTTCAGCAAAGTAGTTCACAGAATGAGGGGGGTAAAGGTGTACAAGTTTATCGAAAAGAATCTGAGCTTGATTTATTTGCTCTGGGTATTTAATATTTCTATACGTCATACCATCTGAAGCCCAAACAGTGAAAAGTGTGTACTATGTGCAATGATTTGATTTCCTTTAAAAAAAAAAGAAAAGGAATTCACTTGGATTACACATATTCAATTGAATACCTCAGGCTTTCTCTGCATCTGTTCAAAGTAAGAGTGAAGTTTTATGCCCCTTTCCTTTGCTGTTGTCATGCAAAAACCATACAAACGTAAACAGATTGTGTTCTCCTACATTTTACTTATGTTTTTCCATAACTGTAGCATTGCTATTTTACCAAAAATGTATTTAGTTCTATGCTTATTACAAAGTTCGCGTTTTACCCCTTCCATTGATATATAACAATTACTTGTTAGGTTTATATTAGGAGATGTAAAATAAATAAAATAAATCGTGCGTCTGCAACGGTTGTAAGCACGTGCGGTGCATTGCGTCTGCAGAGAAGTGATGTTGCTCTGCCACGCGCGCCCGTCTGGAAAGTGTTAAAGAATATACATCTGGCAGTTTGGGACATGTTATATCAAAACAGTTTAACAGATCATGATCTTGCTTTTCTAGAATATTTTGGTCTTTGTCAAACTAAATTTACCTCCCCTCCCATTGGAGACATTCTCCTCACCAAAACCCATTTGGGGCTAGGGCTTCTTGGAATGATCATGGAGACATTCCACCATGTATCATGCATGTGTGGCAAGTGGTGCCAAGCTTGACTGTGTGTGCAGCTCAGTGAACATGATGTTGATGTGTCCTACATTGCTCTGTGCACAGTTCCACGCATGAGAAGAAGACCAAGACCTATGTGATCTGCAAGAAAGACCGGTTCTACGTCAAACACAACTGTTTCTCTGAAGTATGTTATTTGTGTGACAGGCATCACTTTTTCTTGTTTTAAACAGTGAAGTTAAAGTTGAAGACTTAACAGTGAAGGAACTCAAGCATTCAGTCACGGATGTCTTGACAAAATGAATGAAAAGGGAAAAAAAAGGGAAAAAGAAAGAGAGAAAGAAAGAATTGTTATGTTTGTGTGAACACACTAATGGGGGCATCAAATTTCCCTGAGAGATGATGCAGTAAGACTGAATGATGTTTTTGTGGAAAGGCTGAACAGAACATCAAATTTCCCTGAGAGATGATGCAGTAAGACTGAATGATGTTTTTGTGGAAAGGCTGAACAGAACATCAAATTTCCCTGAGAGATGGGGGCGGAAACAGACTGATGAACATTTGGTGTAGAGACATCAATCTGTGCTGCTGTTTACTGGTCAGTAATTATGCTCAAAGGGATAATAGTGTCAAATCAAACAGACCAGGAAGCATTGATGATGATCATGATGATGATGATAGTGGTGATGATGATTGTGACAGGACATTCCAGTAATCATCACGATGAAAGGGATGGGGATAGAAACAGACCAGAGAGGAATGATAATGATAATAGTGATGATGATGATTGTGGTGATGATGATCATGATCATGATGATAGTGGTGATGATGATGATGATCATGATGATAGTGGTGATGATGGTGATCTCAGATGATGATGATGATGATGACAGGACATTCCAGTGATCATCATGATGAAAGCGATGGGGATAGAGGCAGACCAGTATGCGATGATGTTGGTGGGAACGGATGAGGACACTGTGTTGGCCATGGCTCCCTGCTTGAAGAATGTGAGAAACACGATGTCAACACACAGAAACGGGTAAAGCACGTCACAGTGAGTCACCGTTCGTCTTTGTCTTTAGCTCACTTTCAGTCCTTACCTCTCCATCCATCTTGAGTCGTCATTCTCTGTCTTTCTGTGTGTGTTATTGTTGTATTTCTGTCACGATAATGATCTTGCATATTTGATGTAAAGACATTATTCTGAAATCTGCCACAAGTGTTTTGTATACCGGACAGATGAGAAGTCGTTGTTCTCAGCTGTAGCCACCCTCACCATTTCCCACCCCGATTATCCCCCTTGCCCTCCTTCCATTTCCTCATTGCCCCACCCCCACTGTTCCCCTCCACCCTCTGCAGGCATGCTCAGACTTTTCCTGTCACCTAGACACGCATACACACACACACACACGCACGCACGCACGCACGCACGCACGCACACACACGTGATCTGAGTACTGAGCAGGCTTCTACGAATGGAAGTCTGTTGTCATGGTGATCGACTGAGATGTCTGCGCTTTAATTCTATATTACAATCTGGATACCCTAATAAGAGAAAGACATTTTGGAACATATGTGGATATATAAGTAAGTGTTGAAGTAGATTTTAATACAATGTGATTTAAATACAATAAAAGTAAAGTTTGCAAGTTCCAAAATCAGAGAGTCAGTGAACTGTTTCTGTAAGGGAGAGCCTTCCTCCTTTCATTGCCTTGACCTTCCATTAATGCATTAAGTATCCTTGTAAGGCTGGATGAACAGAGAGGGTTTTGAAGTTGTAACACTCATACCCTCTAGTGGTGCAAATTTTCGACTGTTGTCTCTACAGCTGGTTGCTCTGACCATTTGACTAGCGGCCATTCTGAAGTGATGCAGCCATCCAATATGAACTTTACCTATTAAAAGTCTGTCTGTCTGGTTCTAGAACATTAACATCTTTGCAGATACTGGATTTATCACCCATGTTAGTAGCACTCGGGTTCATCCATCAGAAGTAATTCAGCATGCAAGGATAAACATCCCAGGATTGTGTGAGAGCAGGGGACTTGTCTTAAGCTACACTTCACCACTAGAACAACAACACATAGGATGGTCTGTGAAAAGGGCAGCTGTTAGGTTATGTGTTCGTGGGATTTGAACTTGAGGCATCTGACTGTGCTCTTGGTGCTCTTCCATTGAGCCAGCCAAGCACCTGAAAACCTACCGAGTGAGATCCATCCTGTTTATAACCCAATTTTCCTCCTTTATTCGTGGGGATAGTTACAGGTTCCAGTCTGTATGGAAATTAGGGGGTGAAAGAATATTTCATTTTGTTATATATTCTAAATGAGGTATGTGCATGTGCAGGTGTTTGCATGCTTGATGTGATATATTTAGTTCATGCCTTCTGTCATGTGTTTATGTGTGTGTTTGTAAGCGTGCGCGCGCGCGCATGTGTGTGTGTGTGTGTGTGTGTGTGTGTGTGTGTGCAGCCAAGAATGCATTTGCGTGTGTGGTCATACGTGTATGTGTGTGTTTGCCTTGCATGTTGAGGTTGATTCAGATGGGTTTTTTTACTGTCTCCATGGTAGTTATCTGTTTTCATTTTCTTTGCCATGCTGTCCCGAAGTGGTGTATCAGACTGTGATTCTGTGTCCAGGCCTTGCGCAAACATTGGAGCTAGGGTTCGTCTCCGCAGTCGTGGAGAGAAGAAGACCGATGAGCAGGAGCTCGTGAAGTGCTCTACAACTTGGTGCTGGCCCATGTGCCGGTTAGTGTCCTCAGCGTCTGTGCTCAGGAGTATATGTCACAGTACTTTACCTGTGTGTATGCCTGTGTGTGTGTGTGTGTGTGTGAGAGAGAGAGGGTGTGTTGCATGTGCTTGTGTGTGTGTGTGTGAGAAATAGGAATGAGTTAGTGTTTTGTGTATGTGATTGAGATAGGTGGATGTTGTGTATGGAAGTGAGTTTATGGATGAATGGGTGTATTGTATTGTGTTGGGTGTGTGTATGTATGTGTGTGTGTGTGTGTGTAGGAGAAAAAAGGAGTTAGAAGGGGGAAGAATGGGTTGGTGAATGGATATGTGTGTGTGTTGTATGTGTTTTGTGAGTTGGCTCTGTGCCAGTCTACTTCACCGCTGTACAGTGTGTCACATATCCTTCCCCACCACATTCTACCTCCCCATGACACCAAGCAACATGGCATCACACTTCCCTCCACTGGGCCTCATTACATACCACAGATCATCAGATCATACCTCCCTCTCAGCCGCATCACTCGCTACTCTCCACACACCTCTCCCAACACACCATCTTGCCCGGCACAAAGCCATGTCAGGCAGCAACATGATAACACAGTGTCACACCTCACAACACTCTGCACCAATTTAAGCATGGACATGCTTGCCTATATGGACAGAATTGCTGAGCATGCCGACTCGGATCCTTGAAACCCCAATCCAGCCATTCATTTTTTTTTTTAGATATGATTTATTGCATTATTCCTGTTTACATACTGATTTGATTTTATCCCTATGGATGAGAGCAAAAGGAGATTACAGGACTGCCAAACGAATTAAACACACATTTTACAAAACGGACCTCATGCATATCAACCTCTTTGTCATTTTGAAGCAGGATCATGTCATGTGACGTAGCCTCACATCAAGGCATGTGACGCTCCATCACATGTAGTTAGTGATATGAATCATTTCCCCGTGCCACAATTAAAGGAAGAATATTCATATGGCTTGACTAGTGTAGCGGGCGTCCCCAAAATAATTGTGAGTATGACTATTCAAGGAACAAATGTGGTCATTGGGTGAAAGTGACCACTGAGTGATAGTTTAACAAGGGCGGTTAAGGTAAGGTGCTGGTCATGTGTTTTGAACACTGAGTATGCACTCACTAGGAGAAGGGGGGAAAGAGTCAGTTTTAACCCAGCAGATGGCCTAGAGACTCGAACCTGTCAGGACGGTGGTCCTCGTTGCTGACCAGTTATTACCAGGTGAGCGATAGATAGTTGGGGAAAGATACAGGGGAAAACTTAAAGAAGAGAGAAAGAATTCATATGTTGAATTGAGAAGCAGGTTACTTACACGAACCTTATTCGTGTTTCAGCCCTTCACCCTTCACCCTTCACCCTTCACCCGTCACCCTTTACCCTCGCCCTTCCCTTCATCTTTCACGCCGTGAGGTGGTTGAAGATGGCCATGGTGTGGGGAATACACCGGTAGTTCAGCCCCACCAGTACCAACTCCAGGGAGAGGAGTTGAAGCTCGTCATTTCGCAAGAGACAGAAGAACTCCAGGAAGAGAAGTCGAGACTCGTATCTCCAGGACGGGAGAGTTCGAGGGGGCAGTATATTGTCTAAAGAGAGACGGGGAATTAAGAAAGCAGGGAAGCTTTTACTTGAGGCAGGCAGGTCCTCAGTGATTACGGGAGTTATGTATTCTCCTGGTCGGAATTTTGGGATAACGGAATGTGAAGGCCATAGCTTTATAGAAGCGGAACTAGATTATTTTATCTCTCAGTGTGAAGAGAGATACAAGTGTGAAGACTATTTTTTCTCTCAGTGTAAAGAGAGATACATGTGTGAAGATTGATTTGTCTCTCGGTGTGAGGAGAGATACATGTGTGCGGATTATTTGTCTCTCAGTGCGGAGAGAGTACAGGTGTAAAATCTGTTTACAAGTTGTTGTGTGACTTAGTAAAGTGTTTTCCCTGAAGGAGGGGGAGAAGAAAAACATTCGGTAGTGCTCCTTTTGGGTGATTGGAAAGATTGCGTGTGCGTATGAGTAAATGCTGTCATGAATGCGGGTATGCAAGAGTGACAGTGTGACAGTGGTGACCCCGACTCCAGTTTCACCGGGTGTAGCTGCCGTTTTTTTTCTCCGGAAAAAAAAAAAGAAAGATTTCTATTTGTACCTCAAGGGTTTGAGGAAGAAAAAAAAAGGTTTCTATTTGTACCCTCAAGGGTTTGAGGAAGAAAAAAAAAGGATTTCTATTTGTGCCCTCAAGGTTTGAGGGAAAGAAAAAAAAGAAGGAAGTTTAATTATTTATTGTGTATAATATTTGCATTTTTGTGTGTGTTCTATTTCTATATGTGTTAGGGTGGTTGATATTTCTTTTGGTTACTCTACTCCGTTAAGGGTTTTTTTTTTGGTAGGATTTCTTTTTGACCCTTCCCCACCTCAGGACCGATAGCCTCAACCTCCTCTTGCTCGAACTTGGCAGCAAGGGGGCAGGGCGTTGAGGAATCGCTGTCCTTCCCCTAGAGGATTAGAATTTTTGTCCCCTTTCCAGGACTGATAGCCCCAACCTCTTCCTGCGTTTTAGCAGGGGGACATGGCGTTGGGGAGTCAATAGTCTTTCCCTTCTGATAAATATCTATTTCTTTCGCTTTCCTATTGTTTCAGTTTGATTTTTCCCCTTGCCCTCAGAGTGTGGGATCAACTTCTCCTCCGTCACGCTAGTAGTGTAGGTGGTGGAGTTGATTACCGCTCTGCCCAAATAAACATCTTATCTTTTGATCTTTTTTTTCTGGGTGTGGTGCGAGATTTTCTTTGAGTTTGGGTGAATGTGCATTTATTGATTGATTGTTTAGTATTTTGTATTATTACTCTAGTGTGTGTATATTGGCAGTGATTTGTTTTTTCCCGTCTCCAGTTTCACGGGAGACAGTGACCACTAGGGTGCTGTCTGTGGGCTTTTTTTGCTTTTCTTGATTTCCTCTACTGTTCCGGTCCTGTGTATCCTTTCATTTCCTTTTCACCCCTTTTCAAAATCTCTAAACCTTCTCTTCAATAAGCTCCTATCTAGTTTTTTTTCAACATTTTCATATTTAGGTAGGATTTCCGCTAGTTTGTGTTTCTTCCCCTCTTTTTAAATTGTTTGTGATTCCATTTGTTTTGTAAATTTATTTCATTTTTTGTATAAGGCGGTACATTTGTTTTGTAAATTCGTTTGAAAATTAAGTAAGAAAGAAAGACTGACAACAAGAACATTTGAGAACTAAAACTTTATAAAGAATTTATTTTCAGAAAAATTTTATTGTGTTTATTTTTTTTTTTAGGGAAAACAGTTTTGTATTAAACTTCATTTTGTTTTGTAAATTCCAAATTGATAACAGTTGCAAATTATTTTTGGAAAAATACATTCCTTGGATTTCATATCTACCCTGTTTTAGTAAGCGGTTTTTTGTTTACACCGGAAATTGAATTCTGTATTTGTATATACTATAATTACGGTTTTGTGAAACATAATATCATCATATATCGCCTTATTTTATTCATACTTTGAGATTGTTTGGTGTTTATATCTGACGATTCATTATGGATGATTTTGATAAATATGTTAAACAAGCGGAACGCTTGGGTTTTGAGGGAGAAAAACTTACTAACTATGTGCAACAATGCACAGATAGGGCAGACAGGCTAAGAGAGAGGGAAGAAAATAGACTACAAGGGAAGCTGAAGCTGAAGAAAATAAACTACAGAGGGAAGCTGAAGAGAATAAACTACAGAGGGAAGCTGAAGAGAATAAACTACAGAGGGAAGCTGAAGAGAATAAACTACAGAGGAAGCTGAAGAAAATAAACTACAGAGGGAAGCTGAAATTGAAGAAAAAAGATTACAGAGGGAAGCTGAAATTGAAGAAAAAAGATTACAGAGGGAAGCTGAAGCTGAAGAACGTCAATTTAAGTTGAGGCAGTTAGAACTAGAGACTGATGCTGAAATTAAAAGAATCCAGGCATCGAGAGAACCTCCACCAGTCGGTTCCGCAGCCATGCCTCAACCAAAAGCGGCATATATTCCAAAGTTGCCACCTTTTGAGGAAAAAACGGATGACATTGATAGTTTTCTTTCCGATTTGAAAGTCACGCAACGTCTTGTGGTTGGCCAAAGGAAAAGTGGACATTGTATATTGCGTCGTTGTTTAAGGGTAGCGCTTTGACACTGTACCACTCACTTGCAGCGAAACAAAATTTAACTTGGGATCAGTTGAAAGAAGAACCCCTCAAGAAATTTCAATGTTCTGCTGATCGTTTTCACAGAAGTTTCCTTTCTTGTGCGCCCTGAAAAAGGAGAATCGTTTCCATCGTTTCTGATCCGTATGAGTCATTGTTTGGATCGATGGATCGATTTGTCTAAAACGAACAAAACTTTCAATCACTGCGAGATCTCCTTCTTAGAGAACAACTTTTCCAGAGCGTGAGCAAAGATCTGGCCACTTTCCTTAAAGAAAGGCAATTTGAAAGCGTTGAGGAAATTGTCAGATGGCTGATCAGTATTGTATCGCTCACCCAGATAAGGGCGTGGCTAGGAAAGGAGAATTTTCCATCTTTGAGTCTCATGCGTCATGTACTATCCCATCAGGACAGGGAAGTTACAGGAAAGGAAATCGTGGGTCATTTCTGAGTCCTCAAGGATATACTTATCCTAGGAACGGACAGGGATCTTTCCGCGGTTCGAGTGACTTTCGTCAATACCAGAAACTCACCGCCGGAAAGACCGTTACTCCTCAGCAAACGTTCCGAGGTCGTGACAACGACCACCACGTAGACCTTTTGGGCCAGTTCGTGGACAGAACAGAAGTTCACAAAATCAGTCGGCTGCCGATCAGACAATGCGATGTTTCTTTTGTGATGGCAAGTTCCATTTGAGGAAAAATTGCCCTTTCAAACCAAATGATTCAAACCCGCATTAGTCTCCACTGATTGTGAAGAAGGCCTTGTTTTGGCACCAGATCAATCTGTTGATGGACTGGTGTTAGAAAAGGGAGCCATCAATGGATTGCAGGCTTCGGTTTGCGAGACACTGGGTGCACTACTGCTGGTGTACGGAAATCTTTCGTCCTTCAAGACCAGTATCTCAACACTGTCCAAAAGTGTAGGTCGTTTGGAGGCAAGATTGAAACGTTTCCGCTGGCGAAAATTTCAGTCGATACACCGTACTACTCCGGTTTTCTTACCGCCTGTGTTATTGATAACCCAGTCTGCGACTTGATCTTGGCAATTTGCCAGGTGTCGCTACAGTACATGGTGGTGCTGGGGATCGTTTGTTCTTGTCTTGTGAGTACTAGATCAAACGTCATAGGGCAGGGAAAGGCTACAAAGCCGCTAAAAGTCTCAAAACTGGATGAATCCAGATTACCCCAGATGATCTAAAAGAAATACAGGAAAAGACGAGACGCTGACGACAATACTTTCTGCTGCTAACAGACTGTCACTGACGTACCAACGGACAAACCAACGTACATACTGGACTCTGACATTCTCTACAGGTGTGTACCTGGACAGGACAACAGACAAGTTGGGGTTTCCAAAACCACTTAGAGAAACAGTACTGCACACGGCTCATGATGCATTGTTCGCTGGTCACTGCGGAATCAAAAGAACATTAAAGAGAGTTCTTGATTCTTTTTATTGGCCGGGTGTCACAAAGGAAGTTACGAAAGACTGCCGCTCATGTGACATCTGCCAAAAGACATCTCAGAAAGGTCGCGTCCCATGTGCACCTTTGCACAAAATGCCTCTCATTTCCGTTCCATTTCGGAAGTAGCTATTGATCTTGTTGGACCGCTACCACTGTCTTCTTCGGGATATCGCTATATCTTGACTTTGGTGGATACAGCAACAAGGTATCCAGAAGCGATTCACTGAAGAAAATTGATACAGTATCTGTCGCTGAAGCCTTACTTGCAATTTTTTCCAGAGTGGGTCTTCCAGACGAAATTCTCTCGGATTGTGGAACACAATTCATTTCTGATCTCATGAGAGAATTTACAGACTGTTGTCAATCTCTTCCATTTCAACCACGCCATATCATCCCCAATCGAATGGCATGGTTGAACGTTTCAATGGAACGTTGAAGTCCATGTTGAGAAAGGTTGCAAGGCAGGAGCCCCAGGAATGGGATCGTTTCATAACGGCTTTGCTTTTGCATACAGGGAAATGCCGAACGAAACGCTGGGATTCTCACCATTTGAGCTCCTTTTTGGACACTCAACCAAGGGGACCTTTGGATCTATTGATGACACAATGGACGGAAAAGACGGACATACCTGACAGTAAAACTGTTTACCAATAGTTTATGAACTGCATAATCGTTTGAAGGATGCATGTGAGCTTGCTCAACAGTCAGCTGATAGAAAAACAGATGTGTACAAGGTCTTTGCAGACAGAAAAGCAAAGGCACGTTCCTTCAGTGTAGGGATAAAGTCCTTGTGCTACTACTGATGAACATAACAAGCTTCGTGTTATGTGGAAGGGTCCTTTTCAGGTGGTCGAAAAACTTTCTGAAGTAAATTATAAGATCAAAATGGCAAACACTGAGAAGGTATTTCATGTGAACATGTTGAAGAAGTATGTTGAACGTACAAATGTTGCCATCAACCAGTCAGTTGAGTGGATATGTCCTGTGTCAGAAACTGATGTCAACAGACAGACATTATCAGTGATGAATTTGTACCCAATGTAACGTACAGGGACAGATCAAAGTTATGAAAACAGCAAATGTAGGAATGTTAACATCTACCAGTGCAGATGATGTTTGTACCCTCCCTATTCTGTCTATCAAAGGTGAAACCTATGAGGATGTGGTTCTGTCAAATGATTTGTCTACAAGTCAAACAGAACAGCTCAAAGACATTTTTAAAGACTTTCAGGATGTGTTTGACGATACCCCAGGTACAGTAACTGGTATTGAACCCATAGTATTCAGTTTAACTTCTGAAATACCAGTGCGAACCAGACCATACCCCCTCCCATTTGCAAAAAAAGAGGTGGTTGAGAGAGAAATCAATGTAATGCTGGATTTTAAAGGTGATAGAACCTTCTACATCTCCCTACAGCTCACCAGTGGTATTGGTGGACAAACCCGATGGATCAGTGCGTTTCTGCATCGATTACAGAAAAGTAAATAAGATCACTGTGTTCGATGCTGAGCCTATCCCAGACATTGAAGAACTTCTGTGTCAGCTCTCAGAAGGAAAGTATTTTGTGAAAGTAGACTTGACTAAAGGGTACTGGCAGATTCCAATGCTGAAGCTGACAAGGAAAAGACAGCGTTTTTAAACACCTTTTGGTCTTTTCCAGTGGACGAAAATGCCATTTGGTTTGCAAAATGCCCCCGCTTCTTTTGCCAGAATGATGCGAGCCCTGAAACTCCATGAATGTGGTGCAGTCAGTTTTTTTTATGACATTTTGTTGGGTGCAAGGTCATGGGGTGACCTCCTTTCTAACTTACGAGCTGTTTTTTGCAGACTCAGAATGTTTTGGTTTGACTGCAAGGCCATCAAAAATTCGTGCCGGTTTTCAAACTCTCGAGTTTTTGGGTCACACTATTTCAGTGGGAAAAATGATGCCAGAGGGAAAAGAAAGTGGAAAAGATTTTATCCTTACACAAACCCACTACAAAGAAACAGATCAGGTCACTCATCGGGTTGTTGTCTTACTATAGACGATATGACCCCCACTTTGCGTCCCTGACGGCCCCTTTGACTGAACTGACGAAAGGGACGAAGAACAAAAGTATTGTGTGGTCTGATGAGTGCCAGAAGCTTGGAGTGTGTTCAGAACACCCCAACTCATTTCCTGTTCTATTGTTACCCTCCTCTCAGAAGACTTTTATTTTAAGAACTGATGCCAGTTCTAAAGGAATGGGAGCGGTACTGTTTGCAGGAAAAAAGTGCTTTATTACATCCATGCAATACGCCAGTAAGAAGTTCTCAAAGACACAGGAGAAATACTCCACTATTGAGAGAGAGTGCTTGTATTGTATGGGCATGTGAGAAGTTCGCCAGGTTCTTGACTGGAAGAAAGTTTCAGTTACAGACTGACCATAGCCACTGACGTTCTTGAAATGCAAAGACTAAGAACAGCAGTTATTAAGATGTCTTTGGCATTGCAGGAATTCCAGTTTACTGTTGAACCAGTGCCTGAACACAAAATGTCATGGCAATTTGTTGTCACGTGCGTGAATATTCATGGACCAATGTAACTGTCTTTAAGGGAAAAGACTATTCTGTTTTTTGTCTTTCTTTAAAGATTACGGTATGATCACTTTTGACGTGCATTGTATGCTACTGACGATTTAAATCAAGTGGTATTTATGCAATTTGCTTATGAAGTGACTATATGTTTTGCAAGCAAACAACTACTTGATGTTTGATGTAATACTATTTATTCTTTGGTAAACAATGGAAAAAATCAAGTACTATTTATGTCTAATTTGCTTGTGAAGATGAATCTATATGTATGTGTGATGAGCAAATAACCTCTTTAGAAATGTAATATACATTGTTTTGATGTGCAATGAGACAAACCAATTGTTTTCATTTGTGATTGTCAACATGGAAAGCATGTGACTTTTCAATGGACTATAACATTACAGTGGGAAAAAGAAATTATGTTTAAACTATGTTTATTTTGTTTACATGTCTATTGAGAAACATTTACACTTGGAAATATTCTCATTTTCATAGGTTTTGAAACATATGATGTGAGACAAAGATCAAGGGAAAATGTGCTTCACATCTTAATGTATGAACACAATTGTGCTTTGAATTGTTGATATCCCTAATTGTTTTATCCATGTAATTTGTGAAATGTATCTTGTGGAATATGGTATCAATTATGAATGTTTTTTTTTTTAGAAAGATTGAAATTTTGAAAACATGTTATTTATGGTGGATCATGGTGATTGATTCTATACGTTGATTTATAATTTGGTGAATCATGTGCGATGGTTACACATTTTGAGATTCATGGGTGAAGATGTGTTTAAGTGAAGTTGTATATCCTTTAAAAAAATTTCTGGAGAAAATTTTTTCATCCCAGGATGGGGGTGTCATGACGTAGCCTCACATCAAGGCATGTGACGCTCCATCACATGTAGTTAGTGATAGAATCATTTCCCCGTGCCACAATAAAGAAGATATTCATATTGGCTTGCTAGTGTAGCGGGCGTCCCCAAAATAATTGTGAGTATGACTCATTCAAGGAACAAATGTGGTCATTGGTGAAAGTGACCACTGAGTGATAGTTTAACAAGGTGGTAAGGAAGGTGCTGGTCATGTTTTTGAACACTGAGTATGCACTCACTAGGAGAAGGGGGAAAGAGTCAGTTTTAACCCAGCAGATGGCCTAGAGACTCGAACCTGTCAGGACGGTGGTCCTCGTTGCTGACCAGTTATTACCAGGTGAGCGATAGATAGTTGGGGAAAGATACAGGGGAAAACTTAAAGAAGAGAGAAAGAATTCATATGTTGAATTGAGAAGCAGGTTACTTACACGAACCTTATTCGTGTTTCAGCCCTTCACCCTTCACCTTCACCCTTCACACCGTCACCCTTTACCCTCGCCCTTCACCCTTCATCTTTCACGCCGTGAGGTGGTTGAAGATGGCCATGGTTGGGGAATACACCGGTAGTTTAGCCCCAGCCAGTACCAACTCCAGGGAGAGGAATTGAAGCTGTCATTTCGCAAGAGACAGAGAACTCCAGGAAGAGAAGTCGAGACTCGTATCTCCAGGACGGGAGAGTTCGAGGGGCAGTATATTGTCTCAGAGAGACAGGGAATTAAGAAAGGTGAAGCGTTTACTTGAGGCAGCAGGTCCTCAGTGATACGGGAGTTATGTATTCTCCTGGTCCGGAATTTTGGGATAACGGAATGTGAAGGCCATAGCTTTATAGAAGCGGAACTAGATTATTTTATCTCTCAGTGTAAAGAGAGATACAAGTGTGAAGACTATTTTTTCTCTCAGGTAAAGGAGAGATACAGTGTGGAAGATTGATTTGTCTCTCGGTGTGAGAGAGATACATGTGTGCGGATTTATTTGTCTCTCAGTGCGGAGAGAGAACAGGTGTAAAATCTGTTTACAAGTTGTTGTTGTGACTTAGTAAAGTGTTTTCCCTGAAGGAGAGGGGGAGAAGAAAAACATTCGGTAGTGCTCCTTTTGGGTGATTGGAAAGATTGCGTGTGCGTATGGAGTAAATGCTGTCATGAATGCGGGTATGCAAGAGTGACAGTGTGACAGATCAACAACGTAAAACATCACATGAACACACAGTCACTTATCTTTTCAAATCCCAGTGGAAAAGATGGTCTTGGGTGAATCCGTAGGCATGATTTAACAAAACTGGAAAAACCCATCTGTGGGCCCCATAAACCCAAAATGATGCCCTTTTTTAAAAAGGTTAAGGACAGTCCCCCCGCAAAATGGCATACCCCACCCAAATTAAAAACTGTACTGTACTGCATCACTGATTTTAAAATTCCTAAAAACCCGGCATCGCTGGGGCGGGTGCGCGCTGTAGCCTACAAAACAGCTGGCTCGGGGCGCGTGATCAGTGGCCGCCATGTTTTCCCTTGGAATGGACCACTGGGCACAGCTGTGCCGGGCGCTGGTTACTTTACCCCGGTTTTGTGTTACGGCAGAAAACCCAAAATTTTTTTAAACCCAAATTTCGGGGTGTCTTTTTGGTTTGATTACTTTTTGGTTGTTTAAAGGGTAGTCCGGGTTTGACCTGGCGGGGCCCCGCGCGTTTTTTTTTTCCCGTGTGTGTGTGTGGGGTGGTTTGTTGTGTGGGTTGTTGTGGTGTGTGTGATGGAGAGAGAGAGAGAGAGAGAGAGAAGAGAGAAAAGAGAGGAGAGAGGAAAAACATCAAAAAATTCCCCCCCCCGAAAGGTGATTTCGGTACCCAATTTCTTTTGTTATATATTCTTCATTCGGGCCGGGGGCTTTACGCCGGGGTAATATTGTATTTCCCAAAGACTTCGGGTTGCAAAAACCCTGTGTTAATTAAGACAAGCAAAATTTTCCCTTCTTCTCTCTCCCTCTCCCTTCTCTCTCTCTCTCTCTCTCTCTCTCTTTTCTCTCGGCGGAGCCATGGGGGTTCTTGTTTTTTGCTCGTTGCACCATTAAATTTTTAACACGTTAAGTTTTTTTGTTTTCCCACAAAAAGACATAAAGAAAAATGATTATTTTGCGTGCCCCCCCTTGGGAAAAAAGGGGTCTGTGCAGACTTTCCCCAATAAATCGTCAAGTTTTCAAGCGTCTCTCTTTTCTCTCTCTTCTCCCCTTCTCTTCTCTCTCTCTCTCTTGGTCTCTCTCTTTTACATATTCATGATGCTTGAAGAGAACGTTGGTAATTTCCTTTGGGGGACCCCCGTCCTTTCGTTTCTACGGGTTTTGCTGTTTGTGGGGATGGGCATCGAACTTTGGTATAGCTTGTGTGACGGGCCTTTGATCTTTTCCCAAAACACTGATTATTATCGGGCTCGTGCCCTTCATGTGTTGATCGAGGGGCAGGAAGATTTTGCCCCCCAAACCCTCTTCGGGGTTTTAGCATAGGAAGAGGGGCCAAGGGATTCCAAAAAAAAAGGGGGGCCCTTTTCTTCCAGTGCCAAAAATCTTTGGATCTTTTTTTCTTTTTGCATGCGGGTTTTGAAATGTGGAGTGGGCGGTTTTGTAAAGCCCCTTTCGCCCCTTTTTTTGAACCCGCCCATGGCTTGGCTGACTGCCTTTTAAACCCCACTTTGGGGAGGGCTGAAGGGCCCACTCGGGGACAGTTGTTTTCCTTGTACACCCTAGCCAAAAACCCAGCAATGTACCTACAGCTACCTCCCGGTTTTTGGACAACTTTTCCAGGTCCCCGGGGATGCCCTTCCTATCCGGGGTGCTAGGTCCCAAAAATCATATCGTTTTGCGATGAGGGGGTTCATGTGTGGCATCTTAAACCTTTTCTGTAGGGGTGACTTTTTCAGCTGATGCCGCAGGGGTCGTCTGATTTGGGGGGCTCCCTTTTTTCCCGTAAACAATTAAAAATCAGGGACGCATCTTTTAGGCGTTTGTAGGGGCCCACAAAAACTGCCTTGCTGTCGGATTGTTGTTAAAGCCTCCCCGCCACGAAGGGCCCGCAAAAAAACATTTCAAGGGGGTTTGGGGAAAAGGCTTATAGGCCCGGAGTTCCTGCAGTGGCTGATCCTGCCGAAATGCTGCTTGTAGAGTGCCTTTTTAACCGACTTGATGTCAGTTTAAAAGCCGTTTAAAATGGCGTTTCTTCGGGATTTAGCTCAGGGGTTTTCCTGCTATTTCTGCCCGCGAGGCAATTTTTTGGGAGTATGCCTGATTGGGGAAATTGCTTTGGGGACTCTTTGTGTCAGGCTTCATTGCTGCCTTTAAATGCCTCTTTAAAATTTTTTATTTTGGAATTTAGAACGTAAAACGCTTTTCGCCCAGCCTTATGAAATCCACGGTTCCCCGGGGAACATTTTCTGAATTCCTGAAACCCTTGGGCCCAAATCTCTGAAAAAATTCCCCAGTGCGTCTGCCACCTGGAATAAGGCCTGGGCCCTGTTTAATTTAACTTTCATTTTTTGGCTTTGATCTAAGATGAGGGAAACCCCAGTTTTTTGGGCCCAGGTGCAACCTTCGGTTCGGGGAATTTAAGGTATTTCCCTTAAAGGAAACCCCCAACGTTTTAATGTTTCCGCCCCTGCCCTTGAAAGCCCACAGGTGGCTAGCGCATTTCGGGAAAGCTTCAAATGTGGCAAAAGCCCAGCGACTTAGGACTTTCGGGGAAAGGATCGGCGGGGGGGGGAAAGTTCGGGTTTCAGATTTCGGGCCCGCCCCCCTGGCTCGAGTGTCTGAACATGGAAATTTTAAAAGGGGCCAATCAGGTGTCGGGGAAAATTTACCTTGCCCCCCGATGTCAGAGGCTTCAGAGAACTGAGAACAGTTTGGGCTTTCCCAATCCCTTTATTTTATTGAAAAGGAAGTTTTCCCCCCGGGTACTTTCCATAAAAATTTTTGGACGGAAAACGAGCTTTAAAGCCCAAGAACTTCAGTGGTTCTGCTCCATTTTTCATTGTTACCCCATTCCCAAATATAAAATTCCCCAATACTCTTTCCCCATCCCATTTACAGTCGATAATGGCATTCATAAAGCTTTCAGCGAAACCCCAACCTCACCTTTTTTGATCTAGTTTTCTGCCCCTTTTGCTTTTAAACTGCAAAATACACCCGCACGGGAACCCCAAAAAATTCCCATCGACTGAATTTACCCCGTTGAGGGTTACCACATGGGGCGCCCCAACCCAAAATTTTCTGACGTTTTTCCCTAGCTTTTGTTGAGTAAAATGCGAGTGTCAGTGAAAATTTGTTTAAAAGGGGGAGGGGGAAAAAAAAAAATTTTTTTGTTTCCCTTTTCTTCATTATTTTTTTCCATCACCCCTGCAGGGGAAAACCCCAAACAGAATGTTGCCCCCAGAGCATAAATGCAAGTTTTCAGAAATCATTTTTTGGCTTTTGAGGTCATCTACTTCCTTGCAAAGAATCCCCCTTTTTTCTTAACCCGACTTTCTGCCCCCGGGGAAATTGTAATTTCTTTTTTGTATTCAATTTGTTCAGTGCCTCACCAGTCTTTTTTCTGCTTTCGAGGGCTGCTCACAGCTGGGAATGTTCGGGAAAAAAATCTGTTGTTTTACTTGATGTTGGGTTACTTCTTTGCCCTTTCATTCCCCGAAAACCCTGGGTTGGGGCTGGAAATGAAGTTTACGAACCCTTTCTGTGGGTGGTTTCCCGTTTTTTGGGCCGCCTGAAAAAAATCAAACAAACAAAGTAAAAACAAACCCCCTTTGATTTGAACCAAAAAGGTTCCAAAAAAAAAAGCAGAACGAACTGAACAGGGTTGCTGACATTCTTTAAAAAACCCAAAGAAATTGGCTTTTAAATTAAGGCCAAAATATAATAATTTCATCTCTGACTGAAAAAAAGTATATAAACCCTTTGCAAGTGACTTGGAAAATTGAAAAACCCGTCTGTTTGGGAAAAGCTTTAAACCCTTTTGGCGAACAGTTTTTCGGTGTTGATGAAGAGGTATTTTCAAAAAGATCCCCACCATTTGGTGTTGGGGCCCGGCCTTTAAAGTACTTCTTTTCAGAGGCAAACCCCCCCTTTCGTTTTTCTGGGTTTTTTTTGGGAAAACTGAAAAAGTGGCAGACAAAAAAATAAAATTTATGTTGGTTTTTTTCTTAAATTTAAAAGTTTCATATTTTCCCTCAATTGGGGACTGCTCCCCTCTTCTCTCTCTCTCTCTCTCTCTCTTTCTTGATTCGGCTCTCCCCCACCCCCCACCACCCAGAATGATACGTTTAAAAAGTTTTAAAGAGTGGGTCAAGAAATTTTTAAAGCTTCTAAAACTAGGCTGATAGGAATAAAATGGGCTAGGCCCTTTAAAACGATTTTTTTTTTAAATTTATAATAATTTTAAAAGCATGCAAATTACCTGTGGAAAGGGTTTTCCAGGTGGGTTTTTTTTTTTCTTTTTTGTAATTTCCATTTCTAAAACCCTGGGCATCTTCCCGGCGAAGTCGCTCAGTATTTATAAGATCCCCTTCCCCGTTCAGGTGATCCATACCGGGGAGGAAAGGGCTGTAGGGCAAAAAAAGTACCTGAATGGTCGGGTTTTTTTTCAAATGGAAAACACAACGTCTTTTTCAACATCTGCACGCCGGTTTAAAAAAAAAAAAAAAAATTCCCCCCGAAAAGTGCCGTCGTGCGGGGCGCTTTTTCCCAGTCCCTTTGTCTTTTTTAATTTTAAACCACAAACACACACACAACCACGGGGCCACGCCATTTTATTGGACTTTTTAGCTTTGTGACAAATTTTTTTATTTAAAAAACAAAGCAGTTAAAAATTTCAAGGAGCTAAACAAGGGTTTTTAAATTTTGAATTGCACCCACCTGCCCCTGGAATCGTGCCCGGGGTACTTGCGGCCCCGTTTTTAGACGGCCCCAAAAAAAGCCGGCAAAAGGGGCTGTGTAGTGTGTTGCCCCCAACGGGGCCGGTGGTCCGGGTTTCCCGGGGCGTCCCCATATTTCTGATCCGCGTGCGGTGCAGAAAGCGCGGTCCCCGGAATAGAAATCATTTTACTGCACTAAAACCCCATCTTTCCCAACCAAATCACATCAAACCCCCTTTTCCCTTTTCCCCAGCTCACCCCCACGCCCCATCCCCCCTTGTGCTGCCCGATTCCCCCACCTCTCCCCTGGGGCTCTCCCCAAAGGTGCCCCTGTTTTGGGTTCCGGGGGGCCAGGAGGGCACCTACCCGGCTATGATGAATCCCTGGGGTATCCCGGCTCAGAAAAAAGGGGATTTTAGGAAGGGGAAAGAAAAAAGGCTACCCATGGGAACAAGCGTCTGGAGATGGCGGGGGGAAACTGCTGTCCCCGCTGTTTTGGGTTTTCTTCAAGAAGGTTTTTAAAATTTTTTAGGTGAGGGGGGATGCCCAGTTTTTTTGTTGGGGTTTTGTGGTTGATGCCCGCCGCCCTTCCAAATTTTTTTGGTTTTGTAGATTTTAGGTTTAAAATGCTACAGTTGTCAAAACTCAGGAAAAAATTTTCAGAAGTCCCCTAAAAAATTTTTCTTTAAATTGGTGGGGGGAAATTGGGGGGTTTCCGTGTTTTTTTTTTTTTTTTTTTTCAGGGAAAAATTTGTTTAAGAATTTGGGATTGGGGTTTTGTGGGGGTGGGGGGGTCTTTTTAAAAGTTTTTTTGTATGAAGGATGATAAAACGTTGCCACTTACAGCAAGTCATCCCAAAAAGCCCACAACTGTAGGTGGTAAAAGACAGCTCAGTGAGTCCAGAGTAAATTGTGTACAGTTAAAAGTCAAACTTTTGAGTAGTGTTAGTATGTGTGTGTGTGTGGTAAGGAAGGCATCTTGTCAGTGTGCCCATTCTGAATGTTTTGCGCTCTTGATTGATTTGAATGCAAAAACTTTTCAGACTATTTATAAAGTGTGTCTTGATATATGTTCCTCCCAAACATTATTCACTCACTGCATCCAGATTGTAACCATTATTTGCTCACTGAATCGAAGTTATAATCTAGGTAGGTGCCAAACCAATTCGTAGATTATACTTCTGATAAAGACTTGTTGCTCTGTCTGTCTGTCCGTTGCTTTTAGACCCATGCATTTTTTTTCTTTTTAGAAATATAGGAAATTATTGAAAAATTGGGTACCTCAAAGTGTTAAAAGAATTTAAAAAAAGTGGGAAAAAAAAGTACTGCATGTTCCTCTTGATCTGGACCTGTGACAGAATTGAGTAGTTCGGCTGTAGCCCACATTCCATCCTACCACAAAGTTTTTGTGAAAAACCAAATACAGCAGTTTTAGCGTAATCTTGCTTATGGACAGATGGAAAATCAAACAAATCAAAGACAAGGGTCAGAACATAACCTCCTTGATGGAGGTAAGGAAAAAGACTGATGATAGGTTTTTAGAATTATAAAGAAAAGCTGTCACACAAACATGCACATACGCATATGGGAGCATACACATGCACACACACATATGTGTGCACACCCAAAACATGCGTGCGCACATGAACACACACACACATGCACACACATCAAATCAACACACACACACACACACACACACACACACACACACACACACACACACACAACACACACACACACGCACAACATACAATATAATATTTATTCTTTTTGCCCCTTTTGGGGTGTGGAGGAAGGGTGTGTTTAAAGTAATAACTTTAAACAGGAAAAGGAAAACAGGCAAGCCAAAATAAAACATGAATTGCTAGTCAATGCTGACATAGACCAAAAATTTTCAACACTTCAGATAAGCTAATATACTTTGACAATCGAAGCATTGTTTTCGATAAGAAGAAGACATCATTTGACAAAAATTATAGACAGACTTTGGGGCGAGAAATCTTTTTGGCAAATACATGTTGCACAAAGTAACGTATGATGAACGTTCCGTAATAAATAAAAATTCATCACCTATTGCAGACATGTCACATTTATTAATAACATTTCTTCTTTTGGAATAGCAAATCGACGATGTACTTCGATTGGTAATTTATGATTAGAACATCTAAATTTGATAAGAGGGTAAATATAAACATCTGGTAAGCTAGAAATATATTTCTCCTCCTTAAAATCAGATTTATGAAATTTGTAGAAAAAAACATTTACGGCTAGTTTCAATGTCATGTTGCCACACACACGCACACGCACACATACACACAGAACACACAACAACGGTCAGATATAACAGCTATGTTGTGGTTTGTATAGTTGAAGATGGTGGGCTGACAAGACGATCTCCAAGGTGAGGACGCAGCAGTTTGACATCCTGCACTACTTCCACAAGGACAGCATCACCAATGGCTAGTCCACGCCATCTCCACCGTCAGTTCCACTTCAGACTGGCCAGTTCCACTCAGACTGTCCAGTTCTGTCTGTCTGTCTGTTCTCTGTTCAGAGTATAGGGGAGGAAGGGGAAGGGGTGCAGGGAAGGGGGCAAAGGTAATAGTTGTGTGCATTATGATGATAAGATGTGATGATATTCAATGAAACTAGTTTTAATCATGCTTCAGATTGTTGGAGCATCAAAGAGAAGAGGTGTGTAGGGAAGACACTGTGATAGAGTCTACAGTTGTGTTACAGAAAGATGATTAAAACCTGAATGGCGTTGACCAGAATGAGCTTGGTTGCCAGTGTTTTGAGTAATTTAGGTCATGGATATGGATAGGGAAAATAAAAGGAGGGGTGTGTGTTAGGGGAGGAGAAACGGTGATGATGGCTGAGCAGTTAAGGTAAAGTCCATCTTTGAAGTTGTATTAGCAGGCTTTGAAACAGATGATGGTTGCATTCATTACAAGAGGTGCATGGAAGCGGGAACCACCCAAAGGATAGTGTTCCTTTATCAGCCACATAGGGCCTGGGCAGCCCCTGGACTCTGGCCTGGTTTTCTTCTTTGTGTCACTGTTGTGGTGTCAGTATAGTCATTTTGCAGCCTTCCATGAATGCCAGCGGTTTTTTGTGTCCACTGTTGTGGTGTCAGTATAGACATTTTGCAGCCTTCCATGAATGCCAGCGGTTTTTTGTGTCACTGTTGTTGTGTCAGTATAGACATTTTGCAGCCTTGCATGAATGCCAGCGGTTTTTTTGCAAGCCCTGCTGGCTGGCCATTCAAGCTCTAACGTCCACCTGCTGTTAAGCTTTCATAAGTTTCATCCAGATTCGGTTTTGGTTGTAGTATTTATTTAGAGGGCCAGCACACATCATAGTAGCTAGAGAGATTGTTCCTTTGTTGAGCCCTCGGATTTGTATTGCTCGGACATGTCTGTAACATTGTGAGCAAGACATTGAAAGATTAAATTATGATCGTTTGGGTCATCTATTTTTTTAATCCTTAATGTACTATAAAAGGTCAAGAATAGATAACACAAAAAGATCTTATGTGGCTTACATTCCTTCCACTCCTTTTCAATATACCTTTTTTTTCTGATACTGATTCTATAATGAATATGACTGTGCTGAGTATTTTATGAGTTCAAAGCATGCTGAACAATAAACATAAAGAATAGCCTATATATGAGCTTTGTTGACTGCACAAAAATCATTTGTGGAGGACTGGGGTAAGCCATTTTTGTTGAGTTTGTGTCCAGTAACAGACTCGCAGACCCGCAAGTAAGAGCACTGCAAGCATGTCTGGAAGGTGGAGTATTGATATGTACAGCACAAACATCTGAATCAGCATCAAAGCATCGTTGTTTTATGCTTAAGCACTGCCAACTTTTGTGTAGATACCAAGCAATGTTGATAATTTCTCTGCCTGAACTTCCAGCACTGATGACACAGGTATGAAGCAATGTGGAGGGGTCTGGGTGAAAATGGCAACTTCTCCTGTGCCTCTTTTGCATTTATGAGCCAGCTGTGCGGGCAGTACTATCTGTGATATTTTTACAATAATACTGATTCGTATTGTATCTGTAGGCAGCGTGCAAATAATCATCAGTGTTATGTGCTGGCAGGGCAACTGGACTATCAAGAGGTTCAAGATGGACCGTGGAGGAATCACCCAGTCCTGTCCCGCCTCTCCTACCTCTCCGCTCTGGGCATGATGACGCGGGTCAACAGCCAGGTAACCTTTTGAACCTGCAAGTTCTATTGCTTAGCCCGCCTAACTTGCGCAGGACTTTCCCTGTTGTAGCAATCCACATCAGCACTTTGGGAAGCAAAAGCCCTGAAAAGTCAGACCTGTTGTCAGAAATCAAAGGACTGGACTGGATGAGAAGTGGCCATTTTTTATTGTAAAAAAAATTGAGGCAAATGTCACCAGCAAACCCAAAATAATGTTATATGCCAGGAAACTGCAGATACATGGAATGTTTGAGGTTTGGAGGTGGGGGAGAAGAGTGTGTGAGAAAAAGGGCCAAAGAAAGATTGCAAAGTCAGAAATTAGTTGATGCATAGAAAGTCCAGTGAAGGAGCGCTGTTTAGTCCTAAGAAATATTGAAATACAACTGTAGATGTGTTCAGAGTCCAGCCCTCAAGGAAGCTCATTCCCATGGAATTTGGGGAGGATGACTCATAGTCAATTTAATTTCTGTCTAGTCCAGCTGCTTACAAACTGGGTCACGGCGCACAACTTTTTCATGTGTATATGAGAAGAAAAAATATGATGTGAAAATGTCACCAAGTTGCAATGATAATTTGTGCCTGCCATGAGCAATATACATATTTGAAGGTAAGGGGTTGTGAACTGTCAGCTGGGTGTCTGCATACTTTCAGTTGAGAACCAAATTTCCCCTCATAACGTCAGAAATTTGGTGGCCATATGAGGTTAGTTGTGAATTTGGGTGTGGATAATTAAGTCGTGTGTGTGTGTGTGTGGCGCGTGTGTGTGTGTGTGTGTGTGTGTGTGTTTGTGTGTGTGCATATGGATAGTCTACTTTTATCATTTGAGTTGTTTTGTTTAATGCTACTTGCCTTTTGAGCAAATCATTGACATTGCATTAATTTCGTCTGCACTTCAGAATATATATTCAATATTTGTTGTCACTGGACGGTGTTGGATTTCTTTTATTCTAGTTAATACGACCAGGGGTTTGTAATAAATGTTTTCAATGTGTGTGCTTAGGAGACTTGGTTAGGCACCCATGTACTTTATTTCCATGCTTTTTATGTCATGTTATCAGTGCCATCCTACTTGACTTATGCAACATTCAAAGAAGTGTAGGTTGTTTTAATAATCAGCTGCAAGAATTGCTGCAAAAGACACTGGCAGAGAAAGCAATGGTGTGCAATATGGGTGTGCAGTTTGAGAAGACACGCAAAGTGAGTGGACCCCGATCATTGCAGCCGTCCAGTGGGGCATGCTGTGTCCATGTGACACGCCTGAGGGAGAGGTAACTCTTGATTACTGTACAAATATAACCTCCCATACACTTTTGTGTGTTGTAGGTTGCGCTGTTTAACGTTCACATTCCACATTAACAAAACATGCACCTTACAGTTTGGATTTAACTCATGTTTTTTTTCAATGTTTTGCATGGGCTTATGATATCAAGAGTCAGGCCTGCACTATATAGGACTAAGTCAATGATTTGGATGAGTATGTATGACAAAAAGACTCTTTCTGGGGAAGGAGGGTGGCAGAGGGGGTGGTTATGATTTTGATGAGACACTTGGGATTGCATGATGAGATGAAAATGGTTGTGTGAAGAGGAACAAAAGTTTCAAATTGGTCTTGACTTTCAGACTGATTTTATAAACGACTTGTAAAGGGCGACAGAAAGTTTCAAACGGTCGTGTCTTTCAGATTGTCTTTCAGATTATTTTCATGAATGGTTGTGTGAACGGGGACAGAAAGTTTGAAAATGGTCGTACACTTTCAGGTTAATTTGATAAAACTGGAGAGGAAAGAAACACACAGTTTGTGTTTCCATACATGTCTCGGTAGAAAGAGGCACATTTCTTGATGAGACATTTTCTTGTAGATGGGATAAATACCCTGGCTCTGACTGCCACACAGCATACATCTAACCACCTATCGCAGCAGGCTAAGTACTACTCCACATGAGTCTAACTGGAGGTGTTGCTTGTCAACAGTCGTGCGGTTTGGTGAAAAATCTGGCTCTGATGACACATATCACCACAGACCAGACAGAGGAGCAAGACAGAGGCTGATTGGTCTGGCCTATGACTGTGGCGTGGAGAGCCTCTACACAGTGGCCCCAGATGCATACTCCTCCAAGAAATGTCACACAGTTTTCTTCAACGGTCGGTGGATGTCCGTATCACACCCATGCCCTCTGATGGTGTTTGCTTGTTTTCTGTTCCTTTTGTTTGTTTTGTTTGTTTTTCTTCCTTTTGCTTTCTGTTCCTTTTGTTTGTTTTGTTTGTTTTTCTTCCTTTTGCTTTCTGTTCCTTTTGTTTGTTTTGTTTTCTGTTCCTTTTGTTTGTTTTGTTTGTTTTTCTTCCTTTTGCTTTCTGTTCCTTTTGTTTGTTTTGCTTTCTGTTCCTTTTGTTTGTTTTGTTTGTTTTTCTTCCTTTTGCTTTCTGTTCCTTTTGTTTGTTTTGTTTTCTGTTCCTTTCTTTTGTTTCTTCCTCCTTTTGTTTGTTTTGTTTTGTTAAATTCCTTATGTTTGTTTTGTTTTCTTCCTTTGTTTGTTTTGTTTTGTTTCATGTTGTGTTTGTTTCATTTTGTTTACTCTTCCTTTTGTTTGCTTTGTTTTCTCTTTTGTTTGTTTTGTTTTCTCTTCCTTTTATTTCTTTTGTTTTCTGGTTTTTTGTTTTTTTTTCTTCCATTTTTTTGTTTGGTTTTCTCTTTCTTTTGGTTGTTTTGTTTTTGCTTCCTTCTGTTTGTTTTGTTTTCTCTTCCTTTCGTTTATTTTGTTTCCTCTTCCTTTTGTTTGTCTCCATTTGTTTGTTTTGTTTTTTCTCTTCCTTTTCCTCACTTGGCTTGGAACATCGCCATATCATCAAGATTAGGAAAAAAATCGGAAGAGCAGGGAACTAACTTCACCACAATTTCTAAATTAGTCAGCAAGAGTGATTGCCTCAAGCGAGTTCCCAACATATTTGAACTAAATGAGTTTTCTCCTTTTCCTTTGTGGAGAAACGGGGCCCTGTCACAGTTTCAGCTTTCCATTTTTTCGTACTTTGATTCCCTTAGTTTTGGATTCCCATAAACCCTATTCAAGCTTGCTTTCCCATTGGAGGGAGAAGTATCTTTTTCTTTGGCTTCTTTGGAGAGAATTTGGGCAAATAATTCCTGAAAAGTAGAGTCTGTCACTTCTTCTAATTTACTTTCGTAACATATCCTGGCATCAACCAAACCTGAGAGATACAGACACCTGCAGTGTTGGTCAGGAAATTTGAGCAGAGGTGTATCCATTTAGGATGAAACTCGTCTGTGTGGTCCCAATCTTCCCAGTCTATTCTGTAGCAAACTGAACTCTGGGTAGGAGCCGGTAGGGCCAGAAAAATCTGCATGACTGTAATGGGAATCAAATCCATGACCTCCTGGCTGGAAGTCTGCGACACTAACCGCTTTGCCACGGCAGCTGGTTGTATGAAAATCCTGATGTATGGTATTGTTCCACACCAAGTGGAGATATGCCACTTGTTTGGACACGTAAGTTTATCATAACACTTCTTTTTGTAGTAAAAGTCATATACACCGAGCTTATGTCTAAGGCCAGAGTCTGCTTCCTCCCAGAGCGGATCTAACGGCACACAGAGTGAAGGCTATGCTCATCATTTGTGTCCTCTGGTGAAAGATCTCGTATGTCAGGCACCAGGCAGGAAGTCACAAACAACTTTTTGTAAATTTTACCTTTGTGACATGACTTAAGACATGTACACCGATTTTGGTCACTGGTTCATCTTCCTACACTGCTATTTTTTTTTTAATAGTTTTTTTTTGTGTGTGTGTGTGTGTGCCTCTTTTGCTTTCTTTTAATTCTGTATTTGTACCTTGTTCAAGTTGCCTTGGATGAATGTGAAACTGTTGCGCAAAAATGTTCTTTCTTTTGTGTTTTTTGGATGCTTGTGTTTTTATTGGAAGGCACCATTGGCACTCGCTTTATGGTTTTCTCCTTTTCATAATTCATGTGAAAGTTGATTTTTTTTTTCTCTTACGGAATTTTTTGCCTGGAACAAATCCATTGCAAAAATGGAACCCAAATATAACTGTCACCAGCAGAACATACAGAGGTTTGCTGCTCCTGTGACATTACAGAGATGCTTCCCTTTCTTGGACAAGCTCGGTGAAGTTCAGAAGCATAACACTTACAAAATACTATTGCACTCATTAATGTACATGTATTTTTAAAAAAATCATCAAGAGAATTTATCCTGTAAATCCTCAAATGATTGGTTTCTTATGGGTAAAAGGACAAGGCTTCTGTTCTGCATTGATCCTTGTCAGCCATGTGTTTGGACTCATCCATAGAAAAACTCTTGTCTTTGGTTGAAAAATTCTTTATTCATACACTAGACAAATCAGTCCTCATTCTTGTAACTTTTTTCCTTTGACCTAACAAAGGGCCTTAAGATAAGGGCTTTGTTCATGAGGATAGTGTTCATGATGCTGTAAAAGCTTTTTTGGATTTCTTAATCAATCTGCATTCCAGTTTGCCCCTTTTTGTTTTTCAAAAGACTTTAATTTCTGTGGAAAAAAAAAAAAAAGCCCCCAGTCACAACGAGTAAGTTAAAAAACTTCAAAATGCGAAAAGGAGCTTTGTCTAGTTTGAGGAAGCGGTGTTCCCCCCTGTCTGATCTTGTCTGATATGGGGGACAAAAAAGGTGCCCCTTTTCGGCGTGACGAAAAATAAAGGGTCATTTCGAAAGCATTCACGTTTTAAGAGGAAAAAGCAGCCCATGTTGTTCCCCTTAAATTAAACTGTCAGTTTTGATTTTGGTGTGTGGGGTGGGTGGTTCATAGGAATAAAGGTTTCTGCAAAAGTTTAAAACAAATGTTCAGAGTTGATCCCCCCCCAAAAACAGATAAAATGGGTTGGGGGTGCAATCTGAAAATTTTTAAGCCCGATGTGTTACTGTGTTGAAAGGGGTCTATGGGGTTTCTGTGTGTTACTGTGTTGAAAAGGTGTCTTGGGAGTTGCTGTGTTACTGTGTTAAAAGGGGTTTATATGGGGGTCTGACGTTTCTGTGTTGAAAAGGGGTCTTTCTGGGGTTGACTGTGTTATGTGTTGAACAGGTGTTTATGGGAGTCTGATGTTTACGTGTTGAACAGGTGTATCTGGGAGTCTGTGTTTACGGTTGACGGTGTCATTGGGAGTTGACTTTTGTTACGTGTTGAAAGGTGTCAAATTGGGGGGACTGTGTTCTGTTTTGAAAAAGGTGTTATATGGGGGTCTGACTGTTTACTGTGTTGAACAGGGTCATACTGGGGGGTCTGACTGTTTTTCTGTTTTGAAAAGGGGTCACAGGGGCTGTGTTACTGTGTTTAACAGGTGTATACTGGGGGTTGAAGTGTTATGTGTTGAACAGGTGTCTATGGAAGTTGACGTGTTATGTGTTGAACAGGTGTATATGGGAGTCTGCTGGTTACTGGTTTTAACGGTTCTATGGGGTCTGACTGTTTCTGGTTGAAAGGGGGCATTCGGGGGTCTGACGTGTTTTTTTGTTGAAAAAGGTGTCTTTCGGGGTTGACTGTGCTATGTTTTTGAAAGGGGTCATATGGGGTCTGACTGTTTTACTGTTTTGAAAAGGTGTATATGGGAGTCTGCTGGTTACGTGTTTAACAGGTGTCATACTGGGGGGTTGACTGGTTCTGTGTTGAAAAGGTGTCTTGGGAGTCTGATGTGTTACGTGTTGAAAGGTGTCTACTGGGAGTTGATGTTTTCTGTGTTGAAAGGTGTATATGGGAGTTGACTGTTTATGTGTTGAACAGGTGTATATTGGGGTGTTCGCAAACATGTAGTGGTCCACAGCTTTCGTTGCTGCGTGTGCGGCCGCCCCGTCCGTTTCCCCATCCGTGAGGGCTCTCCGCTGTATTCATTGCTTCGTGGGGGCCGGGTCTGCGGTTGATGTGGAAGCGGGGTGTGAGCTTTTTTTTAAGTAGCTTAGATTGGAGGTATTGTGGTAATTTTTCGGAGAGGTGTGTATTGTTAAAGGGGTTAAACTGGGAGGTATGTGTTATGTGTATTATGGTGTGTGTGTGTGCCAATGCAGTATTTTTTTTGTCTGTTTTTGGGTTTTGGACTTAAGTTTGTGTGTTAAATGTGTGTGTGGTTTTGGGGTGGATGATTATCTTGTTACTGTTCTATAGTTGCAGATGAGTGCTGATAAAGGAGGGGGTTGGGAACGCTTTTTAAGAGAAAAAAAGGTATCATGTGTGTGTAGTGTGGGTGCATGTGCTGTAGTGATATGTGTTTAAGCAAGATGACTTTACCTCATTTAGCCTACCATTGTGAAGAACCAGAAACAATGGTGGGAAGACAAAAACCCTCAAAGAACCGCCAAAACCCAAGGTGATTGATAGGAAAAAATTTTTGTACCCCCCCCGAACGCGCCCTTAACGAAGTATTTAAAATTTGTTGTGTTTCCGACGTGTGAACTCCTCTTCCAGAGGGCGCCACAAAATTTTCATGTCAGGGGCCCAAAAATTTTTAGCACACCAAATTTTTGATTCATTTTGGATGGGCCCGTTTACCCTTTGGCCCTTTTTTTAAATGCTGCAGGCTATGTTTCTTATTGCTCATAGTTATTTATGTGGCTGTGCGCCCTTGAATAAGAAAAACTGTTTTCATTCAGCCCCAAATTTAGGGTACACTGAAGTTGAGGGTCTAAAAACCAGTGGTACAGATTGTCTTTGGTATTGTGTGGCAAATTAAATGACTTTGAGAAAGAGACAGAAATAAATGAGGGGCTGACAGAAGTAGGGGGGGCCTTGTTGGTGAAGAGGAGAGAGACAGAAATAAATGAGAGGCTGACAGAAGTATGGCCTTGTTGTGAAGAGAGAGACAGAAATAAATGAGAGGCTGACGGGAAGTATGGGCTTGTTGTGAAGAGAGAGAGACAGAAAAATGAGAGGCGGGAAGAAGTATGGGCTTGTTGTGAGAGAGGAGACAAAAATAAATGAGAGGCTGACAGAAGTATGGGCCTTGTTGTGAAGAGAGAGAGACAGAAATAAATGAGAGGCTGACAGAAGTATGGGCCTTGTTGTGAAGAGAGAGAGACAGAAATAAATGAGGGCTGACAGAAGTATGGGCCTTGTTGTGAAGAGAGAGAGACAGAAATAATGAGAGGCTGACAGAAGTATGGGCCTTGTTGTGAAAAAGAGAGAGACAGAAATAAATGAGAGGCTGACAGAAGTATGGGCCTTGTTGTAAAGAGAGAGAGACAGAAATAAATGAGAGGCTGACAGAAGTATGGGCCTTGTTGTGAAGATTTGTTGTGCTTTTTTATATGTATGTGACAAGGAAGATTGAGGTTTATGTATGAAAGTAGGGGTGTGTGTGCATGTTTTGTGTGTGTGTGTGCATGTTTCGTGTGTGTGTGTGTGTGTGTGTGTGGATCGTGATGAGATCATCAATGTCATGTAGGTGTTTGTCAGTAGCTTTGATATGAGTTAGGTTCTCGCTTTGTTTCCAACACTTGAAAATCATTTTGTGTGATGTGTGTGTATACCGGGGTCGGTTGCATGTACAGACTTAGCGGACTCTAAGTTTGCTTAAAGTTAGGGATTTGCTTAGCGTGAAGGAATCCTATTGCATGGGGTTGCTTAGCAGCAAAGGATGCTTAACATCTTGCTTAGTTAGGACAGCTCCCCCCCACGCGTAAGTGCGAAAATTAGCGAGGACAGAGCATACCGCAGTAAATAAAATGGCGAACCGCGTTGTGTATGGGCTTCTGTTGCGCCGATAATTTGAGGCGAAAAGAGAATTTTCAGGGATTTGGACGAACCCCTTTTTATGTGTATGGAACGTAGAATTGTACTCAAGATTCAGATTTCGACGGCATACAAATTTTAGACCTGTGTGATGGGATTGAGGATGATATTGATCACCCTTTCAACGGCGAGGCTCGCTGACTCCGTCTTGCAGCTACTGATCGCACTGCGTTTTTATGCCAGTGGGTGTTTTCAGGAAGTGATTGGGGATTTGTTTGGTGTCGACAAAAGCACAGTGTGTCGAGTTTAAAAGAGGTTCTCGAGCATTCGCAAAACAGGCTGGATGAGTATGTTTGCATGCCAACGGTGGGACGGCCAACAGAACGGCCAACGGTGAAATTTGCTGTTCTCACACGTTTTTCCCGTCGTTGTCCGCCATGCTGTCTTGTTGATTCTCATCTGCGGGAGTTACTTTTCCCTTGGTTCGTTTTGGTGACGTATGCAACAAACTGTGTGCGATGACGGAGCCCTGCTAAAAAAAACCTTCCTGACCGACAACTTGTTAGTCCGGACAAAGACGGTATGTGCAAAACCCATTTTACAAAAATGCGCAAAGGAAATCTTTACAAAGTTTGCTTTGGCTCTATGCAAACTTTGCTTAAGTCAACTTTTAAGAATGTATATGCAACCGGTCCCAGGAGCTTTGAGGACTTCATCCAGGAGGGCTGGTGGAGTATCTGGATGTGAACGAAGAGAACGACTGTCTGATCGCCAGGATGAAAAGAAGATTGAGCAGTGAGTACATGCCTACTCTCATTTGTCTCTTGGAAGGATTAAGGATGGCTTTTCCAGAAGTGAAGAACTGGTCATGATCAAGGAAACATTTGTGTTGTTAACATGGTGTTAATCTGTGCGAATGGACAATCCAGAGCTGTAGGCCTTCAAAACTCGCCATGATGTACATTATTCAATACAGTTGTTTCCTCCTGTCAGATATCGAGTTTATGAGTGAAAATGTGGCAACCTGAATGTTTACTCAATATTTCTAGAGCAATCTGAATACTTTTCAATCAAATAAACTTTAGTGTTTGACAGAAAGAAGAACATATTTCAAGACTAATGAGTGTGGAAAGTCAGGACTCCTGATTTGCCTGTGGAATTGTTTATGATTTGTATTAGTACAGGAATGTTTCATGTTGAAAGATCAGTGTTGCAGTTCACTATGTTAAGAAGTTGATATTAGGGATGAAAGAGGGGTGAAGCTGACTGCTGTCCAGAATATTGTGAACATGACTTGGAGGTGAGAAAGGTTTCTGACAAACGAGTAGGAGGTGAGAAAGGTTCTGACAAACGAGTATGGAGGTGAGAAAGGTTCTGACAAATGAGTAGGAGGTGAGAAAGGTTCTGACAAACGACTGATTATGGTTGGTTGTTGTGCGTGTGTCACCCAGGGGGACCACCCACATGGAGATCGAGCCGTTCACCATCCTGGGGGTGTGTGCCGGAGTGATACCTTCCCCAACCATAACCAGTCCCGCGCAACACCTCCCAGTGTGCCATGGGAAAACAGGCCATGGGTAGGTCACTGTCTCTCTTGCCACGCCGTGTCCTTGTGTCGGTCCATTTCTTTTTGTCTGTGTGCATCTTGGTCCCCCCTTTGTATTCTGTCTGGTCTGTCACCCATTGGCCATGTCTGGCTGTATTCCACTGTCCATTTGTGTGTGTGTGTCCTTTCTGCATGTCTGTCTCTGTCTGTCTGTCCATGGCGGGCTGAATCTGCCTGTTCCCTGTGTCTTTTCCCTTTTTTGGTATTCTGTGTCTCTGGTCGGGTTTATCTGTCTCAGTAGATCTGTCTGTTCCTGGCTGGTTGTATCTGTCTCCCCCCAAATGTCTGTGTGTCTGTCAGTCTCTCTATGTTGTCTGTCTTCAACCCCAACCAGTACCCACAATAAACCTACCAGTACAGTGGGCAAATATACCACGGGCAGGTTGCTCTCTCTCTGCCTTTCTGTCTCTGTCATGTCTCTCTCTCTCTATCTCCCCCTCTCTGTCTTATCTCCCCCTTGCTGTCTCCCCTCTCTCTGTCTGTCTGTCAATGTCTGTCTGCCTCTTTTCTCTTTCTTTATTGATCTGTCTGTGATTCTATTGACTTCAAGAAAAAGTCACACTGAGGATTAAACTTTCTTTTTTGGCAGTTGATGTACATTTTGTAAACTGCTATTGTTGAGTGAAAGATATCAAGGCCACAGGCAGGCTGGTCTTTTTTTGGAAAAGAGTTATGGTGGGGGAGGGATTTGTTTCAATGAATTGTGTGCAGTCCACTAGGTAACTGCTGTCAGACTTTTGTAGAAGCCAGTCAGGTCAAGGATGCAACTGTGTAAGCCCAGATATACATGACAAATTGTCCCATTATTACACACCCTGTCTATGGAATTGACAAAACTATTGTTCTCTGCTTTTTTCATGTATGTTTGTTTTATGTCTTCCCAGAGATGGTCATCAAAAAGATGCATGTAAGAAATAACATGATGGGTGTGTGCTAAGGTACCATCGGGTACAACCACGTAACCGTAATTGACACGCTCATGTACCTCAATTGGGCGTACCCTCAAGCACCCTGGTGAAAACGAAGGTAGGGGGACCTCTTGTTCATAAAAGTGACCTAGATACGTTGAAAGATTATACAGATTCATATGATTCCTGCTATCAGTTCCACAGGTGCTACTGTTTCCGATTCCTGCTATCAGTTCCATGGGTGCTACTGTGCCAGTTATTTGGGCCCGGAATGCCGGTTTTTTAATTAAAGGCTGGCGCTGGCAATACCGTTTTTTTTCTTAATCTGAAGAGCAACGGATTTTCGAAGAATGGTTTAAATCGGACAGCAGTTCCACTGTTTGTTTGAATTCTGATCCATGTTTTCAGGCGCTCAGTTCTCGCTCTTCTGTGCTGGAGGTACAAAGTGCTCAAATTCCTTCAGGTCTACTCGACGCCCCAGACATAGGCATATTTTTAAAGTCAATGCTTGACATGTTAGCGTGACAGTGGAACAACTGTTTCAATGCTGTTTTTGACTAAAGTCAATGTCTCAAGGTTAGAGGAGGTGGAGAAAGGGGGTGTGAAATCGTGGTAATGGGAATGGCTTAAAGGAAAGGATGCAAATAGCAAAACATTGGCCTGTGGCTACAGAAGATGGACATGCCAGAGGGGTGGCTTTCTGTTTCATTTTTGGGAAGACTTCAGACTTAAGAAGATTTAATTGTGACAGCAAATTTTTTTCAGAACTTCATTCCTCTTGTGTGGTGATTTCAAACTGAATCCCAAGAGGGCATCTGTAGAGTAGCTGCACGTGGCTTCTTACACCAAGCATATCTGCAGCAATCTGCCAAAAATACATTCATGTAGTAGTTCTAGTTTTCAGTGACGTCAAAGTCAGGAGTATAACTCATAGGGATTTCAGAAGAGTCCGTCTTCTCTTCAGAATACAATCAAACAGTGTATAGGAGATTAAAAGGTCTAAAGGTATGTGTAGATTAAATTTTAAAACCCAAAAAAAAAATTAGAGAAAAAAGTGATTTTGATTTTCTTGAGATTGTTTTTTCAGTTGTGTTTTATGTATTTTTCATAAAATTTTTAGCTTTAATTTCAGGCCCGTTTTCCACTTTACTTTCAGTGAGACCCCTTCATTTGCCTTCAGCGTTGTCGCCTGACCCACAACTGGGGCACTCCCCCTGAAACCCTCCGGGGCCCTAGGCAGCTCCTGGACCCCTGCCTTTCAGGTTTTTAAATCTTCTGGTAGCACCCATGCAGTTTCTAGTTCACAGGTTGGGGAAAAGGAAGTGACAGGATAAAAGGAACATTTCAATTGGAGGGAAAGAAATGGGGCAAACAAATACAGTAATTGTCTTGTTCATCAGTCCTTGACACTGTTTATTCATTAGTTCATTACAATATTTTTATGGTGACCTGACAGTTGGTTGAAATACAATGCCTCCCGCATGAAGGGGATGAGTGAGTGGGATGCTAGCTGGGAGGGGGTGGATACTTTGGGAGAGTGGGTTGGGGTGTTGGGTGGGTGCCATTAGGGAAGAAGTGGAGGTCAGATAGTCACAAACTCCATGAGGTGGTGTCACATGCATGAGCTTGTGTGCGTGTGTGCAGGGCTATCGACCTGATTGACTACGACAAGCTGCCAGCTGGGCAGAATGCCATCGTGGCTGTGACAAGTTTTACAGGGTATGACATCGGGGGACGCCCCCCATCCTGAACAAAGCATCCCTGGACAGAGGTCAAGCTTCATTTCTGCTTTTGATTGTCACACTTTTGTTAAAGGAAGGGGATGGGGGTGAAGGGAATGGGAGGGAAAGTCTGGATAGGGCAGTTTGATTTGGGGTGTTATGTTGAGATGTTGAGTGGATGCCATCTTGCTGTTGACATCTGTGTTGTATCTGTTCACAACTCTTATATCACTCGTAAATATTGCTCAGCATCAGTAATTGTTCTCTATAAATCAGGACTGGTAACCTGTACCGATCAACAGTTCCAGAGTCTTTGCTATTTTTTTTTCTAAGGGAGAATTATTCAAGTAGTCATTCTGATAAAGAAGTTCATGTGGGGCCGTCAGAAATTTGCCTAAACATCCTTAAAGATTAAAAGATAAATATTTTGTAGCTCAATTTTGGTGTCATCTTTATCCTTTGTGCTTGGAAGAAAGCTGTAAATTTTTGATTATAGGATTGTATTTTCCCCCATCATTGCTGTGTAATGCTCATAAAATGTGTGGAAAATTCATTATTTTTTTTCTTCTTTTACAGTTTTTCTTCTTTTCCTGTACATGTGTAACTTCTTTATAGGTTCTTCTTTAATATTCTTGTACGTACACACACACAAACCAAACACCACTCGCCTATAGCATTTTTGTTTGTCTTTTTTTTATTTGCAATTCTTGATCTGTCATGTTCTTGGTTTTCACATACATGCTCACACCCTCACAAAGAATTGGAACGTTGCAGGCTTTGGCCGCTGTCAGTTACCGCAAAAA
>CM031607.1:57145694-57216055 GCA_018398815.1 Conus ventricosus | reverse complement strand
TTCTACCTCCCTCCATGACACCAAGCAACATGGCATCACACTTCCCTCCACTGGGCCTCATTACATACCACAGATCATCAGATCATACCTCCCTCTCAGCCGCATCACTCGCTACTCTCCCCACCTCTCCCAACACACCATCTCCCCGGCCCACAAACCCAAATTTGGCGGGCAACATGAAAAACCATGTACACCCCCAAAACACTCTGAAACCAAATTTTAAAAGCAGGGACATGTTTCCCCTTATGGGACAAAATTGCGGGAGCTTCCCCGACTGGATCCTTAAAACCCCCAAATTCCAGCCATTCTTTTTTTTTTTTTTAGTAGGGTTTTTTTGCATTTTCCTGTTTTTTTCGGGTTTTATTTTACCCCCTTTTATGGATGAGAGCAAAAGGGAGAGTTCGGACTGCCAAACAAATTAAACACACATTTTAAAAAGGGACCTCATGCAAAAAAAACCCCTCTTTGTCATTTTGAAGAGGATCATGCCCATGGAGGGACCTCACATAAAGGGCCATGTGACGCCCCAAATCCCCATGTAGTTAGGAAATGAATCTTTTCCCCCCGTGCCACAAAAAAGGAAAGAATATTCATATGGTTTTGCCCTAGGGTAGCGGGCGTCCCCAAAAAAATTTGGGTATGCTCTTTAAGGAACAAATGTGGTCTTTGGGGTAAAGTGAACCATTGAGTGATTTTTTAAAAAAGGGCGGGTAAGGAAAGGTGTGGTAAATGTGTTTTAAAACACTTTTATGCACTCAAAAAAGGGGGGGAAAATTTTTTTTAACCCACAGATGGCCTAGAGACTCAAAACCTGTCAGGCGGGGGTTTCTCTTGCTGCCCAGTTTTTACCGGGGAGCGATAGATAGTTGGGGAAAGTTTAAGGGGGGAAAACTTAAAGAAGAGAGAAAAAATTTCTTATGTTGAATTGAGAAGCGGGTTACTTAAAACGAACCTTATTCGTTTTTCCCCCTTCCCCCCTTCACCCTTCACCCTTCACCCCGGCCCCCTTTTACCCTTCGCCCTTAACCCCTTTCATTTTTCCACCCCGGTGAGGGGGTTAAAGGGAGGGCCAAGGGTTTGGGGGGAAATTTAAAACCGGGTATTCAGCCCCAGCAAAACCAACTCCGGGGAGGGGATTTTAAAGCTCGCCCATTTCGCAAGAAAGAAAACTCCAGGAAAAAAAGGTCGAGCCCTCGTATCCCCGGGAGGGGAGATTTTCGAGGGGGTAGATTTGCCCTCAGAGAGACGGGGAAATTTAAAAGAAAGAAGGGAAGTTTTTATTGGGGCAGGGGGGCCCTCAGTGTTTGGGGGGATTTTTGTTTTCCCCGGGTCCGGAATTTGGGATAAGGGGAATGTGAAGGCCATAGCTTTAAGAAGGGAACAAAGATTTTTTTATCTCTCAGTGTAAAGGAAGATAAAAGGTGTGAAGACTATTTTTTCTCTCAGTTTTAAAAGGGACGGGGGTGAAAAAATTGTTTTCCCGGTTTTGAGGAGAGATCATGTTGCGGTTTTATTTGTCTCTCAGTGCGGAAGAGATACGGGTGTAAAATTTGTTTACAAGTTTTTGTTGTGACTTAGAAAAAGTTTTTCCCTAAAGGGAAAGGGGGGGAAAGAAAAACATTGGGTGGGGTTGTTTCCCTTTTGGGTAAATTGGGGAAAGTTTGGGCTTGCGAAGGGAGAAAAATTCTGTCTTAAATTTGGGGGTATGAAAGGGTTGACAGTGTGACGTGGGGCCCCCGACCCAGTTTAAAGGGGTACTGCCGGTTTTGTTTTCCGGGAAAAAAAAAAAAAAAAAAAATTTTAGGGGGCCCTAAAGGGGTTTGAGGAAAAAAAAAAAAGGGTTTTCCTATTTGTACCCCCCAAGGGTTTGGGGAAAAAAAAAAAAAAGGGATTTCTTTTGTCCCCTTTAAAGGTTTGAGGGAAAAAAAAAAAAAGGAAGGGAAGTTTAATTATTTTTGTTTTAAAATTTTTTTGCTTTTTTTTGTGGGTTTTTATTTCTATAGGTTTTAGGGGGGGTTTGATATTTCTTTGGTTACTCTACTCTTTAAGGGTTTTTTTTTTTGGAAAGGATTTCTTTTTGACCCTTCCCCACCGGCCGATAGCCTCAAACCTCCTCTTGCTCAACTTGGCAAAGCAAAGGGGGGAGGGCTTGGGGAAATCGTTTGCCCCCCCCCCTAGGGATTGGGAATTTTTTTGGCCCCCCTTTCCCGGGAATGATAGCCCCAACCCCTTTTCCTGCGTTTAGCGGGGGGAACTTTGGCGTTGGGGGTCAAAGTTTTTCCCTTCTGAAAAATTTTTTTACTTTTGGTTTTCCCTATTTTTCAGTTTAAATTTTTCCCCTTGCCCCTAAAGGGGGGGGGATCAACTTCTCCTCCGTCACGCTATGTGTGGGTGGTGGATTTGGGTTTTTACCGCTCTCCCCAAAATAAAATCTTATCTTTTGTTTCTTTTTTTGGCTGGGGGGGGTGCAATTTTTTTTGGGGTTTTTGGGGTTAAATGTTTTTTATTGTTTGGGTTTGTTTAGTTTTTTGTTTTTTTCCCTTTTGTTGTGTTTATTGGCGGGTGATTTTTTTTTTTCCCGTTCCATTTCACGGGGGGACAGTGACCATAGGGGGCGTCTTTGGGCTTTTTTTTTGCTTTTTTGATTTCCTCTTACTTTTAAGGCCCTGTGTACCCTTTTCTTTTCCTTTTCCCCCCCCCTTTTTCCCAAAACTCAAAACCTTCTCCTTCAAAAAGCTCCTACCCTTTTTTTCCTTTTCACATTTTCATATTTTAGGGGGGTTTTTTCCCGGGCTATTTTTGTGTTTTTTCCCCTTTTTTAAATTTTGTTTGTGTTTCCCTTTTTGGGTTTTTTTAAATTTAAAATTCCCATTTTTTTTTATAAGGCGGTACTTTTTTTTTTGGGTAAATTCTTTTAAAAAGTTTTAAGAAAAAAATGACAACAAGAACATTTGAAAACTAAAACTTTATAAAAAATTTTATTTTCAGAAAATTTTTTTTGTTTTTTATTTTTTTTCTTGGGGGAAAACAGTTTTGTTTTAAAACCTTCTTTTGGGGGGGGGAAATTTTCCAAAATTTGATAACTTTAAAAAATTTTTTTTGGGGAAAAATTTTTTTCCCTTTGGGGATTTCAATTTCCCGGTTTTAGTAAGGGTTTTTTGTTTACCCCGGGAAATTAAATTCTGTATTTTTTTAAAAACTATAATTACGGTTTTTAAAACAAATTTTCAAATATATCGCCTTATTTTTAAACTTTGAGATTTTTTGGTTTTTTATATCTGACGATTCATTAGGGGTTGATTTTGATAAATATTTTTAAAAACAAGCAAGTTTGGGGTTTTTTGGGGGAGAAAAAACTTACAAACTTTGTAAAAACAATGAACAAAATAGGGCAACAGGCAAAAGGGGAAGGGAAAGAAAAGAATAAAAAAAAAAAGGGAAAGCTAAAGGGAAAAAAACTACAGGGGGAAGCTGAAAAAATAAAACTACAAGGGAACTAAAGAGAAAAACTAAAGGGAAAGGGCGAAGAAATTAAACTACAGAGGGAACTGAAGAAAAAAAATCCCAGGGGGAAGCTAAAATTTGAAGAAAAAAGATTACAGGGGGAAGCTAAAATTTGAAGAAAAAAGAATTAAGGGGAAGCTAAAGGCTGAAAACGTCAATTAAGGGGAGGCAGTTAGAATAAGGACTGTTGCTGAAATTAAAAAAAACCGGGCATGGGAGAGAACCTCCCCCCAGTGGGTTTTCCGCAGCCAGGCCTAAACCCAAAAAGCGGCTTATATTCCAAATTGCCACCTTTTGGGGAAAAAAAAACGGATAAAATTTTGTTAGTTTTTTTTTTCCGATTTGAAAGCCGCAAGGGTTTTGTGGTTGGCCAAAAGGGAAAAAAGGGGAAACTTTTTGTATTTTGGGGCGTTTTTTAAAGGGGTAGCTTTTTTGGCCCTTGTACCACTAAACTTGCAGCAAAAAAATTTTAAATTTGGGGATCATTAAAAGAAAAAATCCTAGAAATTTAAAGGGTTCTGCTATCGTTTTCACGAACGTTTCGTTCTGTGGGCCCTAAAAAAGGAGAATCTTTTTCCTTCTTTTTGATCCTTTATGAGTCATTTTTGGGAATTCCGATGGTTTCGATTTGTCTAAAAACGAACAAAATTTTAAATCACTGCGAGATCCCTTGTGGGAGAACAATTTTTCCCCGGCTTTGAGCAAAGACCCTGGCCACTTTCCTTAAAGAAAGGCCCAATTTTTTGGAAAGCGTTGGGGAAAAATGTTCAAAATGGCTGATCATATTGTATCGCTCACCCAGATAAGGGCGGGGCTGGGAAAGGGAGAATTTTCCATCTTTGGTCTAAATGGTATTTTCTATCCCTTCGGGACAGGAATTACAGGAAAGGAAATCGTGGGTCATTTCGGGTCCCCCAAGGTTTAATTTTACCCTGGGAACGGCAGGGTTTTTTCCGCTTCGGGGTGTTTTCTTCAATACCAGTCCCTCACCCCGCCGGAAAGACCGTTACTCCTCAGAAAAACTTTTTCCCGGGTCGGGGAAAACGCCCACCCCTTTAGCCCTTTTTGGGGCCAGTTCGTGGACAGAACAGAAGTTCAAAAATTTCAGGGCTGCCGATCAGACAATGCGATTTTTCTTTTGTGATGGCAATTTTTCCTTTTGAGGAAAAATTGCCCTTTAAAACCCAAAATATTAAAAACCCCGCTTTAAAGCCCCTCCACTGATTGGGAAAAAGGGCCCTTTTTTTTGGCACCAATCAACTTTTGAGGGATGGTGTTGAAAGGGAGCCATAAATGGATTGAAAGGCTTCGGTTTTTGCGAGCCCACGGGGGCAAAATCCCGGGTGAAACGGAAATCTTTTCGTTTTTAAAGGCCCATACTCAACCCTGTCCAAAAGGGGAGGTTTTTTGGAGGCAAGATTGAAACGTTTCCCTGGCAAAAATTTTTCCAGTCGATACCCGTAAACCCGGTTTTCTTACCGCCTGGGGTTATTAAAACCCCAGTCTCCCGACTTGATTTTGGGAAATTTGGCCCAGGTGTCGCTACAGTACAGGGTTGGTTTGCTGGAGGACGTTTGTTCCTTGTTTTGGGTGAGTACTAACCCAAAAGGAATGGGGGCGGGGGAAAATAAAAAGCCGCAAAAAGTCTAAAAAACTGGTGAACCCCAATTACCCCCCAGATGATCTAAAAGAAAACGGGGAAAAAAGCGAGACGCTGACGAAATACTTTTGTGTTTTAAAAAAAGGTAAATTGACGTAAAACGGAAAAAACCAACGTACTTACTGGACCCGAAATTCCTACGGTGTGTACCGGGCAGGACAACAGACAAGTTGGGGTTTTCCAAAAAACCCTTAGGAAACAGTACTGCACACGGCTATGATGCTTGTTCGCTGGTAAATCCCGGAACCAAAAGAACATTAAAGAGAGTTCTTGATTTTTTTTTTTTTGGCCGGGGGGTCAAAAAGGGAATTTTTACAAAGACTGCCGCTAATGTGACATCTTGAAAAAGGAAATCTCAGAAAGGTCGCGTCCCAGGTGCAAATTTTGGCAAAAAAAGGCCTCACTTTTCCGGGTTCCTTTTTCGGAGGTAGTTTTGGTTTTTTTGGGACCGCTACCACGTCTTCTTGGGGAAAATCGCATATTTTGCTTTGGTGGTTACAGAAACAAGGTATCCAAAGCGTTCCACTGAAGAAAATTGTACAGTAGGTCGCTAAAGCCTTATTTCAATTTTTTCCCAGAGTGGGTTTTCCCAAACAAATTTTGGTTTTGGGGAACACAATTCATTTCTGATCTCTTTGAGAAAAATTTTACAGACTGTTGTCAATCCCCTTTCCTTTTCAACCCGCCAAAACTCCCCAACCCGAATGGCATGGTTAAAACGTTTAAATGGAACGTTAAGTCCATTTTTGGGGAAAGGTTTGAAAGGGCAGGGCCCCGGAAGGGGGATGGGTTTCATACCGGCTTTGTTTTTTGGCTTACGGGGAAAAATGCCGACAAAACCGGGGGATTCTCACCATTTGACCCCCCTTTTTGGACACTCCCGGGGGGCCCTTTGGTTCAAATGAGACACAATGGACGGAAAAGAGGGAAACATAAAAAAGGGAAAAACTTTTTAAACCAAAAACGTTTTATGAACGGAAAATCTTTTTAAAAGGAGGCATTGGTTTGGCTCAACAGTCCTGATAAAAAACCAAATTTTTGTAAAAGGGGTTTTTGCAGACAAAAAAGCAAAGGCACGTTCCTTCAGTGTAGGGGTTTAAAGCCCTTTGTGCTACTAATGATAAACAAAAAAGGGCCGTGTTATTGGAAGGGTCCTTTTCAGGGGGTTTGGGAAAAAACTTTCTGAAGAATTATAAGGAAAAAGGGCCAAAAAATGAGAAGGTATTTCATGTGAACATGTTGAAGAAGTATGTTAAACAAAAATTTGTTCCCATAAAACCAGTCATTTTTAGGGTTATGTCCTGTTTTCAAAAAATGATGTAAAACAGGCAGAATTACAGGGGATAAATTTTGTCCCCAATGTAACGTACAGGGACAAAACCAAAGGTTTGGGGAAAACAGCAAAGTGGGAATTTTAAAACCTTACCAGTGAGTAAATTTTGGGACCCCCCCTATTCTTTTCATAAAAGGGTAAAACCCTATGGGGATGGGGTTTCTGTAAAAATGATTTGTCTACAAGTCAAACAAAACAGCCCAAAAAAAAATTTTTGGGGAAAGACTTTCAGGATGTTTTTACGGTTTCCCCCGGGGACAGTAACGGGGTTATTAAACCCCTTTGTTTTAAATTTAAACTTCTGAAATCCCAGTGCAAAACCACCCCCATACCCCCTCCATTTGCAAAAAAAGAGGGGGTTTTGAGAGAGAAATCAATGAAAGGGGGATTTAAAGTGATAAAACCCTTTCCCACATCTCCGTACGCCTCCCCCATGGAAAGGGTGGACAAACCTGTTGGATCATGCTTTTCTGCATCGTTTACAGAAAATAAAAAAGATCCTGTTTTCGATGTGACCCTATCCCAAATTGAAGAATTTCTGTTCAGCCTCAAAAGGGGAAAGTATTTTGTGAAGTAATTTGGGAAAAAAAGGGGTTAATGGAAAGATTCCAATGGCTGAAGCTGACAAGGAAAAGACAGCGTTTTAAACACCTTTTGGTTTTTTCCCCCCAGGGGAAAGGGAAAAATGCCTTTTGGTTTGAAAAAATCCCCCAGTTTTCTTTTGCCAGAAGTTGCGAGCCTAAAACCCCATAAATGTGGTGCATTTCATTTTTTTTTTTATGACATTTTTTTTGGTTTCCCCAAGGTCATGGAGTGACCCCCTTTTTAATTTACGGCTTTTTTTTGCAGACTCAGAAGTTTTGGTTTGACGGCAAGGCCATAAAAAATTCGTCCCGGTTTAAAACCTCGAGTTTTTGGGGGGTCAAAAACTTTTCAGGGGAAAAAATTGATGCAAAAGGGAAAGAAAGGGGAAAAATTTTATCCTTACAAAAAAACCCATAAAAAGAAACTTTTTAGGTAAACCCCATCGGATTTTGTTGCTTACTATAGACGATATTTTTACCCCCTTTTTCCCCCCCCCTTGAGGGCCCCCCCCTTTTGACTAAAACTGACAAAAGGGCAAGAACAAAGTATTGTGTGGTCTGTTAGTGCCAGAAGGCTTTGGGTGTTTTTCAGAACACCCTAAAACTATTTCCTTTTCCCTATTTTTACCCTCCCTTCAGAAGCCCTTTTTTTTAAAAAACTGATGCCATTCAAAGGGAAGGGACCCGGTTTATTTTTGGCGGGAAAAAAAGTGTTTATTAAAACCAAAGTGCAATACGCCAGTAAGAAGTTCTAAAAGAAAACAGGAGAAATACTCCACTTTTGAGGAGAAGTGGGGGGCTATTGTAGGGGCATTGAGAATTCCCCCGGTTTTGACTGGAAAAAAGGGAAAGTTCCAGACAGATTTGGCCATGGGCCCCACGGAGGGGCGGAAATCGTCAAAAGAAAAAGAACAGCAGGTTATTAAGATGGTCTTTGGCATTCCCGGAATTCCATTTTTACGGGTTGCCGTCCCCTGGAACACAAAAGTAGGCAATTTTTTTTCACTTCGTAAAATATTCTTGGACCAATGTAATTTGGTCTTCGGGGAAAGACAATTCCTTTTTTTGTCTTTTTTAATATTACGGTTGAAAATTTTGACGGTGCTTTGGGTATCTACTGACAAATTAAAAAGGGGGTATTTATGAATAATTTGTTATTGAGGACTAAATTTTTTTTGGGAAGCAAAAAAACTACTTGATGTTGATGTAATAAATATTTTTTTCTTTGGAAAAACAAGGGAAAAAAATCAATACTATTTTGTTCCTAATTTGCTTGTGAAGATGAATCATATGAAAATGTGGATGAGAAAAATAACTTTTTTAAGAAATGTATTAAAACATTTTTTGATTGTGCAATGAGAAAAACCAATTTTTTTCCATTTGGGATTGTCAACAAGGAAAGCAGGAAAACTTTTCAAGGACTAAAAACTTTTACATGTGGGGAAAAAGAAATTATTTTTAAAAAACTATGTTTTTTTTGTTTACATTCTATTGAGAAACATTTAACACTTGGGAAAAAATTTTCATTTTCAAGAGGGTTTTTTTAAACTTTTTATGTGAGGAAAAAGTTTAAGGGGGAAAAAGTGCTTCACTTTTTAATGTATGAAACAAATTTGGCTTTGAATTGTTTTATATCCTAATTGTTTTTCCAGGGAAATTTTTTTGAAATGGTTTTTCTTGTGGAATTTTGGGGGATCAATTAGGGAAAGTTTTTTTTTTTTTGAAAAAATTGAAAGTTTGAAAAAATGTTTTTTTAAAGGGGGGATCATGGGGATTTTATTTTTAAATTTTTTTTTTTAATTTGGTGAATCAAAGGCGTTTGGTTTTAAAAATTTTGAGATTTTGGTGAAGTGGGGTTTAATGAATTTTTATTCCTTTAAAAAATTTTCTGGAGAAAAAATTTTTTTAAACCCGGATGGGGGGGGGTCATGTGAAAGTAGCTCACATCAAGGCTTTTTGGGCGTCCATCCATGTATTGTGAAAGAAAACATTTCCCCCTGCCAAAAATTAAAGGGAAAAATATTTTTATGGGCTTGAAATAGTGTAAACGGGGTCCCCAAAAAATTGTGGTTTGACCATTCCCAAGGGAAAAAAAGGGGGTCATTGGGGGAAAGTGACCATGAGTGATAGTTTTTAAAAAAGGCTGGTAAGGTAAAGGGGGTGGGCCCTGTGGTTTTTTAAAAACTGAGTAAAGCCTCAATAGGGGAAGGGGGGGAAAAAGTCATTTTAAACCCCGCAATGGCCTAGAACTAACCCGTCAGGGCGGGGGGGGCCCCCGTTGCTGACCGTTTTTTACCGGGGGAAACGATAGATTTGTTGGGGGGGATACAGGGGGAAAACTTTTAAAAAAGAGGAAAAAAATTAAAATTTTGAATTGAGAAAAAAAAGGGTTTCTTACACGAACCCCTTTTTCTGTTTTTAGCCCTTCACCCTTCAACCCTTCACCCTTAAATCACCCTTTTCCCCCCGGGCCCCTTTACCCCTTCCCTCTTTTACGCCCTGAGGTTTTGAAGTGGCCATGGGGTGGGGAAAAACACCCGGAGTTTTTAGCCCCACCAGTAAACCCAATCCAAGAGGAGTTTTAAAAATGTCATTTCGCAAGAGACAGAAGAACTCCCGGAAAAAGAATCGAGAAATCGTATCTCCAGGACGGGGGAGTTTTTAGGGGGGCAGTTAAAATTTTTTCTGGAAAAGAGACAGGGAATTTTAAAAAAGCAGGGAAAGGGTTTTTTTTGACAGGAAGGTTCCCCCAGTGTTACGGGGGGTTATGTTTCTTTCCCGGGCCGGAAATTTTTGGGGTAACGGTTTTTGAAGGCAAAGCTTTATAGAAGCGGGGAACAGATTATTTTTTTCTAGTGTTTAAAGAGATACAAGGGGGAAAAACTATTTTTTTTCTCAGTGTAAAGAGAGATAATTGGAAGGGTTTGATTTTTCTCTCCTGTGAGGAGAGATAATGTGTGCGGGTTTTATTTTTTCTCCCGTGCGGGGAAAAGGGTACAGGGGTAAAATCTGTTTACAAGTTGGTTTTGTGACTTTGTTAAAATGTTTTTCCCGAAGGGAGGGGGGGGGGAGAAGAAAAACTTTGGTAGGCTCCTTTTGGGTGATTGGAAAAATTTCGTTTTGCTATGGGGAAAAGCTGTCATGAATGGGGTATGCAAGAGTGACAAAGGGGCAGTATCAACAACATTAAAAAAATCCATGAACACACAGGATTATCTTTTCAAACCCCGTGGAAAAGATGGTCCCTTTGGGGGATCCGTAGGCATGATTTAACAGAACTGGCATAACATCTTTGGGGTCCCATAACAAAATGATGCCCTTTTCAAAAAAGCAGGCCCACAGCCATGGCCCTCACACCATCCCAAAATTTAAACTGTACTGTTTTCTGCCTCACCCGACTTCCCATTTGGGCCGCGCACCCGGCGGGGTCGCGCTGCTAGCCTACTAAAAAGCTCGGCTCGCGGGCGTGATCATGGGCCCCCAGTTTTTCCTGGCAATGGAAACCATGGGCACGCTGTGCCAGAAACCCGGTTTCTTTACCCGCTTTTTGGGGTTACGGCAGATAAACAAAATTTTAAAAGAATTCCCCGGGGTATTTGGGGGATTTCTTATTTTGGGGGATTACAAAAGTAGGGCCAAGTTTGACCTGGCGCGCCCCGCGCGTGTTGCCCCTGTGGTTGTGTGTGTGTTTGTGTGTGTGTGTGTGGGTGTGTGTGGGCTGAGAGAGAGAGAGAGAGGGGAAGAGAGAGAGGGAGAGAGGAAAAGAGAGCCCAAAAAATCAATAAAATTTTACACAAAGAAATGTGAAGTTCTTTCCAATTTATTGGGTTTTTTATTCTTTAAGGGTTTAGGGGCCGTGGCTTTACGGGGGGCCCCCGGGTTTAATTTTTTGTACTTTTTCTGACCCTTTAGTTTATAACCTGTGATAATTTAAAACAACAAATGTTTCCTTCTCTCTCTCCCCTCTTCTCTCCCCTCTTCCCTTCCTCTCTCTCTCTCCCCTCTCTCAGGGAGGGGCCACTGGAGTTTTTTGTCCTTATGCTCGTTGCACTTCAATTTACACCCGTTTTAAATTTGGTTTTTATTCCCCCTAAAGACACTAAAGAAATGATTATATTCGTGTTCCCCCCCTTTAAATTAAGGGGCCCGGGGGAATATTACCAAATAATTTGTCAAGTGTAAGGGGTATCTCCCCTCCCCTTTTCTCTCTCTCTTTTTCCTCTTCCCCTCCTTCTGAATTTTCTCTCGTACATTTTCACTGATCTTGAAGGAAAAGCTTGGGAATTCTTTTGGGGGACAAACCCCTCCTTTCGCTCTCACAGTGTTTTCTGCTTTTGAATGGTGCAAAACAACTTTGGTATACGCAGTTTGACAAAACCTTTATCATTTCAAAAAACAAAGATTATTATCGGCTCGTGTCCTTCATTTTTTGTTCCGGGGAAGCAGGAAAATTTTGCCCCCAAGCTCTTTGAGGGTTTGCTAGGCAAGAGGCAAGGGATTCCCGAAAACGGGGAGGCTTTTTATCAGGAACCCAAAAAACATCTTCGGATCATTTTTTTCCCGTTGCAAGCGATTTTTACTGTGGAGTTTAGACGGTTTTGGGGGAAACCTCCCCTTTGTCCTTTTGGAAAAAATCAGCCCATGGCTTGGCTGACTGCCGTCAAGCCACTTTGTGGGAGGCTGAACGGCCTGGAAGCTTTTTTTCCCTTTCTACCATTTCCCAGCCACAAAAACCCGCAAAGTAACCTACAGCTACCTCCCTGTAAAAGGGGCCAAAAATCTTTCCCGGGTTTCCCCGGGTGTCCTCCCATCCGTTTTCTCATACCAAATCATAAACGTTTTTTCGATGAGGTGGGGCCCTGTTTTGGCCCTCATAAAAACTTTTCTTTATAGTGCTGGGCAGTTCAGCTGTTTCCCCATGGTCGTCCCGATCTTGGGGGGCCCCGCATTTCCCCCTCACAATCTGAACCCTTTTATGACGCATCAAAGAGGCGTTTGGGAGATGGCCCGAACTGCCTTGCTGTCGGATTGTTGTTTTAAGGGCCCCCCGCCCCACCCAACGGCAGCCCAAAAAACCCGTTCAAGGTGGTCTTGGGGGAGGTTATAGGTCAGGGGGATTTCTGCAGGGGGGATCCGGGGGCCGACATGCTGCTTGTTTTGAGTGCCCGTAAAACCGACTTGATGTCAGCCATTTAAGCCCATAAATGGCTCTTCTTCAAGTGTCGATCATGGGGTTTCCTGCTATATCGTCCCGGAGGCAATGTTTGGATTTCCTTTATTGAGGGAAAGCATTTTGGGCTTTCTGTGTCAGGCTTCATTTGCTGCTTTCAGGGCCGGGCCAAATTTTTTTGGAATTCAAACTCAAAAAGCTTTTCGACCGCCCATGAAATCCACAGTTCCCTGGAAATTTTTTGAATTCCTGTAACTTTAGGGCCCTTTTCTGCAAAATTTTCCCGTGCGTCTGCCACACTGGGAAATGAAAAGGGCCTTGGGGAATGTAATTTTAAAAATTTAAACTTTTGGGGTTTTCCATCTAAGATGAGCGGGGCCTCAGTTTGGGTTTGGGCCCGGGGCAACCTTTGGGTTCTTTTAATTTCATGTAGTTTTCAAGGTACCGCCAACGATAATGTTTCCGGGCCCTGTCCTTTAAAATCCACAGGTGGGGGAAAACGCATTCCTCAGGAGCCTTTTAAAAAAGTGGGGAAATCCAGCAGGGACATAGGGCTTTCTGGGGTGGGTCGGCGGGGGGGGAAAGCTCGGGTTCCCCAATTTTTGGGGAGTCACACGGCTCCGATTCTTGAAAATGGGAATGTGGGAAATGGGGACCATCACGTTTTCAGTGAAATTTTTCCTGGGCACCGATGTCAGAGAGCTTCAAACCCCCTGACAACATGATTTCTCTCTCAAAACCTTAAATTTTGACCCAAAGGAAAAATATCCCCCCGGGACTTTCCTTGAACTGTTTTACCCGGGAAAGGCAAAAGGGCAAGAACTTAGTGGCTTTGCTCCAGTTTCATCTGTTAAAAAAAACCTTTTACCAAAATCAAATACCCCCTTTAAAATCTTTTCCCCTCCCCTTTTTCATTGCTAAAAGGACATCTCCTCAAACACAGGCACACAAACCTAAACCCTTTTTTTTATCTTTGTTCGGGCCCCTTTCGCTCTAAACTGCAAAAAAACATCCCCCACTGAACCCAAACATTCCCCCCGACTGAATTTAAAACACCCTCTGAGGGGACCAACATGTGGCAGAAACCCCAAACCCCCAAATTTTTTCGCACGTATTCATACCTTTTTTTTGGGGTAAAATCAGTGTCCCTGAAAATTTTAAAAAGGGGAAAGAAATAAAGTTTTTCTTCCTTTTTTTCATTAGTTTTTCACACGCAGAGGGAAAGCCACAGAATGTTCCCCCAGGAAACATCATTTCCCCAAATTCAAAATCATGGGGTTTTGGCTTTTGAGGTCTTCTACTACACCTTGCAAAGAAAACCCCCTTTTTTTTAAGGGGACTCTTTTTGGGCCCAAAGGGCGCAATGTTTTTAAATTTTTTTTGTACTTCAATTTTTTCGGGGGGCCCCATCCAGTCTCTTTTTAGGGTTTGAGGGCTTTCTCAAAGCATAGGGGAAAGTTTTAGGGCCAAACGTTGTTTTACCCTTTATTTGGTTTCTTCTGTAGCCACATCTTTTTCGAGAACCGGGGTTTGGGGGTGACTGAAGTTTCGAACCCCTTTTTGTGGGTGGGTTTTCCCTGTTTGAAACCCCCAAACAATCAAACAAACAAAGTGAAAAAACACATTTTGATAAAACCAAGAGGTTCCCGAAAAAAACAAACGACTGAACAGGAGTAAAGCTGACATTTTATTTAAGCCCCAAAAAAAACAGACTTTTTTAAAATTTAAATGCACAAAAATAATAATACAAAACCCCTGAAAAAAAAGTTTTAAAAACCTTTGCCAAAATGACTTGGAAAATTGAAAAACTGTCCCGTTTGGGGAAAAGCAAACATCCTTCAGGCGAACAGTTTTTTTTCCGGGGTTGATGAAAAAAAAGGGACCCCAAATGATCCCCACACAAAACTGGGTTGTCGCCTGGTGAAAATACTCCTTTTTTAGGCAGAAAACCCCAAACCTTTTTGGTTTTTTTTGGGTTTTTGGGGAAAACTGGGAAAAAGGGGCAGGGGCAAAAAATAAGTGATTTGGTTTTCCGTAAATTTTAAAATTTCTTTTTTTTCCATCACTGGGGACTGCTCCAAACCCCTCCTCTCTCTCTCTCTCTCTCTTTTTCTTTGATCTCGGCTCTCCCACCCCCCCCCCCCCACCCCCCAAAAAGAACGTTTTAAAGTTTTAGAGTGGGTCAGAAATTCAACGCCCTTTTCAAGCTAGGCTGATAGGATAAGTGACTAGGCCTAATAACGTTTTTTTTTAATTTATAATTTAAATTTTTAAAAGCTTTCAAATTTTCCTGTGGAAGGGTGGCCAGGTTTTTCCCTTTCTTGTTTGTAAATTTCCATGTACACACGGTTTGGGATCTTCCCGGCGGGTGTCCCCCAGTTTTTGATAAAACGATCACAGGCAAAATTCAGCGTCGGGTCCTTTCCGTTTAGGGGCAGGGCCCGGAGGGGAAAAAAAAAGATACCTGAAAGGGGAAAGGGGTTTTTTTCAAAAAGGAGCCCCAACAGTCTTAAAACTTGCCCGGGGTTAATAAAAAAAAAAAAAAAAACATCAAAAGAAAAGTGCCGTGTGCGTGCGCTCCCCTTTATCTTTTGGTTTTCTTTCTTTTTTTTTCAAAACACACACACACACCCCACACACACAAAACCGGGCACGCACATTCATTTGGCCCCTTTCAGGGTTAGTGACAAATATTTATATATAAATACAAAGCAATTTAAACTTTCCAAAGGGGCCCCAAACAAGGGTTGAACTTTTTAATTGACCCACTGCCGGAATCAGTGCCAAACCGGGGTACTTTGGGGGACGTGTTTGCTGCCCAAAAAAAGCCGGCAACGGTGCTGTTTTGTGGGTACCCACAACGGAGCCAGAGTGGGGTCCGTTCCGCGGCGCTTTTGCCATAATTTCTGATCAGCGCTGGTGCGGGGTGCGCCCGGGAAAAAATAAAAGTCCCCGAAGCAAATACACCACATCATGGGCCCCCCACATTTACACAAACCCCCGTTCCATTCCACAGCATCACCCCCAGCCTCACCCCACCTTTTGCTGCCTGATTTTCCCTTTACCTCTCCATGGGGCTCTCCCCACAGGGGCCCATGATGATTCCTGGGGAGAGTCACCTACCTGGCTATGATGATCCTCGGGTCATCCTGGCTCAGAACAAAGGGGTTTTAGGAGGGTCAGCGGGGCTAAATATGGCAACAGCGTCTGGAGATGGCGGGGGAGCTGCTTTCCCTCGTTTGAAGAATCTCTTCAAAAATTCAATAATGAGGGAGGGGATGCCCAGGTTTTTTGTTGTGTTTTGTGGGTTAAAGCCCCCAGCCTCCCAATTTTTTTGGTTTTGTAGATTTTAGTGTTAAGATGCTACATTTTTTCAAAGCTCAGGGGAAAATTTTTCAGAAGTTTCCCCTAAAATTTTTTTTCTTTAAAACTGGTGGGAGGAGTTGGGGGGTTTTTAGTGTTTTTTTTTTTTTTTTCTTCAGAAATTAGGAAGGGACTTGGTATTGTGTGTTCTTGGAGGGGGGGGGGGGTCTTTTTAAAAGATCTTTTTTTGAAGGAAGGGTATAAAAAAGTAGCCACTTTTCAGCAAGTCATACAAAAACCCCAAATGTAGGGGTAAAAAGCAGTCAGTGATCCAAAAGTAAAAATGTTTAAAATTTAAAAATCCCAAAATTTTTTAGTTGTGTTAGTATTTTGTGTGTGTTTTGGTAAGGAAGGGAACTTGTTTAGTGTGCCCATTTTGGGAAGTTTTTGGGGCTTCCCTTTATTGATTTGAATGCAAAAATTTTCAGATATTTATAAAGGTTGTCTTGATAATGTTCCTCCCCCAAACCCTTATTCACTCACTGCACCAGATTGTAACCATTATTTTTCCCCCACTGATCGATTTTATTAATTGGTAGGGGGCCAAACCAATTGGAGGTATAATTTGATAAAGACTTGTTTCTCTGCTTCTGTTTCCCTTGCTTTTAGACCCCTTTCTTTTTTTTTTATTTTAGAATTTTTGGGGGAAAATTTTTGAAAAAATTTGGGGACCCCAAAATGTTAAAAAATTTAAAAAAGTGGGAAAAAAAAATAAAGCATGGGCCCCTTTTATCTGGGCCTGTGACAGAATTGGTTGTTTCGGCTGTTGCCCACATTCATTTCCCACCACAAAAATTTTTTGAAACCGTACAGCGTTTTAGCGTAATTTTTGGGGTTTGGGGAAAAATGGAAAATCAAACCCAAAACCAAAAGGGGCAAGGGGTAAAAACATAAAACCTTCCCTTTAATGGTAAGGAAAAAGACTGATGAAAAGGTTTTTAGAATTAAAAGAAAAGCTGTCACCAAAAAAACATGCCCTACGCATATGGGAGATACACATGCACACACACATAAAGGGGTGCACACCCCCCAAAAATGCGTGCGCACATGGGAAAACCAAACACAGCACACACATCAAAACCAACCCCACCCCAAAAACAACAACACACACACACACACACACAACCCACACAAACCCCACCACACACACACCGCAAACATACCAAAATAATTTTTTTTATTCTTTTTGCCCCTTTTGGGGGGTGGAGGTAGGGGGTGTTTAAAAAAATAACATTTAAAAGGAAAAAAGGGAAAAAAGGGGAAGCCAAAATAAAACGGGAAATTTCTAGTCAATGCTGACATAGACCAAAATTTTTTATCACTTCAGATAAGCTTAAAATTCCCTTTTACAAACGAAGCATTTGTTTTTTGATAAGAAAAAGACATCATTTGACAAAATTTTTAGAAAGAATTTGGGGGGAGAAATCTTTTTGGCAAATTTCATGGTTCACAAAGTAATAAGATGAACTTTTTTGTTTAAAATAAAATTTCACCTATTGCGGACATGTCCCAATTTTTTACATAACCCTTTTTTCTTTTTGGGAAAAGAAAACGACGATGTACTTCGATTGGGATTTTATGATTAGTTAAAAATCTAAATTTTTATAAGAAAGGGGAAAAATAAACATTGGTTTAAATAGAAAAATTTTTTTCTCCCCCCTTAAAATCGATTTTTGAAAAATTTTAAAAAAAAACATTTACGGCTAGTTTCAATGTCATTTTTGCCACACAACGCACACGGCCCCCAAAAAACAGAAAAAACCAACAAAAAGGGCAATTTCAGCCCATGTTGGGGGTTTGTAAAAGTTGGGTGATGGAGGGTGACAAGACCTCTCCAAGGTGAGGACGCGCAGGTTTTTAAAAATTTCCCGCACTACTTCCAAAGGACACCCTCACCCAAAGGCCTAGTCCCGCCATTTTCCCGTCATTAAATTCAGACTGGATTCCCCTTCAGATTTCCAGTTCTGTCTGTCTGCTGTTCCCTTTTTCAAAAGGGATAGGGGGGGGGAAGGGGAAGGGGTGCAGGGAAAAGGGGGAAAGGTAATAGGGTTTTTGCATTATGATTTATTAAAATGTGATGATATTCAAGAAATATTTTTAACTTGCTTCAGAATTTTTGGGCATAAGGAAGAGGTGTGTAGGGAAACACTGTGATAAGGGTCTTAAAAAGTTTTGTTTTTGAAAGATGATTAAAAAACCCGAATTTTAGGGGTTGACCAAAAGATTGGTTCCAGTGTTTTGGGGTAATTTAGGTCATGGAAAATTGGGTAGGGGAAAAAAAAAAAAAGGGGGGGTGTTTTGGGGTTAAAGGGGAAGGGAGGAAACCGGTGGTTGAATTGGGCTGGGGGGGCCCCAAAAATTTTTTAAAAAAAGGTTCCTTTTTGGGTGATTGGAAAGATTGCGTGTGCTAGGAGTAAATGCTGTCATGAATGCGGGTATGCAAGATGACATGGTGACAGATAAACAACAGTAAAAACAACACATGACACACAGTCACTTATCTTTTCAATCCCAGTGGAAAAGATGGTCTTGGGTGAATCCGTAGGCATGATTTAACAGAACTGGCATAACATCTGTGGGCTCCCATGAACAAAATGATGCCTCTTTATCAAAGTAAGACAGTCCCACAGCACATGGCATCACACCATCCAAATTCAAACTGTACTGTACTGCACTCACTGACTTCTATTCCTGGACCGCGCATCGCTGGCGGCGTGCGCGCTGCTAGCCTACTAACAGCTCGGCTCGCGGCGCGTGATCAGCTGGCCGCCATGTTTTCCTGGCAATGGAGCCACTGGGCACAGCTGTGCCAGACGCTGGTTACTATACACCGCTTCTTGTGTTACGGCAGATAAACACAATTTTATAACGAATTCGCGTGTCATTTGGATGATTACTTATTTGGATGATTACAACGTAGTCCAAGTTTGACCTGGCGCGCGCGCGCGTGTGTGCCGTGTGTGTGTGTGTGTGTGTGTTTGTGTGTGTGTGTGTGTGGTGTGTGTGACTGAGAGAGAGAGAGAGAGAGAGAGAGAGAGAGAGAGAGAGAGAGAGAGAGCAAAACACTCAATAATACTGACACAAAGAAATGTGAAGTTCTGTAGCCAATCTATTGTTATATATTCTTCAGTTCAGACCGTGGCTTTACGCCGCGGGTAATATATGTACTTCCACTGACTTCAGTTGCATAACCTGTGATAATTAAGACAAGCAAAATGTACCTTCTCTCTCTCTCCCTCTCTCTCTCTCTCTCTCTCTCTCTCTCTCTCTCTCTCTCTCTCAGCAGGAGCCACTGGAGTTCTTGTCCTTATGCTCGTTGCACATTCAATTTACACACGTTAAGTTTGTTTGTATTCCACTAAAGACACTAAAGAGAATGATTATATTGCGTGTTCCCCCTTGAAATAAGGGTCTGTGCAGACTATTACCAATAAATCGTCAAGTGTCAAGCGTCTCTCTCTCTCTCTCTCTCTCTCTCTCTCTCTCTCTCTCTCTCTCTCTGAGTCTCTCTCTGTACATATTCACTGATGCTTGAAGAGAATCAGCTTGGTAAGTTTCTTTGCGGACAACCCGTCCTTTCGCTCTCACAGTGTGCTGCTTTGTGAGATGGTGCATACGAACTTTGGTATACGCATGTGTGACAGCCTTGATCAGTGCAAACACATGATTATTATCGGGCTCAGTGTCCTTCATGTGTTGATCGAGAGACAGGAAGATTTTGCCACCAAGCTCTTCGAGGTTAGCATAGGCAAGAGCGCAAGGGATTCCAGAATCACGAGGAGGCTTTTGATCAGTGACCAACAACATCTTCTGGATCATTTTTTCTGTTGCAATGCAGATTTGTACTGTGGAGTCAGACGGTTTTGTCAAGCCTCCTTCGTCCTTTTGTAGAATCAGCCCATGGCTTGGCTGACTGCCGTCAAGCCACTTTGTGTGAGAGCTGAACGGCACTCTGGACAGCTTGTTTTCCTTGCTACCATCCTAGCCACAAACCCAGCAATGTAACCTACAGCTACCTCCCTGTATATGGACAACTCTTCCAGGTCTCCCGGGATGTCCTCCTCATCCGTGTGCTCAGGTACCAAATCATATCGTTTTGCGATGAGGTGGTCATGTGTGGCATCATCAACACTTTCTTTGATAGTGCTGACAGTATCAGCTGATGCCAGCATGGTCGTCTGATCTTGGGGGGCTGCATTTCCCGTCACAATCTGAACATCATGACGCATCATGAGGCGTTTGTAGATGGCCACGAACTGCCTTGCTGTCGGATTGTTGTTGAAGCCTCCCGCCCCACGAACGGCAGCAAAGAACAGTTCAAGGTGGTCTTGGGAGAGCTTATGGTCAGGAGATACTGCAGTGGCTGATCCTGACCGACATGCTGCTTGTAGAGTGCCTGTACCGACTTGATGTCAGCCATGAAGCCGATAAATGGCGTCTTCTTCAGAGTGTCGATCATGGGATTTCCTGCTATATCTGTCAGCGAGGCAATGTATGAGTATGCCTGATTGAGGAATGCATTTGTGGACTCTTCTGTGTCAGGCTTCATTGCTGCTTTCATGCCTCGTCCAAATTTATTTCTGGAATTCAGACGTCAAACAGCTTGTCGACCAGCCTTATGAAATCCACAGTTCCCTGGACATTTCTGAATTCCTGTAACTTCAGACCATCTCTGCAAAATTCCAGTGCGTCTGCCACACTGGAACTGAAGGCCTGGACTGCTAATTTAACTTTCATCTTTTGGCTTTGCCATCTAAGATGAGCGGACCTCAGTTTGTTGGCCAGGTGCAGACCTTCGGCTTCTTGAATTTCATGTAGTTCTTCAAGGTACCGCCAACGTATAATGTTTCCGTCCCTGTCCTTGAACAGTCCACAGTGGCTAGCGCATTCCTCAGGAGCTTCAACATGTGGCAGACGTCCAGCAGCACATAGACTTTCTGGGATGGATCGGCGGGGTGGGGAAAGCTCGGGTCCAGATTTCGGGCAGTCACACTGGCTCCGAGTGCTCTGAACATGGCAATGTGAACTGAGGGACCATCACGTGTCAGTGAAATTACCTTGACACCGATGTCAGAGAGCTTCAGAAGACACTGACGAACAAGATTTGCTCTCTCAATACCTTTCAGTTTATTGACAAGGAAGTATCCCACCGGTACTTTCCATGAACTGTTGACAGCAACGAGCATAAAGACAAGAACTTCAGTGGCTTCTGCTCCAGTTTCATCTGTTACACCATTACCAATATCAACATACCCATATACTCTCTTCCCATCCCATTCTACAGTCTGCATAATGGACATCTCATCAAGCATCAGCGCACACACAACCTCACCCTTTTTTGATCTAGCTTCTGCCACCTTTCGCTCTAAACTGCAAAATACATCCGCACTGAACCCAACATTCCCATCGACTGAATTATACCACCGTCTGATGGTACCAACATGTGGCAGACCCAACCCAAAAGTTTCTCGCACGTATTCATACGCTTTGTTGAGTAAAACTGCAGTGTCAGTGCAAATGCTTTCAAAGCGGGATGAAATAATGTTTTGCTTCCTTTCTTCATTAGTCTTTCATCAGCTGCAGAGGAACGCCACAGAATGTTGCCTCCAGAGCATCAATGCAAGTGTCAGAAATCATGTTTTGGCTTTTGAGGTCATCTACTACACCTTGCAAAGAATCCACCTTTTTCTTAAGCCGACTCTTCTGCACACGGGCGCAATGTAATTTCTTTTTTAGTACTTCAATTTGTTCAGTCGCCTCATCCAGTCTTCTTTTCAGCTTTCGAGGGCTGCTCACAGCATAGGAATGTTCAGGGCCAATCTGTTGTTTTACTTGATGTTGGGTTACTTCTGTAGCCACATCATTCTCGAGAACCTGGGTTGGGGCTGACTGAAGTTTACGAACCCTTTCTGTGGGTGGTTTCCAGTGTTTGACCGCCTGAAACAAATCAAACAGAACAAAGTGAAAACAACACATTTCGATAGAAACCAAGAGGTTCCAGAAAAAAGCAGAACGACTGAACAGGAGTATGCTGACATTCATTCAAAGCCAATGACATCAGACTTTTAAATTAAGTGCACAAACTATAATAATACATCTCTGACTGAAAAAAAAGTATATAACCTTCTGCAAGTGACTTGGAAAGTTGAACACTGTCTGTGGGAACAGCATCATCCTTCAGGCGAACAGTTTTTCCGGTGTTGATGAAGCAGGTATCTTCAAAATGATCCCCACACAATCTGGTGTTGTCGCCTGGCTGAAAGTACTCTTTTCAGAGCAGCAACCCACACCTTTCGTTTTTCTGGGTTTTTGGGAAATCTGAAACAGTGGCAGACAAAATATAAGTGATGTTGGTTTTCTCTTAAATTTAAAGTTTCATATTTTCCATCACTGGAGACTGCTCCACTCTCTCTCTCTCTCTCTCTCTCTCTCTCTCTCTTGATCTCGGCTCTCCCACCACCCCCCACCACCCAGAATGATACAGTTTTCAGAGTTTTATGAGTGGGTCAAGAAATTCAACGCTTCTCAAGCTAGGCTGATAGGATAAGTGACTAGGCCTAATAACGATTTTTTTTTTAATTGATAATAATTATAAATGCATGCAAATTACCTGTGGAAGGATTTTCCAGGTGTTTTCCTTGTCTTGTTTGTACATTTCCATGCTACACACTGTGGCATCTTCCCGGCGATGTCGCTCAGTATTGATAATCGATCACAGTCAAGTTCAGCGTCGATCCATACCGTGCAGGACAGGGCTGTGAGGGCAAATAAAAGATACCTGAATGATAGGGTTGTTTTCAAATGGAGCACAACAGTCTTACAACATCTGCACGCCGTTAATAAAAAAAAAAAAAAAACTATCAAAAGAAAAGTGCCGTGTGCGTGCGCTCTCTCAGTCATTCTGTCTCTTTCTTAATTTTCAAACACACACACACACCACACACACACCGGGCACGCACATTCATTGGCACATTACTAGCTTAGTGACAAATATTTATATATAAATACAAAGCAGATAAGCATTTCAAGGAGCTAAACAAGGATTGAACTTTAGAATAGCACCTACCTGCTCTGGAATCAGTGCACCGTGTACTTGCGGCCACGTGTTAGACTGCCAAACAAAGCCGGCAACGGTGCTGTGTAGTGTGTAGCCCACAACGGAGCCAGAGTGGCTCCGTTCCGCGGCGCGTCCGCCATATTGCTGATCACGCGCTGCGTGCGAGATGCGCGGTCCAGGAATAGAAGTCAGTGACTGCACTACACCACATCATGCCCACACCACATCACATCAAACCTCGTTCCATTCCACAGCATCACTCCACAGCACATCACACCTTGTGCTGCCTGATTCCCCTCACCTCTCCATGGACTCTCCCTACAGGTGCCCATGATGAGCTTCCTGGGCAGAGTCACCTACCTGGCTATGATGATCCGTCGGGTCATCCTGGCTCAGAACAAGGTGATTGAGGAGGATGACAGCGAACTACTATGGCAACAAGCGTCTGGAGATGGCGGGCAGCTGCTGTCCCTGCTGTTTGAAGATCTCTTCAAGAAGTTCAATACTGAGGTGAGGAGGATGCCCAGTTTTATGTTTGTGTTTTGTGGTTGATGCCAGCCAGCCCTCCAAGTTTTCTGGTTTTGTAGATTCAGTGTTAAGATGCTACAGTTGTCAAAGCTCAGGAAATTTGTCAGAAGTCCCCTAAATTATTTTTCTTTAAATCTGGTGGGAGGAGTTGGGAGTTTCACGTGTTTTTTTTTTTTTTTTCTTCAGAAATTATGTTAAGTACTTGGTATTGTGTGTTCTTGTGAGGGGTGGGAGGGTCTTTTTAAAAGATCTTTTTTGTATGAAGGATGATAAAACGTAGCCACTTACAGCAAGTCATACAAAAGCCCACAACTGTAGGTGGTAAAAAGACAGCTCAGTGAGTCCAGAGTAAATTGTGTACAGTTAAAAGTCAAACTTTTGAGTAGTGTTAGTATGTGTGTGTGTGTGGTAAGGAAGGCATCTTGTCAGTGTGCCCATTCTGAATGTTTTGCGCTCTTGATTGATTTGAATGCAAAAACTTTTCAGACTATTTATAAAGTGTTGTCTTGATATATGTTCCTCCCAAACATTATTCACTCACTGCATCCAGATTGTAACCATTATTTGCTCACTGAATCGAAGTTATAATCTAGGTAGGTGCCAAACCAATTCGTAGATATACTTCTGATAAAGACTTGTTGCTCTGTCTGTCTGTCCGTTGCTTTTAGACCCATGCATTTGTTTCTTTTTAGAAATATAGGAAATTATTGAAAAATTGGGTACCTCAAAGTGTTAAAAGAATAAAGAAAGTGGGAAAAAAAGTACTGCATGTTCCTCTTGATCTGGACCTGTGACAGAATTGAGTAGTTCGGCTGTAGCCCACATTCCATCCTACCACAAAGTTTTGTTGAAACCAGTACAGCAGTTTTAGCGTAATCTTGCTTATGGACAGATGGAAAATCAAACAAATCAAAAGACAAGGGTCAGAACATAACCTCCTTGATGGAGGTAAGGAAAAAGACTGATGATAGGTTTTAGAATTATAAAGAAAAGCTGTCACACAAACATGCACATACGCATATGGGAGCATACACATGCACACACACATATGTGTGCACACCCAAACATGCGTGCGCACATGAACACACACACACATGCACACACATCAAATCCAACACACACACACACACACACACACACACACACACACACACACACACACACACACCACACACACACGCACAACATACAATATAATATTTATTCTTTTTGCCCCTTTTGGGGTGTGGAGGAAGGGTGTGTTTAAAGTAATAACATTAACAGGAAAAGGAAAACAGGCAAGCCAAAATAAAACATGAATTGCTAGTCAATGCTGACATAGACCAAAATTTTCAACACTTCAGATAAGCTAATATACTTTGACAATCGAAGCATTTGTTTTCGATAAGAAGAAGACATCATTGACAAAAATTATAGACAGACTTTGGGGCGAGAAATCTTTTTGGCAAATACATGTTGCACAAAGTAACGTATGATGAACGTTCCGTAATAAAATAAAATTCATCACCTATTGCAGACATGTCACATTTATTACATAACCTTTCTTCTTTTGGAATAGCAAATCGACGATGTACTTCGATTGGTAATTTATGATTAGAACATCTAAATTTGATAAGAGGGTAAATATAAACATCTGGTAAGCTAGAAATATATTTCTCCTCCTTAAATCAGATTTATGAAATTTGTAGAAAAAAAACATTTACGGCTAGTTTCAATGTCATGTTGCCACACACACGCACACGCACACATACACACAGAAACACACAACAACGGTCAGATTAACAGCTATGTTGTGGTTTGTATAGTTGAAGATGGTGGCTGACAAGACGATCTCCAAGGTGAGGACGCAGCAGTTTGACATCCTGCACTACTTCCACAAGGACAGCATCACCAATGGCCTAGTCCACGCCATCTCCACCGTCAGTTCCACTTCAGACTGGCCAGTTCCACTTCAGACTGTCCAGTTCTGTCTGTCTGTCTGTTCTCTGGTTCAGAGTATAGGGGGAGGAAGGGGAAGGGGTGCAGGGAAGGGGGCAAAGGTAATAGTGTGTGCATTATGATGATAAGATGTGATGATATTCAATGAAACTAGTTTTAATCATTGCTTCAGATTGTTGGAGCATCAAAGAGAAGAGGTGTGTAGGGAAGACACTGTGATAAGAGTCTACAGTTGTGTTACAGAAAGATGATTAAAACCTGAATGGCGTTGACCAGAATGAGCTTGGTTGCCAGTGTTTTGAGTAATTTAGGTCATGGATATGGATAGGGAAAATAAAAAGGAGGGGTGTGTGTTAGGGGAGGAGAAACGGTGATGATGGCTGAGCAGTTAAGGTAAAGTCCATCTTTGAAGTTGTATTAGCAGGCATGAAACAGATGATGGTTGCATTCATTACAAGAGGTGCATGGAAGCGGGAACCACCCAAAGGATAGTGTTCCTTTATCAGCCACATAGGGCCTGGGCAGCCCCTGGACTCTGGCCTGGTTTTCTTCTTTGTGTCACTGTTGTGGTGTCAGTATAGTCATTTTGCAGCCTTCCATGAATGCCAGCGGTTTTTTGTGTCACTGTTGTGGTGTCAGTATAGACATTTTGCAGCCTTCCATGAATGCCAGCGGTTTTTTGTGTCACTGTTGTTGTGTCAGTATAGACATTTTGCAGCCTTGCATGAATGCCAGCGGTTTTTTGCAAGCCCTGCTGGCTGGCCATTCAAGCTCTAACGTCCACCTGCTGTTAAGCTTTCATAAGTTTCATCCAGATTCGGCTGTTGTAGTATTTATTTAGAGGGCCAGCACACATCATAGTAGCTAGAGAGATTTGTTCCTTTGTTGAGCCCTCGGATTTGTATTGCTCGGACATGTCTGTAACATTGTGAGCAAGACATTGAAAGATTAAAATTATGATCGTTTGGGTCATCTATTTTTTTAATCCTTAATGTACTATAAAAGGTCAAGAATAGATAACACAAAAAGATCTTATGTGGCTTACATTCCTTCCACTCCTTTTCAATATACCTTTTTTTTCTGATACTGATTCTATAATGAATATGACTGTGCTGAGTATTTTATGAGTTCAAAGCATGCTGAACAATAAACATAAAGAATAGCCTATATATGAGCTTTGTTGACTGCACAAAAATCATTTGTGGAGGACTGGGGTAAGCCATTTTTGTTGAGTTTGTGTCAGTAACAGACTCGCAGACCCGCAAGTAAGAGCACTGCAAGCATGTCTGGAAGGTGGAGTATTGATATGTACAGCACAAACATCTGAATCAGCATCAAAGCATCGTTGTTTTATGCTTAAGCACTGCCAACTTTTGTGTAGATACCAAGCAATGTTGATAATTTCTCTGCCTGAACTTCCAGCACTGATGACACAGGTATGAAGCAATGTGGAGGGTCTGGGGTGAAAATGGCAACTTCTCTGTGCCTCTTTTGCATTTATGAGCCAGCTGTGCGGGCAGTACTATCTGTGATATTTTTACAATAATACTGATTCGTATTGTATCTGTAGGCAGCGTGCAAATAATCATCAGTGTTATGTGCTGGCAGGGCAACTGGACTATCAAGAGGTTCAAGATGGACCGTGGAGGAATCACCCAGGTCCTGTCCCGCCTCTCCTACCTCTCCGCTCTGGGCATGATGACGCGGGTCAACAGCCAGGTAACCTTTTGAACCTGCAAGTTCTATTGCTTAGCCCGCCTAACTTGCGCAGGACTTTCCCTGTTGTAGCAATCCCACAATCAGCACTTTGGGAAGCAAAAGCCCTGAAAAGTCAGACCTGTTGTCAGAAATCAAAGGACTGGACTGGATGAGAAGTGGCCATTTTTTATTGTAAAAAAAAATTGAGGCAAATGTCACCAAGCAAACCCAAAATAATGTTATATGCCAGGAACTGCAGATACTGGAAGTTGTGAGGTTTGGAGGTGGGGGAGGAAGAGTGTGTGAGAAAAAGGGCCAAAGAAAGATTGCAAAGTCAGAAATTAGTTGATGCATAGAAAGTCCAGTGAAGGAGCGCTGTTTAGTCCTAAGAAATATTGAAATACAACTGTAGATGTGTTCAGAGTCACAGCCCTCAAGGAAGCTCATTCCCATGGAATTTGGGGAGGATGACTCATAGTCAATTTAATTTCTGTCTAGTCCAGCTGCTTACAAACTGGGTCACGGCGCACAACTTTTTCATGTGTATATGAGAAGAAAAAATATGATGTGAAAATGTCACCAAGTTGCAATGATAATTTGTGCCTGCCATGAGCAATATACATATTTGAAGGTAAGGGGTTGTGAACTGTCAGCTGGGTGTCTGCATACTTTCAGTTGAGAACCAAATTTCCCCTCATAACGTCAGAAATTTGGTGGCCATATGAGGTTAGTTGTGAATTTGGGTGTGGATAATTAAGTCGTGTGTGTGTGTGTGTGCGCGCGTGTGTGTGTGTGTGTGTGTGTGTGTGTGTTTGTGTGTGTGCATATGGATAGTCTACTTTTATCATTTGAGTTGTTTTGTTTAATGCTACTTGCCTTTTGAGCAAATCATTGACATTGCATTAATTTCGTCTGCACTTCAGAATATATATTCAATATTTGTTGTCACTGGACGGTGTTGGATTTCTTTTATTCTAGTTAATACGACCAGGGGTTTGTAATAAATGTTTTCAATGTGTGTGCTTAGGAGGACTTGGTTAGGCACCCATGTACTTTATTTCCATGCTTTTTATGTCATGTTATCAGTGCCATCCTACTTGACTTATGCAACATTCAAAGAAGTGTAGGTTGTTTTAATAATCAGCTGCAAGAATTGCTGCAAAAGACACTGGCAGAGAAAGCAATGGTGTGCAATATGGGTGTGCAGTTTGAGAAGACACGCAAAGTGAGTGGACCCCGATCATTGCAGCCGTCCCAGTGGGGCATGCTGTGTCCATGTGACACGCCTGAGGGAGAGGTAACTCTTGATTACTGTACAAATATAACCTCCCATACACTTTTGTGTGTTGTAGGTTGCGCTGTTTAACGTTCACATTCCACATTAACAAAACATGCACCTTACAGTTTGGATTTAACTCATGTTTTTTTCAATGTTTTGCATGGGCTTATGATATCAAGAGTCAGGCCTGCACTATATAGGACTAAGTCAATGATTTGGATGAGTATGTATGACAAAAAGACTCTTTCTGGGGAAGGAGGGTGGCAGAGGGGGTGGTTATGATTTTGATGAGACACTTGGGATTGCATGATGAGATGAAAATGGTTGTGTGAAGAGGAACAAAAGTTTCAAATTGGTCTTGACTTTCAGACTGATTTTATAAACGACTTTGTAAAGGGCGACAGAAAGTTTCAAACAGGTCGTGTCTTTCAGATTGTCTTTCAGATTATTTTCATGAATGGTTGTGTGAACGGGGACAGAAAGTTTGAAAATGGTCGTACACTTTCAGGTTAATTTGATAAAACTGGAGAGGAAAGAAACACAACAGTTTTGTTTCCATACATGTCTCGGTAGAAAGAGGCACCATTTCTTGATGAGACATTTTCTTGTAGATGGGATAAATACCCTGGCTCTGACTGCCACACAGCATACATCTAACCACCTATCGCAGCAGGCTAAGTACTACTCCACATGAGTCTAACTGGAGGTGTTGCTTGTCAACAGTCGTGCGGTTTGGTGAAAAATCTGGCTCTGATGACACATATCACCACAGACCAGACAGAGGAGCAAGACAAGAGGCTGATTGGTCTGGCCTATGACTGTGGCGTGGAGAGCCTCTACACAGTGGCCCCAGATGCATACTCCTCCAAGAAATGTCACACAGTTTTCTTCAACGGTCGGTGGATGTCCGTATCACACCCATGCCCTCTGATGGTGTTTGCTTGTTTTCTGTTCCTTTTGTTTGTTTTGTTTGTTTTTCTTCCTTTTGCTTTCTGTTCCTTTTGTTTGTTTTGTTTGTTTTTCTTCCTTTTGCTTTCTGTTCCTTTTGTTTGTTTTGTTTTCTGTTCCTTTTGTTTGTTTTGTTTGTTTTTCTTCCTTTTGCTTTCTGTTCCTTTTGTTTGTTTTGCTTTCTGTTCCTTTTGTTTGTTTTGTTTGTTTTTCTTCCTTTTGCTTTCTGTTCCTTTTGTTTGTTTTGTTTTCTGTTCCTTTCTTTTGTTTTCTCCTCCTTTTGTTTGTTTTGTTTTGTTAAATTCCTTATGTTTGTTTTGTTTTCTTCCTTTTGTTTGTTTTGTTTTGTTTCATGTTGTGTTTGTTTCATTTTGTTTACTCTTCCTTTTGTTTGCTTTGTTTTCTCTTTTGTTTGTTTTGTTTTCTCTTCCTTTTATTTCTTTTGTTTTCTGGTTTTTTGTTTTTTTTTCTTCCATTTTTTTGTTTGGTTTTCTCTTTCTTTTGGTTGTTTTGTTTTTGCTTCCTTCTGTTTGTTTTGTTTTCTCTTCCTTTCGTTTATTTTGTTTCCTCTTCCTTTTGTTTGTCTCCATTTGTTTGTTTTGTTTTTTCTCTTCCTTTTCCTCACTTGGCTTGGAACATCGCCATATCATCAAGATTAGGAAAAAAATCGGAAGAGCAGGGAACTAACTTCACCACAATTTCTAAATTAGTCAGCAAGAGTGATTGCCTCAAGCGAGTTCCCAACATATTTGAACTAAATGAGTTTTCTCCTTTTCCTTTGTGGAGAAACGGGGCCCTGTCACAGTTTCAGCTTTCCATTTTTTCGTACTTTGATTCCCTTAGTTTTGGATTCCCATAAACCCTATTCAAGCTTGCTTTCCCATTGGAGGGAGAAGTATCTTTTTCTTTGGCTTCTTTGGAGAGAATTTGGGCAAATAATTCCTGAAAAGTAGAGTCTGTCACTTCTTCTAATCTTACTTTCGTAACATATCCTGGCATCAACCAAACCTGAGAGATACAGACACCTGCAGTGTTGGTCAGGAAATTTGAGCAGAGGTGTATCCATTTAGGATGAAACTCGTCTGTGTGGTCCCAATCTTCCCAGTCTATTCTGTAGCAAACTGAACTCTGGGTAGGAGCCGGTAGGGCCAGAAAAATCCTGCATGACTGTAATGGGAATCAAATCCATGACCTCCTGGCTGGAAGTCTGCGACACTAACCGCTTTGCCACGGCAGCTGGTTGTATGAAAATCCTGATGTATGGTATTGTTCCACACCAAGTGGAGATATGCCACTTGTTTGGACACGTAAGTTTATCATAACACTTCTTTTTGTAGTAAAAGTCATATACACCGAGCTTATGTCTAAGGCCAGAGTCTGCTTCCTCCCAGAGCGGATCTAACGGCACACAGAGTGAAGGCTATGCTCATCATTTGTGTCCTCTGGTGAAAGATCTCGTATGTCAGGCACCAGGCAGGAAGTCACAAACAACTTTTTGTAAATTTTACCTTTGTGACATGACTTAAGACATGTACACCGATTTTGGTCACTGGTTCATCTTCCTACACTGCTATTTTTTTTTTAATAGTTTTTTTTTGTGTGTGTGTGTGTGTGCCTCTTTTGCTTTCTTTTGTAATTCTGTATTTGTACCTTGTTCAAGTTGCCTTGGATGAATGTGAAACTGTTGCGCAAAAATGTTCTTTCTTTTGTGTTTTTGGATGCTTGTGTTTTTATTGGAAGGCACCATTGGCACTCGCTTTATGGTTTTCTCCTTTTCATAATTCATGTGAAAGTTGATTTTTTTTTTCTCTTACGGAATTTTTTGCCTGGAACAAATCCATTGCAAAAATGGAACCCAAATATAACTGTCACCAGCAGAACATACAGAGGTTTGCTGCTCCTGTGACATTACAGAGATGCTTCCCTTTCTTGGACAAGCTCGGTGAAGTTCAGAAGCATAACACTTACAAAATACTATTGCACTCATTAATGTACATGTATTTTTAAAAAAATCATCAAGAGAATTTATCCTGTAAATCCTCAAATGATTGGTTTCTTATGGGTAAAAGGACAAGGCTTCTGTTCTGCATTGATCCTTGTCAGCCATGTGTTTGGACTCATCCATAGAAAAACTCTTGTCTTTGGTTGAAAAATTCTTTATTCATACACTAGACAAATCAGTCCTCATTCTTGTAACTTTTTTCCTTTGACCTAACAAAGGGCCTTAAGATAATGGCTTTGTTCATGAGGATAGTGTTCATGATGCTGTAAAGCTCTTTAAGGATTTCATTAACTCAATCTGCACTTCCAGTTTGACCCTTTTTGTTTTTCTAAAGACTGTTAATTTCTGTGGTTTAAAAAAAAAAAAAGCTCCCCAGATCACCAACCAGAGTAAAGTTGAAAACTTGCACAATGCGATAAGGAGACATTGTCATACGTATGAGGAAGCTGGTGTACTCCTCCCCTGTCTGATCATTGTCTGATATGAGGGACGAAAAAGGTGCCCTTTTTCGGCGTGACAGAACCAAATGAAAGCTGGTCATTTCAGAAAGCACTTCATCGTTCATAAAGAGTGAAAAAGCAGACCATGTTGCTTCCCTTAAATTAAACTGTCAGTTTTGATTGTAGGTGTGTGGGCTGGGTGGTTCAGTAAGGAATAAAAGGTTTCTGCAATGTATAGCAAATGTTCAGAGTCTGATCCCCCCAACAGCAGTATAATATGGGTGTGGGCTGCTAATCTAGAAATTGTTAAGCCTGACTGTGTTACTGTGTTGAACAGGTGTCATACTGGGAGTCTGACTGTGTTACTGTGTTGAACAGGTGTCATACTGGGAGTCTGACTGTGTTACTGTGTTGAACAGGTGTCATACTGGGAGTCTGACTGTTTACTGTGTTGAACAGGTGTCATACTGGGAGTCTGACTGTGTTACTGTGTTGAACAGGTGTCATACTGGGAGTCTGACTGTGTTACTGTGTTGAACAGGTGTCATACTGGGAGTCTGACTGTTTACTGTGTTGAACAGGTGTCATACTGGGAGTCTGACTGTGTTACAGTGTTGAACAGGTGTCATACTGGGAGACTGTGTTACTGTGTTGAACAGGTGTTATATTGGGAGTCTGACTGTATTACTGTGTTGAACAGGTGTCATACTGGGAGTCTGACTGTTTTACTGTTTTGAACAGGTGTCACACTGGGAGACTGTGTTACTGTGTTGAACAGGTGTCATACTGGGAGTCTGACTGTGTTACTGTGTTGAACAGGTGTCATACTGGAAGTCTGACTGTGTTACTGTGTTGAACAGGTGTCATACTGGGAGTCTGACTGTGTTACTGTGTTGAACAGGTGTCATACTGGGAGTCTGACTGTGTTACTGTGTTGAACAGGTGTCATACCGGGAGTCTGACTGTGTTACTGTGTTGAACAGGTGTCATACTGGGAGTCTGACTGTGCTACTGTGTTGAACAGGTGTCATACTGGGAGTCTGACTGTTTTACTGTTTTGAACAGGTGTCATACTGGGAGTCTGACTGTGTTACTGTGTTGAACAGGTGTCATACTGGGAGTCTGACTGTGTTACTGTGTTGAACAGGTGTCATACTGGGAGTCTGACTGTGTTACTGTGTTGAACAGGTGTCATACTGGGAGTCTGACTGTTTACTGTGTTGAACAGGTGTCATACTGGGAGTCTGACTGTTTACTGTGTTGAACAGGTGTCATATTGGGAGTGATTCGCAATCATGATAAGCTGGTCCACAGCTTTCGCTTGCTGCGTCGTGCGCGCCGCATCAGTCCGTTTACCTCCATCTACGTGAGGCAGTCTCTCCGCTGTATCTACATTGCTTCAGATGGGGGCCGGGTCTGCAGGTATGATGTGGAATGCGGGAGTGTGAGCTTTTTTTTAAAGTACGCTTAAGATTGGAGGTATTGTGGTAAAATATCTGTGAGAGTGTGTGTATTGTTAATGGTGTTAATTCTGGGAGAGTATGTGTGTATGTGTACTTATGTGTGTGTGTGTGTGCTCACATGCATGTATATTTTTGTGTCTGTATTGGTTTTGGAGCTTAAGTTTGTGTGTGTAAATGTGTGTGTGGTTTGGTGTGGCATGATTATCTTGTCTACTGTTCTATAGATGCAGATGAGTGCTGATAAAGGGAGAGAGAGGTTGAACAGCTTTGGAAGAGAAAGAAAGTGTATGCATGTGTGTGTGAGTGCGTGCGTGCATGTGCATGCATACGTGATATGTGTTTAATGACAATGATGACATTTACCTCATTGCAGACCCTACATCATTGTGAAGAACCAGAAACCAATGGTGACAGACAAACACATCAAAGAACTCTGCCAAAGCCTAAGGTGAGTTGATAGGAAAAGTTGATTGTACCAGCCGAACGCGCCATTAACGAAGATATTTAATTAGTTGTGTTGCCAGACAGTGTGAACATCCTCTTCCAGAGGGCGCCACCACATCTTATCATCGTCAGGCCCCAAGAACTTTGCAGACACACCAAAGTTTTTACGACTTCATGTGCATGGTCCAGTATTCCCATTTGAGCCTTTAGCAAATGCTGCAGGCTATGTTTCTTATTGCTCATAGTTATTTATGTGGCTGTGCGACCTTGAATAAAGAAAAACTGTTTTCATTCAGTCCGAATTAGGGTACACTGAAGTTGAGGGTCTAAAACCAGTGGTACAGATTGTCTTTGGTATTGTGTGGCAAATTAAATGACATTGAGAAAGAGACAGAAATAAATGAGAGGCTGACAGAAGTATGGGCCTTGTTGTGAAGAGAGAGAGACAGAAATAAATGAGAGGCTGACAGAAGTATGGGCCTTGTTGTGAAGAGAGAGACAGAAATAAATGAGAGGCTGACAGAAGTATGGGCCTTGTTGTGAAGAGAGAGAGACAGAAATAAATGAGAGGCTGACAGAAGTATGGGCCTTGTTGTGAAGAGAGAGAGACAGAAATAAATGAGAGGCTGACAGAAGTATGGGCCTTGTTGTGAAGAGAGAGAGACAGAAATAAATGAGAGGCTGACAGAAGTATGGGCCTTGTTGTGAAGAGAGAGAGACAGAAATAAATGAGAGGCTGACAGAAGTATGGGCCTTGTTGTGAAGAGAGAGAGACAGAAATAAATGAGAGGCTGACAGAAGTATGGGCCTTGTTGTGAAGAGAGAGAGACAGAAATAAATGAGAGGCTGACAGAAGTATGGGCCTTGTTGTGAAGAGAGAGAGACAGAAATAAATGAGAGGCTGACAGAAGTATGGGCCTTGTTGTGAAGATTGTTGTTGTGCTTGTATATATGTATGTGACAAGAGAAGCATTGAGAGTATTATGTATGAAAGTAGGGGAGTGTGTGTGCATGTTTTGTGTGTGTGTGTGCATGTTTCGTGTGTGTGTGTGTGTGTGTGTGTGATCAGTGATGAGATCATCAATGTCATGTAGGTGTTTGTCAGTAGCTTTGATATGAGTTAGGTTCTCGCTTTGTTTCCAACACTTGAAATCATGTTGTGTGATGTGTGTGTATACCAGGGGTCGGTTGCATGTACAGACTTAGCGGACTCTAAGTTTGCTTAAAGTTAGGGATTTGCTTAGCGTGAAGGAATCCTATTGCATGGGCTTGCTTAGCAGCAAAGGATGCTTAACATCTTGCTTAAAGTTAGGACAGCTCCCCCCCCACGCGTAAGTGCGAACTTAGCGAGGACAGAGCATACCGCAGTAAATAAAAATGGCGAACCGCGTTGTGTATGGGCTTCTGTTGCGCCGAAATTTGAGGCGAGAGAGAATTTTCAGGGATCGGACGAACCCTTTTGATGTGTATGACGACGTAGAATTGTACTCAAGATTCAGATTTCGACGGGCAGACATTTTAGACCTGTGTGATGTGATTGAGGATGATATTGATCACCCGTTTCAACGGCGAGGCTCGCTGACTCCGCTCTTGCAGCTACTGATCGCACTGCGTTTTTATGCCAGTGGGTGTTTTCAGGAAGTGATTGGGGATTTGTTTGGTGTCGACAAAAGCACAGTGTGTCGAGTAATAGAGGTTCTCGAGCATTCGCAAACAGGCTGGATGAGTATGTTTGCATGCCAACGGTGGAGACGGCCAACAGAACGGCCAACGGTGAAATTTGCTGTTCTCACACGTTTCTTCCCGTCGTTGTCCGCCATGCTGTCTTGTTGATTCTCATCTGCGGGAGTTACTTTCCATTGGTTCGTTTTGGTGACGTATGCACAAACTGTGTGCGATGACGGAGCCATGCTAAAAATAACCATCCTGACCGACAACTTAGTTAAGTCCGCGACAAAGACGGTATGTGCAACCGATTGACAAAAATGCGCAAAGGAAATCTTTACAAAGTTTGCTTTGGCTCTATGCAAACTTTGCTTAAGTCAACTTTTAAGAATGTATATGCAACCGGTCCCAGGAGCTTTGAGGACTTCATCCAGGAGGGCCTGGTGGAGTATCTGGATGTGAACGAAGAGAACGACTGTCTGATCGCCATGGATGAAAAGAAGATTGAGCAGTGAGTACATGCCTACTCTCATTTGTCTCTTGGAAGGATTAAGGATGGCTTTTCCAGAAGTGAAGAACTGGTCATGATCAAGGAACATTTGTGTTGTTAACATGGTGTTAATCTGTGCAGAATGGACAATCCAGAGCTGTAGGCCTTCAAAACTCGCACTGATGTACATTATTCAATACAGTTGTTTCCTCCTGTCAGATATCGAGTTTATGAAGTGAAAATGTGGCAACCTGAATGTTTACTCAATATTTCTAGAGCAATCTGAATACTTTTCAATCAAATAAACTTTAGTGTTTGACAGAAAGAAGAACATATTTCAAGACTAATGAGTGTGGAAAGTCAGGACTCCTGATTTGCCTGTGGAATTGTTTATGATTTGTATTAGTACAGGAATGTTTCATGTTGAAAGATCAGTGTTGCAGTTCACTATGTTAAGAAGTTGATATTAGGGATGAAAGAGGGGTGAAGCTGACTGCTGTCCAGAATATTGTGAACATGACTTGGAGGTGAGAAAGGTTCTGACAAACGAGTAGGAGGTGAGAAAGGTTCTGACAAACGAGTAGGAGGTGAGAAAGGTTCTGACAAATGAGTAGGAGGTGAGAAAGGTTCTGACAAACGACTGATTATGGTTGGTTGTTGTGCGTGTGTCACCCAGGGGGACCACCCACATGGAGATCGAGCCGTTCACCATCCTGGGGGTGTGTGCCGGAGTGATACCCTTCCCCAACCATAACCAGTCCCCGCGCAACACCTACCAGTGTGCCATGGGCAAACAGGCCATGGGTAGGTCACTGTCTCTCTTGCCACGCCCGTGTCCTTGTGTCGGTCCATTTCTTTTTGTCTGTGTGCATCTTGGTCTCCCTCTGTCATATCTGTCTGAGTCTGTCAGCCATTGGCCATGTCTGGCTGTATTCCACTGTCCATTTGTGTGTGTGTGTCCGTCTGCATGTCTGTCTCTGTCTGTCTGTCCATGGCTGGCTGAATCTGCCTGTATCCCTGTGTCTATCCCATTTTGGTATGTCTGTGTCTCTGGTCTGTGTATCTGTCTCAGTAGATCTGTCTGTTCCTGGCTGGTTGTATCTGTCTCTCCCCATGTCTGTGTGTCTGTCAGTCTCTCTATGTTGTCTGTCTTCAACTCCAACCAGTACCCACAATAAACCTACCAGTACAGTGGGCAAATATACCACGGGCAGGTTGCTCTCTCTCTGCCTTTCTGTCTCTGTCATGTCTCTCTCTCTCTATCTCTCCCTCTCTGTCTCTATCTCTCCCTTGCTGTCTCTCTCTCTCTGTCTGTCTGTCAATGTCTGTCTGCCTCATTCTCTTTCTTTTATTGATCTGTCTGTGATTCTATTGACTTCAAGTAAAAGTCACACTGAGGATTAAACTTTCTTTTTTGGCAGTTGATGTACATTTTGTAAACTGCTATTGTTGAGTGAAAGATATCAAGGCCACAGGCAGGCTGGTCTTTTTTTGGAAAGAGTTATGGTGTGGAGAGGATTTGTTTCAATGAATTGTGTGCAGTCCACTAGGTAACTGCTGTCAGACTTTTGTAGAAGCCAGTCAGGTCAAGGGATGCAACTGTGTAAGCCCAGATATACATGACAAATTGTGCCATTATTACACACCCTGTCTATGAGAATTGACAAACTATTGTTCTCTGCTTTTTTCATGTATGTTTGTTTTATGTCTTCCCAGAGATGGTCATCAGAATGATGCATGTAAGAAATAACATGATGGGTGTGTGCTTACAGGTACCATCGGGTACAACCAACGTAACCGTATTGACACGCTCATGTACCTCATGACGTACCCTCAAGCACCCCTGGTGAAAACGAAGGTAGGGGGACCTCTCTGTTCATAAAAGTAGACCTCAGATACCTGTTGAAAGATTATACAGATTCATATGATTCCCTGCTATCAGTTCCACAGGTGCTACTGTGCCGATTCCCTGCTATCAGTTCCATGGGTGCTACTGTGCCAGTTATGTGCCGGAATGCCGGTTTTTAATAATGGCTGGCGCTGGCAATACCGTTTTTTTTCTTAATCTGAAGAGCAACGGATTTTCGAAGAATGGTTTAAATCGGACAGCAGTTCCACTGTTTGTTTGAATTCTGATCCATGTTTTCAAGGCGCTCAGTTCTCGCTCTTCTGTGCTGGAGGTACAAAGTGCTCAACTTCCTTCAGGTCTACTCGACGCCACAGACATAGGCATATTTTAAAGTCAATGCTTGACATGTTAGCGTGACAGTGGAACAACTGTTACAATGCTGTTTTTGACTAAAGTCAATGTCTCAAGGTTAGAGGAGGTGGAGAAAGGCGTGTGAAATCGATGGTAATGGGAATGGCTTATGGAAAAGGATGCAAATAGCAAAACATTTGGCCTGTGGCTACAGAAGATGGACATGCCAGAGGGATGGCTTTCTGTTTCATTTGTGGGAAGACTTCAGACTTAAGAAGATTTAAATTGTGACAGCAAATTTTATCAGAACTTCATTCCTCTTGTGTGGTGATTTCAAACTGAATCCCAAGATGGCATCTGTAGAGTAGCTGCACTGTGGCTTCTTACACCAAGCATATCTGCAGCAATCTGCCAAAAATACATTCATGTAGTAGTTCTAGTTTTCAGTGACGTCAAAGTCAGGAGTATAACTCATAGGGACTTCAGAAGAGTCCGTCTTCTCTTCAGAATACAATCTACAGTGTATAGGAGATTAAAAGGTCTAAAGGTATGTGTAGATTAAATTTTAAACAACAAAAAAATTAGAGAAAAAAGTGATCTTTGATTTTCTTGAGATTGTATTTCAGTTGTGTTTTATGTATTTATTCATAAAATTTTAGCTTTAATTTCAGGCCCAGTTTTCCACTTTACATTCAGTGAGAGCCTCTCATTTGCCTTCAGCGTTGCTCGCCTGACCCCACAACTGGGGCACTGCCCCTGTACCCCTCCAGGGCCTAGGCAGCTCCTGGACCCCTGCCTTTCAGGTTTTATAAATCTTCTGGTAGCACCCATGCAGTTCTAGTTCACAGGCTTGGGGAAAAGGAAGCTGACAGGATCAAAGGAACATTTCAATTGGAGGGAAAGAAATGGGGCAAACAAATACAGTATATTGTCTTGTTCATCAGTCCTTGACACTGTTTATTCATTAGTTCATTACAATTATTTTTATGGTGACCTGACAGTTGGTTGAAATACAATGCCTGCAGCATGAAGGGGATGAGTGAGTGGGATGCTAGCTGGGGAGGGGTGGATACTTTGGGAGAGTGGGTTGGGGTGTTGGGTGATGCCATTAGGGAAGAAGTGGAGGTCAGATAGTCACAAACTCATGAGGTGGTGTCACATGCATAGAGCTTGTGTGCGTGTGTGCAGACTATCGACCTGATTGACTACGACAAGCTGCCAGCTGGGCAGAATGCCATCGTGGCTGTGACAAGTTTTACAGGGTATGACATCGAGGACGCCCTCATCCTGAACAAAGCATCCGTGGACAGAGGTCAAGCTTCATTTCTGCTTTTGATTGTCACACTTTTGTTCAAGGAAGGGGATGGGGGTGAAGGGAATGGGAGGGGAAAGTCTGGATAGGGCAGTTTGATTTGGGGTGTTATGTTGAGATGTATGAGTGGATGCCATCTTGCTGTTGACATCTGTGTTGTATCTGTTCACAACTCTTATATCACTCGTAAATATTGCTCAGCATCAGTAATTGTTCTCTATAAGTCAGGACATGGTAACCTGTACCGATCAACAGTTCCAGAGTCTTTGCTATTTTTTTTTCTTAAGGAGAATTATTCATAGTAGTCATTCTGATAAAGAAGTTCATGTGGGGCGTCAGAAAATTTGCCTAAACATCCTTAAAGATTAAAAGATAAATATTTTGTAGCTCAATTTTTGGTGTCATCTTTATCCATGTGCTTGGAAGAAAGCTGTATTGTTGATTATAGGATTGTATTTCCCATCATTGCTGTGTAATGCTCATTAAGAATGTGTGGAAATTCTATTATTTGTTTTCTTCTTTTACAGTTTTTCTTCTTTTCCTGTACATGTGTAACTTCTTTATAGGTTCTTCTTTAATATTCTTGTACGTACACACACACAAACACAACACACACTCGCCTATATGCATTTTTGTTTGTCTTTTTTTTATTTGCAATTCTTGATCTGTCATGTTCTTGGTCTCACATACATGCTCACACCCTCACAAAAGAATTGGAACGTTGCAGGCTTTGGCCGCTGTCACGTGTACCGCAAGAACACGGTGGCGATCAAACGATATGCGAATCGGACCTTTGACAAGGTGATGGGCCCCATGATGGATGCCCGCACACAAAAGAACATCTGGAAACACGAGGCGCTGGACTTGGACGGGATTGTAGGAGCTGGAGAGAGGGTGGAGAACCGTCAGATCCTGGTCAACAAGGCCATGCCCACTGTGACACAGCCCGATGGCACGGACGGGGTCAAGGTCGTCAGTCAGCCAGACAGTGTAGACTACCAGGAAGTGCCCGTGTCGTAAGTGGTCGTTTCTGTCTGGTTTCTGTGCTGGCCTTCTCTCTCTCTCTCTTTTTCTCTCCTTTTTCCTTTTTTTTTCTCCCTTCCTCGAATGTACATTATTCCTAAATTGTGACTTAACCTTTGTTGCCAGGTAATATTTATGTTAATCATGTTTCGTCATTATAAGCTTGTTCATTGTTTCCTTTTCGTGTATCATTTATACGTTCATTTGGATATTGTTAGTTACTGTTGTTGTTCTTGACAGCATGATGTAAAAAAGCTATCAGCTTATCCATTTCACCTGCAATGAAAATATTCGTATATGTATTTGTATTCTCTCTCTCTCTCTCTCTCTCTCTCTCTCTCTCTCTCTCTCTCTCTCTCTCTCTCTCTTTTTCTCCATCCCTCAGCTAGAACTCCAAAGTTCACCACTGATGAGATTATAAAATATGCAGCTGCTTTTAATCTTACCATTAATCAATGTAGACACATTCTGTCGTTGGGGATAATGTCTGAGCACAACACCAGTCAGCATCTGTTTTAGTTTTGTGTTATCCATCCATCTGTTGACACACAACGGCCTACTCCTCTCTAAAAGGTGGAACGCGATTTAACATGTGTGTAAGGTTTTTGTGCAAGATGTGCACAGGACCTCATTGCCTTGAAGAAAAAGATCCCTTTCCACCTGGCTGTCATGAGACGGGGTGATGTATCGTACTCCACACTATGAAATAAAAGTCTGATCTGATGCCTTACCTGCTTGACCTGGGCTGGTATGAAAGACGAGATGTTTGTGTGATACAGAGTTTCGTCTGTATGACATTAGTGCTCAGTATGGGATGAATATTATGTCAGTGGTCAGTGTGTTAGAGAAATCTTGTCTATGTGGTATCAGTGTTTATTATTATTATTATATTGAGTATTTATATAGCACCTATCCTCGGTCACAGACCAAGCTCTAAGCACTTGTTTAGTGTATTAGCATGGTATGAAAGTCATATGGGGTCACTTTGGCATTTAATGTGCTGTGGACATGCTTTCAAATGCTTTGAAATTTGGATTTTGTGTAGTATGGAAATCAGTCATTTGGGCAGGGAAGTATTTCATAAAACTACTTTTAGTTGTAAAATTTCCATTTCAGGTATACTATTTATGATTTATCTCCTGTAATTTAGCAAAGAGTGTGGGACTGACTGTATTTGTGCCATACCCCTCCCAAGTCCATGGAATCGCTGGCCCTGGGAGTAAAAAAGGCAAAGAAGGCCACCGAAATAAACTGTTGCTGAGTTATTTCACTAGTGATCAGTGGTGCCTGTTCTGATCCAATATATATATGCAGGACACCACCTACTTGCTTAGTTACGAAGCCAGTGTGAGTGGAGCGTGTCTCTCCGAGGCTGCCAACATGTCCCATCCAACAATAGTCTCCATGAACTTGCTGATACTGGTAACCTCGACATGAACTCACCAAGGGCACAGATGTGGAGAGGAAAACAAAACTGAGGTCACCATGAAAGCAGGGTATGAAGGGCCACAGAATTCAAGTTGTTTTTTTTTAAATGCCATTCAAAGAGGATGATAATGTGGCATTCCATTCCAGTCTGAGACTGTATGACAGGGCTGTACTCTATGCTTACTTCCATTATATATCCCGGTGTGAGTCAGCCCTGAGAGATGCAGGATACCTGCAGTTTTGGTCGTGAAATTTGAGCAAAACTCTCAGAGAGGCATCCACATAGAGGATAAAACTCGACTCTGTGATCCCAGTATTTGCTGAATTGAGCCCACAGCAAACTTAAATCTGGGTAGGAGCTGGTCGGAGCAGAAAAATCCCAGATATTTACAATAAGCTATGCGTATTGATTTTAGATCTATAAATTTACCTTTTTTTTTTTACAGATGTATAAGGTAGCAAACTACATCTAAAGCACAAGCCACTAAAGGCCCACAGGACATTTTGTCAAAAGACTCTCTGGATTGTGCAGATACAAAGGTTTGGAGCCAGCCTACGCAGAGCAGGTAATGCTTGCAGAAAGTCCTGACGAAGCCTTCATCATCAAGGTTCTTCTTCGCCAGACACGACGACCAGAGATTGGCGACAAGTTTTCCAGTCGGCATGGACAGAAAGGGTAAGTTAGAAGAGGCGAATGAGTGAGGAAGGAGTGGAGATGGTGGAGGAGGTTGTTTTAAGGGGCTGCTTGCTTGCTTCTTTTTTCTCCTTGCTATATTTTCTTGTTTGTGCTTTTATAGAGATGAGTTTATGTGTGTCTGCATGTGTTTGTGTGTGTGTGTCCCATCTGGTTTGGCTTATGTGGTCGCCTGGGCTGAGCTATGGGTATGTGTGGGGTGATTGTGGGGTGGTGGGATGTGTGTGTGTGTGTGTGGGGTGGTGGGATGTGTGTGTGTGTGGTTCGGTTTGTAATTATGTGTTTTTGTTTTAAGGTTTTTTGATAGCCCTAGTATGACTTTTGCAATCGGCTGGAATTTAACTCATGCCATCCACATTTTAACCAATGTTCAAGCACCCCTTAACAGCATTAAGAACCTGCAGTTGAGCATTGCTCTGATGTCGATGCACAGTCAGTTTGGTTTTCACAAGCGTATTCATATGACTAAACGTAAAGTCAAGGCAAGTAAGCTCAGTAGAAATTCCTGCTTACTCAACAGGTTACAGTTTTGCTGGGTTGATTAAGGTTTTTTCACCTTTTTTTTAAAACTTGACATGACCAGACATTAGGCTCATTGCAAAGTGAGATCATAATGAATTTTGGAGAAAAATGTAATTCAAACGATGATTCATTGGAAAGTTCTTCTGAGATTGATGACATTGTGATTGTCAAAGTATGTGTGTGGTAATCACAGAAATACAGCCTTTGTACAAAAAGAAAACAAAAAAATGGGGAGTTTGTGTTATACTCCCTGTTTGGCTAATATACTTACCATGTCAGACCATAGCATTAGAGTCTGACATGGTAAGTATATTAGCCAAACAGGGAGTATAACACAAACTCCCCACACAAACTCCCCATTTTGGCGTCATATACTGTACCATGTCAGACCATAGCATTCAACGGCAGCTAGCCAGCTCTGTCAGGCCAAAATTTTTTGTGGCCAATGCAGTCATAAGACAGTCACGTGACTCCCACCCCACTTCCGCCCCCGGAAGAAGCCAGTGTCAGCTTCCTATACCTCATTCAGCGAGGCCTGGGTCCGTGCACTGCACCATGCACGTCCTTGGTGTGGGCCTGGGAGGGCCGTAGTGGTATGGAGGAGGATGTGGTAGCCGAGCCCCCTACCCGCGAATGTGCGGATTGGTCAGGATGCGGCCCCATGTTCCTCCCCCTGGAGGAATAGCTCAGGTTACCCTTGGTCCCGCTGGTAGATCCTCCCGCCGGAGGAGCGGGACCGCGGACGTTGCCTAAATGGGGATCCGAATAAGTCGGCTCCCCAACGTTCTGTACCCCTAAGGGAGAATGTGACGGTCGATCGGGGTTGGTCGACCGTCCTTGTGCGTGGACACGACCGGGCTCATGGCGTGGCGTGACCACGCGCCCAGAATTATGGACACCACCGAGGTTGTGCGTCGGGGTGACCATAATACTGCTTCCGGAGTCAAGGCGCTCCTCGAGCACAGGTGTTTGCTGCACCTGTGCCCGGTGGGGCAGAGCGCTGTGAGTCCACGTATCATGTTCGGGGGGAAAAGTGAAACGTGGCTCATCAAGGCGAGTGACGGGTGGTGATTCCATCCCAGACCCGTCACCCGTGCTGGTCCGCGGCTCGGCAAGGTTCCCCGGGGGCCGAGGGTCGTGTGACTCAGCATGACAGGCAGAAGTCTCAACGCGCGTCCAGAGGCTAGAGGGCAAGCTGGCTGATGGAGAAGGGGGGGAGGGAGAAATTCGTTGGGTAGTTTTGACTCGGCTCGGCCCCTTGAGGGGAGCCTTGCCCTTAGAGTTTCTGGGCAGGTCGAACGAGAGACATTTCAAAATGGTGGCCGCTTGCCTAGTAGCCTTCGGACGCAGCGATCATGCGTCCGTCGGTCGGGTAGAAGAGGAATGGTCATGCGTCCCCTCCGTGGAAAAGTCATCTCTATCTACCCTAACCATACGTTCTTCTGTGAGAACAGATTGCTCTGAGTCGGAATCGACCCGCGGGTTCTCCGGGAAAGTGTGCAACTTCTGAAAAGTGAAGTGGCTCGTAGCAATCTTTACACAAAGGCATAGTATAGGCGAGACAGCACAAGACTTACCTTGCTTTGACGGCAGGCCGAAGGTGAATGAAAGTATAGGAAGCTGACACTGGCTTCTTCCGGGGCGGAAGTTGGGTGGGAGTCACATGACTGTCTTATGACTGCATTGGCCACAAAAAATTTCGGCCTGACAGAGCTGGCTAACTGCCGTTGAATGCTATGGTCTGACATGGTACAGTATATGACGCCAAAATGGGGAGTTTGTGTTATACTCCCTGTTTGGCTAATATACTTACCATGTCAGACTCTAATGCTATTGTCTGACATGGTACAGTATATGACGCCAAAAAACGCTTATCATCATAATGCTCGACTTTGTAACCAAAAAGTCGGAATGTACATTGCATTATACATCATGGCATTTTGGCTTATGCTTTGTAGTCAGAAAGTCAGAATGTACATTGCACTTTATATCATGGCATTTGGGTTTATGGAAGAACAATCTTTTTATAGATTTCATGTGCTCTGTTTTGTAAGCTATTACAGTTCACTCAAATGAGGCATCCCTTTTAGTCATACACATGGAGGATGGAGTACCTGTCAGTTCTGTCATAGGCTGAATGGTGATTGGAACTGGCAGCTTGATTGCATATGGTATTCCATATTGTTTGAAAGCCACACTTTATTGTCGGTTGCGCTGACGTTGTATCTCTTATCATAGCATAGAAAGAGTGATAATGGCTGTGTATGTTCCAACTGTTTTGCATTTGGGCTGGGCTTGGCCGATTCCTCTCCAAACATTCACGTTGTCTTTATTTTTCTGTTTGCAGAGTGGTTGGTCTGCTTGTAGCCCAGGAGGACATGCACTTCACCGACTCTGGCATTGTTCCTGATATTGTAAGTAACTGCAGTGGGAAAGGTAATGTTTACACCGGTGCCCGTGAAAAACATGATGATAGTTTGTGATGAAAGCTTTTGATACGTCAGGCTTTGGCAAGTTTGCTGGGACTCTCATAGGATGAACATGCTGGCAAAGAGGGAAGCTTTTCATCATGCGGCTTCTGTGACTGGAGAATTACTGTCTTCAGGTGGGGGCTTAGTAGGTGGTGTGTGGCTTAAGATGAATCATCACAGGCTCCACTGAAGCGAATCATCAGCAGTGCAGGGTCCTGTCTGACGGACTGCTCCATGGTGGCTTGATTACTCGTAGTGAACTGCAGGTGCTGGCCCTGCACCCAGGACCAGCCTTGATGTGGCTGTGGATGGAGGTGTTGGAATGAACTGTGTGGAAATTGTGGCTCATGGGAGGGCATGGAAGATTAGACAGCATCAGTGAAACAGAAGAAAACGATGTTGTGTGTATACCTGTACGTGCTGACAAGTTGAGAGAGCAGAGCTCTGACGTTGTGCTGTGAATGGCAGGTGATGAACCCCCATGGGTTTCCGTCCCGGATGACTGTGGGCAAACTGATGGAAGCACTGGCTGGGAAGGCTGGCGTGATGGAAGGGAAGTTCAAGTATGGCACAGGTCAGTCGTCTGCTGTGGGGGGGAAGTCTGTCACTCTGTGGGTGAATGTGTGTGTGTGTGTGTGTGTGTGTGTGTGTGTGTGTGTGTGCGAGGAGAATCAAGCATTACATTTATAGCCTAGCCAACCCTTTGACCACATCAGGGCTGGAAGAAAGAGCAAGAATTGACTTGAGTTTCTTTTATTTATGGTCCTGTTACATACTTGGCGATATGAGACTGTCACCAAAGGAAAAAAAACAACCAGGCATTAATGTGTGTGCATTTATGTGTTTTCATGTGTGTGTTGGAGTGGAGGAACAACTGGGTGGGGGGGGGGGGGGGGGGGGGGGAGGATTGTATGTGGATGACTGTATTTGTGGGATATACGGTTTGTAGATGAATGCAAATGCTTGCTGTGTGATTGCTGACCACCTGGTCTGATAATGTCACAGCTAAACAACAGGTCAGATTTCCCAGAAAAACGATGGTTAAGTGGGCCAATGCTAAAACAATCAGTCCAGTGACTACTGTCTGACATCATTCTGGATCAGTCACTGTTAGCAGATTAAAACTTTAATCTTATGAATCAATGGAGACCTTAAACAGTGGAACCACTGACTAGAGACTCAAGAAATCTTTCACAGTGTGACTACAGTCACCCTTTTATACCGTCTGCCATCACTCACCAGCTGCTGATCTGCTCTTTTCTACCCTTGGAGGAGCTAGCTTATATTCTGTTGCTATACCAGTTGTTTGGAACGAGTTTTTTTTTTTTTTTTTTTTCAAATGACTGGTGAGTTGATTTTAACGTGGTGACAGCCCTGATGTGGCCCTTTGCGGTCGGCTGGGCTATAAGCAACATTATCTTATCTTCTTCTCCAACGTCCCATTTCTTTTTGAGTTTTTCTCCTTTTTTTTCATTTTCCTTTTTTTGTAAAGCGGGTCCTCCATCCTCCCATTTTTTACCGCTTTTTTCTGTGGGTTTTTTTTTATTTGCCTCCTCTTGACTCATACTCCCCATGCAATGTCTGTATGTTTTCCAACGGATGGACATTGGCTTGCTGAAGTTAGTGTTTTGTCATTTGATACATAGCGTTTGGGGTTATTCATGTTCTGGTGTATGGTGCACTGACTTATCCAAACTATTAAATCAGTTGTACATGTTTAATATGATGAAAGAAAGACATGCATCCTAACATTCCATCCCACCTTACCCGCCCACGCGATCACCACATTCTCACCTTGTTCTTCTCACTCTCTCTTCCTTCGTTCTTCTCACTCTCTCTTCCTTCCTTCTTTATCGCCATCACTTCCCTGTGTGTAACATATACAAAGATTACCCAGCGTTACCGCACAATCTGTAGATTCTGCAAGGGTGACCGTCTCTGTCTAAAAAACCAAATGAATAAATCAACAAAAGAACAAGTAAAAGAATGAATGAACAAATGAGCGAATAGATGAATGCATGTGTGTGTGTGTGTGTGTGTGTGTGTGTTGTTTAGAGAGAGTTAATAAACATCATGACTTTGCACTTCAACAAGATGCTTGATTTATGTGGCACCCATTTCTTGAAAAAGAAATAGTTATAAAGAAAAATTCACTTTGTATAGAGTGTGACTGACGAAAGCTGTAAGTGATAAAGATAGAGACTGTAAATAAAAAAGAAAAGAAAAAAGAAAAACTACATAAGTAAATAATTAAATGAGAGACCGTGTTTCTGTCTGCCCGCAGTACTAACATTTCTGACTCTGCCATGTACTGTACAGCATTCAGTGGAGACAAGATGGAAGACATGTCGGAGATTCTGATCAAAAATGGCTACCACTACATGGGCAAGGACTTCATGACCTCAGGCACCACAGGGTAAGTGGTCTGTTCGGTTGATAGCATCGCAGAAGAAGTGTTCTTTTTAGTTAACATCACAGAAGAGGTGTTCTTTTCCATGAATAACATCACAGAAGAGGTGTTCTTTTCCATTAACAGCACCACAGCCTAAGTGTCCTTTCCATTAACAGCATCATAGGTTAAGTGTTATGTTACATCACAGGTTATGTGTTCTTTTTTTGTTAGCAACATCACAGTGTAAGTGTTCTGTTCATTTAACAACATCCTAGGTATTTATGCTTTTCGGTTATCAACATCACAGCTCATGCATTCTGTTCAGTTAACTACATCACTTGTCAAGTGTTCTGTTCAGTTAACAGTATCGTAGATTAACTGCCCTCTTTAGTCATCAGCATTTTTCCTCAGTAAGACAGCGCAAACAGTTGAAATTTTCCTCATGGAGAAGTCTTTTTTCGGGTGGTAGTTTTTATTGGGAGATAGATTTAGTGCAGAATGTGTCAGAAATGAACGTCCTTGAAGGGAGTGAATCTGGTGGGAGGTGGATTGTGTGCAGACAGAGACAAAAGTATTTCAAATAACAATTTTGAGGGGAGAGAGTCTTTTTGGGAGGTAGATTTAGCTTGGACAATGACAAAAATGTTCCAGATGATGAAATGGATCGGAGTGGGGGGGTGGGGGTGGGGGGGAGATAGGGTGGGTGTGGATGGGATTGGGCGGTGGATTTAGTCTAGTGAATGGCAGCAATGTTTCAAATGAAGATTTTAACGGGAGGAAATCTTTATTTGGACGTAGATTTCACAAACATCATACAACAAAATCTTCCAAGTAGGTTTCTGTTAGGGTGGAATGGAGAAGAGGCTTTATTGTTATGTCTCGCTTAGCCTGAGAACTGTCGGCAGCACACATTCGTTTCAGCTCTAACTATGATGAACTTTACTTGATTTTTTGTCTTATAGTAGCTATGACATTATCATGTCCAAAACGTTGTCAGAAACTCTCACCTGCTGCCATTATTACAGTGAAGTCTTCCTCATGACCAGTACTGACTTGCTCTGTGCAGGGAGAGCTGGAGTCGTACATTTACATGGGGCCCATCTACTACCAGAAGCTGAAGCACATGGTGATGGACAAGATGCACGCTCGTGCAAAAGGTCCTCGGGCCATCCTCACCCGCCAGCCGACAGAGGGACGTGCCCGCGACGGGGGCCTGCGACTGGGCGAGATGGAGAGGGACTGCCTGATCGGCTATGGGGCAAGGTGAGTGAGGATGGGTGGAGGAGGGGGATGGAAAGGTGATCAGGCAGGGGTGTGAGTGTGTGTTGTGTGTGTGACATTTTGATTTCACCCATTGGAGGTTAAACAGACTGAGAAAAGTGATACAGACATATGGATAACAATGGATAACAATTTTATTTGTCCAAGAGATGCAAAATTCATTTTCGACAGCACAGCAGCCATATACCAGGACAACACACACACAACACACGCATGCACGCACGCACGCGCACACACACACACACACACACACACAAAACACACACACACACACACACACACACACACACACACAAGGCTGTGTAAGAATCCATAGTAAATCAATCCCATCAGTAAAATATCTTCATGCAAGCACAAACACTCCCCCGCCACCCCCCCCCCCCCCCCCCACACACACACACACACAACACACACACCCCACACACACACACACACACACACACACACACACACACACACACGTACAAATACATGTGCGTGCGCAGCTACAGTACACATCCACTCTCTTTAAAACATGGAACCTAAAATTTCAAAAGTGAGCATCATCATCATATGGTTCTGGTTGTAGTTGGACCAAAAAGTGAACACCCCTTAACACTCTGATTTGCATCAGATTGTTCTATTTTGAAAGCCCAGTTTCAATTCTTTTCTCGGGGAGGGTGAGGAGGAGATGGAGGAGTAGAGGAAGGTAGGTTGGAGGGAGGGGGGCATGCCATCAGACCCCCAGAGAATATCAGCAATCTTTGCTTTTCCACAGTGGAACCTGTTATGTCAGTGTTAAATTTACCTTCGATTGAAGACTTCCCCTCCCTCTAAAGGCCTGATAGTTGTTCTAGAGGTTGGTTTTGAGAGTTTTCACAGTATGGTTTTCAGACCTATGACAAAATGAAACAAGAACTTGGTGGGCTTATAGATATGCCCAACACATCAACAGAAACTGGGGGTAGCTATGTCAGCCAGCCAGCAGCTGTGTGAGCCTGTGTGTGCATGTTGCAGTATGCTGCTGATGGAGCGTCTCATGCTGTCCAGTGATGTCTTCGAGGTGGATGTCTGCAGCAGCTGTGGCCTCATTGGATACCTGGGATGGTCAGTGTTATCTGTTGGTGTGTGTGTGTGTGTGTGTGTGTGTGTGTGTGTGTGTGTGGTGTGCTGTGTGTGTGTGTGTGTGTGTGTGTTGTGTGAGTGAGTGAGTGTATGTGTGTGTGTGTGTGTATGTGTGTGTGTGTGTTAGTTAGCAGTCAGTTCTCGGACATACTAATATGGAATGCAGACTTGCAGTTTCTGCAAATGTCTGTTGACGTTTTCCAGCCAAGCTTAGGGTTTTTAGAATAGGGAGGCTGCTGTCAAAATATTACTGAATCCACTGGAAAAGAGTGACATCTAAAAAGAAATGAGAATGATATGTTGCAACAGTTAAGCCTTTTGTTTTTAATGCTGTACACATAGACAAGCATTCAAACTTTCCGAATCTGCATTTTCATTCTTCCTGGTAGAAATTGCAGGACTTTAATTATCATCCACTCACCTGTCTTCTGCCCTAACATGAGGCAGTTTTAAAGTAAAAGGAATAAACAAACAAACAAAACAAAATTTAAGCCTTTCTGCATGAAGTCTGGGTGTGTACACCCAATCATCAAGAGGTGAATTGTTGCTCTATGTCCTATATTACAATGCAAGTACATGCACACCTAGATGAATAAGAGAACAATTTTTTTTTCATTTGATACAGAAAGGGTTAATCAGGAAAAGTGATGCAGACTTATCATCCTGTTGTCAAAAGGGCTATTTGACATGTTGCTGATGGATGGATGTGTTGGTGACTGTGGCAGGTGCAAGTATTGCGAGTCGTCAAAGAACATGTCCACTCTGAAGATGCCCTATGCCTGCAAGCTCCTGTTCCAAGAGTTGCAAGCCATGAACATTGTTCCTCGCCTCACACTGAAGCGCTACAATCAAGTGTAGTTCCCTGAATGGGGAGAGAGAGTGTGTGTGTGTGTGTGTGTGTGTGTGTGTGTGTGTGTGTGTGTGAGTGAGTAAGGAATGTACCAGGCCATCAGCAGAGCCATCTTAACTGACAGTCGAAAATAATGTGGAAGAGATGGCGATGCCTCCGTTTGTCACTTGCAACTAAACCATGGCCATTATCTGTGATGATTGAAAAGGGATTTCATGGCTTCATTTAATCTTCCTCTTATAACTGAAAATGTAATTAAGTGTTTTTCTGGTTCAGTAGTGTGTGTGTGTGTGTGTGTGTGTGTGTGTGTGTAATGACTTTGAACCAGTCTTTGTTAATGAAAATGAATTGTATATATGTGCGTGTATGTCAGCGGTTATCTTAAATCATTCTTCTACTTGACGTTAGTGGTCAGCATGCTGGTATGTGCGTGTGGGTGTTTGGGTTGTTCTTTGAAATCATATGTGTGACATGGAGGTTGAAAAAAAAAATTGCACCAAAAGAAAATAAAGTGTGCAAGACTACAGACAAAACCCCTTCACATTAAGGAAAAACAACAACAACACACACACACACACACACACACAAACAATCCCAACAACACAAAACAAAACAAAAACAAAACATTAGCAGTACAGCCTGTTCAAGACGAGTTCATGATTTTTTGATACCATGTTAATGATGCGTTGGTTGGAACACTAGATCTAAGTGATGAACTTAATACTATGAAAATCATATTGGTTGTATGTAAATTTCTAAGAAAAACAGTGTGCCTCATTTGACTGTGCAGCTTGTCACTTTCAGTAAAGATGGACTTTTAGAAATTGCTACAATTTTATGTACGAGCCGAATCACGTTCATGTCTGTTTATTTTAGGTATCGTTAATATGTTTTATCTCAGATGAATTTATTCTATAGAACTTGGGTGTAAAACACAAAGAACTTCAGCTGTCATGACTCTAATGGCCACAGTGCCAGGAAAGATGTGTGTGCGTGGTGATCGGAACATTACCAGCTTCAGCATGGAACAAAAGATGTAGATTTTTACATTTGAATGACTTAACCATCGAAAATATTGGCCAAGAAACAAGTTTATTTTGATGGAAGAAATACCTGTAATTTGTTCAGTCAAGAGTAACTGATAAAAAGAAAAGTGTGTATTGATTACATGTTTTTTTTTCTGATGTAATAGAGAGAAAATACATAAAGACTTTTCTTACATTTAACATAAAAGGAAACCAGTCCTTCTTGAAGAAATGCTCCAGTAAAGTAGCTTGTGCAATACTGTTTGAACCAAGATATGAGCTTGCAACAGTAAAACTTGTATTGGTTGCAACAAAAATCAAAATCAAACAATCAAGACACTGTGCCTACAGATATGTTCTCTAATCACACATGCACAGAGTTTATTTGTTGCATATATTTATCCACTGTTTTCATGTTAAACATTGATAGATGATTTTGATTTTTTTTCCCCTTTCATTGATTATTAATGCAGGGGATGGTTGCAACACAAAGAAAAAAAGATAACGCTCTAATTTTCCTCAAAAACAGGATTCATTTGAATAAATTACAGTCAAATCTTCTGTGTATAGATCGAATGTCATCCCAGCTCATAAGTTTCTGAAAAGCAATCCCTATATCTATCATGAGCAGCTTGTGATTTTCAAACATTCTGAATCTACAACTTGCAACCACAGTTTGTTTTCCACCATTTCTTTTCATTATGATAAAGCATGTCTGTGGGATTTTGTAAGTTGCTGGATTAAAACAAAATGTGTTCATGATTTCATTTATTTTTTTGATTTTTCCTGTTGAGATCTCAAGAAAACCATATGCCAACATATATTTCAAAGGACAGTTGTGTGTGTGTGTGTTTTATAACAAATGCTTTAAACCAGTTTTCTTACTTGAGAGTTGACAATGATGCGTGTTGTGTGTGTGTGTTTTAAAGCAAGTACTGTAAACCAATTTTGTTACTTGAGAGTTGCAAATGATGTGTGAGTGTGTGTGTTGTGGTGTGGTTTAGCAGTTACTTTAGTCTTCTTACTTGACAATTGAAAATGAGTGTGTGTGTGTGCTAAGAATTATTGTAAACTAGTCTGCATCCCTGGTAGTTGAAAACATGTGTTCAGAAGGGTGTGTGTGGCACATGCTCACATGCAGATATATGTGTATGTTAGCAATTACTTTAAACCAGCCTTCTTATTTGACTATTGCAAATATTTTTGTGCATGAAGTGTGTGCATGTGTGTGTGTGTGTGATGGATTACTTTAAACTAATCGTCCCACCTAGCAATTGAAAATGGAAATGATGTGGCAAGAATTTGGACTGTGAAGTTTGTGCTTGATAACTTGGGAAAATAAATGATAAGAAACGTTACAAACACAATGTTTACACTGCTGTTTGATGGAGAGCTGTGTGATTGCAGTTTGGTGCAAGTTTACCAGTAGAGTTCAAGCTGATCTGTAGCAGATATTTTTGATAGGCGATATTACTGACAGTGGCCAACATATTCCTAATAAAATTAACGGCAGGAAGTTGTGCACACTAACACCAGCAGTAAGCGAGGCAGTATTTGTTTAAAAATAAGTATGAAATTGCTGAGGATGGCTGTTCACTGTAATCGGTCCCAGAATTCATCAGGCCAGTAGGGGCACTGTTCTCATGACTGCTAACCAGCTGTCTTCTTTTCTGATAGTTAAAGGCAACAGCCAGTGTTGCAGCAAAGCTCTTCCGAATTCATTCCATATGGTGTCGTCTGCCTCTTTCTCTGTCGACACTATCTTTCTTCCACCCCACTGTCCTGTGGCTTTGGAGAGTCCATTTGATTGCATCACATGTCCATACTACTTAAGCTCCATTTTTCTTTGCTGTGGGTTCTTAGTGGCAGCACAATCACTGAAAACAAAAACAATGATGCTCTTGAGGGAATGGACATTCAAACTGGCTCCATGAGTAAGCAATTTTTATCATCAATGATGGGTTTACTTTGAAAGGTGATGGTGCTGTGTATGTTTGATTATAGAATACACACCAGTGATCACCACCAAAGTGACCTGAGAGCAGTGCAGTGTCTCCTCGAGGATGTTTCCATGGTTTTCCTTGTTTGCAGTGGACTGCCAGTGCAGAGGCTGAAACAACATGAATCTTAATGTTGTTGTTGTAACAATCTATCGAAAGAGTACTGTGGATGAAGCAGAATGAGAAAAAAAAACGTTAAATAGAATTAAGATAGGCAAGAGCCAGCGTGACGTCATTTCTATGTTTTTTTAATAATATAAAAAAGATTACTACAGAGCTGGCAATACTGCAAAACAAACGCAAATGCAAAGACTCAAAAGAAAATGTAAAGTTATGCTTATTTGATATACAATACAAAACACTAACTCGTGACTGGCTCTTAAAGCGATGGCAAAGGATGACCACCTGTCGTTGCTGCAGCTGTCCAGAGACCAGAGAACCTTGCCTTTTAGTTCTCTCTCTCTCGAGTTCTCTGCCAGGTTTCTCTGGGCCCTCGTTGAATCTAACAGACTTGATGGACATGCGGAGAGAGGAACTGATGTTGATTTTTAGACATCGTCATCTTGATCTGTTTTCTTTCCCCACGTTACTCTTCACCCCACCACTTCACACTTCTCACGCACGCATTTGCACACATTCACACACACACACACACAACTCCTACCCCCACATACAAATGCAATTCTCCTTCCCACAGGCACACACACACGCATACACACTAACATGCACGTATGCATGCACACACACATAAACACGCACGCACGCGCACACACACACACACACACACACACACAGAGCTCCTCTCCCCTCATACAAAGTCAATTCCCCCTCCCATGCACATGCGCACGCACACACACACACACACACACTCTCTCTCTCTCTCTCTCTCGCACACACACACAGGGCTAGAGAGAGAGAGAATTAACGGCCAAATCGATACATAAGTTTTCAATCCGCTATTCTTTCCATCTCAATACCGAGAATGTCTGATCAGGACGGTTTTCCGTATTTGGGGAAGCAGCAAATGGAGTATATTGATACGCTCCCCGCTGAATACTCCCCAGCTCAATATCCCCCCTGCTGGAAACAGAGTTGAACATGATGTGTGTGTGAACTCCAAGACCCTTGCTAGTCACTGTTTGATACTCTCCCTTTCCAATATTCCCCACGCTCAATACTCCCCGTCGGGAAGGAAATCTTTCTCATACCACAGCAAGAGACAACGCGCGCGCACTCGCACACACGACACGCATGCCTTTAGTAGGCAGGGGGAATAACAAGCTATGGATATATTAAAACGGGCAAATTTTGAACTGACCCCCGGCTAAGAAATCCAAACAAGATTCACACCATTCCACCCAACCTGCGATCACTGCTATACGCCTATCTATAACAGCAGGAGCACACACACACACACACACACATGGGGGAAAAATAATTGTGAAACCATCGAGACCTAGGGAATGGCGGGGAGAGGGCGTGGAACTAGCCTCTTTTTTCTATGTCTGTGGGAACTAGCCTATTAGATTATCTCCCTTATAATGATAAGTTAGAGTTGTCTCTTCTTCCTACTCTAAAACATGCAGGCTTAGCCTGCTGCTGTGTGTGTGCGTTTCTCAGACATGCCAGTAGGCCTTTGGTAGAATCTTCTTCGACTCGTTATGCTGCTGAAGGTTTGCCTAGGCCGTAAGTTGACTCTAAGAGTTCAATATATTGTACAGATTGGTATATGATCCCCGACTTTAAACTCTAGTTAGTAGATCTAGATAATAAGATTTAGATAGCAAATGACCAAATCTAGTTCAGACGAATGTAAGCCAAAGGCCAGAGATGTCACAGACCTTCAAAGTACAAGTTTGCCTGATATTCTTTATCTGGTTACGAACGACAGCACTTAGCATTAGATCACTTAAGAGATTTTACGAATCATTTAAAACATCAACAACGGTCCAGACTAAAGTTCCGAATTCTTAGGACGCACACACACAAGTAACTGATAGTGAAACAAGCCGGATCAGAAGGGAGTTTCCAAACGGAGATTTGGAATTCTTCCTCACTGGGAAAAATTGTGACCGGATATAAACTTTGAGCAAAACAAAAAAAAAAAACGGCTGAAATTTTGTAGTTGAAGAGGGGGGGGGGGGGGGGGGGGGGGTAAGCTCCTCTTCCAAAATTTTACAAAAAGTGGGGCAGGAGGATGAGAAGAGAAACGATCCCGTATGTTTGAATTTTACCTGCCCCCGTCGGGATTGATTCGAACGAAACGAAACCGAACGATTGCCATCCATGTATGTAGTCGTGTACGTGCCTCATAAAAGTTGCTTGAGATTTCTGTGTCAGTTGTATTCAAATTTCGTTCCACGTAGTAAGCGGAAAGCTGGATCCCGCTCCGAGCGAGACTCGAATCGCAAACTCGGGATACTAACTCTGTGACTCGCTGACTTTGCGGACAGGTTATACAATGCGCCGCATATTTATTCAATATTGTTTGTCTGTCTTTGTTTTGATATTAGTTTGACGGTTTATGAACGGAACATGATTAACGAACAAGTACAGTCACTCTTGCTCCATGATGAAAAAATTACATGCCCATAACTAAACGCTTGCTGCTTACGACACCAAGTTGCAAAGCAGAAATGCCAACACAGAGCACAAGGAGACCCCCCCCCTCCCCTTTCTCTTCCCTCCTTAAAAACAAATAAAAAACAAACAAAAAAACCCACCAACAACAACTAAAAAAGTTATCCAAGCTTGCTCATTTACTCTGGATCTGACACATGTACACAGCAACAACAACCGGACAACTGAACAAACACATGCTAACATCTATTTAAGACTGGCACAGCTTTTTTTTTTTAATCTTGAAGATAGTCAAACAAACGGACAGTAATAATGCAGGTAACCACGGTTTGATTGATATGAAAGGAAATCTTAAAATGAGTAGTCAACAGTATTGAACAAGTATGGTAATTCTTAATCCCATGATGAAACACTTACACTGCCCGTAACTGCAAACAAATAATGCTTAAAGACACCATGCTGCCTGGCAGATAAGCCAACACACAGCACACAGAACAAACGAGAAGATAATGTCTATGATGTATATGAAATCTAACACTAACTGTTCGCAACTGACGTTTCTCAACACGTGTCGAGCCACAAGATAGGTGTAGCACGGTACAGACTGCATGATAACGGCTCATATGTGATTGCCTGTAGTAATTTGAAGGAATTAGGTAGTTTCATTTACAGTTACACACATACACGACAGCATATCCTAGAAATGTACTTTGTAGACATGACGTCTTATGGTGTGGATGTGTGCATGTTTATTCATGCAAGCATGCATTTTCTGCGCGTGTATGTGTGTGTGAATGCATGGGTGTGTTGTGTGTGTCATGCAAGACTTTGTGCAGATGTGTTTTGTGCATGTTCGTGCGTGCATGCGTGCTTGTGTGCATGTATCCGCGCGCATGTGTATATGTGTGTGTCTTCAGGTGGGGAGTGGCAGTACGTGAATGGGGACAGTCACTGTGTTCATCTGCGACACCTGCTGCAAAGCAAATGCCAGGCCTGGCCAGAGGGGGGTGAGCTGATCTTTCACAGAGTTTACCTACGGTTAGCTACAAAATTACCTGCATCAGTTAGACAGGCCATCATCATCACCATCAACATCATCGCTCATCGTGCCATTCCAGGAAGGTGGGCCGTCAACAGCATTCTGCCAGTCCTAGGGCCTACCTCTCCTGCTGCCCTCAGGTGTATTTTTCCCACAGTTGTTTGCTGTCGGCTTCAAGGTCCTTGATGCCAGGTGCTTCTTGGTTAGCATCCCTTCAACCTGCTCCGTGAGTTGGGTTCGTCTGGTTCCGGATGCATGATGCAGATTTCCCGAGAAAGTGTACAAGATAATCCACCTTCATCTTCTGTTTATGATGTTGTCATTGGGCTGGTAGCAGGTGTTCTCTGTCAGTGCTCAGTATTGCTGAGGCTGGCTGGCCATACATACGCTACTGATATCACCCCCCCTCACCCCCCCCCCCCCTTATGTGTGTGTGTGTGTGTGTGTGTGAACCCACTCACTGAACTTCCAATCCACTTCTGTAAGAGCATATCAATTATTTTTAGTTAAAGTGATCTTTGAGACATTTTGAAGTGTATCCAGTTTGACTTGTGACCGATTATGTGATGCATTTTCAGTTCCTAGGATAACTTGTTAACCTGAAGCTTTTCTTCTTCTTTTTTCTTCTTAATTTTCGCTTTGCTCATGCTATGGCGTTTTTACCTATTCAATGCTTACACGCATAATTTTTGTTGTTGTATGGAGTGCAACTGAATTTCGATATCAAAATGATAATTTTGACACAGTGAATCCATCGAACATATCTCACATAAACCAATCAATGATGAACCGGAGGGGAGAGGGCGGTGGGGTGGGAAGGCGTCACACGAAGCGATTCGGTGGCAATATAATTTTAATTGTTCAGCAATATAATTTTTCGTTCGTTTGGAGGGAGTGAAGAGGCACTGTCTGTTAGAGTTTGGAGGGAGTGAAGAGGCACTGTTTGTTAGAGTTTGGAGGGAGTGAAGAGGCACTGTCTGTTAGAGTTTGGAGGAAGTGAAGAGGCACTGTCTGTTAGAGTTTGGAGGGAGTGAAGAGGCACTGTCTGTTAGAGTTTGGAGGGAGTAAAGAGGCACTGTCTGTTAGAGTTTGGAGGAAGTGAAGAGGCACTGTCTGTTAGAGTTTGGAGGGAGTGAAGAGGCACTGTCTGTTAGAGTTTGGAGGGAGTGAAGAGGCACTGTCTGTTAGTGTTTGGAGGGAGTGGAGAGACACTGTCTGTTAGAGTTTGGAGGGAGTGAAGAGGTACTGTCTGTTAGAGTTTGGAGGGAGTGAAGAGGCACTGTCTGTTAGTGTTTGGAGGGAGTGAAGAGGCACTGTCTGTTAGTGTTTGGAGGGAGTAAAGAGGCACTGTCTGTTAGTGTTTGGAGAGAGTGAAGAGGTGCTGTCTGTTAGAGTTCGGTTGGAGTGTAGAGGCACTGTGTCTGTTTGAGTTTGGAGGGAGTGAAGAGGCACTGTCTGAGTTTGGAGGGAGTGAAGAGGTACTGTCTGTTAGAGTTTGGAGAGAGTGAAGAGGTACTGTGTCTATTTGAGTTTGGAGGGAGTGAAGAGGCACTGTCTGTTAGAGCGAGGGAGAAGGCATTGTCTTTGAATCTGGAGGGAGTGAGGTGTCATTGTCTTTGATTGATTCTGGAGTGAGTGAGGTGTCATTGTCTCTAAATCTGGAGTGAGTGAGGTGTCATTGTCTTTGATTGAATCTGGAGGGAGTGAGGTGTCATTGTCTCTGAATCTGGAGGGAGTGAGGTGTCATTGTCTTTGATTGAATCTGGAGGGAGTGAGGTGTCGTTGTCTCTGAATCTGGAGTGAGTGAGGTGTCATTGTCTCTGAATCTGGAAGGAGTGAGGAGTCATTGACTCTATAAAGTCTTGACGGGAAGAAAGAGACGCTGCTTCTGATGGAGCCAGGAGAGACTGAAGTCGCATTGTCTCTTGTAGAGCCTGGTGGAATCGTGGGGATGCCGGGATTAAAAAAGATGGTGTCATGCTGTAGATTTTTTTTTTCATCCTAGATCGGCTTATTCAAACGTAAAAAAAAAGATGCGAAGCATATAAACGTACTCCCAGTTTTCCAAACGCTTATAAATCGGCTAAGTGCTTTGTGAGATCAGAAATAAAGGCAAAATAACGGTTTTAACGATTATTTAACCGATGTACACTTTTGAAACTGGTATTTTCGACCTCACTGGGCTAAAGCCTGTGTACATACCAAATTTCATCCAAATCGGACAATATGTCAAGAATAACGGTTTTTAACGTTCAGATTTTGAAACACTACATGGAAGTGCCATTTGTGTGTGATGACCTTTCTATATACAAAATTTCATTAAAATCCACCTATATTATATATAAGAAATAACGGCAGAATAACGGTTTAACGGTTATATAACCGATATACACTTTTGAAACCGGTATTTTAGTCCTCACTGGGCTAAAGTCTGTCTACATACCAAATTTCATCCAAATCGGACAATATGTCAAGAATAACGGTTTTCAACGGTCAGATTTTGAAACACTACATGGAAGTGCCATTTGTGTGTGATAACCTTTCTATATACAAACTTTCATTAAAACCCACCAATATAATAAAAAAATACGGTTTAACGGTTATATAACCGATATACACTTTTGAAACCGGTATTTTAGTCCTCACTGAGCTAAAGCTTGTGTACACATCAAATTTCATCCAAATTGGACAATATGTCAAGAATAACGGTTTTTAACGGTCAAATTTTGAAACACTATATTGAAGTGCCATTTGTGTATGATAACCTTTCTATATACCAAATTTCATTAAAATTCACCTATATATAAAACTAAAACATCAGGCATCATACGTGAGCCAATGAACATACCTGCTATTTTTCATAAAGGTGGACCAAGTACTTTCTGAGATATTCCATAAAGGAGAAAAACCGTTACAGGCCGTTGCAGCCGTTAGTAACGGTTATAACGGTAAACTAAAACATCGGGCATTATTCGTGACCCATAATAAACATACCTACAAATTTTCAGAAAGATCGGCCAAGTACTTTCTGAGATATTCCATAAAGAAGAAAAAGCGTTACAGCCGTTAGTAACGGCTATAACGAGGTAAACTAAAACATCGGGCATCATCCGGACCCATAATGAACGTAACTGCTCATTTTTACAAAGATCGGCCAAGTACTTTCTGAGATATTCCGTAAAGAAGAAAAACCGTTACAGGCCGTTACAGCCGTTAGTAACGGCTATCGCGGTAAACTAAAACATCGGGCATCATCCGTGGCCCATAATGAACATACCTACAAATTTTCAGAAAGATTGGCCCAGTAGTTTTGTCTGGAGCGAGTGGAACACATTTTGACCACGGACACACACACACACACACGCACACGCACACACACACACACACACACACACACAGCATTTCTTCGTTCCCATTCTAAAATACTCCCTGTTCTATAAGAACTGGGAGTACAAAAAGAAGAAAAAACGGAAAAAAAAGAAGAAAAAAGAAAGAAAAGAACAAGATGCGAAGCATATAAACGTACTCCCAGTTTTCCAAACCGCTTATAAATCAGCCAAGTGCTTTATGAGATAAGAAATAAAGGCGAAATAACGGTTTTAACGGTTATTTAGCCGATGTACACTTTTGAAACTGGTATTTTAGTCCTCACAGGGCTAAAGCCTGTGTACATACCAAATTTCATTCAAATCGGACAATATGTCAAGAATAACGGTTTTTAACGGTCAGATTTTGAAACACTGCATGGAAGTGCCATTTGTGTGTGATGACCTTTCTATATACAAAATTGCATTAAAATCCACCAATATAGAAAAAGAAACACCCAAGGTGCTGGGGAGGACCAGAGAAGCACTGTCTTCGCCTGCCTTTAGAGCAGTCCTGTACCACCCTTGGAGGCCTGCGCTGTGTTGACGATGGGTACAGGAACGCACAGGACACTCCATTAAGATATCAAGGGACATAACTGCTCCTGAACAGAGGTAAATTAGACTACAGGATGCAGCTCATAACAGCCTTAAAGTAGCATCCCCATGGGTATACCAGCCCGTATTTCATGACTGCAGAGCCCACTGATTGTGTGATGACCTTTCTATATACAAAATTGCATTAAAATCCACCAATATATAAAAAAAATAACGGCAAAATAACAGTTTATCGGTTATATGATGTACACTTTTGAAACCGTTATTTTAGTCCTCACTGGGCTAAAGCCTGTGTACATATCAAATTTCATCCAAATTGGACAATATGTCAAGAATAACGGTTTTTAACGGTCAAATTTGGAACACTATATAGAAGTGCCATTTGTGTATGATAACCTTTCTATATACCAAATTTCATTAAAATCCACCTATATATAAGAAATAACGGCAGAATAACGGTTTTTAACGATTGTTTAATCCATTTTCAGCATTACATCACTTACATATGGACAGAGGATCCGATTTGTCACAAGATCATCCAAACCGCTTATAAATTGGCCAAGTACTTTCTGAGATATTCCATAAAGAAGAAAAACTGTTACAGGCCGTTACAACAGTTAGTAACGGCTATAACGGGGCAAACTAAAACATCAGGCTTCATCCGTGACCCATAATGAACATACCTGCTAATTTTCATAAAGGTCGGCCAAGTACTTTCTGAGATATTCCATACAGAAGAAAAACCGTTACAGCTGTTAGTAACGGTTATAACGGTAAACTAAAACATCGGGCATTATTCGTGACCCATAATGAACATACCTACAAAGTTTCAGAAAGATCGGCCAAGTACTTTCTGAGATATTCCGTAAAGAAGAAAAAGCGTTACAGGCCGTTACAGCCGTTAGTTAGTAACGGCTGTAACGGTAAACTAAAACGTCGGGCATCACCCTTGACCCATAATGAACATACCTACAAATTTCCAGAAAGATCGGCCAGTAGTTTTGTCTGGAGCGAGTAGAACACATTTTGACCACGGACACACAGACACACACACAGACAGACAGACACACAGACAGCATTTCTTCGTTCCCGTTCTAAAGTACTCTAGAGTACAAAAATGGGGAGAAAGAAAAAGAAATATTTTCTTGATTGATGCAAAACGTTTTCTAATGTGTTTGGATCCTGTTTGTCTGTCTCCTCCTTGTAGGCATATGACAAACAGCCTCTCCTGCTTCTTTGCAGCTCTGAGATAGTACAAGTTGTCTCAGAACTCACATTGTCTCTCTGCATAGATCTTAAATAAATGTTAGCGAACCGCCCAGAGAACGTGGACAAACGAGTCATTAGACAAAACACAACGCGTTTCGACCTCTTAGGTCTTCCTCGGGTGATACGTAAACGAATAAAACAACGAAAATTCACTTAGCTTTGATCGCTTCAGATCGCTTAGGGTTCAGCGCAAGGAAGAAGGCGTTGAATGAGAACGTCTGTGTGTCCGTGGTCACGGATGATGCCCGATGTTTTAGTTTTCCCCATTATAGCTGTTACTAACGGCTGTAACAGCCTGTAACGGTTTTTCTTCTTTATAAAATATCTGAAAAAGTATACACAAAGAAAAAAGTTAAGCACCCCCTTATATTTTCAACTGTCAGAATTGACAACAACAATGTATGACCCCAGAATTTTCAATTTTGTCAAGAATGGTATGTCATTGAAAGGATAAAACCAGTCAGGCGTGTATGTGAAGCATAGTCATGGTGTGGCATGCACGTGCATTACGGTTTTTGAAATTTTTAAAATTGAGGTTTGGTGAGTCATCCAGTTTAGCAATCACAGTTGGTTTTAAGAAAAGATATTCTTTGCAAAGAAATATGGTGTGAAGGAGGATAGCAGAGGCCAAACGATGGCAAATTATTGGCATGCATTCCACTGGAATGTCCTTCAAAGCAATCGGGCGTCAATTGGGCTTCCACTACACTGTCATCAGCCGTCTGGTGAGAAACATCAGCAAACCAACCATGTGCAGGACCGCCCACGATCTGGCCGACCACATGCAACGTCACAGCGCGAAGACAGGGCTCTACTTCGCATGATACGCCATTCGCCATTTGCCACAAGCACCAGCTTGAAACGACAGTGGATGCCAAACAGACAACTTTCCACAAGAACAGTGCAGAACCGCTTAGAAGCCCACGGATATAAGGCTAGGAGGGTTATCAAGCGCCCTCTGTTGACTGACCACCACAAAAGACGGCGTTTGGACTGGTGTCTCGCTCGGCAGGGGTGGAACCCGAGGAACTGGAGAAAGATACACTTGTCGGACGAAAGCCGATTCCTGCTGCACGTCACTGATGGAAGATCAAGGGTTTGGAGACGCCCAAACACAGCCTATGCGCCCAGGAACATACAGGCAACTGTTCCTCACGGTGGCGGTTCCACAATGGTCTGGGGGTGCCTCTCACACGACTGCATGCTGGATTTGATTACCATTCGAGGAACCCTCACAGGCGGACGGTACATCCGAGATGTCCTTGAGCCGGTCGTTGTGCCCCATTTTGACAACCACCCACTTGCCACCAGACCAGTGTACATGGATGACAACACCAGGCCTTATCGTGCTCAAGCAGTAACAGGCTTTCTCCTGCAAGAAGTAGTGCAGACCCTGCCATGGCCTGCTATGAGCCCAGACCTCAATCCACTGGAGCACATCTGGGACATGATTGGCCGTCGTTTGCAGACCTTGGACCCTCCTCCACAAAATCTGCATCAACTGGAAGCTGCACTGCATCAGGAGTGGCAGCAACTGACGATGCAACAGATCCGGTGACAGACTGGAGGGATGCGACGCAGGGTTGAGGCGGTCATCCAGGCTCAGGGCGGATTCACGCGCTACTGAACATTTTCATTTTTCTTTGGTTTATGGAGATTCGTGGCAATGTTTTCAAATGAAATTGCCACTTTGATTAAGCACTATGATTTTGTAATGACCATACTTTTCATGGGTATTTTTTTCATGGGAAAATGTCATTGATCTTTCTTTAGCAATACCACATTCTGTTTATGATTTTGTATATCATTTGTTGTGTTTTCATGTTGTCAATATCTTTATTTAATAAAAACAAAAGAAAAAAAAGTTCCACATTAAACAGTTTAGTACAAAAAGAATTTCAGTTTCTCCAAACTAAAAAACATTGGGGTGCTTAACTTTTTTCTTTGTGTATACTTGGCCGATCTTTCTGAAAATTTGTAGGTATGTTCACCATGGGTCACGGATGATGCCCGATGTTTTAGTTTACCGCTACAGCCGTTACTAACGGCCCATAATAGTTTTCTTCTTTATGGAAAATCTCAGAAAGTTCTTGGCCGATCTTTCTGAAAATTTGTAAGTATGTTCATTTTAGGTCACAGACGATGGCCGATGTTTACCAGAATAGCCATTACTAACGGTTACAGCAGCCCAAGACGGTTTTTACTCTTTATGGAATATCTCATTTTTTTTCTTGGGCACTGTTTGAAACTTTTGTGTCACACCCTGAAAACGCTGCCTCAAAAACAAGCTGTGAGGCTGCAAAAGAAAGTGCATCATAAACATAAGTGTAACGTTGCACTGTTGAATGACACTCATCAATAAGGTAGCGGCAAAAAGTAAAATAATTTACTTTCATTATTTTTTGTACTCCCAGTTCTTATAGAACAGGGAGTACTTTAGAATGGGAACGAAGAAATGCTGTGTGTGTGTGTGTGTGTGTGTGTGTGTGTGTGTGTGTGTGTGTGTGTGTGTGGTCAAAATGTGTTCCACTCGCTCCAGACAAAACTACTGGGCCGATCTTTCTGAAAATTTGTAGGTATGTTCATTATGGGCCACGGATGATGCCCGATGTTTTAGTTTACCGCTATAGCCGTTACTAACGGCTGTAACGGCCTGTAACGGTTTTTCTTCTTTACGGAATATCTCAGAAAGTACTTGGCCGATCTTTCTGAAAATTTGTAGGTATGTTCAGTATGGGTCACGAATAATGCCCGATGTTTTAGTTTACCGTTATAACCGTTGCCAGGGCTGTAACGGCCTGTAACGGTTTTTCTCCTTTATGGAATTTCTCAGGAAGTACTTGGCCGACCTTTATGAAAAATAGCAGGTATGTTCATTATGGGTCACGGATCATGCCTGATGTTTTAGTTTGCCCCGTTATAGCCGTTACTAACGGTTGTAACGGCCTGTAACAGTTTTTCTTCTTTATGGAATATCTCAGAAAGTACTTGGCCAGTTATAAGCGGTTTGGATGATCTTGTGACAAATCGGATCCTCTGTCCATATGTAAGTGATGTAATGCTGAAAATGGATTAATCATCATCATCATCATTCTCTTGCCCATGATGGGCGTAGAGGAGAGATGAGAGACACTCTCGAAGCCAGGCACCGCCATCCGGCCCTGTCCTCTGCCTGTCGCATCAGCGTAGGGCCATCCATCCTGGTCCATTCTTTGATGTTGTCCATCCAGCATTTGGCTTGTCGTCCCCTTCGTCTGCCGCCTTCCAGCGTGCCCTGGATGACTGTTTTGGGCAGTGAATTGTGGCGTATGACATGCCGAACCACGACAGCTTCCTCTTCTTGACTGTTGCCAAGAGGGGTTCTTGGGGGCCTGCAAGTGATGTTATTTGGCTCCTCACAAGGTCGTTTGTCTTCCGGTCTTGCCAAGAGATCCCGAGCAAGCGCCTGAAGCATTTAGTTTCAAACGTCTGGATTCTCTTGGTGGTCTCTGCTGTCATGGTCCAGCTTTCGCAGCCATACAGCAGGATGGACAGCACCAGGGACTTGTACAGCTTCATCTTTGTAGGAAAGCTGATCTGAAAAGATCTGAAGATCTGAAAATGGATTAAACAATCGTTAAAAACCGTTATTCTGCCGTTATTTCTTATATATAGGTGGATTTTAATGAAATTTGGTATATAGAAAGGTTATCACACACAAATGGCACTTCCATGTAGTGTTTCAAAATTTCACCGTTAAAAACCGTTATTCTTGACATATTGTCCGATTTGGATGAAATTTGGTATGTACACAGGCTTTAGCCCAGTGAAGACTAAAATACCGGTTTCAAAAGTGTATATCGGTTATATAACCGTTAAATCGTTATTATGCCCTTATTTTTTATATATTGGTGGGTTTTAATGAAATTTTGTATATAGAAAGGTCATTACACACAAAATGGCACTTCCATGTAGTGTTTCAAAATCTGACCGTTAAAAACCATTATTCTTGACATATTGTCCGATTTGGATGAAATTTGGTATGTACACAGGCTTTAGCCCAGTGAGGACTAAAATACCAGTTTCAAAAGTGTACAACGGTTATAACCGTTAAAAACCGTTATTTTGCCTTTATTTCTTATCTCACAAAGCACTTAGCCGATTTATAAGCGGTTTGGAAAACTGGGAGTACGTTTATATGCTTCGCATCTTGTTTTTTTTTTACTTTGGGTCCTCGATGTTTCTTTAACTGGCTGTTCTAAAAACTCAGGATTTCCACAGACAGTTCAGGACAGAACTGATTACCTTCTGCCCACTCCCCCGTCCTCCCGCCCTCTCCCTAGCCCAGCCCCTGCCGTCTTCACTCCTTCCCCCTCCCCCAGTATATTTGAAGTTAGTGAGATACCGAATGACCAAGACGAAACAGAAACAAAGAAAAGGGGAAAAACAACACATTCAAGTCATGTTATAGCTTGTGTGTTCCTAAATGGCATTTTGGTCAGATATATTAGGGGTAACAAGTTGCCCCATGTTGCAGTAGATGCTGCCATTTTGCTTCTTTGGACAAAAAAAAATCGACTCGTATGACAGTACGCTCCCGCACCCGATCCCCATCTCCATCCCCACTCTCATCGCATTGCTTGTACAAGATTTTGAAAGAGAGACGCAAACACAAATTTGTATGAATGAGAGTCCTTATAGTTATACCTCCACCTCCTCCCACTTCCAGGAATTTGGAAGAACACGCACGCACGCACGCACGCACCCGCACGCACGCACGCACGCCGCACGCACGCACGCACGCACACGCACACACACACACACACACACACACTCACACACACACACACACACACACACACACACACACACCACATGTTAAATTGCATGTAAGTTCGTACCTAAGTGGATGCAATGTGTGTGCGTGTGTCAGTACAACAATATGTTAATCTGACAGTAAATGATTTCATCAGTCATGTTGTGTAGTTTCACGCGCGCCACGCTCGCATATGCGTGTGGTGTGGGGGGGGGGGGGGCGTGCGTGCGTGCATGTGTGTGTGTGTGTGCGTGCATGTGTGCGTGCGTGTTTTTGTGTGTGCGTGCATGCGTGTATGTATGTGTGTGTGTGTGTGTGACACCAGTGTCGTCGGGCCTACTGGATCTGTGTGACCTGGAGACAGGGGCCCTGATGGGGTTACACATGTTGGAGCCCTGGGACATGGCTACGTCCTGTTTCGTCCAGCTCGATATCAACAGGAAATTCTTCACCCCTGTCGCACTCACCGTCGGTATGCTTTGCCTTTTGGATTAACTTGGAAATCAAGGGGTGGGGGGTGGGGGGGGGGGGGGCATTTGATGGGGGATGAGGGGGGGGGGGGGGGGCTGTCTGACTAAGGGGCACAAGCCATCAGTTTGAACGGGTCAAGCCAGTGTCTTTGCAGGATTGAAAATTGCGCCTCTTCCCTCTTCCCTCCCTGCCTTGGATACTTCACATTTGATCTATTTTGTTGTTATGTGAGATGAAGCGGACCGATCAGCAACATGGATCCGTGTTCGAGTCGAGAAGGAGAACTCGGACAGATTCATGCGGCAGTCAGAGGAAAGATTACCCAATCTCTAGCCCTTGAAGACACCATTTCTCAGTCAGAGGAAAGATTACCTAATCTCTAGCCCTTGAAGACACCATTTCACAGTCGGAAGAAAGATTACCCAATCTCTGGCCCTTGAAGACACCATTTCTCAATCAGAGGAAAGATTACCCAATCTCTAGCCCTTGAAGACACCATTTCTCAGTCGGAAGAAAGATTACCCAATCTCTGGCCCTTGAAGACACCATTTCTCAGTCAGAGGAAAGATTACCTAATCTCTAGCCCTTGAAGACACCATTTCTCAGTCAGAGGAAAGATAACCCAATCTCTAGCTCTTGAAGACGCCATTTCTCAGTAAGAGGAATGATTACATAATCTCTAGCCCTTGAAGACACCATTTCTCAGTCAGAGGAAAGATTACCCAATCTCTATCCCTTGAAGACACCATTTCTCAGTCGGAGGAAAGATCACCCAATCTCTAGCTCTTGAAGATGCCATTTCTCAGTCAGAGGAAAGATTACCCAATCTCTAGCTCTTGAAGATGCCATTTCTCAATCAGAGGAAAGATTACCCAATCTCTAGCTCTTGAAGATGCCATTTCTCAGTCGGAGGAAAGATTACCCAATCTCTAGCCCTTGAAGACACCATTTCTTTGGTTTGTATGGAAGATAGAATGGACTTTATGCGGGAAAAGCCTAACCCAGGAGTACATTGTGTAAAGTCGTCTCTGGTTTTCTCCTGTGCCTGTTTTATTCGGACCTTGATGAAATCTCTCTCTCTCTCTCTCTCTCTCTCTCTCTCTCTCTCTCTCTCTCTCTCTCTCTCTCTTACACACACACACACACACACACACACACACACACACACACACACACATACATACACACACACACACACACACACCACGCACGCACGCACGCACCACGCGCGCGCGCGCGCGCGCACACACACACACACACCACGCACGCACGCACGCACGCACGCACGCGCGCGCGCGCGCGCACACACACACACACACACACACAACACACACACACACACACACACAAACTCTATGCGTGTGTGTGTGTGTGTGTGTGTGAAGGGCGTTCTGTCTGTCTGACTGACAGTTTGTGCGTATATCTGTGTACAGTCATTGTTGTTTCCTAAACAAACGCGGAGTGTTTCTATGATCTCCTTATTAAAAAACAACAACAGGTGACTCATTAGCATTCCAGGCTCATCGTGATCGACTCAACTTTTGCACCAGACAATCGCAATAGTCGCATTTTAATGCGATGATCATGTGACTGTACGGCGAAGCGACATTGGGATTCGAAGCGGGTCAAAGAGAAATCAGAGGGAGGGTAAGGGGGAAGAGGGAGGGAGAACACGTTAAGGAGACAAGAAGGGGGAGGGGTGAAAGGAAAAAGAGGGTGGGGAAGGAGAGGACGGATAAAGGGAGGTGGGTAGGGACAGGAGGAGGGTGGACGAGGAGATGATGAAAAAAAAACGTGTAAAAGCCTGATTACCCGTTAACGCTTATGGAAAGGCAAAAATCGCGTAGGACATAATTCCGTGTGTCCGTATACGACGGACACGGCAATAATCACGGTTACGGAAATATTCATTCCTGACCGGTGCACGTAGCGATCGATGGTGTCCAGGACAGATTAAACGGATGCCGTGTCCGGGAACGTAACGGACAAATGGTTATCGCGCCTTTACTTTTTTTTTTTTTTTTGGTTTTCAATGGATTCTGCCAGTTAAAAACATACAGATCTTGGAACCGAGCCACTTGTTGATGAAGATTCTATGAATGGCCATATAAACTGAAACTGTTTTCTTTTGTAGGATGCATGCAGAACAACCTTCTCTTCTTTAAAAAAAAAAAATCTGTTTTGATGCATCGCACACCTTTCTTCATTTGCCACCAAAACTTCTCTCTCTTTCTCTCTCTCTCTCTCTCTCTCTCTCTCTCTCCTCTCTCTCTCTCTCTCTCTCTCTCTCTCTCCGTTTCTTTGTCTCACCCCCTCTCCCTTTCTTTCTTTTTCTTTTTTTTTTTTTTTTAAATTTCCGTTTTTTCACATTTTGAAGCTCTCAGGACATGTGGGCTTTGTCACAACTCATCGTACT
>CM031607.1:57143507-57145594 GCA_018398815.1 Conus ventricosus | reverse complement strand
CTCTCTCTCTCCTCCTCCCCCTTCCCCCCCCCCCCCCAAAAAAAAGTCTCTCCCACAGTCAAAGACCAAATCATTTTTCATAACAAATTAAAAAAATTAGATTTTTCCCGGGATTTTCACGACAGCATGGGGTGAATAGCCGCCTGTGTTGTGTGTGTTTTTGGTGTTTTTTGTGGTGTGTTGTGGTGTTGCGGGGTTTTGGGGTTTTGGGCGCACGGTGGTTTTTTTGGTGTATTTGTGTCTGTGTTTTTCGCTGGGGGTTTGGTGTGTTAGGTGTGCGTGGGTGTGTGGTGGTTGTGGTGTGGGGGTGTGGGGTGTGTGTGTGTGTTTTTGGGGTGTGTGTTGCGGGTGTGTGTGTGCGCTTTTGTGTGTGTGGGTTTTTGTTGGTGTGTGTGGTGTGTGACTTTGTGCGTGGTGTTTGGGCAAAAAAAGGCACACAAAAGAGTAACTGCCCAGTGGAAAATTTTTGCCGAGCAATTCCCACATTGCCAAGGTATTCCCCCCTTTTTGTCTCCCTGTCACCCCTTTTCTCCCCTGTCTGCTCTTTCCCCCCCCCTCTCCCATCTAAAATTCGGCCTTCCTCTTTTTCCTCCTCTCTCTCTCCCCTTTTCCCTCCTTTCCTTCTCTCTCCTCTCCCCCCTTTTCTCTCTCTCTCTCGCTTTCCTCTCCTCTCTCTCCTCCCTCTCTCCCTTTCTCTCTACCTACTCTCTCTCTCTCTGCTTCTCGTCGTTCTTATCTCCTCTCTCTCTGCTTCTTTCTCCTCCTCCTCTCCCCCTTCCTCCTCTCCCTCTCTGCTTAATTTTTCTGCTTCGTCTTCCCTCTCTCTCTCCTCCCCTCCTTCTCTCCCTCTCATCCTCCTCTTCTCTCTTTCCCTCATTCTCTCCCTCTGCTTATTTCTCTCTGCTTCCTCTCCTTTCTCTCTCTCCCCTTCCTCTCCTCCCCTCCCTCTCTCCTTCTCTCCTTCTCTCTCTTCTCTCTCTCTCTGCTTCTCTCCCTCCCCTCCCTCTCCCTCCCTCCCCTCCCTCTCCCTCCTTCCTCTCCCCCTCCCTCTCTCTCTCCTCCCCCTCTCCTCTCTCTTCACCTCTCTTCTTCTCTCCCCTCTCTCTCTCCTCTCTCTCTCTCTCTCTCGCCCTCCTCTTTTTTTTTCCCCCGCTCCGTTGTTTGCTATTTTTCTCCCAACTTTAACTGGGTCGCCTTTTCCCTTTCTGTCCTGTTCCTTATCGTCTGTTTCCGCGTTTTAGCCTTTTGTCTTTTTTCCTGTCTTCCCCTGTGTCCTTTGTCTGTTTCCTTCGGCCCCTGTGCCCTTACTTTTTTCCCCTGTCTGCCCGTGCCCCTAGCTGTTTTCCCGTCTGTCCCTGGTCCTTTGTCTGTCTTTTTTCCTGTCTGTCCCTGTGTCCTTAGTCTGCCCTTTTTTTCCCCCCTGTCTGCCCCGGGTTCCACCCCTTCTTTTTCCTGTCTGCCCTTTATGTCCCTTTTCTTTTTTCCCTTCTGTCCCTGTGCCCTTTGTCTTTTTCCTGTCGGCCCCTTGCCCTTAGTCTTTTTCCTGCTGTCCCTGTTCCTTATCTTTTTTCCCCTTCTTCCCTGTGCCTTAGTCTTTTTCCCCCTGTCTGTCCCTGTGTCCTTTGTCTTTTTCCCTTCTGCCCCTGGCCTTTGTCTGTCCCGTGTCCTTAGTCTGTTTTCCTCGCCCTATGTCCTTTGTCGTTTTCCTTTGCCCCGGGTCCTTAGCCCTTTTTTCCTTCGTCCCCATGTCCTTTCGGGTTCCCTGTCTGCCCCGTTCCTTAGTTGCTGTTTTCCCCCCTGCTGCCCCTGTGTCCTTGTCTGTCTGTTTTCCTTCTGTTCCTTGTCCTTTTCTTTTTTCCTTCTGTTCCTTTCCTTTGTCTTTTTCCTGTCTTCCCTGTGTCCTTAGTCTGTCTGTTTTCCTGCTGCCCCTGTTCTTTTGTCGTCTTTTCCCTGTCTGCCCCGTGTCCTTTGCTTTTTTCCGCGCCCTGTGCTTTGTCTGTTTTCCTGTCTGCCCTGTGTCCTTTGTCTTTCCCTTCTTCCCTTTTCCTTTGTCGTTTTTCCTGTCGTCCCCCCTTAGTTTTCTTTTC
>CM031607.1:57133507-57138507 GCA_018398815.1 Conus ventricosus | reverse complement strand
GATGTGCTTGCGGCACCCTTGATAATTGTACAACAACACACGTTCTATACTTTTGCCCCTACTTTGATTCCGATTTGTCAGAATTTAGAAAGGATGCTTCAAGTGCATATTCCAGGATACCAAATCTCTCTTAAATTTTGTACGAATTCTTATGTTAAGCCCAGTTGGCTCAATCCTGTAATTGCTGTTTCATGATCTTATTTTGTACAGTTGTTTGTTTTTACTTTTGATGTCTTTTTTTTTTTTTTTTTTTTTTTTTACAGTTTAATTCTTACTTAGAGTTTCTCCTCATCACACATACACGTACACACGCACACGCACGCACGCGGGCGCGCACTCACGTACGTACGCTGCACGCACGCACGCTGCACGCACACACTCAAACACACACACACACACACACACACACACACACACACACACACTCAACACACACACACCACACACACACACACACACACACACACACACACACACACACACACACACACTCAAACACACACACCTTGTCTAATATCACATCTAGTGAAAAGACGTTAAATTGAAGAACAACAACAACACACACACACACACACACACACACACACACACACACACACACACACCCCATTATCTATCTATCTAATCATCTATCTATATCTATCAATATATCTTTCTATAAGTAGTATAATCAATAGTAGTAATATTATATTATGTTATTTGTGAAATTTGCTTATGTATGAACGTATTCTTTAAGATATGTCTTTATCTTCGTGAGGTCATGCTCACGATTGACTGTTGTCATTCTGTGTGTATGTGTGCTTGATACGTGCGTGCGTACTGGGCTGTGTGTGTGTGTTTGTGCGTGTGTAAACTTAAATCAGCATGGTTTTGACAGATGCCGAACGTGTTAAGGAATCAAAGTGATGCTATTTTTCCATTTCAAGGGATCTACAAAGTGTGTTTCGTGCTTGATAACGACAAAATGCGCGTCAACGGGAGCCTGTGGTGGGAGAAAAGAGGAAGTATGAACAACAATGTACAAACACATCGTGGTTTGATTTATTGATTTCTCCAAAGCGCGTGAAAGAGCACAGTACAACACCGTTCACCGGCCTGTCCCGTCTGTGTGCTTGTTCAGTCATAATCTGACCAATCCGTCTTTGGTGCTGTCTGTCTTGTCTCTGTGCATTGATTAGGGTTTGGAGTTTGGCTATGTTATGAATACTCTGGTGACAACATATTTGGTCTATATCAAAAACTGACAGAAACTGCACAAACGCCACGTCGTGCGCTTACAACGCACGCACGTGCGTCATGCAGGCGGCGCGCATGCGCGCGCACGCACGCACAACACACACGCATGCACACCAGAGGCTTACTCCGACAGAGTCAGTAAGAGACTGATATGGGGTTGAGGTTTATAGTTACTTTTTTTTCATGGATGATTCAGTTTCAAAAATTAACTTAAATCATTCGCTATGCCTATCTGTTTTGTGTGTTGCTGATGCGTTGGACTCTTGCGCATACAAATTAAAAAGGTCAGTACTCTCTGTCTCTGTCTTGACTGTGTGTGTTTATATAGAGAGAGTGAGAGAGGAGAAAGGAGAGAGAGAGAGAGATGAACATAATTGTATATACATTTATTTATATATATATAATTTACATATTATATAATTTCTCTCCCTCTCTCTCTATCTTCTCTCTCTTTCTCTCTATCTCTCTCGCTCTCTCTCGCTCTCTCTCTCTTCTCTATATTTATATATTTATATATTTTTTTCATATAATATAGTTAAACAATATGTTGAACAATTTCTGTTGAAAATTTTTTAGTGGGGGAAAATTCAAGTATACACACACCACCTCACACACACACAACACAAACATCACACACTCGCACATCTATCTGTCTGTCTCTCTCTCTCTCTCTCTCTCTGCTCTCTCTCTATCTCTCTCTCTATAGATTTATATATATATATTTATATATATATATGTGTGTGTGTGTGTGTTGTCATTGTGATGCGGGGGTTGGAGTGTGTCGTAATCTCTGTTAGAAATTCAATTTGCGCACAGAGCGGGGGAGGGTGAGGGGATGGTGGTGACTAACTTGTTTTGTTTGCGGAAATGCATGTGTGTGTGTGTGGCTCGCGCGCTGTGTGTGTAAGTGTGTGTGCATGTAAGAGAGAGGAGAGAGAGGAGAGTGTGTCTGCTTGCGTTGAGCGGGTAATGACGTAGCTTTAACTGAATCAAACTCTACTGCCTGGTCAGTGCCGAGGGTCCTTGCCTGTTTATTCATGGCCTAAAATTCGTGCATTGCCGTTTCTTTCTTGATTGCACAGGGTGTTCTTTGATTTTCTGGCTTATCAAGAACATTCAATTCAGTCGTCTGCTTCTTATTTCATTATTTTATAATTCTGTTCGGCGACATCATCGTCAGCGGCGGGGAGACAGCAACAGCATCAGTAGTAGCAGTAGCATGTTGGTTCATCATCGTTACTGTTATCATAATCGTTATTCTCATATTTGTTATACAATCATGACAAAGATATAATTTACGTATGACTGTATTGCTATAAATATCATGATCGTGCCTTCATCAACATACATCGTCATTATCACCGCATCACAGCCCGTCCATGCTGATTTCGGCTATAAACCACAGTGTTGTTTACATCGATGATCTTTTCAATGACATCATCGTGTCTATGTGCACGGACTTCGAGTGATCTTACAGTGTGAGCGGTTTGTGGAACCTTCGTGACGTTACAGCGTCATGTGTGTGTGGGTGTGTTGTGTGTGTGTGTGTGATGGTGTGTGTGTGTGTGTGCGCATTGTGTGTGACTTAAGTTCCCATTTTGTTTCAGAAAATACATTTCTGTCACTGTGTTAAATATTCTCACTGGACTTCGTTTTCCAACTTCTGCACAGAAAATCAGATTTACCTGCATTTTGTTTCTTATGTCATATGTTTTACGAAAATGTTTGTTTCTCAATTTATATGAACGATACTGTAAAATGCATAAAGGGGAATTACAATTCATTAAATAGAGTCGTCTCTGCATTGCGCATTTGCCCTTGAAATAATACACTTCAGTATTTCTTTGTATTATAGACCTACACACTACATACCCTAACACTCCACCCTCTTCCCTCCCCATATAAACAAATTGTACATGACTCGATCTATCAACTCTATCTGTATATCTACTATCTATCAATCAATCTATAATCGATCTGTTCTGTCTATCTGTCAATCTATCAATCTATCTGTCAATCTATATGTCTTATCTACTATCTGTCATTCTATATTCTATCAATTACTCTGTCTGTCTATCTATCTATCTATCTACTATCTATCTATTCTATTATCTTATCTATCTATCTGTTTATCTGTCTGTTCTGTTATCTATCTGTCTATCGATCTATCCAATTTGATTTGTTTTTGTTGACGGTATTTTCGCTGTGGGAGTGGGTTTATATTTTTTTCCTTTTCTTTTTCTTTTTTCCTTTTTCTTGTGCTTATGTGTGTGGTTTCATTGGAGTCTACGCACAAATTGCCACATAGGAGTCGCATGATACTTAAATCCTTTTGTGTATGCGCGCGCGGCATTGTGTGTGTGTGTGTGTGTGTGGTGTGTGTATGTGTGTGTTGTGTGTGTGGTGTGTGTGTGTGTGGGCGTGGGTGCGTGCGTGCGTGTTAGTGTCTGTGCAATGGGTGCGTGTGGTGTTGTGTTGTTGTTGTTGTCGTTGTTCAGAGGAGTCTTCACAGGGACAAAGAGCCCAGGATCACGAACAGGACGTGGCCCAGTGAAAGCTTCCAGAGGAACCAGGCCAAGCCCAAGGGCACCCAAAAAGTGCCATAGACAGAAAGGCAGCAAGAAATAGACCGGACCCCCGCCCACCCTGGACTGCTCCCACCCAGTGGGCACTACTGCCAACACTTTCACAAGGACCGGCGCGCCGCACGCACGCACGCGCACACAGACACAACACACACCACACACACACACAACACCCACACACACACACAAAAACACACACACACAACAAGCGCGCACGCGCGCGCACACACACACACACACACACACACACCACACACACACACACACACACACACACACATACACACACACTTACACACAAAACACACATAACACACCAAGCACATACATGCACACGCACACAAACACACCACGCACGTAACGACGCACGGCACAAACTGTGCCCACATTTTTACACATGCTTGCCACACGTGCATACAGACACAGATGCATAACGTGTGTGTGTGTGCGTGTGTGTGTGTGTGTGTGTGTGTGTGTGTACTTTTTGTGCATTTTCGAGGCCAAGATGTGAGTGACCTATTGTGTTCTTTTCCTCTCTCCCATTAACACCCCCCCCCCCCAAACACACGCACATTATTCACTCTCACTCACCTCTCTCCTCTCTTCTCTCTCTTCTCTCTCTCTCTTTTCTTCCCAAGAGACTTCGCACGCATATTGATGCACTAGTGAATTTAAAATTATAACAATTGAAAAAACAAAACAAAATATAAAACAAAAAAAAAAACAAAAAGCGATGAAGTAGCTGCGGAAAACCCAAAAACAAAAGACATATATTCCTGCATAGTTTGCGTTCCATCGCTTCCTTAAAATCGATTTTTGAAACTTGTCCGGAAAGTTTCCGCAAATGACTTTCACCATCTTCATTTTGATATTGTTTTTCTATGATTATATTATAATATATATATATATATATTTTTAAAATAATAATATATATTTATGTTACAGGCCGTAGGTTAATGTCCGGCCATATTGGAAAATTTTACCATAAACATACCATACCGTCTAAAAGACATTTTGTCAGTATGGTTTTAATGTGTTATATCATAATCATTTTGGTAAATAAAAAAGGGTCAGACCTCTGTGGGTGTGGTGTTGTGTGGTGTGTGTGTGTGTGTGGTGTGTGTGGTGTGTGTTGTGCACGCGTGTGTGGGTGTGGTGTGTGTGTGGTGCGGTGTGGGT
>CM031607.1:57120416-57132507 GCA_018398815.1 Conus ventricosus | reverse complement strand
GTCACTGACAGAAGAGTAATCAACCTTGCGTCACTGACAGAATAAACAACACAGAATACAATCAACATCATTGCGTCACTTACACAATGGCATTAACATCACTGCGTCACGACGAAGATAATAACAATTGCGTCACTGACAGAATACAATCAACAGGATGAGCAATCAACATCATGCGTCACTTACACAATGAGCAATAACATATTGCGTCACTGACGAATGAGCAATCACATCATGCGTCACTGACAAAATGAGCAATCAATATCATTGCGTCACTTACACAATGAGCAATTAACATCACTGCGTCACTGACAGAATAAACAATCAGCAGGAATGAGCAATCAACATCTTTGCGTCACTTACACAATAAGCAATTAACATCACTGCGTCACTGACAGAATGAGCAATCAACATCATTGCGTCTCTTACACAATGAGCAATTAACATCACTGCGTCACTGACAGAATAAATATCAACAGGAATGAGCAATCGACATCATTGCGTCACTGACAGAATGAGCAATCAACATCATTGCGTCACTGACAGAATAAGCAATCAACATCATTGCGCCATTGACAGAATAAGCAATTAACATAATTACGTCACTGACAGAATGAGCAATCAACATCATTGCGCCACTGACAGAATAAGCAATTAACATAATTACGCCACTGACAGAATGAGCAACCAATATGAATGAGAACCAATATCATTGCATCGCTGATGGAATGAGCAATCAACTGAATATAATAACAGAAATAAAGCGATCGGCGAAAACTTAATTTATTGAAAACGTTTTTCAATGTTCTGTCCCATGAGACCACATACTGATCACGCATCTTCCCACGCATTTTGAACAGTCTTAGAAGAAACTCCATAACGTGACTAACGTATCAACGAATACATCTTAAGTGAATGTTGGGATTTACACATCAGGCTTAGCCACTGCAGACTCCGCGAAGGCCTTGTTCCAAGCTATACAACTTGATTTGTTTTTTTTTTTTTTTTTTTAAGGAAATCACTTGTTTATTTCATTTGATTTGATCAACACGTCAATCATGATGAATTCGGTTGTAGATCCAGTCTCCTGATTCTAGGATTTGACTTGATGGGAAGATTCACACCCGAGACAACCATTTGTACACAGCTCGGTACTTGACACACTCCCGGACGTTCATGTGGTCTCTGGAATCGAATGCGCTAAAAGCAACGTGACTCGATCAGCGACTCAAAACCAGCGCCTCAACGTGACTCAGCCATCACATTTGCTTTGCAGCTAAGCTGAATGGCGCATAGCGGGTGGTGTTCCGCGAATCATGTTGGACCAGAACAAGATGGCGCCGTTAGACACCAGCGGCAATGCAGTGTCTCCTCTGTGGGTTGTCTCAGCACAACCTGATGTTAATAGCTGCCTTGTGTCTGTGGACTTCTGGCACTTGAGCTGACCGAGCCAGGGCGATCGTTGGAGTTGCCGGAGGCAGACAGGACGTTGGAGATGAAATGGTTAAAAGGGTAGGTCTGAGAAGTCTGATAATACACAGAGAATATTTAAGCCAGGAATGATCAAAAGTTTCTTGTTACTCCGGGATTTCTTTCCCCCTATCCCTCTGTGGTCTTTCTTTTTCTTCTTATCCTTCTTTTTCGTTCGTTTTTTATTCGTTTGTTTTTGCGTAAAAAGTGACCATTGTCTTGTATGGTCGACAAATAAGTACGTTCATCGGTTATCTCTCGTGAATTGCACTCATAGAGCTTACCATTGGACAGCGCTCGTTTGATGAAACTTCTGAACAAATTTTTCTCGGACACAGCGGTTTGGAAGTGTCGGTGTCCCCCCTCTAGCTCTATCTTTAACACAGATTTTGCAGTTGCCATGTAGGTCACTACCCTAACCCTGAAATTCAAAGAAGGGGAGATGACCGGAATAGTATCTCGGCTCGTTTACCCACTATTCGTCCTTGTCGCAGTCCCGTTCACTCGCGCAGGTAGCGAACCTCATCTGGGCAAGAGAATTGTTAAGTTAGATAGGCCGCCCCCTCGGGTTACCACATACGCCAGGTTCTTCTCGCCCGCTGCTGAGCGAGGTCGGCCAGCTGCCTGCACGTAGGCTTCGCTTGCGAGTAAACCACCGTGTGTGCATTTCAAACGTGATCATTGGACACTGTCACCTGTGAAGTGTAGTGAACAGACGGCTAACTCAGGCACAGGACACAGACCAGAGTTCATCAGACCAGCAGGAAGAGATGGATGCTCCAGTATATGGAATATATGACTCCATCTAGCGAAAAGTGAAGACACTAATCTTTTTACCCTTTTCTCTTCCGGAAGGCATGAAGGGGATGCCTGAATGTCCAGGAAGGTCAGACGACCTGCATAAGTTCGTCTGTATTGTGAATTTCTCTGTATGAGATGCCGAAACTTTTTTTTTTTTTTTTTTTTTTTTGGGGGGGGGGGGGGGGGGGGGCTCCTACCAGACCATGCGCAATCCACACAATGATCACTATCCAGTTTTTGTTTTACTTTTCCTCTCCGCCTCTCCTCCCTCTCTGTGCCCCTTTTCCCTTTCCGTCAACCCTCCCTCCCACTCTTTTCGGAAGTCTCCACTCCCTCTCTCTCTCTATTTCTCTCTCTCTCTCTCTCTCTCTCTCTCTCTCTCTCTCTCTCTCTCTCTCTCTCTCTCTCTCCTCTTTGATTCTTGGTTCCCATTTCAGCAATATTTTCAAATTCTTTTAAAGAACGAAACATGGATTTTAAGTCCTGTTGAATCATCATCATCATCGTTATCATATTATCTTCATTATCATCGTCGTCGTCACCATTATCATCGTCATCATCATCGTCATCTCTCTCCCCCCCCCCTTTCCCTCTCTCCCTCTCTCCCGTCTCCCCCCCCCCCCCCCCCGCCCCTTCCCTCACCTACAGTCTTTCCTCTCTCTATGCCGAAACTTGTGAATATCATCAGCACAGTGAGCTCTGGTCTGAGCCCCCCCCCACCCCCCCCCCCCTCCCCACCCACCTCTCTCTCCCTTCCCGCCCCCGTGCTTCCTCCCTTAACACCACCTCCCTGCCCCCATCTTCTCCCGCCCTCCCGCTCTATCCAACCCTCTCCACATCTGACTGCCCCCCCCCCCCCCCCCCTCCCTTGCCCTCCTTTGGGTGGAACCTAAATGACGTCACAAAAGAGTTGGTCTGGCACTGGGAATGTGTTACCCGGAATTATCATATCATGTCCAGTAAACGTCTTGCCGATGCCTCTGCAGGTAAACTCTCTCTCTCCTCTCTCTCTCTCTCTCCTCTCTCTCTCTCTCTCTCTCTCTCTGTGGGTTACCTTGGTGAGGGCGATGTAAGAGACCATGCCGCCAGGCACAAAGACGCCCTCTTCAGGTAGGAGAAGCGTGTCACGTGACTCGTGAACACCAATGACGAAGCCGGCCTCTTCCTGTGCAAAGTCTTCCAAATTGGCCATCAGTTCCAGACGGAGACCTGACAGTAAAGGGGCAAAGATTTTTTTTTTCTCCTTTATACTGTCTCATATTCCATCCATCTAGCACACACGCTGTATATACCTTTTATCTGCATATGTTCTAGATGAGCGAGTACCGAAAAATATCACATTCAGTCCGATTCGGTTCAGGTCATTAACACTTTTTCAATCCACAAGGACGTACATTCGTGCAACCACAGGCTCCTGATGAATACATCGAAAGTCTATAGAACATATCGCAGATTAAAAACAGTCATATAAACATTCACCAGACAATCCACGGACCCAAGCAAGTATCAACCATCACAATGCATGCACATGCCCCCCTCCCCTCCTCTCTCTCTCTCTCTCTCTCTTCTCTCTTCTCTCTCTCTCTCTCTGTCAAACACACACACACACACACACACACACACACACACACACACACACACAACACACAGAGACACACACGCCATAACACAACACAACACACACACACACACACACACACACACACCACACACACACACCTAACACAACACAACACAACACACACACACAAAACACACACACACACACACACACACACACACACACACACACACATATGGAGAGAATGGCTTCTTCTTTCCAAGAGAGCGCCGATCAGAGAGATAGAGGCAAATGAGGAACGGACTTCTAAACTACGACTTTCCGAAGCTGGCAACTGAGTTAACTGCATTTAATTATCTCATCATGATAGCCCCAATATAGCTGGGTCAGTCTGCAAGGAACTCCTCTCAGATGTCCCTTCAGATGATCTTGCCGGTACAAAGCCCGGGTACAGGAGGATGGTCGGGGAGTGAGGGGAGCATCCCCACCCCATTAAAAAAAAAAGCATTATCCAGAGAAACCACAACAGCGTCATCACAAACATAATCCAAAGACTGTATGAAGAGTCCATCTACAAAGTCATCCACAGTGGGAAGTTAAACAACCCTTTCGCAGTGAAGACCGGGTTGAGGCAAGGATACATGCTGTGGCTGACAGTCTTCCTGACGGTCATCGACTGGATCATGAAAAGACCAAATGTAGAAACTATCACCGGCATCCAATGGGCCTTCGCCAAACAACTTGAAGACCTCGATTTTGCTGACTATGTCAGTCTCCTTTCCTCACAGACAACACCACGCGAAGTCAAAGCCGACAAGACTATCCGAAGAGGCATAGAAGACTGACCTGAAGATCAACACTAAAAAAAAAAGGTTGAGGCGATTACAATCAACAACAAGCAAAAGCCTCTGATTCAACTTCCTGGAGTGAACGTCAAGGAGTCGGACCGTTTCACACACCCTGGGAGCATTGTCAGCAGCGACAGCGGTGTGTATGAGGACCTCAAGAGTCGGATCAACAAAGCGCAGCATGCACTGAACACCCGGTGATCCATCTGGAACTTGAGGCACTCTTCCGCGGATACAAGATCAGAACCTTCAACATCGACGTGAAGGCGGTCCTCATCCGTGGATCTGAGACATGGAAAGCGACCAGTGCCATCACCAACAGGCCCTGGACATTGCTCAACAGGTACCTATTTCACATCCTGCACTTCAGATGGCCTGAGAAGTCCAACTCCAACGCCGACCTGTGGCGAAAAAAAAAAAAAAAAGCAAAAAGAGAATCCTAACAGCCAAGACGTGAAGACGCGAACATAAAGGTGGATTGGATACACTCGACGTCAACCAGTTGACAACGTCGCAAGGCAGGCTCCGGACTGGAACCTGCGGGGCAATAGAGAAGCCGTGAGGCCCAAGCAGAACGTGGAGAAGGTCGGTAGAGAGGTGAGGCAAAGGCTGGCGGACCGACGTGGCAAAAACTGAAGGGAGTTGCCCACAACCCAGTCCGTTGGTGGAGGTGTTGTTGCAGTCCTATGCTCCTCTAGGAGTTCAAAGGAATAAGTCCAGCAAGTCTACTGAGATTCTAAAATATGATTGTAGCATTCACATATAGACAGACAGATCGATCGATCGATCGATCGATGGATTGATAGATAGATAGAAAATAGATAGATAGATAGATAGATAGAAAGATTGACAGATTGATTGACTAATATAGATGGTTTCAACTGTCGAGGTTTTAAGTTCTGGGTATGCCAGTAAGACTGTAATTTGTTGTTGTTGTTTTTTGCGCACGTGCATCACGTGCGTTGACACTGACCTGGCTGCACTCCAGACAGCCAGATGTCTTGGTAGGCAGGCTGGGGGCTGAACGTGTAGCAGTTACCGTACTTATGATGGTAAAACCGCGTGAAGTTGCTGCAAGAGTGAAAGAAAATTGGTCAGGTTTACTTAATGAGACGGGAGGGGGGGAGGGGGGGAGTGTTTGTTTCCAAATGTATATGATACAAAACATTAAAACAACGAACGTCTTACCGTAAATGAGCTAAAATTCGGAAAATTACGGGGAACATTTTTATGGTGGAAAAGAGCAAAATCATAACACTGCCCATTCCCGTCGTCATCACCAACATTATCACTGTCATCGCCATTGTTACTACTAAAAAAAAAAAATCGTCATCACAAAAACAATCTCTCTCTCTCTCTCTCTCTCTCTCTCTCTCTCTTCTCTCTCTCTCTCTCTCTGCCGCGCGCGCGCGCGTGCGTGCGTGTGTGTGTGTGTGTGTGTGTGTGTGTGTGTGTGTGTGTGTGTGTGTGTGTGTGTGTGAGGAGCGCGCGCGCGCCAGTGCTTATACGTGTGTGAGTCCGCATGCGTGTGAATGTAGATAACTCAATCAAAAAGACACAAACCTGCAACGGAGAGCACATTATTACTCCATATGTTGTCTTTCAGTTGAAGACTGAATAAATTAAAAAATAAAAAAAAGAATAAATGAATAAGTCAGTCAGTCAGTCAGTCAGTCAAGCATCAAAAAGAGTCAGTTCGTCAATTAATCAATCAGTGAGTCATTAGTCAATCGATCAGCAAGTCAACCGATCTGCAGGCAGACCTCTCGTCACAGGGGGCGTCACCCAGGGTACAGTCCAGTAGCATCTTGGACAGCTGGAAACCGGCGTCCGCCCGCTGCTGTGACGTCAGATGGTCCACCAACGTCTGATACTCGTGACGTAACGCTCTGTTCTCTGTCTCCGATTGACTGTTCTGGAAGTCAGAATCACAACGAATGATTAAAAATGAATAGACAAACAAACGAACAAAACAAAATAAACAAAGAAATAAAGATAAATAAATAATCGAAGAAGACAAAGAAAGAATTGGAAGAAGTCAGTGGAGTGAAGCACTCATGAAAGTGACAAAGAGGACACAAAAAGAGAGAGAGCAGATATTAAAGTGATGAGTGTAACCTAGAGAGAGAGAGAGAGAGAGAGAGAGAGAGAGAGAGAGAGAGAGAGAGAGAGGAGAGAGAGAGAGAGAGAGAGAGAGAACGAAAAAAGAACGATAAAAAAGACACAAAGATCAATGAAAGTAAGTGAAGTTGGGCACAAGTGCAGCTAAAAGACAAAAATTTGAAAAATTCAGAGATGCAAGAAAGAAAACAAATAGTGAAGACAGACAACTAAGTGAAAATTTTGCAGACGAGGAAGTGAAAATAGGCAAACCAAAAAAATGAAAAGAGACCAAATGGACGTGAAGACAGACAAGGAAGCGATGAACACAAGAAAATAAAGACAGAAGAAAAGGTGTAATGAAAAGACACGTAAATGCAGAAGAAGACAAGGAAGTGAAAAAAAATGAAGACATAAAGAAGACAAGGAAGTGAGAAGACAAAAATAAAGTGGTGAAGAGACAAAAGAAGTGCCGAAGAAGACAGGGATGTGAAGAGACGACGAGAAAGTAAAAAAAAAGAAAGCGAGACAGTGGTGAAGGAGACAAGAAAGTGAAGAAGAACGGGCGTAAAATGTGGTCTTGGATGAACAACTACAACTACGGTATGGAACAGAGGTTGGGAGGTAAAGACACAGGGTGATCAAAGTTAAACGACGATCGCACGTACACACATACAAAAAAAGAAAACAAAACCAAATATGAAACACTATAGCTCTGAAACAATAAAAAGTAACTGTCAGTTTGAATCAAGTTGGTTTCAAAAGCGAGTGATCGCAGGTGGACATTGAAACAAGAGAAAAAAAAACAACAGAATTACTGGGCCGCGAAACGAAGGAACAGACTGATTACAAAACTACCACAACTCGTTTCGACCTATTGGGTCTTCTCCGTTTTGAGCTATTGGGTCTTCTTCGTTTCGACCTTTTGGGTCTTCTTCGTGCAGGAAAAGTTACATTCAAAGCTGAAAACAGTGGACTTGAGTTGTTGAGTTGATGGGTGAGTTTAACGTCCTACAGGCCTGAGGCCCTTAAGGACAAGATACACTTGCAGACATAGGTCTGCATCTGGACCAACAAACAGACAGCCCTTAAGAAGCACGTGCATTGGCCACACCCACCAGAGACTGGCCAGTCAAATGGGTAAACACCAGCTGTTGCCACGCGCTGGCGTTACCGGCGTCAGTCACGAAGCCCCGCCCAGTCACTGTCGCCAGCGTCACGGCACGCACGTCACACACCGTTACGTCAGGAAACGTCACACTGCGAGTCTCATCCATCCGTGACGTTACCGCCTGACGTCGCCGCGTGCGCACCTCAACCAGGCGAACCAGGGTGTAGATTGTCATGGCTGTTGATCGATGGTTGATCAAAGCATCAAATGAGGTTGGGTGTGTGGTGTGTGGTGTGTGTGTGTGTGTGTGTGTGTGTGTGTGTGTGTGAACGCTCAGATCAACAATTTTCGTTATTTGGGAAATCGGGCGTCTTGCTGCCCTCAAAAAGTGATTGCATTTGTTTAATCTTTTGGTTGGATTTTTTTGTTGTTTTTGTGTGTTTGTTGTTTGTTTGTTTTATTGTTGTTTGTTTGTTTTGTTTTGCTTTGCTTCGTTTTTCTGTGATGGTGGTGGTGGTTCATGTTGCTTTGCTGTGCGTTTGGTTCTTCTGTCGTTTGATTATAATGTGTCAGGCCGTAAGTTTTGTCTCCATATATACAAGCGGTTACACATACACATTAAGAGTCTAGAAATACACAGCTTCTGTTCAGCATCACAGGTATACCGACATAAACATGCACACAAAGACAAACAAAGCTGTCATGCAACATGAAAGCATGCATATATACACAAAGAAAAAAGTTAAGCACCTCCTTATATTTTCAACTGTCAGAATTGCCAACAACAATGTATGACCCCAAAATTTTCAATTTTGTCAAGAATGGTGTGTCACTGAAAGGATAAAACCAGTCAGGCGTGTATGTGAAGCATAGTCATGGTGTGGCATGCACGTGCATTACGGTTTTTGAAATTTTTAAAATTGAGGTTTGGTGAGTCATCCAGTTTAGCAATCACAGTTGGTTTTAAGAAAAGATATTCTTTGCAAAGAAATATGGTGCGAAGGAGGATAGCAGAGGCCAAACGATGGCAAATTATTGGCATGCATTCCACTGGAATGTCCTTCAAAGCAATCGGGCGTCAATTGGGGATCCACCACACTGTCATCAGCCGGCTGGTGAGGAAACACCAGCAAACCAACCATGTGCAGGACCGCCCACGATCTGGCCGACCACATGCAACGTCACAGCGCGAAGACAGGGCTCTACTTCGCATGATACGCCATGAGCCATTCGCCACAAGCACCAGCTTGAAATGACAGTGGATGCCTAACAGACAACTTTCCACAAGAACAGTGCAGAACCGCTTAAAAGCCCACGGATATAAGGCGAGGAGGGTTATCAAGCGCCCTCTGTTGACTGACCACCACAAAAGATGGCGTTTGGACTGGTGTCTCGCTCGGCGGGGGTGGAACCTGAGGAACTGGAGAAAGATACACTGGTCGGACGAAAGCCGATTCCTGCTGCACGTCACTGATGGAAGATCAAGGGTTTGGAGACGCCAAAATACAGCCTATGCGCCCAGGAACATACAGGCAACTGTTCCTCACGGTGGCGGTTCCATAATGGTCTGGGGGAGCCTCTCACACGACTGCAAGCTGGATTTGATTACCATTCGAGGAACCCTCACAGGCGGACGGTACATCCGAGATGTCCTTGAGCCGGTCGTTGTGCCCCATTTTGACAACCACACACTTGCCACCAGATCAGTGTACATGGATGACAACGCCAGGCCTCATCGTGCTCAAGCAATAACAGGCTTTCTCCAGCAAGAAGCAGTGCAGACCCTGCCATGGCCTGCTATGAGCCCAGACCTCAATCCACTGGAGCACATCTGGGACATGATTGGCCGTCGTTGCAGACCTTGGACCCTCCTCCACAAAATCTGCATCACTGGAAGCTGCACTGCATCAGGAGTGGCAGCAACTGACGATGCAACAGATCCGGCGACTGACTGAGGGATGCGACGCAGGGTTGAGGCGGTCATCCAGGCTCAGGGCGGATTCACGCGCTACTGAACATTTTCATTTTTCTTTGGTTTATGGAGATTCATGGCAATGTTTTCCAATGAAATTGCCACTTTGATTAAGCCCTATGATTTTGTAATGACCATACTTTTCATGGGTATTTTTTCATGGGAAAATGTCATTGATCTTTCTTTAGCAATACCACATTCTGTTTATGATTTTGTATATCATTTGTTGTGCTTTCATGTTGTCAATATCTTTATTTAATAAAAACAAAAGAAAAAATGTTCCACATTAAACAGTTTAGTACAAAAAAGAATTCCGGTTTCTCCAAACTAAAAAACATTGGGGGGTGCTTAACCTTTTTCTTTGTGTATAATAGACAATTTTTTAAAAACTTTAGGTCGATAAAGCTTGTTACCATTCCGAACTGCATTGAACACGCACCACCAAGAAATCTACACACACACACACACACACACACACACCACACACACACACACACACTCGCGCGCGCAGTGTTGAAATAAAACCAACAGAAAATTAAAGACTTTGGACCATATCGCATTTCCACTCCTTAGCTCAACGACACATGTGCTGGCTATATACACACATTCCATACACTAAAGGAAGCAATCATCACACACACGCGCACGCACACCCACGCGCGCGCGCGCACGCACACACACACACACACACACACACACAACACACACACACACATATGTATGTGTGTGTGTGTGTGTGTGTGTGTGTGTGTGTGTGTGTGTGTGCCAAAGTATGTCTTAACAAAAAAAATATATAAATGGGAGATTATGGAAAAGAAAGTGCATGGAGCGATGTAAATGCACTTTATTTCTCCATTTTAACCTTCCGTGTACTTGATAAATCCAAGAAATACTTGAGATTGTGATGAATTGAACAGAGAGACAGAGACAGAGACATACAGACAGACAGACAGACAGACAGACAGACAGACACAAAGAGACAGACAGACAGACAGAGACGGAGAGGCAAATCCCGCAGCAAACACAACGGAGCATACGACACAGACGCAAGATGACACAACGATGATGTCATACCGACACAGACGACAAGGATGACACAACGATGATGTCCATACCGACACAAACGACAAGGATGACACAACGATGATGTCATACCGACACAGACGACAAGGATGACAACCCAGATGACGCGGGTGGCGGCAGGGGGCCTGGCTGCCCGTCTGACCCCTCCCATACTGCTGTCCTCCAGGTAGCGCCTCCCCGCCCCCCTCGCCGTCCTGTCCTCTCCCCCATCTCCACCTTCAGTCTTCTCCCCTCCTCGGGGGTGAGGCTCAGAGACGGCTTCTTCGCTGGGCAGGACAGAAAAGGAAGGTTGAAGAGTAATGACGACTGCAGGCAGGAGACGTGAAAATGTCGGCTGAAATACGGAGCCTCTAGCTGAAAGTTACAAACACTAAGTTACTGCGTCTTGACGAGTTGGTCTTTTGATTTTTCAGGTAAGATATGACGAAAGCAACGATGAAATGCAGACGTCACGGGAACACACACACACACACACACACACACACACACACACACAGATAACAGTCAGTGGTGAGATGAGACAGAAGAGTTTTCATGTTTCGTGTTTTTGTTTTGTTTTGTTTGTTTGTTTTTTAATCTTTGATTAAGTGGATTTTCTATTTTTGTGTTTTAGCTGTAGATAGTTAATTCTTTTGACTTGTTGTGTTAACCTTTTTTCCAGGCCCCGATTTTTTTCCGTCTAATATCATGTAATGTGGACATTTGTGAAGTCATACCCCTTCACTAGTGGCTGTGATTTTTTACCAAACTCTCTCTCTCTCTCTCTCTCTCTCTCTCTCTCTCTCTCTCTCTCTCTCTTCGAAAATAAGGACAAGACTGAAAAATAAGTTGTAACAACGACTCAAAGATGTAACAGTTTCAAAACCCTGCAGTCTCCAAACACCAGCAAACAATTCACTCGTCCACTACACGTAAACGCTCCTCACCTCATCACAAACGAAAAAAAAAAAAAAAGGGGGGGGGGGGGGGGAGAAAGAAAAGAAAACGATCCTTGTAAACAAGCACCAACACAATGGCTCACCTTTGCTGTATCTGCTCTAGCGAGTAGAAGCAAAAAGACCAAGATGGTTACAAATAGCACGAGAGAAGTAAACTGCCAGAAGAAACCGAAGAAGACTAGGAGGCGATCTTGGAAAGAACAACTT
>CM031607.1:57112916-57115416 GCA_018398815.1 Conus ventricosus | reverse complement strand
GTTTTTATACCTAAAGTTACGAAACAATGCAGTAAATGTTTTATTTCGAAAAGCAAATCTTTTCTAGCTTTGCAGTCCCAACGCTCTAGTGATTGTGAAACAGATTTGGAATCAACACACACAGTAAAACTTTATAGAAAGCTGAGACAGTAAATAAGTAAGTGAAAACAGTCAGTTGAGTTGAATAAATTTTATAATAGATGACTAAAAAAATCATAAATCAATTAATGAATAAACCAATCAGTCGACAAAAATTATAAACGGATTGTAGTGAAATGCAGTAGAAAGACGGAGTGATGCCTGAGACGACGAACTGGTCACCTTTGGGTGCAGTCACAGCTCTCTTGTACTGATCGGGTCACAGGGTTATTTCAGGATCCGTTCAATCTTTTTACGCAAAACGACAACAACAACAACAACAGTTGTTGTTTTTTTTAATGCAAACCAAAAACAACAACATTTTGACGCAAAATAACAACAATTTTTTTACGCAAAACAAGAGCAACAATAACTACCGACCAAATTGATCGAAAGTTTAGTAGAAGGTGGAATATGATCTGAGAAAGAACCTGTTGAATTGTGGCAAGATTTGGTGGAGCGGAGAATGATCAAAGGGCTGTTCTCGGTGCGTTAGATCTTAGCTGTCTGTGCTTTTCCGAAGCTTCTAGTGAAGACAACGCATCTCTCTCTCTCTCTCTCTCTCTCTCTCTCTCTCTCTCTCTCTCTCTCTTCTGTATGTCTGTCTGGCGCGCACACACACACACACACACACACACTTAGTCGAGTATCTCTCTGTATGTCTGTTGGCGCGCACACACACACACACACACACACACACACACTTAGTCAAGTATTTACTCACACGCTCCCGCGTGTTGTCAAAGAGCTTCATTGAAGCGGTTGCTTTTTAACTTCAGTTAATTTAAAAATGATAACGACCACCACGCGGGCGAAGTCAGTGCGCTCGACAACTACTCAACAGACTCACTGAAGCGTTGAACTCCTCCGCAGGCTTTTAAAAGGAAAGAAGTAGAGCAAGTTGAGATGAGGAGGGTGAAGAGCTCACACTTATTTACGTCCCTTTTTCTTACGTGATCAGACCCAGAGCAAGATCGACAACTTTTGATCCGCAGATCAGCAAAAGGCGCAGAGACCTACCGACCGCTGGGTGGCACGATATTTCGGGGATAGCAGTGCCTTCACCCTCAAACAGTAAACAAGTGGGGTATGTTTTGCTCCCATAAGTAACTTTTATTCAAGACTGGCACAGCCTTTTAAACTTGAATAAAGTCAGACAAATACATAGACGAACAATCTAATAGTGGGGGAAAAAAACAAGCGCAGGCCAACAACTGAACTGTCTTCATAGTAATGACCTGGCAAAGATTTGGACTCAAGGAGGGGAGGGGAGAGGGGAGTTTGAAGATGGAGAAACTGGGAACATGAAATTTAAAAAAAAGTTTCAGATATGTAAACTCTTCACTAGCTGCATAAGGGAACCATCGCAATCCCTTTTGAAGGCAGATATATTTGTATTGCCTGATCCGAGGCCATTCGCCCGCTGGGTCGGGACTCATCAGGGAGACACGGCTGGTTGTGTTCTGCGCTCCCGGCGTCAAATAGAGACACACCACAGTCCATAATACTGTGGTGTTCTCAGCACCATGGGTGCAAAAAAGAATCCAATAGCACCCCAAAGCAGCCAGCGAAGAGTAGTAAATGCAACCAAACGAAAGTGTGGGCAGTTCAGTTGTTGGCCTGCGCTTGTTTTTCCCCCACTATTAGATTGTTCGTCTATGTATTTGTCTGACTTTATTCCAGTTTAAAAGGCTGTGCCAGTCTTGAATAAAAGTTACTCTGTGTTAGGTTTCCTTATGGGAGCAAAACATACCCCACTTGTTTACTGTTTATTGTTTACTGTTCCCTACTTCATTTCATTTCCGACTTCACCTCAAGTTCATTTTGATCGGCTTTTCAGAGGGGTTTAAACCGCAGCTGTTACATCTCTCCCGACTGACCTGCACCGGTTGACTGCCCGGTCCGCCGACCCCCACCTCCACACCTCCCGCCGCCCAGGTTGACCCCTACTCCTCACTGGTTTCACTGTGGGGCGACAGCATGGCGGAAACTGACACTGGAGCAAAACACACAATGGCTACCTCGCCAAACGAAAAAACTAAACAAATGATAAACAAAGACAACGCGTATCGACCTATTTTGTCTTCTGAAGGCGAGACGAGTAACATTTAAAACAATAGAAAAGAAAAAGAAAAAAAAAGAAAAGAAAAGAAAAGGAAGGACGAACAGTTATTTTATCTCTTTGAACTGCGTGCACAGAGACTTGGGAATTGAAACGAGACTGAAGGGGAGACAATACGGATGATAGTAATAATAATAATGATAATGGTAATAATAACAATTTAATGATAATAATAATACTAATGATGATGATGATGATGATGATGATGATGATGATGATGATGATGATGATGATGATTGT
>CM031607.1:57085416-57105416 GCA_018398815.1 Conus ventricosus | reverse complement strand
CGCACGCACACACGCACGCACGCACGCACGCACGCACACACACACACACACACACACACACACACACACACACACACACACACACAGACGGACAGACAGACTCACTGACTGACACACACACACTCACACACACACACACACACACACACACACACACACACACACACACACACACACACACAGACGGAGAGACAGACAGACTCACTGACTGACAGAGAGAGAGACACACACACACACACAAACCGACAGACAGACATACTCACTGACAGACAGGCAGACAGAGACACAGAGAGAGACACAGAGAGAGAGAGAGAGAGACTCATAGCCAATTATCAAGCTATTATCACACGTTCATACAACACCCATCCACCCACTCACCCACATACGCACACACACACAACGCGCGAGGCATATGGCTTATCTATCTCACACATCCACCATCTGTGCACCTCGAGGTGTATCACTTGTCTGGCTCACACATCCACAATCTGTGCCCCTCAAGAATAAGGCTTGCTTACCTCAGACATCCACAGCCTATACACCTGGAGGTGAATGGTGTTTTGTCTGCCTCACACATCCATAATCTATTCACTTTCAATACTGTATGGTGGTTTGCCTTAGATATCCATAATCTACCCTCTATCTTTTCGTGGTGTATGGGTTGTCCACCTCATACATCCACAATTTGTCTACCTATCCATGGTGTGTGGTCCTCATACATCCACAATTTGTCTACCTATCCATGGTGTGTGGTACTTTACCTCACATATCCGCAATCTGTCCATCATAACATGATATACATAATGGTTTTTCTCACACATCAATAAGCTACAAATCCGTCCATCTTTCGTGTGTATAGTTTGTCTGCCTTACACGTTCACAATCTGTTCTCCTTCTCATGGTGTGTGGGTGGCATACTTCACATGTTCTCTACATGTACACTTCTCCGCGTTGTGTGCTTGGTTTGCTTCATATTTCTGCAGTCTGTGCACCTTGAACGGATGCCTCAGGTAAGTCTGAACTACACCTACTTCTGAGGACAGGTCGGTTTCTGTCAAAACCAAACCATCAATGAAGTCTTCATTCCGCACAGTGAGATCAATGGTTTTAACCTGCATGGTATGCAGACCTAACTTTGAGAAAGAAAAAGCCGAGGGAGTCGTATTGGAGAAGTATGGCCTTTTCTGCTGGACCTTAAGGGAAACAGAAGAGCGTAGAGATACCTCAAAAGAAAACAATTGTTCCACTTCTTCATGGTTCTCCTGGACGACAAGGAAAAAAGACTCAAGACCCTTGTTCTTTGTGATGGGTCTCCTTGTGGGCAGCAGGGAGTTAAGCCAAAAACACTCGTTCTTTGTAATGGTTCTCTTCATGGAAAACAAGATCAGACCGAAGAGGAAACATTTATTCAGTTATCTGGGTCTACTCAGAAACGACAAGAAGAGATTCTAACGAGGAAGCACCATCTCAGTTTGATGGTTCGGCTATTTGGGTTGAAGACCTCAGAAACAAGAATTGCCTCCAAAAGAAACAGCTTGTTCCACGCTTTGGCTATACTTCTTGGTTCATGGGAGCAATATGGTGAGATTCCAACAGAGAAGCGCTGCTCTTAGTGGTAGTTCCCAACAAAAAGCAGAATCAGAGAGAGACCTCAGAGGAATCATGACAAACCTGGAGAAGGAAGGGGTCACCTAATGCTGTATTTGCTTGGTCACGAGACAAGAAGCCTTCAACAGGGAAGGGCTTGCTAACTGTGATAGTTCTCCACCAGAACAACGCATAGAGACCGCGGGACAAGAAACCTTCAGCAGGGAAGGGCTTGCTAACTATGATAGTTCTCCACCAGAACAACACATAGAGACCGCGGGAAAAGAAGCCTTCAACAGGGAAGAGCTTGCTAACTATGATAGTTCTCCACCAGAACAACACATAGAGACCGCATGACCGTCAAGAGGGAACCTCAAGAAGAAAGAGCCTGGTGTTCTGGTTCTTCTGGACTGGAACAGGGAGGGATTCCAACAGTAGAGCACTTCTTCCTCGCGATCGTTCTCCACCAGAACAGACAAGACACGCCGGGAACGACACCAAGCATGAAATGGTTGGTCACTGTTGTGATTGTACCATTGGATATTAGGTAAATATACAAATCATGTGACGTTTGCTCATTGTAAATGTCGCTGAGATTCTTCTCCCTTGGTGTTTTCAGTTATTTTGTCTGTGCTTGATTAATTAAGTCTGCTTGGATTAGTCCCAAGATAAGTGTATGTAAGGTAAGGTAAAGTTGCTCAAAGCCCAGCCAACGGCAAGGGGCATATCAGGGCTGTCAAGCTACAGGTACGAAATTTTCAAAACTAAGTGTACAAGTGTTTGGGAAAAAAAAATAATCCGTTTAATTTCAAAGTATCAGTTTAATTTTTTTTTCTTTTATTGACATCCTTCCATACAACATGTCGATTACTTTATTCATATCAATCGCGCGCGCGCGCGCCCACACACATACACACACACACACACACACACACACACACACACACACACACACACACACACACACACACACACACGCACACACGCACAGGTGGTCTTTTCGCCAAATGTTACTGAATCGTTTTCAAAGACTTTCATTATTTACTTTGACATGTTTTCCTGCGTCACTTAAGGTCTCTCTCTCTCTCGTTTGTATTGTTTTGTTTGATATGGCGTGAGCATATAGGTTTGTATTTGAGGCTGTGACGGGACTCCGACGCTCCCCCTCGTTATTAAAATATGATTTTCATATTCAGGGATGCAGGGGGTTATAGACAGAAGTATTACGCTTTCACAACCAAAATGCGCTCTTGCATAGGCAAACGCACTCTGTCACTCACATCGGGCCGCACAAAGGTGACGGGAAACCAATAACATTTCATAGAAAATAATCAACTTTTATTCAACTTGACGCGGAGCCCCCACCCGTCACTACACAACACAACTATCTGTATCATACAACAATGTAAACAGCATACAGACAATTTCATAAATCGCATCCCCTGTTCTTCAGTTATTCTTACTTAGCCAGGAAAGACAATATTCCACTATTCTGTTTGCACACTTATAACCTTAAGAGCAAATAACGTCCATAACTTGCCAGCATTCCTTGGTTGATCGTCAGTTTCTCTCATCCACTGTACGACCACGAGCTGAAGCTGCCACACCGTTGTGTCCTCCCGATTGGCCAAATCCCAGTTGGGGACACTGGCAACGTAGCTTGAGTCGCACCCTCACACCGAGTCTCCCGGACTCCACCGTACTTCGCCCTCTCCACGGAAAGGGCTCCTGTCGGCCTCTCCCACAGGTCTTCTCTGGCTGCAAACACCCCACCGTTGTCTGGCAGCTCCCTGTCTAGGCTCCAACAGGCTGACACGTCTTGCGGTCGACCGTCCCCACACGGGAGACAATTCTTCTCGTCGTCGGCTCCGAGGCTACAGCAACCTCCACTGTCTTACGTCCCCACCCAGGAGACAACGAGGCGACAGCTAACCTCTGCTTCACGCTGTATTTCTTGAGCCCTCAGCAAGACGGGCGAGTTCACTTTCCCTTAAGTGAGTCACACCTTCCTGTTTTCCAAGCGCCTTATATTCATTCTCAAACAAGAGAGGAATCCGAGTTTAACTGGCTCAACCATGGAATCACTGGCACACACACATCACACGATTTGTACCAATAAATCCCCAAGTTATTTTATTCCACCAATGGAATCACAAGTCACCTACTCATACACACACCACAGCTGCTAGCGTCAACAAAGACTTGGGCACCCAGTGGTTAATGCATAACCTCCGATTCAGACTCATGTTCGATTCCCTGAAACTACCCATTGTACTAACAGCCTGGACTTCTCTACCAGCCAGGACTGATGCTTCGAGTAGTTACTACCTCTATAGACAACAAGGTGCAAACCACTCAATAGGCCGAAGCCTTCCATTCATTCCCCAGAACAAGGACGACTGAATGGTCGCTGCAGGCTGACGGTCACCTACCCGTGACGGTCACCTGACACGATCGCCTTCCCTTCAGGCCCACTGGAGAACCCAGTGAATAGCCAGCCAGTGGTCGGACTGGACACATCCTCTACCCAGGACCGCAGGTCGGTAAGTCCTTGTCACTATCCCTCGGACATGCGAAACACTTCCCAGTAACTCTCCCTCCTTCAGTATGCGACTCGGGGTATTCCCCTCTGGTGATGCCTGAATTCGCACACTTGAAGAACCCAAGGACTTGCTCTCAACAACAGCAACTACCCTTAATTTGCCTAAATGCTCGAGAACATTCGGCCGACTCATTACAGAGGCACTTTTCATGTGTGTGTGTGTATGTGTGTGTGTGCGCGCGCGCGCGCGCGTGTGTGTGTGTGTGTGTGTGTGTGTGTGTGTGTGCGTGCATGCGTGCGCGCGTGTGTGTATGTGTGTGTGGGGGGGGGGGGGCAGGGGGGGGAAGGAGGGGAGTAAGTTTGTGTGATCTTGATTTTTTTTCTTTCATTATTTTGTTCTTCTTTTTCATTAATTATCCATGTTGTAAATGCATTTATATAGGATACTTATCTTTTTAGTTTGCTTTGAGGGCATTGTTAATAATAATTTTAAAAAAACAAGATGCGAAGCATATAAACGTACTCCCAGTTTTCCAAACCACTTATAAATCGGCCAAGTGCTTTATCAGATAAGAAATAAAGGCAAAATAACGGTTTTAACGGTTATTTAACCGATGTACACTTTTGAAACTGGTATTTTAGTCCTCACTGGGCTAAAGCCTGTGTACATACCAAATTTCATCCAAATCGGTTAATATGTCAAGAATAACGGTTTTTAACGGTCATATTTTGAAACACTGCACGGAAGTGCCATCTGTGTGTGATGACCTTTCTATATACAAAATTGCATTAAAATCCACCAATATATATAAAAATAACGGCAAAATAACGGTTTTCTCGGTTATATAACCGATATACACTTTTGAAACCGTATTTTAGTCCTCACTGGGCTAAAGCCTGTGTACATACCAAATTTCATCCAAATTGGACAATATGTCAAAAATAACGGTTTTTGACGGTCAGATTTTGAAACACTGCATGGAAGTGCCATTTGTGTGTGATAACCTTTCTATATACAAAAGTTCATTAAAACCCACCAATATATACAAAATTACGGCATAATAACGGTTTAACGGTTATTTTACCGATATGCACTTTTGAAACCGGATTTTAGTCCTCACTGGGCTAAAGCCTGTGTACATATCAAATTTCATCCAAATTGGACAATATGTCAAGAATAACGGTTTTTAACGGTCAAATTTTGGAACACTATATAGAAGTGCCATTTGTGTGTGATAACCTTTCTATATACCAAATTTCATTAAAATCCACCCATATATACTGACTTCCATAAAAAACGCGAAAAATTGAAAGGCTATTTTTCGGGTGAAAAGGGGTGAATATACAACATTGAACCATTGTGGCAAGTTGTTTGGGTCCAAGACTCGCATGCAGTGAAAAACTGTGTGAGCAACACATCATTCCCGGCATTGGAGGGTCAACAAAAATGGCAAACTGGTTGCTGCATGTGAGGCACGTGCACACCATGCAGAGCAAAGTTAACCAGCGACAAGTACGCAGGCATGCAGCCTTTATAAAGCCGCGCTACAAGGTTCAGATAACGACTTGCCGCTGAGGGCTACAGAGATGCCAAGACTACGAGCAGAGGAACGCAATCGTGCCCTAGGCCATCTGGAGGCTGGTGTGGATGCCAGGCAGGTCACCAACATCTTTAACGTCCGCATCTCAACCATCTATCGTCTGCAGCGCCGCATGCGAGTCACTGGTACCACTGATGATCGTCCCCTGCCAGGCCATCCTGGGGGTCACCACACCAACCAAGAGAGGATCGCCATTTTGTTCGAACCCATCTGCGGGAAGGCGGCAAACAGCCGCTAACACTCCCTCGACGGGTGCCTGGGAATCTCCAGCAAAGAATCAGCCTCAACACTGTGCGGCTGCGTCTTCAGGAGAATGGGCTGGCATGTGGCGTCCTCACAGAGGTCCCGGTACTGACACCAAGACACCGGCAGGACGGGCCCTGCAGTGGGCACAAGCCCAATCAACTGGTGCGGGGCAGCAGTGGGGATGCATACTGTTCTCAGATGAGAGCCGTTTTTGTTTTGGGACATGGCTGACGGTCGGTCAGAATATGGCGTCGACCTGGTGAACGCTATGCTGACTCCTGTGGGGGTAGAGCGGAACCCCTGGGGAGACCCGAACGTTATGATATGGAGTGCAATTGGCATTAACCACGCCATAGGACCAGTCATCTTTCAGAACATTGGTCCTGGTCGCGGACAGGGTGTCAATGCACAGCGCTACATCCACCAGGTGCTCAGACCCCAGGGTCGTTCCTTTTTTTTGCGCAACACCAAACTGGACTTTCCCAAACAGGACAATGCAAGACCACACACCGCCGGGGCCACCCAGCAATTTCTTCAGCATAACAACGTCAATGTGCTGCCCTGGCCAGCCCTCAGCCCCCCGATTTAAACCCAATAGAACATTTTTGGGATGAATTGGCAGACGGTTGGACCTCCTGCGTCCACGACCAGCAACAGCGGCTCAACTTCACCAGGCCATCGTCCATGTGTGGGGCTGGTGTGCCAAGGGGACGCATCAACCACCTGGTCCACTCAATGAGCCGCAGGTCAACAGTTGTCCATGAAAATGGTGGCCACACACGGTATTAGGACTTCAAGCTGGTTTGTCACGTGACCTTGGATTTTCCACACAAAGACATTTTGCTGATGACATTTTCACACATTCCCGGGTTGTAATGAATCAATCACGTTGAATTCTCGCTTCCACTCTGTACAATTGTGACCATAAAATTCGCCCCTAACCTTCAGCTTGTTTTGCTTTCGTGTTTTTTTTTATGGAAGTCAGTGTCAACCTCGGGGATGTCGATGGAGGAAGGACTGGGCGCACAGCCCAAACCACTCACAGTTTGCTTACGATCTCATTCATATTTTCATGCATTCGTCACATCAAACCACTAGAAAAAGTCTATAACTTTACTACACATGTTCATAAAACAACCATAAATTTGCATATGGAATCAAACAAAATAAAACATTCTCTCTTTCCTGAACTTACAAAATCATTTGTCTAAAACATCATTAACAAACCCCGGGGTATAAAATATTTCTACTTTACCTGGCCAGGTGATCTAACTATTCAGGGAATCACGCTTTTTTTTTTTTTTTTTTTCTTTCTTTTCACTGTCACTTTCACAAGTCGACACAACTGCTTGGCACTGGTCTTGTCGGGCGGGCGCCTGGTCGGGTGAGACTGTTGGCACTGGCGTTGGTCTGTCCATGAAAGTGGCGCTGGCCAAGTATGAGGTCGAACCCCCGGTTAAGATAGAACAGTGACTATCAACATCGATCTGTCTCCTGTCTTTCTTCCTGCATTAACGCATTGCACTCTCTCTCTCTTCTAGTCTGCTTTTATCAAATGGACATGGTTGCTTTTCTTTTCTTTTTTCTTTCTTCTTTTCCCTTCATTAGTTACAACTCTCTCTCTCTCCACATCTCTCCTCAGTCCTTCCTCTGCAGACTATCTCATCTAATCTCTCAACTTGGTTCTCTTCTCTCCCCCCCTCATCTCTCTGCTTTCTCTCCTCAGATTACACTCAGACCTCTCTCTCTCTGTCTCTCTGTTCGTTCCCCCTCATCTCTCTCTGCTTCTCTCTCGTCAGAGCTTACACAGGGGCCTCTTCCTCTGTCTCTCTTTTGTTCGTTCTGTCAGACTATCTGGTGCTAATGCTTAAACTTCACTCCTCATCTCTCTCCCTTTTCTCCTGCAGAGACTACACCCCAGAACCTCCTCTTTTCTCTGCCCTCTCTGTTCGTTCCCATCTCCCTGCCTTCCTGTAGGTGAGAGCCTACTCCCCGAACTTCTTCCTCTCTCTCTCTGTCTTTTCGTTTTCTTCGTTCCCCCCCTCCCCTCTCACTCAGCATTACTTATGCCCCACTCTGTGCCCCAAGGGCCAGTACCATTGGTCAGTATTTTTACCGCCTGATACCCGAAGTTATCTCCCCCTAATTCCATTGGATATTCAAATCATGACAGTCACGCCTAACACCCTTACTCTCTGGTGTGTCAATTGCATTTAATTGATTAGCTAGATTTCACCCCCCACCACGCACTACCTTCCCCCCTTTCCTACTTAACTGGCGCCGTTGGCTTAACTGGGCACTGGTCAGTGTAAATTGGCTAATGGATCGGCCCAGGATTGAGATGCTCCTGGCAGACATCGAGGTTCGGTCAAGGGCTTTAGTCTGTCTGGGTGGACCAAACCGTCTCTGGGGAGCCTCTCCGGGCTAAGCTTAATTTGGCTGACCCGACCCCATGCCCGTCTATCTGGCCCTAAATGTTTTGAGTTGAAGCTTATGTCCGAACAAATTTGGGCGTGCGACTCCACGATTGGGTTTTTTCATTTTTGCCCCGTGGACAAATTTCCCCCTTGCAAAAGACCATGCTCCATTGTCTCAAAAACGGTACAAAAAGGACAACAACCGAATTTGCTGAAACACACCCTACCTGCAAAGTTGAAAAAACTTTACACCAACCGTTTACAAATTATTAAAAATACATTAGTGAATACCACCCAATAGTTAAATTGACGTGCGCTCTTGCTTTATTTCGACTAAATTTATAACGACCTCGTGCGCACTTAGCAATTCCCCCTACCTCCCGGATTTGCCATATCATCTCTTCAAAAATCTTAGAAAACAAATATAAATATGATCACGATCCATGACACTTCACTAGGAATCCCATCCTCACTTATTGCAAATAATCATCACTACACAAGCGACTGTATGCCCAAGCATAACTACATTCACATAACAAGTCTCAAAAAAGAAAAATGAAAAAAGTCCACACAAAAAAAATAACCATAGCCAACGGGAAGAACCCATATCCAATAAAACATAACGTAATAAAAAACATTTATCAACAAAGCACCCCGGATATGACTGTTTTCCCTCTGAGTTGCAGCTTGCTAGACTACACGACTTAAATAGTCAGCTCCGACATTCTGTCGACCTGGAATGTACTGCACTCGGTACCTGTAGGGCGGGCAATGCCATTGCCCAACGCAGAACCCTGCTGTTTTTCCAACTGCGCTCCTGCAGAATTTGAGTGGTTGATGATCATTTCTCTATCACGAACTCTTTCCCATACAAGTATTTGTGGAATTTCTGCACGGCCCACACAACGGCTAAACACTCCTTCTCCACCGTTGCGTACCCTTCTTCACACTTTGTCAACTTCCTGCTAGCATACCTCACGGGAAACTCGACCCCTTCATGCTCCTGCAAAATACTGCACCCATCCCACCACCTGATGCATCTGTCCGCAACAAAAATGGTTTTGACATACTGGTCGCTTCAAGATGGGACGGGAACCTAGTCTTTCCAGCACCGTCTGCAGTGCTTGCTCTGCAGCGTCTGACCATTTTGAACCCCCTGCCGGTTTTTCCCTGCCTTGACCAAATCACTGAGAGGACTCGTGATTGCTGCGAAATTTGGAACAAACTCCCTATAGAAACCAATAAAACCCAGCAGACTCCTGACTTCTGTTTGGTCTTTGGTCTCTCTGAATTCCCTCATCTTCTCCACCTTTCCCCTTTCTGGCTGCTTTGTGTCGCCTCCGACAACAAAAACCTAGGAACTCCTACTGTCTAGCCCTTCATACAGTGACACATCCCTTATGACTCTTCTGGAAACTTAGGCAACAAAATCTCCCCTTCTTCTGCTGGGTCTCTTTCACCTCATCAATGATTGCTGCTGCGCCTATTGCTGAGTCTCACGCTGAATATATTTGCGGAGGAAATTTGCATGGAAAAGTTTTGGTTTCCCATTCACATCAATTCGGTAATCCCGACCGACCCCTTTCAGTGATGGGAATGGTCCTTTCCAATGCATCAGCAGCTTGTTGTGACCCGTGGGAAGCAGTACCAAAGGGCTTGATCTCCCGCCTTGAGGGATTGCTTCGTCACCTTCCTGTCATATTGCTTCTTCTGACCGACCTAGCCTCCTGCAAACCTTCCCTTGCACCTTACATGTCTCATACCTGTGCCCACCTTTGGAACAGGGCGAGATAGGGCCAATCAAATCAACAGCCACCTCCCTGAACGGTGTGTTCAATTAAAGGGGGGTGTTTAAGAGCGCCTTCCTCTTCACCCCTCTTGTGGCTGACCTTTGACACACGTCACATGACATGCAGAAACGCTTTATGTCTGCCATTGCTCCTGGCCAATGAAAGTCCCTCAAAGATTCGGTCAGCTGTTTTGCTGGTGCCGAATGACCCCCATGAGCGACTCGTGACCCCACTGACATGACAGTTTTCACGATAACCTGCTGGTACCTCTAACTGAGTGGTCACCTTACCTGTCTTCCCCCTTTGGGGAACACTCGGTACAACAGCCCGCCTTTTACAAGAAATTCTGTCTCACCTCCTCTAACCTCCTGTTTTCCTCCACCTCTTGCCAACTCCCAAGACTTCACGAGCGAAGGGGCTTGTTCCTGCGCTGGGCCCCAAAAATCATCAGGCGACACATCTTATGCCTGACTTCCTTGCTGGAACGACTAACGGTTTTATCAACCTTTTCCTCCTCTTGCTCCGTGTTTGAACTGCTGCCCCTGTAGCAGTCAACAACTCAGGATCCCCTGGATCCATTGCCCCTGGAATATTTCCAATGATCAAATCCTGAAGGGGTTTCTCCATCACCAACGCAGACAACTCGCCTGAGAAGTAAGGGGTACGTACTTTATCTTAGCAACTGGAAACTCCCTCACAGTGCCATCGATTAGAGTACAGGTCTGGATTTGCCCTGTCAAATCCCCTTTCTCGACCAGCGTTGTTCGTACTAAACCCCCCATGAACAACCATGTCCCCGTAAAAACTTTTCACCCTCTGCTGGCCATCCACCTTTTTTCCACTGGTAACGAAAACCCCTCAGCCTAGTGCCCTCCATCCCTGACACTGACTGCGTCCAGTGCTAGCCATAGGCTGCACTCCACCCTCTTCAGATCGGATCCCTGTTGTTCCACTGCAGGTCGTTTCCCTTGAAGACCCTTATCCACCTCTTGCAAGGCTGCTGCCTTCTGGAACCTCATGCGACAATCCCTCGCCACATGTCCCTTCTGTGACAAATGAAACACCTAATGTCCCTTTGCCCTTCCTTCTGCCCTACCACTGGTTTGCAGACTTTGCAGAAAAATCCCCTGGTCTCCTTGCACCCCTTCTCCCCCTGTGCCTGGCACCTTTTTCTCCTGCACCTTAGTGCCCAAACGTGCCCCTCTATAACCTCTGCGAACTTCAACAACTCCCCCTGTCTCTGGCTGTCTCTCTTTCAAATGTATGGTTAACTCAGGGGCCCCAACCTGACAAAATCTGTTCCTTCATAACTACTCTTTCAATCAGCGAACTCCTTCTTCGTACCACTCAACTCTAACCATTTCTCAAAATAGTGATCTAGACGTGCACCAAACTGAGTGTACGTCTCACCTGCTTGTAATTTAGCTGAACGAAATTTCTTCCTGAACCCCTCCTCTGTGAGGTCAAATCCTTTTTATCAACGATTCCTTCACAGCGCCGAAATCAGACTGTTGTTCTGCTGGTAACGCAGTGAAAATTTGTAATTGCCTTACCCGTCAGTAACGCCGACAAAATGACTGCCCACTCTTCTGGAGGGGCCAACCTGACTGGGTTGCAAACGTTTCGAAACGACTGTGTATGCATCAATCGAATCGGTCCCTTCCGAAATTTTGGCAACTGGGTCGGGGGCATAGCTGCGCACAGAGTCACTGGAAAGTGAACTACCATCATCGGTGGTCTCCCCTTGTATTCTCACTTTCTCTAACTCCAATTGAACCTTTATCTTTTTGTTTCCTGCGTTTCCCTAGCTTTAACCTTTCTGTTTCCTGCGCTTCCCTTATTCTTTCTGTCTCCTGCCTGGGTGATTATCTTAGCCTGAATCCTTAATTTTTCTGTTTCCTGCTCTGCTATTTTCCCGCGACACGTCGTCTTTCCGCGCGTTCATCCCTTTCCATCTTTTGCTGGTTTTCAACCAATGCTCGCAACTCTTCTCCCGAATAGCCTAAATTTACGAGCGCGCTCACAAGTTGTTCAATAGGGGTGTTCTTTTCTTCCGCCATTATATCTTCTTTTTTTTTTTGAACAAGATTTTATAACTACGACAGCCAAACTGGCGGTTACCGACACGAGTGGGCGTAATAGCACAAATCCTATGAAGATGATATTAGCTTGGGACAACGTAGTTAGTTTTTATAAGACGCCCAGCGCCTGACCCCAACTATGAGAGCGAATTATAGGCAATCTGTGCGAAATAAGTACTCTGGGCTGAAAAGCCAACCTTAGTTATTAACTATCTTGGAAGCAATGCCCAAACCTAGTATTTAACTATCTGGAACATACAGTAAGACAACCCCTTGTCTTAGGATTACAATACTTGAATCCCACCCAGCCTTTCCCCTCTGAGAGTTGAACAATTATAATAAATGGGGCCCGAATATCCTGGCAGGCTCGCCAATAAATTGCAAACCCCGGGGGATTCGATGGAGGAAAAGGGCTAGCCACAGCCCAAACACACTCACAGCTTGCTTACGATCTCATTCATAATCATCCATTCGTCACATCAAACCACTAGTAAAGTCTATAACTTTACTACACAGTTCATAGAAAAGAACCATCAATGCATATGGAATCAAACAAAAAAAAACATTCTCTCTTTCCTGAACTTCACAAATCATTTGTCTAAAACATCATTAACTAACCCGGGTATAAATAGATTTCTACTTTACCTGGGCCCGGTGATCTTAACTATTCACGAATCACTGTCTTTCTTTTCTTTTTTTTTTCTTTCTTTTCACTGTCACTTTCACAAGCACGACACAACTGCTGGCATGGTTTTTGGGGCTGCTGGCGCCTGGGCAGGTGAGACTGTTGGGACTGGGGTTGGTCTGTCGATGAAATGGCGCTGGCCAAGTATGAGGTCAACCCCCGGGTTTAAGATAGAACAGTGACTATCAACATCGATCTGTTCTCCTGTCTTTCTTCCTGCATTAACGCATTGCACTCTCTCTCTCTTCTAGTCTGCTCTTATCAAATGGACATGGTTGCTTTTCTTTCTTTTTTTTTTCTTTTCTTTCTTTCCTCTTCATTAGTTAGCAACTCTCTCTCTCTCCACATCTCTCCTCAGTCCTTCCTCTGCAGACTATCTCATGCTAATCTCTCAACTTTGGTTCTCTTCTCTCCTCCCCTCATCTCTCTGCTTTTCTCTCCTCAGAGATTACACTCAGACCTCTCTCTCTCTGTCCTCTCTGTTCGTTCTCCCCCTCATCTCTCTGCTTCTCTCTCGTCAGAGCTTACACAGACCCTCTTCCTCTGTCTCTCTCTGTTCGTTCTGTGCAGACTATCTGGTGCTAATGCTTAAACTTCACTCCTCATCTCTCTGCCTTTCTCCTGCAGAGACTACACCCCAGAACCTCTCTCTCTCTCTGTCTCTCTGTTCGTTCCCATCTCCCTGCCTTCCTGTAGGCGAGAGCCTACTCCCCGAACTTCTTCCTCTCTCTCTCTGTCTGTTCGTTTTCTTCGTTCCCCCCTCTCTCCTCACTCACACGCATTACTTTATGCCCTCACTCCGTGTCCAAGGGCCAGTACCATTGGTCAGTATTTTTACCGCCTGATACCCGAAGTTATCTCCCCCTAATTCCATTGGATATTCAAATCATGACAGTCACGCCTACACGCCTTACTCTCTGTGGTGGTCAATTGGTCATTTAATTGATTAGCTAGATTTCACCCCCCACCACGCACTACCTTCCCCCCCTTTCCTACTTAACTGGCGCCGTGTGGCTTAACGTGTGGGCACTGGTCAGTGTAAATTGGCTAGATGAGTCCGGCCCAGGCATTGAGATGCGTCCGGGGCAGACATCGAGGCGTCGGTCAAAACGGCTTAGTCTGTCTGGGTGGACCGACCGTCTCTGTGGAGCCTCTCCGCTAAGCTTAATTGGCTGGACCCGACCCATGGGCCCGTCTATCTGGCGCCTAGAATGTTTGAGTTGAAGCTTATGTCCGAACAAATTGGCTGGCGACTCCACGAGTTGGGTTGTTTCATTTTTTGTCCGTGACAGTCAGTATATAAGAAATAACGGCAGAATAACGGTTTTTAACGGTTTTTTAATCCATTTTCAGCATTGCATCACTTACATATGGACAGAGGATCCGATTTGTCACAAGATCATCCAAACCGCTTATAAATTGGCCAAGTACTTTCTAAGATATTCCATAAAGAAGAAAAACCGTTACAGCCCGTTACAACCGTTAGTAACGGCTATAAACAGGGTAAACTAAAACATCGGGCATCATCCGTGACTCATAATGCACATACCTGCTAATTTTCATAAAGGTCGGCCAAGTACTTTCTGAGATATTCCATAAAGAAGAAAAACCGTTACAGGCCGTTAGTAACGGTTATAACGGTAAACTAAAACATCGGGCATTATTCGTGACCCATAATGAACATACCTACAAATTTTCAGAAAGATCGGCCAAGTACTTTCTGAGATATTCTATAAAGAAGAAAAAGCGTTACAGGCCGTTACAGCCGTTAGTAACGGCTGTAACGGTAAACTAAAACGTCGGTCATCATCCTTGACCCATAATGAACATACCTACAAATTTTCAGAAAGATCGACCCAGTAGTTTTGTCTGGAGCGAGTGGAACACATTTTGACCACGGACACACAGACAGACAGACAGCATTTCTTCGTTCCCATTCTAAAGTCCTCCCTGTTCTTTAAGAACTGTGAGTACAAACAGCTTTCTGCCTATCTATTCACCATCATAGAAATACTCTATGTGTTTGTGTGTGGCGCGCACTTGCAGGAGACTAAAAGTTCTGATACCTATGAATAAATAAATAATAAACGAAAGAGGTTCTAATGCGAAGAATCCATCTGCTTTTACGTCATGCAAATGGCACGGCAATTGTAGCATGCACATTACTTCTAGAATTCGGCAGGTGTCAGTCAGCCCATACAACGCGCAAACAGCCAGGTCGTTTTCACACAGGCAAGTTAAGTACAAGTCGTGATCTTGCGATAGCTGATGAACACCTTGCCCCCCCCCCCCCTCCCCCCCCCCCCCCCTCCCCCCCCCCCCCTCCCCCCCCCCCCCCTCCCCCCCCCCCCCCCCCCCCCCCACACACATACTCCCCTCACCCCCTCCCACCCCCTACCCTACCCTAATTCCATTTCAGCCAATTTCACGTATTTACGACCTACCCTCCTGAGTCAGTTCCGGCATGTGATTGTTAAGCTTCTAGCGACGAGATGCGGGGTTCCCGTAGTTGGGCTGAACATTAGGTACAATGACTGACTGTTAATTTGCATGGCGCATCGGAGATAAAGAGACCGAGGAAAGAAAGCGCAGGGAAATGAGGGAGGGGGGGGGGGGGGGGGGGGGGGGGGGGGGGGGGGGGGGAGGGGGGGGGGGGGGAGGGGGGGGGGGGGGGTGGGATGGGGAGGGTGGTGGGGTGGGGGTGAGGGTTGGCGAAGGGGGCAGGAGAGGGCGAGGGAAGGGGAGGTTGGGCCATTCCGGCTTTGATTTTTTTTCTCTTTTATTCTTTTTTTGTTGTTGTTTGTAGTATGTGACCTTTTCCCAGCGAACGCTTTGGCCACTTGTTTACATGCATATATTATTACTGTGAGTCAGCAGGAACGGGGAGGAGAAGAGGGGGTGTGGGGATGGGGTAGAAGGCTGAAGATATGATTAGTGGAGAAAGGAAGGAGTTCGCATTCTGACAGACAAACACCAGAGCCCTTTCAACCATTATTCTGTACGGGGCTTCAAGAAACTACGTAGTTTGTGTTCCTTTCAATCTCATTTTCTGTCACTGCTCTAAAGCCACGGACGATTGAGTCGTTTAAAAGAAATAATTCGTTTGATGTGATTCAATCTGTGACGTATGGCCTGTACGATTCAAGCTGGCAGATGCACGCGCAGGATGTATTTGTCAGTTCTTTGACACATGCTTCCCCCCAATGTATTTAATAAGTTTTGGAGAAAAACATGACCAAATAAATGAAACTGAATCCGCAAGCGCGCGTATTGGTGGATGCGTGCGTGTGTATGTGTGTTGTGTGCGCGCGCGCGCATGTGTGTGTGTGGGGGGGGTGGGGTGGGGGGGGGGCAACGTACATTATTTGTCTCGTATCTTTTTCATGAGTTTCCGATTCTCATTCTCACCGTACTTCTTGTTATCAATTTCTGTTCTACTATTGTCTTTACGTACGACATTACCAATTACGACTTCTTGTTGCTTCAGTTCCGTTCTTGATCGAGTTGGCAATACGCAGATGTTATCTTCTGAACTCCTCAAAAATCAACACTAGTTCTCCTGCGAAGCTATGCATGCAGTCCTCAGGAACTAACCACTAACAGTGGCTATAGGTCACCCACCAGAATAGGCACTTTGGTCGTTTTCAGTGGTGCCCAGTCTGATTCAGCCTGCATAACAGGACGCTGCATAAAGCTCTCTGCTGGCGAACAGAATTTCCTCTTCTTCTTCATTTTTATGTTCAACTAGAAGTTACATCAGAATGAAAGTTGACTGTTGTCAAAGTCCGTATACACACCCACACCCACTCACAGAGAGAGAGAGAGAGAGAGAGAGAGAGAGAGAGAGAGAGAGATGTGTAAATTCTTTGCTGTTCTACACCGTTAAATGTTGACAACCGGGAGAGAAGTATAGCCACAGAGCCCTCCCTCTCTGAAACGACAACATCCCCATAAATCTGACAACACCGAGAGAACTTGGACATCGTGTAAAAATGGAGATTAAAGTTCGCCTTGTAAGTAGACCAAGAATAATCCTACAGGATGTAAGACAATTTTCACTTCATTAACTGTAAGCGCATTCGGAAAAGCCCGCCCGTTCCCCTCCCTATACAGTACGAACGGATCTGCACTGTTCCCTTTGATCCCGATCGGCATCAACATTTTCTGGTTTGGTCTTTTGACCACATTCCATAATATCCACCACGTTTATTTACCATCATCAACTTTGGTCAATCATCGGTTTAACAGTAATTGCGCAATCTCGTCAACATCCAAACACAGACTTGCGGGCGTCATCGGAATCTTCTTAGCGAATGTAATGATGAGGATCATGGTAATACTGCAACGGATATCGTTCTTCCTTTGGGACGATGTGAAAGTGGTGCAATAAACGCTACCTTTCGTAATTTCTTCTGAGGCCAACCAGGCCGGGGGAACACAGACACCCGTAGGGGATTGGTCGGGCAGTTTGAACCCCATTCTCAAGGTCGCATCCGGAAAGCGAATAGGACTGCATTATATGGTCCCAGTCTTCCGGCTTGAGCTCAAATCACACTCAATTCCGAGAAGGCGCGGAACACCCCAAAAATCCTCACAAAGACACTACTGCCCCTGATGGATGCTCGACCCCTTGACCTAGCAGTCGCTCGTCCATAATGCGGACCACAGCGCCACGGGCCGTAGTGCGTGTATCCTGTTGGGGCGTGAAGGGTGACGGGCAAGGCTGCGTCCTGCTGTGCTCAGTCAGCTGGGAGTCCCCTCTGATGATGGTACGGACCCATTTCAACACCCATCGATCTCCCTAATGGATCTGATATCGAACACGGCTGTCTGCTTGGCCTTCGTCGATTTTCTGTCGCTGATCGCTATCTACTTCGCTCAGGGCACGAGCAGTAGAAGTAGGTCGGAGAGGAGCCGAGGAACGGTGGGAGGAGTGGGGTGTGAGGGTGTGGGAGGGGGGAGGGGGCAGCGGGAGGGAGGGGAGGGGAGAGGTGACGGGGAATTTCCCCGAGACTGCAGGGGAGGGATTTGCGTTCTGACGTCAGAGGCGTCTGACCGTCAATGCCCGTCTCTTTGTGCGTTTTTGATAGCGCTCGACTGACTGACAATGGCGAGTGCTGAATGGTTGGTTCATGTTGTTTATGGCCCCGCCGACCTCTGGGCGCCATACCAGGACCCTCATATTGTCAAAATCGATTCAATGTATGCCTGGTTAAAAAAAAAAGCCTCAATAAACCAGTTAATTTCAAATATATTCAAAACGCTTTAGACTGAATCGATTTTCCTACACAATCTTACACAACAGAACAAAGTATTCACACACACACACACACACACACACACACACACACACACACACACACACACATTCATTCACCCTATAGAAAGTAAAAAAGAAAAAAATCCAATGGAACATCCGTGAACAAGGTCTTCATGGAGTCTGCTGTGAAGCGTTTCTGTCCACATTGCTGATGAAGCCTTAACTAACGTTTCATAGAGTGGCTCATCATATTGTATGCACCATGGTGAATGGTTTAGCTTGGGAGATCTCACTGAATGAGCGAGGGGGGTAGAAAACACCTCAATAAATTAAATAAAGGAGTAAATAGATAAAGTTTATAAGATATTTATTAAAACAAATCCATACATGCTTAGCGCACGTCAGAAGGAACCACGAGGACAAGGAAGATAACCCTTGCATTTTTTTTCTTTTCTTTTTCTTTCTTTGTTGTTGTTTAACAAATCCACTGTGATCGGGATGCAGAAATATACGCAATCTGAGCAAGGCATGTGGTGCTGTTCCATAGCAAAGCACTCTTTCTGGAGAGTGCACTCGATTTTCAGAGAAATCTCTCGTGGTGAAGAAGTTTTCAACGCTCAGCCGTTTTACGGTGTAAATGATTATCTTTTTCATCGATTAATTGGAGAAATGTCTGGTTATACACAGGTATGCATGCATTTTGTGCATCTATACGTATACGTGCACGCATGTGAACTTGCAGTAGACTTTACGAGCGCATATGCACTTACTTCTGTATGTATTTTGTAGAGACACAGGTTCACAGACAATGGGTATATTGTGGTCATCGGACTGGCTGATTATCTTGCTTAAAATGCCACAAACAAAACAAAAATATTGTCCAGTTCATGTATCCCTTACACAGAAGTGAAACCCAAAGTGCGTCGGTACATGAAAGACTTCGGGCAAGAGGTCTATAGCACACTGAAACGGATAAGACTTTTTCCTTTGACCTGTCCAAACCTGAAAGAATTCTTGACATTTTCCGCAGAAATTTGCAAAAGAACAAGTTTTGTACCGACTGTACACAGGCCAAGCTTATCATACACACACACACACACACACATACGCGCGCGCGCGCACAAACCAAGTACACCCATACACACTAGTGTGTCTAGAACTCCTCCCCTTAGCCAGAATGTGAACGCCTTAATGGTGCAGTAAAAATTAGAGAGAAAAAAAAAGCAACAGTTGAGAGAGAGAGAGAGAGAGAGAGAGAGAGAGAGAGAGAGAGAGAGAGAGAGAGAGAGAGAGGAGAGAGGGGGAGAGTCACGTACGCAAACAATTTCCCCGAAAACCCTTTTTTCAAGATGTAGCTTCGGCACAATAAGCAGAAGAATAGCCAGGGAAACTGCATGTGGCATGTCCACAGTTCGGCACTGTACATACGTGCCAACATCCTGCAAGATCTGTTACTCGGGACTCAACTTCGACGGGGTGACAGCTCTGATATGGCCCTTTGCGGTCGGCTGGGCTATAAACAACACGTATCGAATCTTCGACCTTTGAACTTCGTTATGCCAACTGCGATTTTCTTCCCTCCCATACAAACTCAATCCATCCCAGTCAGCAATGTTGCAATATGTCTGCGGATTTAATGTCTGTATGTGACAACGCATCCTGAAAATCATGGAGAAGTCACTACCTCTAGCTTCAGCTTAAACCATCTTTTATTCAGGGTAGTTCATCTGTCATTGTGATATTACCTCCGAATATCAACGCTCCCATCTCAGAGACCAAAAAATCGCATTT
>CM031607.1:57080416-57082916 GCA_018398815.1 Conus ventricosus | reverse complement strand
GGGTTAGGGTATGTAGGTGTGTAGGTCTATAATACAAAGAAATACTGAAGTGTATTATTTCAGGGCAAATGCGCAATGCAAGACGACTCTATTTAATGAATTGTAATTCCCTTTGCATTTTACAGTATCTTCATATAAATTGAGAACAACATTTTCGAAAACATATGACATAAGAAAACAAAATGCAGGTAAATCTGATTTTCTGTGCAGAAGTTGGAAACGTTGTCGTGAGAAGATTTAACACAGTGACAGAAATGTATTTTCTGAAACAAAATGGGAACTTAAGTCACACACATGTGCACACACACACACACACACACACACACACACACACACACACATGACGCTGTAACGTCACGAAGGTTCACAAACGCTCACACTGTAATATCACCGAAGTCCGTGCACATAGACACGATGATGTCATTGAAATGATCATCGATGTAAACAGACACTGTGTTATATAGCCGAAATCAGCATGGACGGCTGTGAATGCGGTGATAATGACGATGATGTTGATGAAGATGATCATGATATTATAGCAATACAGTCATACGTAAATTATATCTGTGCCATGATTGTATAACAAATATGAGAATACTATTATGATAACAGTAACGATGATGAGACCAACATGCTACTGCTACTACTGATGCTGTTGCTCCCGCCGCTGACGATGATGTCGCCGAACAGAATTATAAAATAATGAAATGAAGAAGCAAGACGACTGAATGAATGTTCTTGATAAGCCAGTAAACAAAGAAACACACCTGTGCATCAAGAAAGAAACGGCAATGAACGAAGTTTAGGCAATGAATAAACAGGCAAGGACCTCGCACTGACCAGGCAGTAGAGTTTTGATTCAGTTAAAGCTACGTCATTACACGCTCAACGCACACAGACACTCTCTCTCTCTCTCTCTCTCTTACATGCACACACACTTACACACACGCGCGCGAGCACACACACACACATGCATTTCCGCAAACAAACAAGGTTAGTCACCACCATCCCCTCCCCTCCCCTCTCTCTGTGCGCAAATTGAATTTCTAACAGAGATTACGACACACTCACGCACACACATATATATATATATATATAGAGAGAGAGAGAGAGAAGATAGATAGATAGATAGATAGATGTGCGAGTGTGTGTGTGTGTGTGTGTGTGTGTGTGTGTGTGTGTGTGTGTGTGTGTGTGTGTGTGTGTGTATACTTGTTTTTCCCCACTATTAAATTTTCAACAGAAATTGTTCAACATATTGTTTAACTATATACATATATATATATATATATATATATATGAGAGAGAGAGAGAGAGAGAGAGAGAGAGAGAGAGAGAGAGAGAGATTGTATAATATGTATATATATATATATATATAATATATATATATATATATATATATATATACATATATATTTTCATATCTCTCTCTCTCTCTCTCTCTCTCTCTCTCTCTCTATATATATATATTATATATATATATATATATATACACACACACAGACAGAGACAGAGAGTACTGACCTTTTATTTTGGTATGCAGCATAGAGTCCAACGCAGCTGCAACACACGAAAAACAGACAGGGCATACGAATGATTTAAGTTAATTTTGAAACTGAATACAGTCATGAAAAAAAAGTAACTATAATCCTCAACCCCATATCTGTCTCTTACTGTCTCTGTCAGAGTAAGCCTCTGTGTGCATGCGTGTGTGTGTGCGTGCGTGCGCGCGAGCGCGCGTGCATGCGCACGTGCGTGCGTGTGTAAGCGCACACGTGCGTTAGTGCAGTTCTGATCAGTTTTTGATAGAGACCAAATATGTTGGTCACCAGTGTCTTCATAACATTGCCAAACTCCAACCCTAAGAAATGCAGCAGAGACAAGAGAGACAGCACCAAAGACAGATTGGTCAGATAAGGACTGACAGGCACACAGACGGACAGGCCGGGTGAACGGGTGTTGTACTGTGCTCTTCCTCGCGCGTGGAGTAATCAATAAATCATCACGATTGTTGTACGATTGTGTTCATACTTCTCCCACCACAGGGCTCCCGTTGACGCGCATTTTGTCGTTATCAAGCACGAAACACCCTTTGAAATGGTAAAATAGCAGTCACTTGATCCTTAACACGTTCGGCAGTCTGTCAAACCAGTGCTGATTAAAGTTTACACACGCACACACACACACACACACACGCGCACGCACGTATGCACGCACACATACACACAGAATGACAACAGTCAATCGTGAGCATGACCTCACGAAGATGAAGACATATCTTAAAGAATACGTTCACACATAAGCAAATTTCACAAATAACATAATATAATATTACTACTATTGATTATAGAAAGATAGATTGATAGATATAGATAGATGATTAGATAGATAGATAAGTGTGTGTGTGTGTGTGGTGTGTGTGTGTGTGTGTGTGTGTGTGTGTGTGTTTGGATTTTATTTTATTTTGGAATTTGTGTTGTGTGGTGAACAAGGAGAGAGA
>CM031607.1:57071886-57075316 GCA_018398815.1 Conus ventricosus | reverse complement strand
GATCAAATCCGGAGTATGAAAATGGTGATTTGGAGTTCCGTTTCGGTTTGACACGACGTTACGAGAGTTGAACTCGGCGTATCGTTGTATGATATGTCCGGGTGTAAACCTAGCCATAGAAAGACAGATGCCAGCGGTGCTGGTGAAGGAATTTGCGCAACACTTTCAGAGACATACCCGTTTAATAAGAAAAAGTCGACAGTGTGGGTTTTAGTGTTTCCGTGAAGGCCCATGGCATTAAAAACAAGAAGAACAACAACAACAACAACAACAACAACACATTCACACCCACCCCCCACCCACCCCCACACACACACGCATGCACGCACGCACGCACGCACGCACGCACACACTAGTTATACGCCGATCGAATTCCCCACAAAAACAAATGCCTCTGATGGGAATCGAACAAAGAACATCCCAGCTGGCAGCCCGTGACAGTAACTGCTGCACCGCGCAGTGGTTTGTACACATGACCTATGTCTAAGGCGACCGATTGAATCTTCCGCCATTTTGTATTGAAGCATCCTGCTCTCATTATACAACTCAGAGTTCAAGGACACGGTAGAGGTCAGGTATTATACAACAAGTTGAAAAAAAAGGGACGATGTTCGTCTGTTATTTCATGAATTATTTCAGTGTCATACATCGACAAAGATGGTAGAAAGACGCGTGGCTCGCAGACTCCTGGTGTGTCTACGCCGTTTGTTCTGAAGGTCCAGCAGACGTCTGGAAAAACTGGGGAAGTTGTAAACGGCGCGCTTGCACATCAAAGTTTTTTTGTTTTTTTTTAAAGTGCAGTGCCAGTCTTTCAGAGTCAGGCACAATTAATACGAATGGATATGCCTCAAGGGCTGGACTGTTAAGACTAAATTTGTTTTACTGAGGGCTCGTCGTCTGACAACGATGCATGCAGCTCCGAGTGTGATATAGAGAACGGAAATCGTTTGGGACCTCATCTGTATCTATGGCCTCGGACCAAGTTTCATTTCCATCGTAAGTCGGCTGCACGGGTTGATAGGTCTCAAGACAGGTAAAAGACAGGTGAAAGAAAGACCGGATGAATACGTCTGTTACTGGATCATGACGTCACACGTGATGGGGCTGGCCTTGGTGGTCGGCCGGGCAATGAAAACAACGTGACTCGGTTCATGACATCGCCTGCTTTAGCTGCATTTCCCCCTCCGTCCTGTCCTCTGTCCTGACTGACTTCAACTATTAAATATTTTTCATTCATTCTTGCGATCTTTCATTCTTCGTTCATTTATTCAGCCTTGTGACGAAACGCTTGACAAAACCATCCGATCGGTCCCACCAAAATCCCTAACAAAATAAATAGATTTCAAATCTATGCCCCACTCCCCTCTCTCAACCCCACTCTCCCCCTTTCTCTTGCTTAGGACTGCCCGACCGACACTAAGACTAAGAGGGAAAAATTACGTCACGGTAAACGCGTGACGCCTTTCGTTCTTGTCGGCCTCCCCCCCTTACCCCTCTCTCTCTACCGGCGACACAAAGGCTTGTTGCCACCCTCTCCACCCCCCCCCCCCCAACTCTGAGTAGCGAGGGTGGCAATTACCAGTCTCACCCCCCCCCCTATCTTCACCCCTCCCCTTCCCCTTCTATCCCGGGGGAAATCAAAGGAGCGACGCCGCCACCACGCTCTCCCCAACCACCCAACCAACCCCCCCCCCCACCCCCACCCCTCTCTCTATCCCGTGAAAACAAAGGCCTGTGTCGCTTTACACACAACCTCCACCACATCTGGCGGATCCGAACGATAAGATGCGTCTATCTGGACGCATAAATTAATTATGGGAGCAAAACATACCCCACTTGTTTACTGTTTATCGTTTACTGTTCCCTACCTCATTTCATTTCCGATACATTAAACAAGTCAGAGGGCGATGCGGTTAAGATCAAACAGTTCCCGAGGCGACTAGTGATAAGACTAGATCCCTCCCCCTCTCACCCCTGAGGTATGAGTGACAAGTTGTCAAACTCGAATTCCGCAGTTAGAATCCATATATACCAGACACCCAGGGGATAGCTTCTATCAGATTGACCCCTCAAGACTGCCTGTAGACAGGACCAGTAGAAGACAAAAGAGACAACTAGAGAAGTCGTGGGACAATCCTGGTATCCTCGTTGATCTCCAGTCATTCACTGTCCATTCCCAGGAAAAGTGAGTTGGAACTCTGTTTTACCTTTTGGAATCTATGTATTGATTTTATGTATGCTGTATGCATTAACATTGTAAATTTGTACAAATGCTTAGCAACATGTATCAAACTGATGAATGATTATTCTGTGTAGTAGTTTGCTTGCCATCTTTGTTAACTGTCTGACCATTGTTCTCTGTGTTTACCCTGACTTTTGCCAGTAGGCAATTCTATCTGTTAAGATAATAATTAAATGATTAATGGTGGTCAGGAAAGCAGCATGCCTGTGCTAGGTTAAGAACTGCTACCCTGATTTATAAATACTGGTGATTGTTAGAATGATTTGTAGTGTATGACTTTAAGTCTACACCACATGTGTACTTGGACTCCGTGTAGCCCAAGTCAGTGTGATTTAATTCATAAGAAACATGGAAGAGTTATTTGACTGAAACTATGTAACATTGTATTACTGTCTCCTACCCTTTTGTAAGCTTAACTTAGTCTTTAAACAAAAGTGGAGATTAATAGTTACAGCAGACACTCTACCCTAGAGAATACTTTGCTGGCTGAGTCTCACACCTGTGCTGAAAGTAAACCAGGGTAAATGTGAGCACTCGACAAACCAGCCATCAGATTCTCACCTACAGACCAAGTTCTCTTTATCGCAGAACTGGGATCCTGGTCACCCTATCTGGGTCACCCTATCCTGGCCACACATTGCAGCCGGACCATAAGCTGGAACTTCGCCCAACACCAGGGCGATACCAGACCTCCAGTCTACACCAGTGGGGCAGTCACCAACCACAGGAGAGATGAACTACCCTCTCCGAAGCAAAGCTAAGTTAGCTTACCACCTGGACTCGAATCCATCAGACCCTTGCCCTCACTTTATGACATAGGTAGAACATGTCTATGAGTACCACTTTGGCTACAACACTGGGTGATTTGCAAGCGAAGTGGATGTATAATAACCATATACATTCAGTGTAACTTAGACAGAACCCCCATATGCCAACTTAAACTTGCTGCACTGAGTGCAAGCGAGTAAAGTAGGAGTGAGGGAGGGCCCCTCATTGTGGTAGTCCAAATGAGAATTAAACCCTAGCCTATTCAGAGTTGACATGCCAATACTTCCAATGTGTAAGCAATAAAAGTTGATGTGTGAAAGTGCACGTAACTTGTGTCAGTTCTCTGTTGTTCAATCAAATGTTGAATGTTTGAACTTCTCTCTTCAATTCTGTCTCTCAGAGCTACAAGTACTTAGAAGA
>CM031607.1:57061886-57066886 GCA_018398815.1 Conus ventricosus | reverse complement strand
CTCCTCCCCCCACCCCCACCCACGCATGCACACCTCCTCCCCCCACCCCCACCCCACGCATGCACACACTTAAGTTCTTAACTTAAGTCACCTCAAGTCACCTCAAGTCACCCCAAGTTCTTAATTAAGTTTTTAATTAAGTTTTTAATTAATACTTCAAGTTCTTAATAAGTTCTTGATTAAGTTTTTAATTAAGTTCTTGATTAAGTTACCTCAAGATCATAACTAAGTCATCCTCTAAGTACAACCAAGTTCTTATTCAAGTTATCTTATAATTATCAAAAAAATACAATCTATGTTTTTATCTTAAATAGTAGATGTCTAATATAGTACACACACGCCTCAAAAAACGCGTCATCGTTGAGGATGTCTTGCTCAGCGTTCTTTGCGCAAGATCGGTCAGCATAGATCTTAATGAAGTTCTTACATCCTAAGCAACCGCACTGATTACAATTCTGGTCTATGGAAATGTCTTTTATAGACTCCATGTCTTTATTTATTGACTTCATCATTTTATAATACGCCATGATCTATTTTTATTAAAAATTTAAAATTAAGTTCTTAAAATATTATTGCATTATAAATGGATCAAAATGATGCTTTGTTGTTGGCGGTTTTGGCGTGCAGTTGTCTTTTTCTGTATTTAGTGGTTCAGATTTTTTTGATTGCTTTTGTTTTTGTTGCCATTGGTTATATATTTTATAACCGTAATAACTGCCCCCAACAGCAGCAATGGCGCCAAAATGGCAACAGTTTTAAGTTCAATATTCCATGAAGACTTTGGGGCCCTTGTATCACATGGGAGTTTTTATAGCGGGCATTGAATCAACTTGTTCTGGCGCTGGCGGTGTTATGTTTTCATGATGAGTTATATTCTGTAACATTAATTTTTTTTGTCTGTTCCACTCTGCTAATTTTTTTCCTGCTTTAACACGCCCAGGATGAGGATGCTTTTCACCGGCCCCACCTGATTCAGTGTTTTCTGATTCTGCTGATTTTCTGGCTTGGTTACTTTCTCCACCTGATTCAATGTTTCCTGGTTCTGGTTCTGATGATTTTCCAGCTCGTTCATTTTGAAGGGAAACAAAATCTATATGATTAAAAGTTATTAATCCCTGATTAATGGCGATAACAATGTTCCAAATCTGTAGTATAGATCACATCCTAGAGACTCTAATGACTTTGTTAAAACTGGATCTTGCGTTAAATCATACGTAAGATCTTGTTCAGAATCAATGGGAGCAAATCTACTGACTAGTTTAGTGTACAAACTAAGAACCGTTTGCCCAACGCTTTTTACCATTCTCGACCCCAACTGCGCCTCATACCTGTTATGATACTTTATAATGTCTTGTGGAGACATCTGTTGAATCTGTTCTATGCTGAATTCAGTTCCGAGGAACTGTTTTGTTTTCCCACATGCTGCCAAAGAATACAGCCTCTCCTTTTTGGGCATAATAGCTTGGTCATCAACTTGGTCATTCATAAGTTCAGGAAGGTTTAGGCCGCCTGTAGCTGTAGTAGATCATCGCTGTTCATGTTTTTTATTAAATTATAATTATTTTATTTTCTAAAAAATGAGCACCGAAAAAACTGTTGCTAACCTTGTATACCATTCTGCTGTTATTGGGGGGTTAAGTGTAGGATACACAATGCTTGGTAAAAGCTTGTTAAGAATTAAACCGGCAGATCTTGGCAAACTAGACTTTGAGGATTCAGCAAAGCTAATTGCTATCATTGCAGCTTCGTTTGCCACGAAAGATTTTCTAGTCAAGCAAGGAAATAATTCCAGACAGTATAAATATGTAAATAAAAAATACATTTATAAAAAATGGCTTCACTCGTAATGATGATAGGTGGCGCTGTGGTGAATGCGCTTGCTTTTAGCGGAAGTAATTTCGCATTTAGTAAACTGCGGGATGACGGCGAGAGAAAAAGACATAACAAAGCTATGGAGCAACTAGCAGCTGCACAAGACGCCTATGAAAAGCAGAGACTTGAGCAGTTAGATTTTATTAATGACACACTGAAAAAACAGGGGCATGCAGCTTACATATTTAAAGATGTTGATCAAGCAATAAAACAATATTATCTAGTAACAGGCAAACCAATCCAGACATTGCCCCCACCAAATTCAGTGACTTTTATCAACCATCAGAAAAACAAAAGATGCAAGAAATCGCGTTTATTGCCTTTGGTATGACGTCGTGTATTTTGTTGCACATAATATTGGCTGAATAAAAAATGAACAAAATCTATTATTCGCCCAAAGGATATTGGAAGGGTATCACAGCAATACAAAAGCTAAGCCAAGCGGCAGGAGTCAGTGAACAAACAGCAAAGGAATGGTTATCTAAACAAGCGATTTGGCAAATTTATTTACCTGCACCTAGGCGAATACAGAGACCACACTTTGTGAACACAACTCCAAACCGGACACCCATCAAATGGACCTTCTATATTTACCTTGATACGATAGACGAAAAAGATTTTAAGTACGCACTCACAGTCATTGACATGCTCAAGCATACAAAGATGCGGAGCCAATAAACACAAAAGAGGGCTTTGCTGTTGCTGTCGCCTTACACTGATATACCAACGAAGGGCCACTAACTTATCTCGGCCTGATTCAAGTTGACGATGGAAAAAAGAATTTAAGCAAGTTGGATCAAGCTATTGTTAAAACACAGAGTTACTATTAAGAAGAGGCATTCCGGGGAGTTACAGATCACAGGCTTCGGTTGAAACCTTTAAACAATACTGTTAGCTGAGACTTTTCTCCTACCAGTATCACAGCGCGCTTATTGACAATTCTCGCAACACAGAATGGGTTAGAAGATTGCCCTCAGTTTTGCGCGCACATGAATAATGAAGAATTTTAACGGGCTCAAACTGTACAAGCAATCAAAAAACAAACCAATAAATGTGGTGAAGACGCTAGCTCAACCAGCCAAACTTATTTACCGGTTGGTTTAACGTAAGGTAACCTTTATTTACCGGGAGAGCAGCAGAAGGGGACACTCGCTTCAGGGCAAACGATCCAGTTTGGAGTGGTTGAACCGTTCCCTGTACGAAATAAAAGAATTGTAAAATGAATGCCCGTGTATTATTTACGAGAAAAACTGGACACAACAAAAACAACAGTCCAAAGATTTTTGTAAAAGAAGAACTGCAGATATCCAACCAGACACAGTTCGCTTTAAATTATTTTACGGTTCTTTAATGCCAAAAAGCTGACATGAAATCTTCTAAATGCCCTGTTAATTGGGGTTTTAAAGCAGCTTAATTGTTTTTCCGTTCTCTTTGGGGGCCCAAATTGACATCTTTGCGTTGGGGGGGGGAATTTCTCCATAGTTTTTCCCAAAAAACACTGTTGTTCATAAACTTGAAAAGTTTTTTTTCCAAAGAAACTGTGGATTTAGTTCTGAGATCAGTGTTTTTCATATGAAATGGTTCATGAACTGTTCCCTTGGATCAAAAGAAAATTATGCTTTGAACTGTTTGTCAACTTCAAACCATCCCAAAATTAAAATTGTAGAAGCCTGTAATGCAGACTTTAATTTTTTTTGCCCCGAAGTTAAAAGGGCACAATTTAGGCGGCTCCTCGGATTCCCCTTTTGGGACTTTCTGCGCAAAAGGGGTAGTCATTATGTAGGTCATGGGGGTTCATGAGGATATTCTAATTTCAACTTCTAAAATGTATCCATGCTGTTTTTCGGGCCAAACTGCCCAAACCCCTTTTAAATTTGCCTTTTGAATATTTTTTGGGTTTGTCTTCTGTGTACATTTTAAAGTTGCTTTAATGGAAGTGATTGGGCCTTTCCCCCACCCCATACAGATTGTTTGCATTAAAATACATGAGATAGTTGGGAACCTTTTACTGGGACATAGCGTCCAAATTTTATTTGTTGTTTGCTTTCCCCCCGGGAAAAAATGATGCAAACGCCATACAAATTTCCCCCCCACGCAATCCTTTTAAAAAATCTTTCTGAACTTTGGGGAAAATCTGACAAAAATTTTTTCTGTACCTATAAATTTTAAGAAAGCGCCCCTGCAGCTCACCCCGGGCGCAGAAATGAAAGGGCCGGGATCCAGGCTATAATTTTTCCCATCCTGGTCTTTTTTTAAAATTTTTTCAAAGACCGCCAAAAAAAAACATACTCTCCCTTTTAAATAGGATTCATGTTAGTCCCCCCCATCGTTTACAATTAACTTTTTTGCCCGCATCTTGAGCTGCTGGTAATCAAAATAAACGGGTCCTTTCCTCTAAGCCCAAAAAAGAACGCCCTTTTTGGGAGGAAGTGAAATCTTCGTAAAAACCTTTTCCCCAACTTTTCATGTTTCTCATAAGGTAAAAAAGCCCTTTTTAAAAGAGAGTTTTGGGGCAAAATATTCTTCTGTTATGGGGCAGGACTTTAAGGAATAGCTAGTGACTTAAAGATCCCATCATGGTTCATAGAGTCATAAAAAGACATGTTTTTTAAAGTGAAAAAACATGTACTTTTCGTGGGCTGTGCAATGCAAAACACCCTGAAAGGGTTGTCCCCCCTGCTTTCATTATAAGATGAAATTGTAACCTCCCCAAGTTTGAAAAATACAGGCGCTTCCATGTCTTTTGGGTTTAAAATTTTGGGTTTAAGATTTCCCTTTGTTTTTGCGCAAACTCCTCAAACTTTCGTAATGTGATCATGGGGCTCTTAAATGTTGGGTTCGCTGGGGTTTTGAGAGGGGCCCAAAACCCCAAAATCCAACAGTGATTTGGTGAGGCATACTGTTGTTGGTTTTTCAGGCGTCCCTCATGATTTCCCAAAAAATTTAGATTTTTTAGAACAATCATTACCAAATTTTGCATGCGCTGTAAAAATCCTTTTTAAACCGCATTGGTCCCCTGTATAATTCTGGCCTTGAAAGAGCGGGACCCGGGCCAAAAAACCCTGAAAACCCAAAAGAACAAATCTGATGAAAATTAAAATTTTTAATTTTTTTTAAGGAAAAAAAGG
>CM031607.1:57048518-57060886 GCA_018398815.1 Conus ventricosus | reverse complement strand
TATGCATATGAAAACTCTGGATTAACAAACACCCGTTTTGTGTTTGTTCTATCTAATGACTTCTTTGTTACAACTGTTGTGTTGATCTCATGTAGATTAGATCGTAGTTTTACGTTGACATGATGAAAAGTCTTATTGCCAAACAATGCTTCTTTGTAGTTGTCATGTGATATGTTTGACTGCACAACACTGCGGGATATTCCTTTTGCTTTCTTAATGATTTTCTCCTGGCTCGAAATACTGTACATTTTTGACCTTAACCCCACATACTCCTTGATCACCTTTCCAGATAATTCATCCTTCATCTTTCCTAAAACCTTCTTATTAACGGATGAATGCAAAGGCGAATCTTTAGGGTAATCAGATGTGTCGTACCACCCCGCATGCCCTTTAGCTACTTCGGTTTCCATGTCTTTATAGATGTCTTCAGTAGGGATATCTATAACAAAACTATCTGTATCTGTGTAAAGTACTCTGGACTCTGGATACGAAGGTTTAAAGTAGTCATAAAGAAACTCTAACATCAAAAGCTTTGATAATTCTAAAACGGTAAACCCAATAAATACAGGTTTGTCCAATTTGACTTTCTTTTTTTTCATCATTATGCCAAAAAGCTGATCATGAAATCTTCTGAAGTCCTGATAATTAGGTTTTGAAGTCAGCTTAATTGCTTCGTTCTCTTTGGCGACTAATCTGACATCTTTACGTTTGTGGGGATTCTCCATAGTCTTTCCAAAACAGCTGTTGTTCATCAACTTGAAAAAGTCTTTTTCTGAAGCATCTGTGGATTTAGTTCTGAGATCAGTGTTCTTCATGATGTATGGTTTCATGAACTGTTCTTGATCAAAAGCAATTATGCGATGAACTGCTGTCAACTTCAAACCATGTCTTAAATAAAATTGCAGAAGTCTGTAATGACAGACATAATTTTTTTTGCCTCGAAGATTAGGCACAAGTTTAGGCGGCTCTCTTGGATTCGTCTTTAGACTTTCTGCTGCTAATGGGTAGTCATTATGTAGGTCATGGAGTTCATGAGGATATTCTAAGTCAACTTCTAGAATGAAACCGCGCTGTTGATCTGGCGCCAAACTGCCCAACCACTTTAATGCCTTTTGAATATTGTTCGGGTCGCCGCCTGTGTACATTTTAAAGTTGCGTAATGGAAGTGATTGCGCCATAGCCCATCCATACAGATTGTTTGCATCTAAATACATAAGATAGTTAGACCTTTTACTCGGATCATAATCGTCCAAGTATTTGTTGTTTGCTTTACAGTAATGATGCGACGCCATACTAATTCCTCCACGCAATCCGTTTTCAATCATCTGAATCATTGGTAAATCTGACAATAAATCAATCTGTACTCCAGTAAACTTTAAGAAAGCGTCCCAGCTCATCCCGGGTGCAGAAATATAATGCGCAGGATCCAAACTGTAATGTTTTATGCAGGTCTTTCTATAATTTTCAAAGACGTCCGCCAACAAACATACATCTGCCATTAAATAGGAGTCATGATAGTCTCCCATCGTTTTACAATCTAACTTTTGCCAAGCATCTTGAGCATGCTGGTAATCGGAGTCGCTGATGTCCTTTCCTCTAAGACTAGAAAAGAACGCGCCTTTAGGCGGAAGTGTATCTTCGTCAAACCTTTCCCAACTGTTCATGTATTCATAAGGGTAAACACCCTTTCTAACAAGAGTTGAGTCAAAATATTTTTCCGTTATTGGGCAGGACTTTAAGGACATAGCCAGTGCCTCTAATGAGCCCATCATGTGTTGCATAGAGTCGTAGAAAGACATGTTATTTAAAGTGAAACACATGTACTTTTCTGATGACTGTGCAATGCATGCTACCCTGAAGGCGCTGGTTACTGCTTGCATTATAAGGTGAGAGTCATAACCTCGCAAGTTGTGAAAGAATACAGGCAGCTTCCATGTCTTTGGATCAAACTTTAGTTGAAGATTGCATTTACTGTGCGCTGCACCTCTAAACTTCCCACTAATGTGATCATGGTCTCTTACTGTGGGGTTTACACTCTTGGGCGTTAGCTCTAAACCGCAAATCCAACAATGCGTGGCTGAGTCATACTGTTGTTGGTCTTCAGGCGCCATTATGATTTCAGATAAGTTTAGATCATTAGAACAGGCGTTACGCACTTGCTGCATGCGTTTTAAGAATGTTTCTGCAGCATCTGGTCCTCTATATAATTCCGGTTCTGAATAAACGCCATCCGACCTAACAATAATGAAGGCAAATGAACAAATCTGATGATTACTCATTAAGACTGTTTTTCGAAGTTTTTGGGGCGCTGGCCCTTCATAAGGAACAATAAGCGACTCGAAGTCTGCGTAAACTACGTATGGACTTGTTTGCAGCCGTTTCCAGTTCTTAAAACTAACTTTAGATCCTGGCGGGGGCGTAGTTAGTTCTGTCTTACAGTCTACAGAACTTTTACAATGTTTTATATGTTCAAGCGCGGCTTGAGCGGTTGGAATTCTTGTTAAACATTTTCTACAGAATTCTTGTTTATGTTCATGTTTTGAAGTATGCGCTAATAATCTGCTCATTGTGCGTATCATGTGTAATGGGCACCCCTTTGCTGGCGAAAAAAATAGGAGTAAGTCCACATGACTTTTTGGCTGTTCGCCTATTGTTGGACTTTTCTTGGACATTTTAATTGGCACCAAATTTGTTTTCTCATCCCATGGTATACATTAACAGTTATTGGGTTGTTTTGTCTTCAAACTGATCAATTTGGTCTACACAACAGGAAAGGATTTTCCATTGAAGTTAAAAATCTTTGGCGTATTGCCGATAGTTAGTCACTCCTCTGCGTGTTCGCGGACATGATGCAGCCTTGCAAGAACACACCACATGAAACTTTGTTGTCTGAATTTTTTATGTTTAAAACTGCTCTCTTTAAACCCAAACCCTCCCGGGGTAGCGGAATGTAAGCCTTGCCTACAATCGGTGCATACTTAGCCTGTTTTAATCTAATCTCTAAGACTTCGCCCTCTGACCAACCAGAGCCTCTCATTTTGGGCTTCTTCAGCGGCAGCGTCAAACTGTGTAAGCATTTTCGTCTGCCCAACCGGGTGTTAAGTCATTAGAGGAAAGAATAGCCCTTTTGTTTAGTCGAGACCCAGACTTCTAGATTTTCCCTTTATTTATTGTTACATAGTCGATTAAAACAGCTAACATTACTTTAACTGGCGGTCTATTGTTAGTTTTTCCTGGAACTTGAGAAATGCATGAACAACACTTGCCCGCACGTTTTCTGGATTTTAAAAACTTCTAAATCAATATCCCTTCAGGGGTCTTGACAAACGCTCTTTCTCGAGCATTCCTTTAAACAATTCATCGGGCCTTCATAATCTTAGCCATTCTGTCTTTCTTTTCTAAGCCAACATATTTATTTAAATTAAAAAAAAATACAACGCTTAATCAGAATTTAAAATCAAAAGGTCTTTTTGTGCTTGGACTCATAAACTAAAGTATAAACACCTTTTGGTGTTGTTAATGCGAGCTGTTTAGAACAGAGTTTAATGTTTCGTTTACTTTTTTTAAGCATTCCTTTTTTATCTGCTCGGCGTCTGGCTGTTGAGAAAAACTTGTCCTCGCCTTTCTTTGAAGATCAAACTTTTGTCTTTTGTAGTCATCAAAATCGGCCTGTAAACGGTTAAATTCTTCATCCGTGATGTTTGAGTCAGCTAGTGCTTTATTTATTGTCAGTTTAAACGAACTAAGTTTAGCCGTTATTAGTTGAACCATAGCTGTGTGCTTTTGGAGTTTAGTTTTTAATTTTTTGCTAGCAGCACCTACAGCTAATGAACACACGCCAAGAGCTAAAGACAAACTGCCTAGGGGTTTAAAGCCGCGGGTGCGCCTATGCCCGTTGCTAAGAGACCAACACTCGTTCCTGCTGATAGAGCACTTATAGTTGATGTTCCAGTATTAACATATGTAACAGCATTAAAGGCAGCAGAATACCTTCGTTTGGTTTTGCTGTATTTTGAAAGGTCTTGCTCTAGTTTTTGTTGCATTTGTGTAATGTTGGTTAATCTGAAGGTTTTTATGTTAGGGCTTTCTACTATCCCTTCTTTTGGCGACTCTGGCGCTGTAGGCACATTTGGATAAACCTGAACAGACATGCTTTTTATAAAATAAAAATAATTTAGTATTGTATATCTTTTAATCTGTTATTTTCAATATTCAGCTGCGCATCATATATTAAAAACAAATGTACATTAAGTGGTTTATCGGCTTCTTCTTCTTTATCAATTTGAATGTTTATTACGTCTCTCACAGTTCTCCCGCTTCCATGTAGCTGATTATCCTCCGTTGACCTTAGGTCAATCCATAAACCGTATTTTGTTGTTAAATAATCATCAAGTCTTACACTGTGAAGGTGTAAATCTTTAGCCACAAGGTCAACTGTTGGATTTCTACACCTCCCACCTCCAAACAGTTTTCTTATTTCATCAAATGCTGATAAGGTTTAAGCCCGCTAGCATAGATTTGGTTAGGACTGCCCTCAATCGAACATTGTACTTTCGTTATTTTTGGATTTAAAAAACTTTTCACTTCCTCTTTTGAATGGTTCTTCATCTTCACACAGCAATAAAATACCTTTAAGCGATCTTGCCGAGACGCTAAAACTAAAATTCCATATAGTGTCTGCCCTGCTTCTAGGATATGTTGTATGATGAATCACTCTTTCGTAATATATTGCTAATTTTGACTGATATTGTTGTTCAATCAGCCTTGCTAAATTAGGGGTGCTAACAACGTCAAACTCTAACGAGATGTCAGAAATGCTGTACTTTGCTTCGGCGTCTAATGATTTGATAACCCGTTTGTATTCATTAAAAGTTAGTTCATATGACAATCTGTCTTTTAATGATCCTTGAAAGTATGGCGCATGCGCTTTTAACAACTCAAAATCTAAGGGAATGGAAAAGCGATTTCCAAACGCAAATTTACAGCCACATACTTTTTGCCGTCTTTAGTATCTGCGGCGCCTATTCTATGTTTTAGTGCTTCTTCATTTTCTATTCCTTGAAACGCAAAGTCAGCCCTTTCAGTCCCGGTTAGCCATAGATCAGAATAGGTTAAAAATATGTCTGCATTGTGTAAAGAAAATATTTTCTTGCCCCTCAAGTTTTATAGAAATTTTCTTAACGATTGCCCGCCCCAGATTCTGTACAACTGTCCTGTTTGGGTCTGTTTGTTGAAGCGAGTTCTATTTTGAAAGTAAGACGCGCAGAGCCTGGCACAATCACGTCATCTGCTCCTGGGTCTGGAAATTTGACAGTAAGATTTGATCTGCATCAATAGTAGATGGATTATTTGGAACAGTAATAGTCCGCTTATTTCCCTTCACGCCAAAGGGTTCTTTCAGTCTTCTATGCGGGTCAAGAATCGAGCCATGTGCTTGTGACATTTTATGAAGCAAAATAAAAAGTTAATTATTTAAAAACATGGCAGGAATTGAGGATGAAGAAGATTATGATGTTTTTGATCGTGGAGACGACATGAGTGAAATGATCCCTTTGACACGGCATCGCTCAATGCTCTCAATGCGGCGTGAATTAACAGAAAGTACGGTCGGAGCATTTTACAAAAGTTTAGGCTTAAAACCCCCCGAATTTATAGACCCAAATGATTTTGAATTAGAAGATGGCCATTTGTCTGTGAAAAACGACCAGGACAACTGTTCGGCTTACAACTAAACCAGACCCATCAAAGTTTTTAGCCAAGAGTACAATTATACAAAGACTCAGTGTGAAAGATCAAAAACGCCTTGGGATTTCTAAACCAAAATTAGATAAGGATGCAGTTGCTAAACTTCAAAACACACTGCAAGAACTTCCAACAGCTAACCAAATACAAAACATGGAACTTCAAGTTTTAAATCAATCAGCAGATGAAATAATAAATGCAATAGAAGCAGAAACAAGTTTTTCAGAAGAAACAGCATTAAAAACAATTAATGATTCCCCATTGCCTATGCGGAAATAGCGGCTCTTGATCATGCTTTGAGAAGCATCAGAGGCGAATTAACAAACAATTTAGCAAAACTGGGTGAAATTAGATGAGCATATGAAAAGAGAAAAGAAAAACTCGTTGAGGCTGATGACGCCAACTTAGGGCATGATATTAAAGAAAGAATAACCCAAAGACTAAAAGATCTTGAACAAGAGAGATCAGCAAGACTAGAAGTGCTGTCTACTAACCGAGAACAATTACGAACTCAAGTGAGCAGAATAAGAGAAACTATCCAAAGAATTTTATATGAAGACACAACACTAGCAGAACGAATACGAACACTGTTTAGAGAGCAAGGAGTCACATTTGCAAGCGTTATAACGGCCTTAGGATTTGCAATAAGTACACTGGTGATGGCTATTACAGGCGGCGGCGGACAACGCCCGGTGCCTCCACCGCCATCGCCTCCATCACCGCCTGATAAATCGTGGGTAAAAAAACAGCTTGATCATCTTGCGGATTTATTAAAAAAATTAGCCGGTAAAGCTATAGACTCTTTACCTGGCATATTAGGGGGCATTGTTAGCTGGCTTTTGTCTACTGCAAGCAAAGTGGTTGGCTTTATGGCCGAGCACTTATGGGCATTAGGTCTCTTCATAGTCGGGTTAATATTTAGTAAGATAAAGACCAAGTAATCCTATGCCAGTTAATCCAAGAACAAGCGCTGTCTTTTCATATTCATGGTCATCGCGAACAGAGTCCGCGTCTTCAATGGCTTTTGGGGTTGGGTCTTGGGGATTGGATGACTTATTCTTGGGCGTTCTTTTATTGTTTGTAATATTACTGGCTCAGAATTTATGTCGTTTTTCCCAACCTTCTGTTCATTGCCTGCTATAAGAATTTCATTATTATAGTTTATTATTGTACCTATCTGGAGTCTGAGGTCAGAAGGCAGCATGTATAAACCAGTGCCAACAGCAAAGTCTACTTTCGATCTTGCGTATTGTAAAACATTTTGGTATCTTTTAATACTTGAAGTAAATCAACTGTAGAATTAATGGCGTCCTCTAAATTTGCTAAGTATTGTTTTTGTGCGTCAAAGCCAGTAGAAGGATCAGTTATGCTCGATCTTGCCTGTGCTTGCGAACCTAGCAAACACCAAACGTAAGTACGAATAGAGTCGTTTATTCGTTCTATTCCCGCTCTAGTTAGGCCCTAGAAGTGTCTAAGATAAATGTTGTCCATGCTGTTTTATGCTCTTGCTGTAGGGACCCGGGCTGAACAGTTATGCCTGAAAAGAAAGATTTGAAAGGAGGATGCCAGTCATAGTTTACTTTCTGTGCGTGCCCCGAAATAAAGGTCGCCTAGGCCATGATTAAGATCCAACTTTTGTCTAAAGTCTGTCTTGATGTTAATATTGAATTCGTTACAGATCCTTTCAAAAGCCTTCATGTCTATTCTGTTGCTGAGTGGATTAAACGGTTTGTCATTTGGCAATGGCGCTTGCAATTCAGTCAAAATACGTCTGAAGGTGTAATAAAAATGAAATCTGTACACTGACCTCACCAAAGGATCATGGTGATTTAAATGATCAGCATACGACACCCCACACCCAGTTGATGCGCAAAAACACAGCAAAGTTTAACTGGTTCTGATAAAACGCATCGGATGACTAAACCACGCTTTCTTGATGTGGTCGTTTTCAATAGGGGGTTAAGATAGCTCTTCAATGGAGTACTCACCTTTTTATGAAAAGTGACAGTCTGGGTCACAGCAATGTCAAGAGTATCAGTTGTTAGTTTTTAAGATTGTAGTGCGGCCCAACAGAATATTTGCATTAGTATATTTGAATGCGCTCATTTTTATTTCGTTTAAAAATGTTTGTAACAATAACAACCCAAGACCGTCCTTCGTTTTTAGAACATGCTATTGATAACAATGCGGGGCCAAAACGGTCGCGCTCCATGAAATATTCTACAAAGTTGTATGGTTTAATATAAGTGAATCCAAGAAAATAATAAGGTTCTAAAAGTTGACAAAACAGGAGCCAAAGTTAGCCAGTTAACAATACCTGATGGTTATTACGGGTTTTGCTCACTAAAAGAAGCAATGAGTAACTTCGACATTACTCTTAAACTTAACAATGCAAATCTAAAAACAATGTTAACATTCAAGCCTGAAGAAGAAGGAGGTTACTATTTTGATAAAGAGCTAGCTAAAATGTTAGGCTTTGCAGCTAACAATTATAGATTTAGAGTTACACCAAACAAAACACTTATGAGTGAGAAAATCCGCTCGATCTTGCATTACATTCATTACTCTATGTTCATTTGGACGAGCTGAGCACTGATGAAAACTTATATGATGGAAGGCCCTCAACTGTTTTAAGAGCTCTTCCATCAGGGAAATCTGCATATTGCGATTATGAAATTATACAATTCCCTAATTTACAGTTTAAAAGATTAGTTTGTGGGAGGGTTGGATCATTTAATATAAAAATTGCAGACAAAGCGGGAAAGTTGTGAAATGTGATAACCTACACATTGTTTTGGAAATAAAATAATAAGTTGTTCTAAAAAATAATGTCGCGGGGCCAGAAGAATCAGGAGTTACATTAGCGCCTGTGAGGTGTATAACCTTAGAATTAAAAGACCTTGCAGACGTTGCGGACTTTGAACAGAACGGTGAGATAGGCGCTTTGTATGGTTTTGAGTACACTAAAGATGGTGATTATAAACGCAAAGAGGTTGGCGACAGCAAAAAGTTTCCTAAACTAGAACAACTGCGCAATCTAGAGGCAAATAATGTTGGCCAGTATGAATATAAAATAGTTCGAAAACCTGACCTCAAATGGCACTTAGAGACCATATTTAGAATGGGACATAAAATTTGAATTCATAAGCCCATTTACATATTTTAGCCGTCAAAAAAGTTTCAGAAAAGCATTCAACTCTGGCCCTTTACATGTAAGTCTTATGCCGGACGACAATAGTCGGAAAGAAATTGAAATAACGCCGTATGGGAAAAAACAGTACATCCTCCACAGAAAGAAACAGTTGTAAAAAAAGCTTCTACAAAATACAGTTCTTTCCAAGCAGAAAATTAGGAGACACGTTCACAATAATATTTGAAATTTCTGTCTTTAAAGATGTGGAGAGGGATGGGGTTGTGGGCGTTAGTGACGACCTTATAAAAGGAATTAATATTAGCTGGCAAAACTTAGACGTTAAACGCCTTACAGTTACCATCGTCGTTCTTCACAATGGTGAGGATATTAAGGTTATAACAACAAGCAACAAAATCACTGTTGACTTAAATAGAAAAAAATCTTACAGAACTGAATTGGATTAATCTTACACATTTAGGCCTTATAGGGTTTTATTATACTGAACAAGTTTTGACAGAGAGTATGATAAAAATAATAACTGGATTAGATTAAGTTCTGTTATAAAACTATGGAGCAGTTAAACTTTATGACAAAAACTCCTCATTGCTCATTGATTTGTGGGCAGACTGGTTGTGGAAAAACAATATTTATCCTCGACCTGTTACAAACAGTTTATCGTTATAATTTTGATCATATTGTAATTTTCTGCCCAACACTTAAATGGAACAAAGCATATCATGATAGAAGGTTTATATGGACAGATGATGACATATATTTAGTTGATCCTAGCAATAAACTGAGTGAGTGTTTAGAACAGTTTTATAGACTGTTTGAAGGAACGCAGACACAATTTATTAAAGATGACTGTTCGGCAGAAAGAGACATAGTTAAAAAGAGAAACACTTTATCAAAACTTGCTTTCAGTGGAAGACATCCGGGATAAGTGGTGGATTTTATCCCAAAAATATAACTCAGTTTTAAAAGACTTTAGAGAACAGTTAAAAGTTAGTGTTATTTCACATGAAAGACAGAGACTCATTTGAAGAATGTTTGCGTGAAAATGATTTATTGAAAACGATCAGGAAAAACCACAGGATTAAGAAAAAACTGAAATCTGAAAGTTTAGTAAATTAGTATTGAAAACGGATAACCCTACACAGTATGTTTGTTTGTAGATAATCGTTATTTTTTGGTTATTGAAGTCTTACTTGTCAGAGAACAGTAATATGCTGATTCTAGGTCACTTTCGCCCGAAAACTGGTTGAGGGGGAAAGTGGCCTAGAGTCGGCATATTACTGTTCTCTTTTTTTTTTAAACCTTACTCAGGGATGTTTTGGAAAAAATTTACGAAAATGTGAGGGAAAAAAAAACTGAGCATTTTTCTTGAGAAATTTTCGGGGATCGTGAAGAAATGTTCACAGTAGAGAATTATGTCTTGTGAAATTGACGGAAATGGAGGAGGGAGGGAGAGGGAAGGGGTGAGAAGAAACCCGAATGCATGCATTGTTTCTTGAGCAGTTTGCAAAATGTCACAAAATAAAAAGCCAGACACGAAGACTTGTTTCGTTGGTACGAATATGTTAAAAAAAATCGTTTGAAAATAAGAGAGAGAGGAGAGAGAGAGAGAGAGAGAGAGAGAGAGAGAAGAGAGAGAGAGGCCAAGCATTATTTCTTGTGAAACTGACAAAATTGTGAAAAAAAATCTTTTAAGCCTTTAAATAAGCATTGTTTCTCGATAAATTAGAGGGGGTGCTCTTATCTAAGCACTGATTCTTAAGAAATTGACGAAAATGTTAAAAATGACCATATCTAAGCATTGTTTTTCGAAAAAATTATGAAAAGAAAGAAAAGCCCATACCCAAGCAATGTTTCCTCACAAAAGTACGAAAAAATCTTTAATCCCCATATATATACAAGCATTATTTCATGACAAATTTACTCAAGAAAAATGTCAAAAATATCTATATTTAGACATGGAGAAGTGAAAAATTGCGAAAATGTAAAAAAAAAAAAAAAAAAGAAAAAAGAAAAATGCCCGCATTCAACTAATATTTCTCGAGAGAAAAAACAGAAAGTTTTTTTTTTCTTCCAAGCATTATTTCTCAAGAAATTTACGATAATGTGAAATATATATGAAAATGAATACATAAATGAAGAGCGAGAGAGAGAGAGAGAGAGAGAGAGAGAGAGAGAGAGAGAGAGAGAGAGAGAGATGATGCCCGTATCCAGACATTGTACCTCGAAATATTTACAAAAATTTCTCATAATGCCCAATGTTCAAAGGTGTATAAAAAAAATTTAAAAATTAAAAAAAAAATCCCGGACATAATGTGTAACATAAAAAAAAAAATTAAAATCCTGGATCCGCCTTGCCATCCTGATCCACATCAATGAATGGAATCGTCCTTGGGTCACATTCTATCTTTCCACCAAGTTTCGTTAAAATCAATTCAGGAGTTGGTGTGTATTCCTGCTGACAGACAGTTCATTCAGCTAACGTTAGTGGAAACTTACAAACCTCCTAGACGGGAGGTTGCAAAAGTTACTAACACCAATCTATTGCTGTACTCGTGCAGAAATATATACAATACCATCATCATCGAAATGTTCAGTAGCACCCAGCCTGTTATCTCTTTAAATCATTCATCGAGATAGGTTCAAACTTTCGTATTAAAACACCTCACTGCTTATGCGATGTCTTTTCCCTTCAAACATGGATTTGCATAGCTTTAATGAATAAACACCTCTCTCTCTCTGTCTGTCTGTCTGTCTGTCTCTCTCTCTGTCTCGCTCTCTCATATCAGTTCAAACCGTTTAAGTCTGTTTGAAACATGTCAAAAGCAAAGAATGATATATCAAAATCTGTTATGTTGTGTCTATACTGACACTGTCCGTGTTACACTCCCAGTACGACTTATTCGGGATACCCTTGGGCTGAAGTTCTGTTAAAACTTATCCTGCAAATGTCTCTCCATACAAGGGCCCGTGCCTGTTGACCCTTGAACCTCAGACTGATCCCAACCTGCTGCCCTTTGACCCCTTTCAGTTACATCAGTTGACCCCTGGTGACCTTTCAGTCGTCAGTGAGGATTACCTTGTGAGACAGGGTTTTCGGTATAGACTGGAGGAATGATTGAGAGTGTAATGACCAGAAGTGTACATGATCAGTGGACACACACACACACACACAACCAGATACTTGCATACCGGCACACACGCACGCGCAACATGCGAATGCAGTCGTTAAAAGCAAATGTTTCAGTCACAAATCTTTATTTTACAGCAATGAGAGACACAGACAGGCAGGTAGACAGACGGGGGTGGGGGGGGGGGGGGGGAGGAGAAATCTGGACTTCAGAGAGAGAGAGAGAGGAATGCGGAGCGGATGGGAGGGGCAATTGATTGACTAATAATGTGTACGGGGAAAAAAGAAGCATATTGAAGCCACCCCCCCCCCCCCTCCTCCTTTCCACCCCCTCTCCGCCCCGCTTCG
>CM031607.1:56978518-57043518 GCA_018398815.1 Conus ventricosus | reverse complement strand
CCTGTACTGTACTCGACGACTGCTGATGGTGAAAACAGAGAGAGAGAGAGAGAGAGAGAGAGAGAGAGAATTATTTTCGAAGATAATATGCGTTTTTGTTTAACATCCGGTTCACGCTCTTCATGGAGCAAAATGTCTATGCTACCTTGTACCAAATAAGATATAATAAAAAAAAAATAAAAAAAGAAAGAAAGAAAAGGAAACAGACCAAAAAAAAGCACCTGCGCAGAAGAGAGAGAGAGAGAGAGAGAGAGAGACTTACGAGTGACGTTAGACGGCGGGGAAAAAAACGCTGGTCGCCAACTCAACGACGATGTGTGGAGAGCGCGCGGGAGGCGACACGACTGTGTTGACAGGCAGATTTAGATGACCGAGATCGACAACAGCTAAGATTGACATCGGCTGAGACTGGCAACGGCTCTTACCTCTCGATAATACCGTCGGTCGTCCTGAACTTTGAGGGTCGGTGTGTTCCGCTGGCGCACGTGTCTGGAGATTACGGGAGCTGAGAAAAGACCTACTACCATGGGCGGATCGGATCCTACGAGAGAATATACGAGTCTGCCACTAGGGCAGCATATGAGCTTCCAAAGATAGCAGTTTCTGTTTTACCATGAAACCCGTGAGAGTTGTTGATTTCACAGAAGAAAACGAGTTGTTATCCAGTGATAACAGCGAATTCTCACGTGAAAACAGTTTCTTTCATTTCAAGTTTCCACGTGATAATTCGCTCTCTTCGATTGTTAATGGGCAAACAAAAAATACATTTTCCAGCGCTAATTAATGGTTTAACTCGACAATTAGCAAATGGAATCAGATTTTTTTTCAGTTGGCTGTGTTTGCAGCAACTCTATGTTACACTCATAACATCTGAATTATTTACCGAGTCTGAACAGTCATAATTAACATTTTCCCGTGAAAAGCAGTAAAATGGCCTTTTGAACCTAGAAAGCGTAAGGAGAGCAGGGAGGGGGGGGGGGGGGGGGCAGGGAGAGAAGAGGTAAGGAGAGGGTGGAAGGAGTGAGGTGGGGATGGGGGTGGGGCGACTTGGAGAAGAGATGGGCGAGGAAACACGGGAATTGGGGGGGGGGGGGGGGGGGGGAGCGCAAGAGTTTGGAAAGGGGGGGGGGGGGGGGGGAACTTGCAACTCAGCAGTGGAAAGAGATGGAAGTGTAACCGTGAGGGAGGGAGCGGGCTTTTGGGAGAGGATGGGGGGGGGTTAAAGGGGGGGGGGGTGGGGGCAGGACGGGGGTTTTTGAAGCGGAGGGGCAGCGTTTTTCCCAAAAAAATCAAATCGTTTTAAAAAGGGTATGTAAAAATGGGGGGCAAAATTTCACGTTTCCCGGCGCTCTTGGAAATTTTTAAATTTCCCTTAGAATCGTCACCGCTTCCTGCTTGGGCCTGTGAAGTGGGGATTCCCCCCAGAACTCGGGTTTTTGGGGGTGAATGAATTAAAAAGCCTATTGTTCAAAAAAGAAAGCCCCCTGTTGGGAGGAAGGGGCCCGAGGAGGGGGTTTGTGTGGGGGGGGGGGGTTGGGGGGGGAGATAATCGATTGGGGGGAAAAACGAGGGGCGGGTATTTAGGGGGGACGTTGGGTTGGGGGGCAGGGGGAAAAAATTTCTCTTCCCCTCTCTCTCTCTTTAAAACAGTCTCACATGTATGCGGGCAGGATAGGGATTTTTTGATTTGTTTTTTTGGGTTTGTTTTGGTTTGGGGGTTTTTTTTTCTGCTTTTTTTTTTTGGGAAGGGGAAACGAGGGAGGGACAGGTCTTTTTTGTCCCAAAACCCGTTGTAAAGCGGATTTGGAACTGAAAAAACGCTTTTCTTTTTTTTTTTTCCCCTTCTTTTTGTTTTTTTTCTTTTTCATTTTTTTTTTTGCCCATAATTTCAAGGGGGGAGGAGGGAGAAGGGAAAACAAAAAAAAAATAAAAAGGAAAAAGAACATTCAAAATTTTGAAAAAATTTAAAACTAGTTGGGGGATTTGAATTTTCGGGGGAAAGAGGGGCTCGAGTGTATCCCGGATGGGGTTTTGGGCGAGAGTGGTGGTGGCGGTTTTGGGGGGAGGGTGGGGGGGGGAGGGGGGGGCTCTTTTCTTCTTTTTTTTTTCCACAAAGGGAAAACACGGGCCGTCCTTCGTAGAGGGTTTTTCGAAATGACGCCGCTAAATCACGGTTAACTTTGGGTATTTAGAATTTGTCTCATACGGAAATTTGATCTGTCCGTCGGGGTTGAAGCCGTTGCCCCCTTCATTAAAGGCCCGCTTTTTTAGGCCCGTATTGAGTGCCAACGTTAAGGAGGAAGGAAAGACTAACTAGGGTTTGGTTTTTTTAAACAAGCCCGGGGGCCTAGGACAGGGGTGTGTGTTTTTTGTGTGTGTGTGTTTTGATTTCTCTTTTCTCTCTCTCTTCTCTTTTTCTTCTCCGCTCTCTCTTTTTGTTTTTTTTTGTGTGTTGTGTGTGTGTGTGTGTGTGTGTGTGTGTGGGTGGGGGGTTGTGCGCGGGGGCGCGCGGTGTTTGTGTTGTACGCCGCTTTTTGGGGTGTGAGAGGTTGATTTTTTAAATTTTTGGGATTGTCTTTGTTTTTCCCGTCTGGTGTTCTTTTCACTCTTTGATAGTTAAATTTAGTTTTGAAGTCAAAAATTTTTATCTTTATTTTTTTTATTATCGAGGGGCAAGATTGAAAAAAGGGTGTATTGTGCTTATTTTTCCCCCTTTCTTATAAAAAGATTCGTTTTTCGTTCGTTTTTCTCTCTCTCTTTTTCTTCTCTCTCTCTCTCTCTTCTCCCCCCCTCTCTCTCTCTCTTTTTTTGATATTTTTTCGCAGATCAAAAAAACCGCACCATTCTATCTATTGTGTATGACCCTTATGTATCTCTCTCTCCTCTCTTTTCTTTCTCTCTATATTTTTATATATATATTTTAAATTTATTTATACTGGGGCGGCGCCTGGCGTTGCCGGGTTATGAAAAATTCTTTCCCCGATATTGGTTCTAATTTTCAAGAATTAGCCCTGTCCCTGGGGAAATGTCAAAACCCGCTTTTTAAAGAAAAGGGCTGGGAAAAAAAAGATGTTTTTTTAAAAACGTTATAGATTTTTTTAAGGGTTTTTTTAACGGTTTTTTTTTTTAGAGATTAGCCAAAAAACTACCTGGGTTAAAGGTAACTGCCAAATTTTTTTTTAAAGGGGTTTGGACCCGTTTTTGAGTTTTTGCTTTACCACCACAGACGGGAAATTTATAAAATTTCGCCTTTGTAAAAAGGGAAACGCGAAACGATTCAACAAAGCGACCCAAAAGGCTAGTTTGAAAGGGGCCATAGGGCCTGGACGGGGACATTTTCAATGTCACATTTCCCTTTGTTTGGTGCCCGGTACGTGCAAAAGCATGCTAGTCGATAAAAACACTCACGAGGGAGTGTACCCGGAGAGGGGAAAGTGGGGAAAAGGGGAACGAAGAGACACAAAGTGAAGAAAAGAGAAGAGAAGAGAAAGAGAGAAAGAGAAAACAGGGAGGAGCCCCCCCCCCCAAAGGGGGGGAGAGAGAGAGGGGGGGGGAGAGACAGAGAGAGGGGGAGGAGAGGGGGGGAAAAGAGAAGAGAGGGGGGGAGAGAGAGGGGGGGGAAAAGAGACAGAGAGAGGGGGAGAGAAGAGGGGGGGAGAAAAACAGGAGAGGGGGGGGGAGAGAGGGGGGAAAAGGAAAAGGGAGAGGGGGGGAGAGAGGGGGGGGAAAAGAGCAGAGGAGGGGGAGGGGAGAGAAAAAGGGTCTGAAGGGGAAAAGGGACAGGACAAAAATAAACTCTTTTTGGGGATTTGGGAATTGGTTCTGAAAAGGCCAAAAAGGATCTGCTTTTAAACAGCCAGAACGGGAAGGGGGATAGTGCTTGCTGTTTCCAATATTGGTTTGACGCCCTGCGTTGTTGATCCCAAATGGGGCAGCGGTTTGGCTTGGAGACCCCTAAGCGCTCCCGGGAAAAGTTGGTGGAATTCTGTTTCCCTTGCGGACAATTTCTTTTTGGGGGTTTTTCACGGCTTTTTGGTCGGGGGTTGTTTTTTTAAATGCTGCGTTTCAAGTATCCCCTGATTTTTCCCAATGGGTTTTTAAGTCGGACGGGCAAGCTGGAAACCTTTGGGGGAATTTGTTTCCCGTCTTTAGAAATTTTTTGGGGTGGTTGTCCCAGCATGGGGCCCGGGCATTTTTCAGGGTTGAAACTCGTGAGCCGGGTTTTTTTGGGGAAAAAAGGGGAGGGGACAACTGGCTGCGCACTGAGGGGATGTAACGGGGCTGAAATTAAACCCCCCCTCCCCGATCGTGCAGCTAAAAAAAAAGGGGGGCCTACAAGCTGTTGACCGTACAGGCCCCCCCAAATCTTGACGTTGGTCCCCCCCCCCCCCCAAAATTGTGTTTTTTTGATGTGAGGGCTTTTAAAGCGTGACCCCTTTGGGCTCCAGCCCCGATCTTTGGTTATAAACCCTTGTAAAGGGAAGACTCGGCATTCGTCATAAACCCCATTTTAATTCCTTCGGCTGCCCGGGTTGGGTTTGTTGTTTGGCCCAGTTCTGCCGAGGGATTTCTGGTTGTGCATTTAAAATTCGAACCCCGATATGGGCGGCGAAAAAAAGGTGGTTTCGACGCAGCAGACGAATTTTTGTGGGTGGCAAAGTGTTGTTGTCCCTTTCCCGTGGGGGAACGCTTTGGGTTAGGGGTCTTTCCTAAATGGGCACCACTGTTTTTTTTTTGTGTCCGTGCGGTAAAGTTTTGTGGTGGCCTGCTCGTGGAGCGTTGCTGTGGAGCCAGTCCCAAAATAGCTTTTCCCTCGCGAAAAAATTTTCGAGTGGTGGACATTAAAGTTTGGCTGCGATCCCTGGGCTGGACCCTGGTAAAATACCAATGGCCCGTTCTCTGTTTTTTTCGTGGGCGCGGCTTTCTTGTTTTTTTCCCTGTGTGTTGCCCCTTTGATGCGCCCCTTTTTTTAAACCCATTTAGTTTGGAGAGGGTGAGCTTTTATTCTGAGCAGGAGATCTTTTTCACGGGTTGTGTTTTTTGGCAATTTTGTAGAAGTTTTGAAAAAACTGTTTAGCATTTCCCCAGGGGCCCTCACAAAACACACTGCCCACCCCCCCGAATTGATAAAAAGGGAAAAGAAAAAAGGGAAAACCAGTCTTCAGATCCCCTGCCCCACCCCCCCAGACCCCCAAAATTTTGTCTTTTTCCCAAAAAGCGCCCAGAAAAGGTTTGTTTTTCGCGTTTTTTTTGGAAAAAGGGGCTTTAGTATAGAAGGGGCCCCCGGCATTCCCCGGGAAAATGAAACTTCTTTCCCCCGATACTCAGTGACGGAAAACATGTTTTAAAATTGTTAGATCTGTTTATAAAAAAACTTTTTTAAAACTGCCAAAAAACGGTTCTTATTTTCAAAAAGGTGTTTGTTTTTCCTTTTGCAATGTCACAACCGCTATTTGAAAAAAAGCATGGGAAAAAGATGTTTTTAAACGTTATAGCTTTTTTTTAAACGGTTTTTAACGGTTTTATTTTTTTTTGGGAATTTAGCCAAAAAACCCCACCCTGGGCACCCAGCGAAACTCCCAAATTTCATTACAATGGGTTTGAGCCTTTTTTGAGTCTTTTGGGGAAACCCACAGAGACGATTTCCCTTTTATTTTTTGATTATGTAGGGTATGACCACACACCCAAACCCCACACAAACACACACAACACACAAAACCCCCGGATCCCCTGTTACCGGGGGGCTGCATTATTATAGAAAATACTTTTAAAACAATGATTTGAGGAAAAAGGTTTTGGGTTAAAGACTGAATCAACAACAAAAAAAAAGGGAGTATCAAGTCTCGTCTTTAAAAAGGGAAATTTATCGCACCCTAAGAAACATTTAAAGGCTTTGCAGCGAGTGGGAACACGATTCAAAGGGGTAAATGGAAAAAAGCGGGTTTGTAAGAAAGGGGTTTAACAAAGGGAGTAATACGGGGACACTGGGATGATCCGGCAAAAAAATAACGGGTTGGGAAAAAACTGTACTTTTAGCAAAAACAGTTGACTTACGTGTGAAGCTTTTGGGTTTTCAAAAACTGTTTTTACGGTTTTTTTAAAAGTATGAATTTGAGAGAAATTAAAAAGATTTTGGTTTTATTTTGTTTTGGGGAAAAGTGCCCCAAATACAAAAAAATATGAATTTGTTTGGGAAAATTAAGAGTTTTTTGGGTTTTGTAGTTTATGGGAAAGTAAAAAGTACATTAAAAGTAGGGAACTTTGATAGAAATTAAAAGATATTTGGTGGGGCGCTTATGAGGAAGTAGAACACTGTACCGAGGGAAAAAACCCCGGGAAAAAAATTTGGGGAAAGCCAGGTTTTCCAATGTTTTTAATATCACAAAAAAAAAGGGTTTTGTTTACTTTTTTTTTTGAAAAATTAAAGTTCGTTGTTGGCCTGCGTTTGTTTTCCCCCCCACTTTTTGATTTTTTTCGTTTTTTGTATTTTGTCGGCCCTTTTATTCAATTTTTAAAGGCTGTGCCGTCTTGAAAAAAAAGTTACTCTGTGTTAGGTTTCCTTATGGGAGAAAAAACATCCCCCACTTGTTTACTTTTTATCGTTTATTTTTCCCTACCTCTTTTTCTTTTCCCGATTTTTTTTTTCGGGGGTTGGATCGGAGGAGTTATCAGTTCGTAAAAATTTTGAAAAAAAAAGGGGGGTTTTTAAAACGTAAGAAAAAATTTATGGCGTTTTTTAAAAAATTTAGGGGATGTATGGAAATTTAATGAGGTGTGGCAGATTTCATTCGCAGAAGTATCTATTTGTTAAGTACTAAAGGGAAAGTACTGGTGTGCTGGAGCCACCCAAAACTGTGCGGTTTGTTTAAATGGGGTTGTAAAAGGGGCGCCAGACCACGCTTGGTCATTTAATTTTGGGAAACCCAAAACAATAGGGGAAAGTCGGTTGACGGGGGCCCGTGACCTTATTTCTGCGGGAACGGAAATGGTTCCCAAATTTTTTAAATAAAAAATCGCAACTTTTTTTGCCTTTAGGGTTTTTGACTTATGTAAAATGCTAGGGTCAGATGGGGTTTGAAAAAACTTGAAAGTTGAGTGGTGTAAAAGGTTGGGGATTTTTTAAATTTTTTTTTTTTAAACAAGGTTAATACTCTGGCGATGAAAAAAAATTTAAAAAAAAACCCCCCCCCCCCGAACTGAAATGAAAAAGAAAACCCCAACACTTTCTGCAAGAGATGTCAGTTTGTTCTGTTTTTTTGGGAATGGATTTCCAAACGTTTTGTTTTATATTGATAAAATATACATATATATATATATATATTATATTATTATATATATATATAATATAAAATACCTAGCAGGGCACCTGGCGTTGCCCGGGATATGAACATTCTTTTGCGATACTCGTCTAATTTCAAAAGTAGTCCTGTTACCTGTGCAATGTCACAACCGCTTTTTTAAAAGAAAACAATAGGAAAAAGATGTCTTTTAAAACCGTTATAAGCAGTTTTTTAACGTTTTTAACGTTTTATTATTTTAAGATTAGCCAAAACCATCCTGGGGTCACAACAGACGTAACTGCCAAATTTCTTTACAATCGGTTGACCCGTTTTTGATCTATAGCGTACACAACACACAGACAGAATTATATATTACACCCTTTTGTCAAAAGAAACGCGAAACGATCTCCAACGAAGCGACCCAAAAGGCTAGTTTGAAAGGGAACCCATAGCTGACCTGACGGCAGACAGTTCAATGTCACATTTCCCGTTTTTGGGTGTCTGCGTACGTGCAAAGCATGCATAGTCGGTAAAAACACTCCACGCATGAGTGTATCCGGAGAAGAAAGTGACAGAAAGAGGGACGAAGAGACACAAAGTGAGAGAGAGAGAGAGACAAGAAAGAGAACAGAGAGAGAGACAGAGAGAGGGGGAGAGAGAGAGGGGGAGAGAGACAGAGAGAGGGGGAAAGAGACAGAGAGAGGGGGAGAGAGAGAGGTGGAAAGAGCCCAGAGAGAGGGGAGAGAGAAAAGGGGAGAGAGACAGAGAGAGGGGGAAAGAGAGAGAGGGGGGAAAGAGACAGAGAGAGGGGAGAGAGAGAGGGGGAAAGAGACAGAGAGAGGGGAGAGAGAGAGAGGTCTGAAGAGAGAAGGGACATGACAGAAATCAACTCGGGATTTCGAATTGGTCCTGAAAAGGACCGAGGTAACAGCAAACGGACATGGATAGTGCATGCTGTCAATATCTGGTTTGACGCCCGCGTTGTTATGACCAATGGGCAGCGGTTTCGGCATGGAGACCACAAGCCGCTGCAGGAAAGCTGGGGAATTCTTTTCCCACTGTCGGACAATTTCTTTTTGGGAGTTCGACGGCGTTCCTGGTCGGGGGGGGTTGTTTGTTAATGCTGCGCTTCAAGTATGCCCAGACTTGTTCCATGGGATTTAAGTCTGGACTGCAAGCTGGCCAAACCATTGTGGGAATTTGAATTCCGTCGTAGAAAATTTTTGCGTGGCTTGTGCACATGTGGGCCGGGCATTGTCATGTTGAAACTCGTGAGCCTGTTTTCTTTTGGGAAGAAAGGGACGACCCAAATGGCTGCAGCACCTGAATTTAAAGTAACGTGCTGCATTCACCCCTCCTCCCCGACCTCGCGCAGCTGAAAAAAAAACCGGGCCTACAAGCTGTTGACCGTACAGGCCACCCCACATCATAACTGATGGTCCACCCCAAAATTGTGTTCCTTGATGCCCGTTACGGGCATTAAAGCGCTGACCCCGTGGTCTCCAGACCCGATCATTGTAATCAACCTTGTCAACGCAGACTCGGCATTCGTCACTGAACAGCACTTCATTCCATTCTGCTGCCCAGTTCGCGTGTTGATTGGCCCAGTTCTGCCGATGGAGTCTGTGTTGTGCAGTCAATCTCGAATCCCGATATGGACGGCGACAAAAAAGGTGGTTTCGACGCAGCAGACGAATTATTGTCGATGGCGACGTGTTGTTGTGCTGGCAGTGGTGGAAGCGCTTTGGTAGGGGTCATTCCTAAATGAGCGCACCACCTGTCTCTGTGTCCGTGCGGTCAACGCTTGTGGTCGGCCTGCTCGTGGAGCGTCTGCTGTGGAGCCAGTCACCAGATAGCGGTTTCCTCAGTCGATAAATTGTCGAGTGGTGGACATTCAGTCTGGCTGCGATCACCTGGGCTGACGAGCCTGCGTACAACATACCAATGGCCCGTTCTCTGTCATTTTTCGTGAGACGCGGCATCTTGCTTTTTTACCTGTGTGTTGCACCTTTGATGCGCTCCTGTTTTTCAACCCATTTCAGTTTGGAGATGTGAGCAGTATTCTGAGCAGGAGCATCTTTTTCACGGGTTGTGTCTTGGCTACAGTGTAGAAGCTTGAACAACCGCAATAGCAGTTCCCACGTGCCTCACTAACCACACTGACCGCAGCCGAATCTGATGAAAACGAAAGCACATAAAGAAACCAGTCTTCAGCATGCCTGACCCACAGACCCAGACTCCACACTATAGTCTGTTTCCAGAAGCGACAGTAAAGGATTGTTTTTCGCGTTTCTTTCGACAAAGGCTATAGATACTAGCAGGGGCACCCGCATTGCCCGGGATATGAACATTCTTTGCGATACTCACGTGACGGCAAACATGTATTAATTGTTAGATCTGTTTATAAATAACGTTTTTTAAACTGCCAAATAACGTTCTAATTTTCAAGAAGTAGTCCTGTACCTGTGCAATGTCACAACCGCTATTTGAAGAAAAGCATAGGAAAAAGATGTCTTTTAAACCGTTTATAGCAGTTTTTAAACGGTTTTTAACGGTTTTATTTTTTTAGAGATTAGCCTAAAACCATCCTCGGGTCACAACAGACGTAACTGCCAAATTTCATTACAATCGGTTGAGCCGTTTTTGAGTCTATAGCGTACACACACAGAGACAGAATTTGCCATTTATATATTAGATATATGTATGTATGCACAACACACACACACACACACACACACACACACACACACACACACACACACAACGCCCTGATCACCTGTTACCAGGTGTCTGCATTATCTATAGACAATACGTTGAACAATGATCTTGAGGAATAAGGTTTAGGGATAAGACTGAATCAAAAACAGCTAACAGGAGTATCAAGTCTCATCGCTGAAAAGGAAATATACAGACAGCTAAGAAACATTTAAGGCTTTGCAGCAAGCTAGGTAACACGATTCGAAGGGTGAATGAGAACAAAGCAGTTTGTAACGTATGGGGTAACGAATGGAGTACTACAGGACACTGGAGACAGATCACGTCAAAGAATAACACGGGTTAGACAACTGTACTTTTAGCAAGCACAGACTGACTTACGCTGTGAAGCTATTGAATTCTAAAACTGTTTTTAAGTACATAAAAAGTATTAACTTTGAGAGTAATTAAAAGATACTGTGTTATGTAGCTTATGAGGAAGTAGAACAATACATAAAAAGTATGAACTTTGATAGAAATTAAGAGATATTCTGGTATGTAGTTTATGAGGAAGTAGAACAGTACATTAAAAGTATGAACTTTGATAGTAATTAAAGATATTCTGGTGTGCAGCTTTTGAGGAAGTAGAACACACAGATACCGACGGGAAAAACCCGGAGAAATGAATTCGGAGCCATGTTTTTCCAATCGTAACATATCACAACCAACAAGGTTTGTTTACTTTTTTTTCTGAAAATTAAAGTTCAGTTGTTGGCCTGCGCTTGTTTTCCCCCCCACTATTAGATTGTTCGTCTATGTATTTGTCTGACTTTATTCAAGTTTAAAAGGCTGTGCCAGTCTTGAATAAAAGTTACTCTGTGTTAGGTTTCCTTATGGGAGCAAAACATACCCCACTTGTTTACTGTTTATCGTTTACTGTTCCCTACCTCATTTCATTTCCGATTTTTTTTTTTCAGAGCTTGGATCGAGAGAGATGTCTATCAGATCAGTAACTAATTAGACAAAAAAAATGGGAGGTTTTAACGTCAAGAAAAAAGTATGGCGTTCATACAAACTATGACTCGTATGGTAAGTTAATGAGGATGTGGCAGATTTCATTCGCAGAAGTATCTACTTCTGTTAAGTACTAAATGAAAGTACTGGTGTGCTGGAGACCAGCCCAAACAGTGCAGGTGATAACATCGGTTGTACAAGGCGCCAGACCACGACTTGGTCACTAATGTCTGGAACCAATACAATACTGCGAATGTCAGTTGACAGGGAACCAGTGAACCTTATTTCTGCAGACAGGAACAAGGTTGCCAAACTTTTATAAAGATCGCAACTTTGTGTACCTTTAGGGTATTTGACTTATGTAAAAATGCATATGTCAGATGTGGGTTTGAAAGAACTAGATAAGTTGAGTGAGTGTAAAAGGTTGGGGATTTTTTATTTTTTTTATTAAACAAGTGTCTAATATCATCTGGCGATGAAAAGACATTAAACAAACCTCTGAACTGAACTGAACAAGAAAACATCCAACACTTTCTGCAAGAGATGTCAGTTTGTTCTGTTTATTTGAATGGATTTCCAAACAGCTCTCAGTAAAAATGTATGTTGGCTGAAGGACTCTGTTTTAATGAACATTTGGTAATATTTGGTTGTGGAAAAAAATTATTAGAACTGATGATGTTAATAATAATTTATTGATAAGTATTATTATACAGTGTACTATGTGAAAGAGACTGCGTATTTTTTGGGGTACTGACTTGCATTATGAACTTAAAATACAAACAAACAAAAAAACAGCCACCTTACAAATAAATGATCACAAACTTTATCATGTTCGGAACATTTACAAACAACTGTGTGCAGAGATGTAAAAAATATTAATAAAAATCTGCTGTTACTTTGTCAATTTCTAGTCCAGTGCTTTTTAAGTTATTCTTCTGAAAGGACTATTTTGCGATCTTGCGTTGTCCCTTCGATGATTTCGATGCTGAGGACTTGAAGACTTCGAAAGCTTCGTGCATACTGATCCCCCCCCCCCCCTCCCCACTTCCCTACTCTCTCTCTCTCTCTCTCTCTCTCTCTCTCTCTCTGTCTCCTTTCTCTCTCCTTCTCTCTCTCTCCTCTCTCTCTCTCTCTCTCTCTTCTCTCTCTCTCTCTCTCTCTCTGTTGTACATTGCTCGAGTGTGCGATGATTGGTTTCTTTCTCTTAATTGGCTTTTCATACATTACAATATCAAATATACCAGTTTTTGTATTTTCTTTCTAGTTCCCTTTATTTGGGGCCGGATGTAAACAAAAGCCAACTTATGCTTATTCTGTTACATTTTTTCCCACTTAAAACATCTCCTCTCTCTCTCTTCTCTCTCTCTCTCTCTCTCTCTCTCTCTCTCTCTCTCTCTCTCCTCTCTCTCTCTCTCTCTCTCTCTCTTTCTCTCTGTTTTGAAGGTTATTAGTCACACTGATTGGGGTGCAGACAAGCGAACTTTGTTGCGATTGTATCGGGCTTTGGTGAGACCAAAGCTAGATTATGGGTGTGTGGTATATGGTTCTGCACGAAAGTCTTACTTCAAAGCTCTTGATCCAATTCATCATCAAGGACTGCGAATTGCTCTGGGAGCACTTCGCACATCTCCAAAAGAGAGTTTGTATGTTGAATCTGGTGAACCCCCTCTGGAGCTAAGGAGGTTGTGTCTTTCCATGAATTACTACCTTAAACTGAGGGCTAATCCAGAAAACCCTGCCTATGATATTGTCATGAACCCGCCTTTTAGAGCCAAATATGACTTAAAGCCAAATGAGATTCCTCCACTGGGTATTCGTATTTTGCCCCACTTCGGGGCAGCTGGTATTGACCTTGATGCTGTTGATGACGGTCCATTACAGACTGATTTACCTCCCTGGAAAGTCGCCAATCCAGAGATTAATTTATATTTAACTCAATTTCGAAAGGAGGTCACCTCGAGTGCTGCATATAAACAACTTTATCTTGGGCAATGTGAACTTTATAAAGATTTTATCAAGATTTTTACTGATGGTTCTAAAAAAGGTGAGAGGGCTGCAGCTGCCATTGTGTGTGATAACAATTTTCAGGAGCCTACTTTGTTAAGATTGCGGGATTGGTCGTCTGTTTATACTGCTGAACTGAAGGCTTTAAATCTGGCCCTCAGTGCGGTGTCCAGGTCAGATTAGAATGATTTCCTTATTTTATCAGATTCATTGTCGGCATTGTCGGCTTTATCGACAAGAGAAGTGTCACATCCAGTTTTGGCTGATATTCATGATCTTCATACTCAGCTTGTCTCTTCGGGAAAGCATATAGTTTTCTTGTGGGTCCCCAGCCACATGGGAATCTATGGTAACTCAGTGGTGGACAAACAGCCAAACAAGCCCTCGGTGCAAGTCTTTCCAGGAGGCCTATGCAGTTTGTTCCTCACTCTGATTTACGTCATAAATCTAGTTTGTATTGTCGTGAACTTTGGCAGAGTGAATGGTGTAATCAAATTCATAATAAATTGTTTAAAATTTGCCCAGATTTAACCAATCCTTTCCCATCGGTGGGACGTAACCGTAAAGAGGAATCGGTGTTGTCACGGTTACATATTGGGCACAGCTATATAACGCACAGTTGGATATTCAGAAGGGAAGACCCCCCATGGTGTGTTGCGTGTGACAGCTTGTTCAGTGTTAATCATTTTTGACTGAATGTGCTGATTTGATGTGTATCAGAGAGAAGTTCTTTTCCACCAGTGATTTATCAGTTCTTTTTCGTGAGATTTCAGTAGATCTTATTTTTTCTTTTTTGAAAGAGGTAAACTTATTTTATAAATATAGTGTTTTAATAATGTATACAGGTGTCGTCGGAGTTGAACAGATAATTGTGCTTTTGTCCTCATAAATTTTAAGCGATTTGTTAATACTAGTGTGGGTATTTGTATTTAGAGACTTAGATATGATAGCTGAGGTCCTGATTTGGCTCCTAGTAGTCCGCTGGACCCTATAAACACTAACTAACTAACTAACTAACTCTCTCTTTCTCTCTCTCTTTTCCTTCTTACATGTACCAAAGTTCCAAAACCTATGCGTGCTATTCATCGTTACAGGAAAAAAAATGGTCTTATTTGCCATTTGTTGTACTCAGGAAACGGCGTTGACGCTTCTTGTATATGTTTTGAAAATTGAAAAAAAAAAAAAAAAAAAAAGAGAGAGAGAGAAAATAAAGTCAAAGGGTAACTAACAAGAACGTTAAAGAGCGCTCTTGAAAAACGAGTCACCAGGAGACTAAAGAGAACTGACAGCCCTTTGCCTAAAAACATGTCGACAGCAACTGCTAAAGATTTCAGCCACTTGGACTCAATCGATTCAAAATGCCGCCACTAAGTATGTGTGGTTTCCATAGAGATCACCAACCAACATGAAACCAAATAAATTTTGCAGCTCTAGCGAATATTCAAAGAATGTGGCAAAGAACGAAGAGAAACGTAGGTCAAAATAAAAATAACAAAAAAGTAACAGAGCATACAGAACAAAGGAAAACGCAGAGAAATCGAGGGGTGGGGACGTATAGAAGCTAAGGCAGCTTGAGAAACTGACGAGAAAAGTCGGGAAGAGAAAATTATGGAAACATGGGGGAAAGTCGGAAAACGCAGCGAGTAGCAGCGTGAAATTGTTTGACATGAAAGACACCTCGATACCTGTTCCATGCCTATACCTAATGGAATTGTTTGACATGAAAGACACCTGACCCCTGTTCCATGACTATACCTATTGGAATTGTTTGACATGAAAGACACCTCGACACCTGTTCCATCACTATACCTATTGAATTGTTTGACATGAAAGACACCTGACCCCTGTTCCATGACTATACCTATTGGAATTGTTTGACATGAAAGACACCTCGACCCCTGGTCCATCACTATACCTATTGGAATTGTTTGACATGAAAGACACCTCGACCCCTGTTCCAAAAGACGCCGGAACGGGTCAAGAGCCTGGCGGATACACCTGGAATGGATCAAGAGCCTGAGGAAGGATGACAAGCCTCGGAACTGGATTCAAGAGCCTGGACGGGGATACGACTGGTCGGGAATGGATCAAGAGGGACCGATGGACAAGAGCTGGATACGTCGGGAAGGATCACAGAGCCTCGGGGCATACTGACGGGAATGGATCAAGAGCCTGGAGATACGTCGGGAATGGATCAAGAGCCTGGGGGATACGTCGGGAATGGATCAAGAGCCTGGAACGGATGACAGCGAACGGAATGGAGCAAGAGCCTGGGGGATACGTCGGGAAAGGATCAAGACCTGGGGATACGTCGGGAATGGAGCAAGAGCCTAGGGGATACGTCAGGAATGCACCAAGAGCCTGGGATACGTCGGGAATGGAGCCAAGAGCCTGGGGATACACCGGCATAGGAGCAAGAGCCTGGCGAGACGCCAGGAACAGGACGACAGCGGACGCCAGAACAGGACGACAGCCCATAAAGACCCGGAACAGGACGACAGCCCATAAGAGACGCCAGGAACAGGACGACAGCCCATAAGAGACGCTAGGAACAGGACGACAGCCCATAAGAGACGCCGGGAACAGGACGACAGCCCAACCTAAGAGACGCCGGGAACAGGACGACAGCCCCATAAGAGACGCCAGGAACAGGACGACAGCCCATAAGAGACGCTAGGAACAGGACGGCAGCCCATAAGAGACGCTAGGAACAGGACGACAGCCCATAAGAGACGCCGGGAACAGGACGACAGCCCATAAGAGACGCCAGGAACAGGACGACAGCCCATGGGAGACGCCAGAAACAGGATGACAGCCTATAAAAGACGCCAGGAACAGGACGACAGCCCATAAGAGACGCCGGGAACAGGACGACAGCCCTAGGGTAATGGTCCAGAGTAGAGACCACATCACACACACACACACACACACACACACACACACACACACACACACACACATAAGATGGCAGAACAATAGAGGTACAGATGAGAGTCATGGACAGACCAATCACAACAATACAAAGTGGAATCCTTTTTAAAAAGAAACATTTCTGGCAGTTCTGCAGCACCTGATTGAAGTGCGTTCTGACATGTTTCATCCTTTACAAACATCCTAATCCGTCCCAAATACACCTAGATTCTCGAGAGGGATTGGATGGTATAAGTATTGGAAGAGGAGGAACTATTGGTGGCAGGTAATAGAGGGAGGAGGGGGGTATTTTTTACCTGCAAAGAAACCTTAATAAATTCATGGTTTAAAAACGATCCTTGTAAAATAGCAACTTACAATACAACTTGTTAACTAGTTACTTTGGGCATTACTGTGATCACATGTGCATTTTTACATAGATCTCACCACACACTGTCCAACAGAGACCCAGAACTCAATGATCTGTCCTCATCTCTCGCCTCCCTCTGCGCAAGTCACACAGTCACCCTGCAGTGGATTCCCTCCCACTGCAACGTGCTCGGCAATGAGACTGCTGACTCCTTGGCAAAGGAGGGCACTACAAAGGAGCAGATGGACAGATCTACCAGCTACACCGAATCCAGGACCATCATCAAGGCCAAGCTGAAGAACAAGTGGAAGCAGCAGCATCCACGCCACAACAGAGCAGACCCGTACTACCTGCTGACTCGACGAGAGCAGGTAGTCATCTTCAGGCTCAGGACAGGCCACAACCGCCTGAAACACCACCTATTTTCTAAACTCCGCATCGGCAACACAGAGCAGTGCCCCTGCAGAACAGGCAGCCAGACAACAGAACATCTGCTGCAGTCCTGCCCGCTCCACCAAGCGCTTCGAGAGAAAACCTGGCCCGACCCAATACCAGTGGCCCGGAAGCTCTACGGAGGACTGGAGGACCTGCGACGTACTGCCACCTTTGTCGAGGAGATGGGGGAATCCATCTAAAGACATGACGAATGCGACAACAACAACCACACACTGTATCAGATAGCACTCCCAGCTGGCCAAACTAAACCACTTTAAATCATTGGAAAGATGACTGGTTGTTGTTGTTGTCGTTGAAGTGCAACAACAGGCCCCTTTCAGACACAGACATTCTGTTGAGGGAGCTAGAAGCAATCAGCTGACACGACAATAACATGAGAGTCTGTTAACTTCCTTTATATTGAGCTAGAAGCAATCAGCTGACACGACAATAACATGAGAGTCTGTTAACTTCCTTTATATTGAGCTAGAAGCAATCAGCTAACACGACAATAACAGAGAGTCTGTTAACTTCCTTTATATTGAGTTAGAAGACAATCAGCTAACACGACAATAACACGAGAGTCCTGTTAACTTCCTTTATATTGAGTTAGAGCAATCAGTAACACGACATAACACGAGAGTCTGTTAACTTCCTTTATATTGAGTTAGAAGCAATCAGCTAACACGACAATAACACAAGAGTCTGGTTAACTTCCTTTATATTGGTTAGAAGCAATCAGCTAACCGACAATAACACGAGAGTCTGTTAACTTCCTTTATATTGAGTTGAAGCAATAGCTATACGACATAACATGAGAGTCTGTTAACTTCCTTTATAATTGAGCAGAAGCAATCAGCTAACACGACAATAACATGAGAGTCGTTAACTTCCTTATATTGAGCTAAGAAGCAATCAGCTAACACGACAATAACATGAGAGTCTGTTAACTTCCTTTATATTGAGCTAGAAGCAATCAGCTAACACGACAATAACATGAGAGTCTGTAACTTCCTTTATATTGAGCTGAAGCAATCAGCTAACACGACAATAACATTGAGAGTCTGTTAACTTCCTTTATATTGAGCTAGAAGCAATCAGCTAACACGACAATAACATGAGAGTCTTTAACTTCCTTTATATTTCGACCATGACTTAATACAAGAACTAAAATCTGATTTCATCAATGATGAAGGGTCCTGTAAAATTATGGACAATACGAATTTTCACTGCATCAAGTGAAGCACATGAGCGCGCGCACGTGTGTGTGTGTGTGTGTGTGTGTGTGTGTGTGTGTGGTGGTGCGTGCGTGCGTGCGTGCGTGCGTGCGTGCGCGCCGCGCACGCTGTGTGTGTGTGTGTGTGTGTGTGTGTGTGTGGTGTGTGTGTAAAATGACTTCTGTGAAAATGTCCATGTATGATTATGTGTCCGTGAAGAATGAGTTATTTTCTGCGAAGATCGGGTTTTTCCTCCCTAGAACCAAAAAGAGAGAAAAGGAGGACAGACACACACACACACACACACACACACACACACACACACACACACACACACACACACACACACACACACACTCCCTACCCTAAAAAAAAGGAGAAAAAAAAAAAGAAAAGATAAAGAACGAAGGAAAGAGGACAAATTTGAGGACGGAAAACAGACCACTAAGACATTTGTGTGGATTTGAAATCTTTCCTTGTTTGTCTGACCTCTTTCTGAATGAGTCAGTCCATTTGCTAGAATGGAAATGTTTGGGGTGTGACTTTGTCAAAACAAATGAATTCCGCTGCGATCCAATGTTTGCTGCGGCCTACCTTGATACGCCTCTGAAAATATTACAGCGAAATACCATATTTTAAAGGGTATACTTGTAAGCAGATTTTGGAGAAAAAAAAGTTTGTAACCGAAAACATGTTTCCCTCTGTGTGTGTCTTGGTTTATATGTTTGAAGCAAATGGGAGTGTGAACGTGTGTGTGTGTGTGTGTGTGTGTGTGTGTGTGTGTGTGTGTGTGTGTGTGTGTGTGTGTGTGTGCGCGCGCGCGCGCGCAAGTGCTTACGTCATGTATGCGAGTAGTTGGTGCATGCCTGAATGCATTGCGTGTGGATGCTTGTTGTGTTGCTTTCCGTGTAAGTAGTCTTATTTGTCCTACTTTTTCCTTAACACTCTGGCACGGTAACGTAGATGAAACATGTAGTGCTGTTGTCAGATCTTTGCAAACAATATCAAAGAAGCACATGATAACTGGCTTACATTTTACGGTTGTAAGTTGGAATATTAGATAAGCACGTGACAACTGGCTTACATTTTATGGTTGTAGTTTGCAATATCAAATAAGCACGTGATAACTGGCTTACATGTTTTGGGTTGTATTTTGGAATATTAAACAAGCACGTGATAACTGGCTTACATTTTGTGGTTGTAATTTGGAATATTAAATGAGCACGTAATAACTGGCTTACAATTTTGTGGTTGCTCTCCCCCACCAATCCTCTGTGCGTGTGTGTGTGTGTGTGTGTGTGTGTGTGTGTGTGTGTGTGTGTGCGCGCGCGCGTGTGTGTGCATATGTGTATGTGCGTGTGTGTGCGAGTATGTGTGTGTGCGTGCGTACGTGCGTGCGTACGTGTGTGTGTGTGTGTGTGTGTGTGTGTGTGTGTATATATGTGTGTGTGCGTGTGTGTGTGTGCGCGCGTGTGTGTGCATATGTGTATGTGCGTGTGTGTGCGAGTATGTGTGTGTGCGTGCGTACGTGCGTGCGTACGTGTGTGTGTGTGTGTGTGTGTGTGTGTGTGTTGTGTGTGTGTGCGCGCGCGCGTGCGCGCGCGCGTTTGTGTGTGTGAGTAGGATGCTTGACAAATGTGCACACAGTAGGCCCCAAATGTACACATTTCACAATGCTGTCTTCGGTACATTGAGATAACAACGCCGATATTAAAACTGGTGTGAAACTACAATGCTTACGTAATGCTCATAAAGCCGAGACTACCTTCTCCAGAATAGAGCGACTGATTTGCCGGAGTTTTCTCTCACAGCACACTTCAATCCTCATCGTTAGTTTTCGTGTTTATTCCTGGTTCCCTGTCTGGAATGGCTTTATTATCAAGCCGGCATGAAAATCAGAACTTGCATCTATACCGGAATCTATACGAGCTACCATAACATTTGATGTTAACACTGACGAAAGAGAAGAGAACGTCATGACAAATAAAACCAGCTCTAAACGCACGCAATATCAAGATGGCTTCGATGTCAGGATGGCTGCATAGTTAGTTGGTTAGTTCTTCAATTTAACGTCTGACTAACTAACTATGCAGCCATCCTGACATCGAAGCCATCTTGATATCAGGATGGCTGCATGAAAACATGAGAGTGCTTTGCCTTGTCAAAACATCTATGTATTTTTTTCTTAACTTGGCCACGCACAATTTGTCCTCGCTGTCAGACTGGCCCAGATCAAAACTTATTAACTGTGAGAGTGACGTCCCTTGTCAGTAGTCTGTGAATGTATATATTTTTTTTCGACTCGCCACACAAACTGCCCGTTTGACCACGCACAATTTGTCCCGTGTTCAAACGCCATAACTGATGACACGATCTTCTAGGCCCTGAAGATGCATGTCTACATTAGTTATTTAACAGACAGACATTAAAACACTTCGAGTAATCTGACATGTTATGGTAGTGACCCTATAACTAGAAATGTATATAGTCACCCTAGAAAATATGCAAACATACCTTTCGAGATTACATGATAAGATGTCGTCAAGACATAAACCAATCAAAGAAAATTTTTTTTAAACTCAAACTAGTTTCTTATCACTTGACATAAGAAGCAAAGAGGTATTGTCTCTCTCCGTCAGTTTCTGTCTGTCTGTCTGTCCGTCTGTCTGTCTGTCTCTTGCTCGCTCGCTCGCTTGCTCGCTCTCTCTCCAGAGCCCAAACAGATTTAATTGTTTTTGCTATCTGTTAGCCTTGAGAACAAAAAGTTTGACTTCCATTTTACTTTAATACAAATATTGGAAATGAAATTCACAGTACAAGTCCACAAACATTATAGACAATTTAAAGGCTCACGCTCACAGCATCATAAAGTACAGTCGTACTGCTCCGCTAAGCACAACCTTGCGTCTTTTAAAGGCTTCTTACAAGGATATGCCTGACAATCGCAGAGCACGTTGGTTTTCCTTAATCATCAGAAAACCATACGGAACTGACAAGGATTTGCGTAAAATTTACGTGGAATATTCAAGTCACAGGTCACAGAGAGCAGTACAAGCAAACAGGTATTTCATCATTTGATTTCTGCTCATTGGATATATCGGACTATTTTCAGAAGCGATTCTATAACGAAAACTATGCACTGCTGTTTCACATACACCAAATCGTCAAGTACGTTATAATGTGTCTATTAACATCAAGTGAAAATACACTTCTCATTTTCTTGATAATTCAAATGTTCTGAACAACGAGAATCTATTACTATTTCTGAATGCGCTCATTCCAATTTTGCCATCTGATATCTATAAATCTTTGACGAAAATACATTCAAGAACTTCCCAACATCTTTGGTTTAACCATGCAAATCCACAATCATTCTGAAAGAGTGTATAAGGAACACTTGAAACTCACATAGTTTTGCCACTTGAATCTATTCGTAACAAGCATCTTTTATGTTTCGGATGGTACTCCATTTCAACTCATTCTTCAAATCTTAGGCCAGTGCCTTTAACACCGAACACGTGAGTGTATGTAAATAGGGTAACGTCAGAGAGAGAGAGAGAGAGAGAGAGAGAGAGAGAGAGGAGACAGAGACACAGAGAGAGAGAGAGAGAGAGAGAGAGAGCTCTGTAGTAACATATCATGAACGTAATGAGGTCGTTAAATACACGGACGCCAAGTTCACCTCACGTGCAATTAGTGACGCTAAGGCTCAAATCAACTGTAATTAGCACGCCAAGCCAGCGACCACAAGGTACCGTAGGCGTAACGCGGACGCACCATGTACCATGACAAGCTGCCGATGAGCTGACGCGACAGATCCTCGTATGCTGGCCTCAGGCACCATGTAGTAACAACGACAGGCGACCACATCAGAGGACGAGACATGTATGCTGCGAGCACAAGGCAAACCGTGGGGGTACAAGCTCTCCATTTCTGTGGGTCCAAGCGATATGTGTTCGGCTGGTACTCCTCCTTCTTCCTCTTCTTTTTTTTCTTTCTTTTTTTCTTTTTGCACTTAAAAAAAAAACAAACGTTCACGACTTTGGCAGCCATAGGGGTTACAAGCTCTCCATTTCTGTGGGTACAAGCTCTCCATTTCTGTGGGTACAAGCGATATAGGGGTTACAAGCTCTCCATTTCTGTGGGTACAAGCGATATATGTTCGGCTGGTTCCCCTTCTCCTTCTTCCTCTTCTTCTTTTTTTTTTCTTTTTTTTTTTTTGCACTTAAAAAAAAACAAAAACAAACGTTCACGACTTTGGCAGCCATAGGGGGTACAAGCACTCCATTTCTGTGGGTACAAGCGATATATGTTCGGCTGGTACTCCTTCCTCTTCTTCTTCTTCTTCTTCTTTTTTTGTGCTTTTTTCTATACGTTAACGACTGTTTTTTTTCCTTCCTATCCTTGCCGACTGTCACTTATCTTTTAGAATCTTTCTCTTTCCTTTCCCTTAGTCCTCCTACCTTTCCTGTCTTTTCTTCTGTACCTTTCCTGTCTTTTCTTCTGTACCTTTCCTGTCTTTTCTTCTGTACCTTTCCTGTCTTTTTCTTCCTTTCCTTCCTTTTTTGTGCGCTACCTACTTATCACTTCCTACCTAGTTTAAAAACAAATTCTTCTATTATATATTTCGAAAACTTTTCCCAATATTTTCTTAGTTTTCTTTCCTTTTTTTTCTCTCCATGTTTCCTCAACGTTGTAACTCTTACCTTTTCTTTCTTCTTTTCACATTTTCTTATTTGTTCCTTACCTTTCGAGACTCTTTTCTCTGTCTTTATTTACCTGTTCCAAATTATCTTTTCTTAGCTTTCCCTACGTTCTCTAACTTGTTCATCCTTTGCTGACCTTTTTTGTTTTATCCTAGTCGTATGTCTGTTTTCCAACCTCATTGGCTTTTCTCTGCTTTATTTGTCTGTCCCGAGCTGATCTGTTCTAACCTTTTCTCCATTTCTAAATGAGTCTTACCTTTCTTAACTTTGTCTCTGTCTGTCCTTACCTTTTTCTACTTTATCTTTTCTTGATGTTCCTTAGTTTTTCTCACCCGTTCCTACATTCTCTGACTGTTCCTTTACTTTGTTATTTTTTTTCTTACTTCGTCTTTTCTTATCTTTCCCTACCGTTTCTGACTTGTTCTTAACTTTTTTTTTGACTTTGTTTTCTTTCTTTATTTTACTTTCTCCACTTTCTTATTTTGCTTTGTCTTTCTTTGTTGTTCATACCTCATCTTTTCTTACTTTTCCCATCATTTCTAACTTGGTCTTACCATTCCTGACTTTTTGTTGCCTTTCATTACCCTTTCGTGACGTGTTGTTGTTGTTGTTGTTTGTTGTTGTTGTTATTGTTGTTGTTGTTGTAACCTTTCCCTACCATTTCTAAATTATTCTGTTCTTGACTTCGTCGCTACCTTACCGTACCATCCCAGCCTTTTCTATCTGTTTCCAAGGCAAGGCAAGGCAAGGCAAGGCCCAAGGCCAGGCCAGGCCGGGCCGGGCTGGGCCGGGCCGGGCCGGGCGGGCAGGGCAGGGCAGGGCAGGGCAGGGCAGGGCAGGGCAGGGCAGGGCCGGGCCGGGCCGGGCCAGGCCAGGCCAGGCAAGGCAAGGCAAGGCAAGGCAAGGCAATTATTTTATTTCATACCCACATGGGGCACAGAAATATAAGACCATACTCACATAGTTTTCCTAACTTGTTCCTTAACTCATCTTTTTTTTTATCTGTTGTTCTTACTTTTCTGATTTTCGTTTTCTACTATACTTCTATTTACCCCTTTTTTTTCAAACTGACCTTTTTTCACGTTTCCCTACCACTTCTATCTCATACCTTCCTTTTCGTACTTTTCACTGCCTTCCTTTACCATTGACTTTTTATAGTTTCCTTTCTCTCCCTACCTTTTCTAACTTTCCTGACTTTTTTTTAAACCTTTCTTTGTCTTTCCTTAACGTTTTTCTTTCTTTCTATTCTTTCTTACTTTACCTATTGTTTTACTTTTGCTTTATACATTTTCATGCCTCCAGAAAGATAATGTTCCAGTCTGTTTCTTAACCGTTCACACCCTTTGCCTACATTATGTTATGTTGTCCTCTGCTGTTCTCACGTTCTGAAATACTCTTTCCTACATTTTCTTGTTATCGTTTAAACATATTTTTCTCTATTTCTGTGGCCTTTCCATACGATCTAACAAAAAAAGTCTAACCTTTTCGTGATTCTGCCAGCGAAAACGTTTCTTACTATATTGTCCGAATTATAGCATCATTAGAGAAGACAAGATTTCCACTCTTCCTCCCTTCTTGAAAGAGATTCTCCTTTTCTCGTGCAACCGCCTCTATCAACAAGAAATGAGACATTTTTAAAACTGTCACACATTCAAATATCAAATGTTTTAAATAGCATGAAAGTGAATGAGATAAGCATAATTTTTTTTTTTCCGAAAATGGTCCAATGTTTAGGAAAATAAACGTTAGAACAGATCCTCTCTCTCTCGCCTCTCTTCTCTTCCTGCTCTCTCTCTCTTCTCTCTTTGTCTGTCTGTCTTCTCTCTCTCTGTCTGTCTGTCCTGTCTGTCCTCTTCTTCTCTCTCTCTCTCCTGTTCTCTCTCTCTCTCATCTCTTCTCGCTCTCTCTCAACGCCTGAAATAGGTTAATACCATGAGAGGTAAGTTTGAGCTTGGTGCCTCTAATATTTTCTATTGCGTTATTTCTTCTTCTTTCTTCCTTTCATATAATTTCTTATCCATTAGCTTTTTGATCCTGTAACGTGACCTTTAAGGCTCCTGTCATTGCCTTCGTCGCATAAGTAATTCGTGACCTTTAAGGCTCCTGTCATTGCCTTCGTCGCATAAGTAATTCGTGACCTTAAGGCTCCTGTCATTGCCTTCGTCGCATAAGTAATTCGTGACCTTTAAGGCTCCTGTCATTGCCTTCGTCGCATAAGTAATTCGTGACCTTTAAGGCTCCTGTCACTGCCTTCGTCGCATAAGTAATTCGTGACCTTTAAGGCTCCTGTCACTGCCTTCGTCGCATAAGTAATTCGTGACCTTAAGGCTCCTGTCACTGCCTTCGTCGCATAAGTAATTCGTGACTTTTAAGGCTCCTGTCACTGCCTTCGTCGCATAAGTAATTCGTGACCTTTAAGGCTCCTGTCACTGCCTTCGTCGCATAAGTAATTCGTGACCTTTAAGGCTCCTGTCACTGCCTTCGTCGCATAAGTTAATTCGTGACCTTTAAGGCTCCTGTCACTGCCTTCGTCGCATAAGTAATTCGTGACCTTAAGGCTCCTGTCATTGCCTTCGTCGCATAAGTAATTCGTGACCTTTAAGGCTCCTGTTCCATTGCCTTCGTCGCATAAGTAATTCGTGACCTTTAAGGCTCCTGTCACTGCCTTCGTCGCATAAGTTTCGTGACCTTTTAAGGCTCCTGTCATTGCCTTCGTCGCATAAGTAATTCGTGACCTTTAAGGCTCCTGTCATTGCCTTCGTCGCATAAGTAATTCGTGACCTTTAAAGCTCCTGTCATTTGCCTTCGTCGCATAAGTAATTCGTGACCTTTAAGGCTCTGTCACTGCTTCGTCGCATAAGTAATTCGTGACCTTTAAGGCTCCTGTCACTGCCTTCGTCGCATAAGTAATTCGTGACCTTTAAGGCTCCTGTCACTGCCTTTCGTCGCAAGTAATTCGTACCTTTAAGGCTTCCTGTCATGCCTTCGTCGCAGAAGTAATTTGTGACCTTTAAGGCTCCTGTCACTGCCTTCGTCGCATAAGTAATTCGTGACCTTTAAGGCTCCTGTCACTGCCTTCGCGCATAAGTAATTCGTGACCTTTAAGGCTCTGTCATTGCCTTCGTCGCATAAGTAATTGTGACCTTTAAGCTCCTGTCATTGCCTTCGCGCATAAGTAATTCGTGACCTTTAAGGCTCTGTCACTGCCTTCGTTCGCATAAGTAATTCGTGACCTTTAAGGCTCCTGTCACTGCCTTCGTCGCATAGTAATTCGTTGACCTTTAAGGCTCCTGTACTGCCTTCGTCGCATAAGTAATTCGTGACCTTTAAGGCTCCTGTCATTGCTTCGTCGCATAAGTAATCGTGACCTTTAAGGCTCCTGTCATTGCCTTCGTCGCATAAGTAATTCGTGACCTTTAAGGCTCCTGTCATTGCTTCGCGCTAAGTAATTCGTGACCTTTAAGGCTCCTGTCATTGCCTTCGTCGCAGAAGTAATTCGTGACCTTTAAGGCTCCTGTCATTGCCTTCGTCGCAGAAGTAATTCGTGACCTTTAAGGCTCCTGTCATTGCCTTCGTCGCAGAAGTAATTCGTGACCTTTAAGGCTCCTGTCATTGCCTTCGTACGCAGAAGTAATTCGTGAACTTTAAGGCTCCTGTCATTGCCTTCGTCGCAGAAGTAATTCGTGACCTTTAAGGCTCCTGTCATTGCCTTCGTCGCATAAGTAATACGTGACCTTTAAGCTCCTGTCATTGCCTTCGTCGCATAAGTAATTCGTGACCTTTAAGGCTCTGTCATTGCTTCGTCGCATAAGTAATTCGTGACCTTTAAGGCTCTGTCATTGCTTCGTCGCTAAGTATTCGTACTTTAGGCTCCTGTCACTGCTTCGTCGCATAAGAAATTCGTGACCTTTAAGGCTCCTGTCATTGCCTTCGTCGCATAAGTAATTCGTGACCTTTAAGGCTCCTGTCACTGCCTTCGTCGCAGAAGTAATTCGTGACCTTTAGGCTCCTGTCACTGCCTTCGTCGCATAGTAATTCGTGACTTAAGGCTCCTGTCACTGCTCGTCGCAGAAGTAATTCGTGACCTTTAAGGCTCCTGTCACTGCCTTCGTCGCAGAAGTAATTCGTGACCTTTAAGGCTCCTGTCATTGCCTTCGTCGCAGAAGTAATTCCTGACCTTTAAGGCTCCTGTCATTGCCTTCGTCGCATAAGTAATTCGTGACCTTTAAGGCTCCTGTCATTGCCTTCGTCGCATAAGTAATACGTGACCTTTAAGGCCCCTGTCATTGCCTTCGTCGCATAAGTAATTCGTGACCTTTAAGGCTCCTGTCATTGCCTTCGTCGCATAAGTAATTCGTGACCTTTAAGGCTCCTGTCACTGCCTCGTCGCATAAGTAATTCGTGACCTTTAAGGCTCTGTCATTGCCTTCGTCGCATAAGTAATTCGTGACCTTTAAGGCTCCTGTCACTGCCTTCGTCGCATAAGTAATTCGTGACCTTTAAGGCTCCTGTCATTGCCTTCGTCGCATAAGTAATTCGTGACCTTTAAGGCTCCTGTCATTGCCTTCGTCGCATAAGTAATTCGTGACCTTTAAGGCTCCTGTCACTGCCTTCGTCGCATAAGTAATTCGTGACCTTTAAGGCTCCTGTCATTGCTTCGTCGCATAAGTAATTCGTGACCTTTAAGGCTCCTGTCACTGCCTTCGTCGCATAAGTAATTCGTGACCTTTAAGGCTCCTGTCATTGCCTTCGTCGCAGAAGTAATTCGTGACCTTTAAGGCTCTGTCACTGCCTTCGTCGCAGAAGTAATTCGTGACCTTTAAGGCTCCTGTCACTGCCTTCGTCGCAGAAGTAATTCGTGACCTTTAAGGCTCCTGTCACTGCCTTCGTCGCAGAAGTAATTCGTGACCTTTAAGGCTCCTGTCACTGCCTTCGTCGCAGAAGTAATTCGTGACCTTTAAGGCTCCTGTCATTGCCTTCGTCGCATAAGTAATTCGTGACCTTTAAGGCTCCTGTCACTGCCTTCGTCGCAAGAAAGTAATTCGTGACCTTTAAGGCTCCTGTCACTGCCTTCGTCGCATAAGTAATTCGTGACCTTTAAGGCTCCTGTCACTGCCTTCGTCGCATAAGTAATTCGTGACCTTTAAGGCTCCTGTCACTGCCTTCGTCGCATAAGTAATTCGTGACCTTTAAGGCTCCTGTCACTGCTTCGTCGCAGAAGTAATTCGTGACCTTTAAGGCTCCTGTCACTGCCTTCGTCGCAGAAGTAATTCGTGACCTTTAAGGCTCCTGTCACTGCCTTCGTCGCATAAGTAATTCGTGACCTTTAGGCTCCTGTCACTGCCTTCGTCGCATAAGTAATTCGTGACCTTTAAGGCTCCTGTCACTGCCTTCGTCGCATAAGTAATTCGTGACCTTTAAGGCTCTGTCACTGCCTTCGTCGCATAAGTAATTCGTGACCTTTAAGGCTCCTGTCACTGCCTTCGTCGCATAAGTAATTCGTGACCTTTAAGGCTCCTGTCACTGCCTTCGTCGCAGAAGTAATTCGTGACTTTAAGGCTCCTGTCACTGCCTTCGTCACAGAAGTAATTCGTGACCTTTAAGGCTCCTGTCACTGCCTTCGTCGCAGAAGTAATTCGTGACCTTTAAGGCTCCTGTCACTGCCTTCGTCGCAGAAGTAATTCGTGACTTTAAGGCTCCTGTCATTGCCTTCGTCGCAGAAGTAATTCGTGACCTTAAGGCTCCTGTCACTGCCTTCGTCGCAGAAGTAATTCGTGACCTTTAAGGCTCCTGTCACTGCCTTCGTCGCATAAGTAATACGTGACCTTTAGGCCCCTGTCATTGCCTTCATCAAATAAGTTAATTCGTGATCTTTAAGGCTCCTGTCATTGCCTTCGTCGCATAAGTAATTCGTGACCTTTAAGGCTCCTGTCACTGCCTTCGTCGCATAAGTAATTCGTGACCTTTAAGGCTCCTGTCATTGCCTTCGTCGCATAAGTAATTCGTGACCTTTAAGGCTCCTGTCACTGCCTTGTCGCATAAGTAATTCGTGACCTTTAAGGCTCCTGTCATTGCCTTCGTCGCATAAGTATTCGTGACCTTTAAGGCTCCTGTCACTGCCTTCGTCGCAGAAGTAATTCGTGACCTTTAAGGCTCTGTCACTGCCTTCGTCGCAGAAGTAATTCGTGACCTTTAAGGTCCTGTCACTGCTTCGTCGCAGAAGTAATTCGTGACCTTTAAGGCTCCTGTCACTGCCTTCGTCGCAGAAGTAATTCGTGACCTTTAAGGCTCCTGTCACAGCCTTCGTCGCAGAAGTAATTCGTGACCTTTAAGGCTCCTGTCACTGCCTTCGTCGCATAAGTAATTCGTGACCTTTAAGGCTCCTGTCACTGCCTTCGTCGCATAAGTAATTCGTGACCTTTAAGGCTCCTGTCACTGCCTTCGTCGCATAAGTAATTCGTGACCTTTAAGGCTCCTGTCACTGCCTTCGTCGCAGAAGTAATTCGTGACATTTAAGGCTCCTGTCACTGCCTTCGTCGCATAAGTAATTCGTGACCTTTAAGGCTCCTGTCCTGCCTTCGTCGCAGAAGTAATTCGTGACCTTTAAGGCTCCTGTCACTGCCTTCGTCGCATAAGTAAATTCGGACCTTTAGGCTCTGTCCTGCCTTCGTCGCATAAGTAATTCGTGACTTTTAAGGCTCCTGTCACTGCCTTCGTCGCATAAGTAATTCGTGACCTTTAAGGCTCCTGTCACTGCCTTCGTTGCAGAAGTAATTCGTGACCTTTAAGGCTCCTGTCACTGCCTTCGTCGCAGAAGTAATTCGTGACCTTAAGGCTCCTGTCACTGCCTTCGTCGCAGAAGTAATTCGTGACCTTTAAGGCTCCTGTCACTGCCTTCGTCGCAGAAGTAATTCGTGACCTTTAAGGCTCCTGTCACTGCCTTCGTCGCATAAGTAATTCGTGACCTTTAAGGCTCCTGTCACTGCCTTCGTCGCATAGAAATTCGTGACCTTTAAGGCTCCTGTCACTGCTTCGTCGCAGAAGTAATTCGTGACCTTTAAGGCTCCTGTCACTGCCTTCGTCGCAGAAGTAATTCGTGACCTTTAAGGCTCCTGTCACTGCCTTCGTCGCATAAGTAATTCGTGACCTTTAAGGCTCCTGTCACTGCCTTCGTCGCATAAGTAATTCGTGACCTTTAAGGACTCCTGTCATGCCTTCGTCGCATAAGTAATTCGTGACCTTTAAGGCTACCTGTCACTGCCTTCGTGCGATAAGTAATTCGTGACCTTTAAGGCTCCTGTCACTGCCTTCGTCGCATAAGTAATTTCGTGACCTTTAAAGGTCCTGTCACTGCCTTCGTCGCATAAGTAATTCGTGACCTTTAAGGCTCCTGTCACTGCCTTCGTCGCAGAAGTAATTCGTGACCTTTAAGGCTCCTGTCACTGCCTTCGTCGCAGAAGTAATTCGTGACCTTTAAGGCTCCTGTCACTGCTTCGTCGCAGAAGTAATTCGTGACCTTTAAGGCTCCTGTCACTGCCTTCGTCGCAGAAGTAATTCGTGACCTTTAAGGCTCCTGTCACTGCCTTCGTCGCAGAAGTAATTCGTGACCTTTAAGGCTCCTGTCACTGCCTTCGTCGCATAAGTAATACGTGACCTTTAAGGCCCCTGTCATTGCCTTCGTCACATAGTAATTCGTGACCTTTAAGGCTCCTGTCATTGCCTTCGTCGCATAAGTAATTCGTGACCTTTAAGGCTCCTGTCACTGCCTTCGTCGCATAAGTAATTCGTGACCTTTAAGGCTCCTGTCATTGCCTTCATCGCATAAGTAATTCGTGACCTTTAAGGCTCCTGTCACTGCCTTCGTCGCAGAAGTAATTCGTGACCTTTAAGGCTCCTGTCATCTGCCTTCGTCGCATAAGTAATTCGTGACCTTTAAGGCTCCTGTCACTGCCTTCGTCGCAGAAGTAATTCGTGACCTTTAAGGCTCCTGTCACTGCCTTCGTCGCAGAAGTAATTCGTGACCTTTAAGGCTCCTGTCACTGCCTTCGTCGCAGAAGTAATTCGTGACCTTTAAGGCTCCTGTCACTGCCTTGTCGCAGAAGTAATTCGTGACCTTTAAGGCTCCTGTCACTGCCTTCGTCGCAGAAGTAATTCGTGACCTTTAAGGCTCCTGTCACTGCCTTCGTCGCAGAAGTAATTCGTGACCTTTAAGGCTCCTGTCACTGCCTTCGTCGCAGAAGTAATTCGTGACCTTTAAGGCTCCTGTCACTGCCTTCGTCGCATAAGTAATTCGTGACCTTTAAGGCTCCTGTACATTGCCTTCATCGCAGAAGTAATTCGTGACCTTTAAGGCTCCTGTCACTGCCTTCGTCGCAGAAGTAATTCGTGACCTTTAAGGCTCCTGTCACTGCCTTCGTCGCATAAGTAATCGTGACCTTTAAGGCTCCTGTCACTGCCTTCGTCGCATAAGTAATTCGTGACTTTTAAGGCTCCTGTCACTGCCTTCGTCGCATAAGTAATTCGTGACCTTTAAGGCTCCTGTCACTGCCTTCGTCGCATAAGTAATTCGTGACCTTTAAGGCTCCTGTCACTGCCTTCGTCGCAGAAGTAATTCGTGACCTTTAAGGCTCCTGTCACTGCCTTCGTCGCATAAGTAATTCGTGACCTTTAAGGCTCCTGTCACTGCCTTCGTCGCATAAGTAATTCGTGACCTTTAAGGCTCCTGTCACTGCCTTCGTCGCATAAGTAATTCGTGACCTTTAAGGCTCCTGTCACTGCCTTCGTCGCAGAAGTAATTCGTGACATTTAAGGCTCTGTCACTGCCTTCGTCGCATAAGTAATTCGTGACCTTTAAGGCTCCTGTCACTGCCTTCATCGCAGAAGTAATTCGTGACCTTTAAGGCTCCTGTCACTGCCTTCGTCGCATAAGTAATTCGTGACCTTTAAGGCTCCTGTCACTGCCTTCGTCGCATAAAGTAATTCGTGACTTTTAAGGCTCCTGTCACTGCCTTCGTCGCATAAGTAATTCGTGACCTTTAAGGCTCCTGTCACTGCCTTCGTTGCAGAAGTAATTCGTGACCTTTAAGGCTCCTGTCACTGCCTTCGTCGCAGAAGTAATTCGTGACCTTTAAGGCTCCTGTCACTGCCTTCGTCGCAGAAGTAATTCGTGACCTTTAAGGCTCCTGTCATCTGCCTTCGTCGCAGAAGTAATTCGTGACCTTTAAGGCTCCTGTCACTGCCTTCGTCGCATAAGTAATTCGTGACCTTTAAGGCTCCTGTCACTGCCTTCGTCGCATAAGTAATTCGTGACCTTAAGGCTCCTGTCACTGCCTTCGTCGCAGAAGTAATTCGTGACCTTTAAGGCTCCTGTCACTGCCTTCGTCGCAGAAGTAATTCGTGACCTTAAGGCTCCTGTCACTGCCTCGTCGCATAAGTATTCGTGACCTTTAAGGCTCCTGTCACTGCCTTCGTCGCATAAGTAATTCGTGACCTTTAAGGCTCCTGTCACTGCCTTCGTCGCATAAGTAATTCGTGACCTTTAAGGCTCCTGTCACTGCCTTCGTCGCATAAGTAATTCGTGACCTTTAAGGCTCCTGTCACTGCCTTCGTCGCATAAGTAATTCGTGACCTTTAAGGCTCCTGTCACTGCCTTCGTCGCATAAGTAATTCGTGACTTTAAGGCTCCTGTCACTGCCTTCGTCGCAGAAGTAATTCGTGACCTTTAAGGCTCCTGTCACTGCCTTCGTCGCAGAAGTAATTCGTGACCTTTAAGGCTCCTGTCACTGCCTTCGTCGCAGAAGTAATTCGTGACCTTTAAGGCTCCTGTCACTGCCTTCGTCGCAGAAGTAATTCGTGACCTTTAAGGCTCCTGTCACTGCCTTCGTCGCAGAAGTAATTCGTGACCTTTAAGGCTCCTGTCACTGCCTTCGTCGCATAAGTAATACGTGACCTTTAAGGCCCCTGTCATTGCCTTCGTCACATAAGTAATTCGTGACCTTTAAGGCTCCTGTCATTGCTTCGTCGCATAAGTAATTCGTGACCTTTAAGGCTCCTGTCACTGCCTTCGTCGCATAGTAATTCGTGACCTTTAAGGCTCCTGTCATTGCCTTCATCGCATAAGTAATTCGTGACCTTTAAGGCTCTGTCACTGCCTTCGTCGCAGAAGTAATTCGTGACCTTTAAGGCTCCTGTCATTGCTTCGTCGCATAAAGTAATTCGTGACCTTTAAGGCTCCTGTCACTGCCTTCGTCGCAGAAGTAATTCGTGACCTTTAAGGCTCCTGTCACTGCCTTCGTCGCAGAAGTAATTCGTGACCTTTAAGGCTCCTGTCACTGCCTTCGTCGCAGAAGTAATTCGTGACCTTAAGGCTCCTGTCACTGCCTTCGTCGCAGAAGTAATTCGTGACCTTTAAGGCTCCTGTCACTGCCTTCGTCGCAGAAGTAATTCGTGACCTTTAAGGCTCCTGTCACTGCCTTCGTCGCAGAAGTAATTCGTGACCTTTAAGGCTCCTGTCACTGCCTTCGTCGCAGAAGTAATTCGTGACCTTTAAGGCTCCTGTCACTGCCTTCGTCGCATAAGTAATTCGTGACCTTTAAGGCTCCTGTCATTGCCTTCATCGCAGAAGTAATCGTGACTTTAAGGCTCCTGTCACTGCCTTCGTCGCAGAAGTAATTCGTGACCTTTAAGGCTCCTGTCACTGCCTTCGTCGCATAAGTAATTCGTGACCTTTAAGGCTCCTGTCACTGCCTTCGTCGCATAAGTAATTCGTGACTTTTAAGGCTCCTGTCACTGCCTTCGTCGCATAAGTAATTCGTGACCTTTAAGGCTCCTGTCACTGCCTTCGTCGCATAAGTAATTCGTGACCTTAAGGCTCCTGTCACTGCCTTCGTCGCAGAAGTAATTCGTGACCTTAAGGCTCCTGTCACTGCCTTCGTCGCATAAGTAATTCGTGACCTTTATGGTCTCTGTCACTGCCTTCGTCGCAGAAGTAATTCGTGACCTTAAGGCTCCTGTCACTGCCTCGTCGCAGAAGTAATTCGTGACCTTAAGGCTCCTGTCACTGCCTTCGTCGCAGAAGTAATCGTGACCTTTAAGGTCTCCTGTCACTGCCTTCGTCGCAGAAGTATTCGTGACCTTTAAGGCTCTGTCATTGCCTTCGTCGCAGAAGTAATTCGTGACCTTTAAGGCTCCTGTCACTGCCTTCGTCGCAGAAGTAATTCGTGACCTTTAAGGCTCCTGTCACTGCCTCATCGCAGAAGTAATTCGTGACCTTTAAGGCTCCTGTCACTGCCTTCGTCGCAGAAGTAATTCGTGACCTTTAAGGCTCCTGTCATTGCCTTCGTCGCAGAAGTAAATTCGTGACCTTTAAGGCTCCTGTCACTGCTTCGTCGCAGAAGTAATTCGTGACCTTTAAGGCTCCTGTCACTGCCTTCGTCGCAGAAGTAATTCGTGACCTTTAAGGCTCCTGTCACTGCCTTCGTCGCATAAGTAATTCGTGACCTTTAAGGCTCCTGTCACTCCCTTCGTCGCATAAGTAATTCGTGACCTTTAAGGCTCCTGTCACTGCCTTCGTCGCATAAGTAATTCGTGACCTTTAGGCTCCTGTCACTGCCTTCGTCGCAGAAGTAATTCGTGACCTTTAAGGCTCTGTCACTGCCTTCGTCGCAGAAGTAATTCGTGACCTTTAAGGCTCCTGTCACTGCTTCGTCGCAGAAGTAATTCGTAACCTTTAAGGCTCCTGTCACTGCCTTCGTCGCAGAAGTAATTCGTGACCTTTAAGGCTCCTGTCACTGCTTCGTCGCAGAAGTAATTCGTGACCTTTAAGGCTCCTGTCACTGCCTTCGTCGCAGAAGTAATTCGTGACCTTTAAGGCTCCTGTCACTGCCTTCGTCGCAGAAGTAATTCGTGACCTTTAAGGCTCTGTCACTGCCTTCGTCGCAGAAGTAATTCGTGACCTTTAAGGCTCCTGTCATTGCCTTCGTCGCAGAAGTAATTCGTGACCTTTAGGCTCCTGTCACTGCCTTCGTCGCAGAAGTAATTCGTGACCTTTAAGGCTCCTGTCACTGCCTTCGTCGCAGAAGTAATTCGTGACCTTTAAGGCTCCTGTCACTGCCTTCGTCGCAGAAGTAATTCGTGACCTTTAAGGCTCCTGTCACTGCCTTCGTCGCAGAAGTAATTCGTGACCTTTAAGGCTCCTGTCACTGCTTCGTCGCAGAAGTAATTCGTGACCTTTAAGGCTCCTGTCATTGCCTTCGTCGCAGAAGTAATTCGTGACCTTTAAGGCTCCTGTCACTGCCTTCGTCGCAGAAGTAATTCGTGACCTTTAAGGCTCCTGTCATTGCCTTCGTCGCAGAAGTAATTCGTGACCTTTAAGGCTCCTGTCACTGCCTTCGTCGCAGAAGTAATTCGTGACCTTTAAGGCTCCTGTCACTGCCTTCGTCGCAGAAGTAATTCGTGACCTTTAAGGCTCTGTCACTGCCTTCGTACGCAGAAGTAATTCGTGACCTTTAAGGCTCCTGTCATTGCCTTCGTCGCAGAAGTAATTCGTGACCTTTAAGGCTCCTGTCACTGCCTTCGTCGCAGAAGTAATTCGTGACCTTTAAGGCTCCTGTCATTGCCTTCGTCGCAGAAGTAATTCGTGACCTTTAAGGCTCCTGTCATATGCTTCGTCGCAGAAGTAATTCGTGACCTTTAGGCTCCTGTCACTGCCTTCGTCGCAGATGTAATTCAAATCTTTTCCAAACACCTGTAAGCACAAGCTTCTTGCTGTTCAAATCTTGATTTAAAAAAGATAGTTTCCAATTGAAAAAAAAACAAAAAAAACTTGAGAACACTATTGCTCTCTCTCTCTCTCTCTCTCCCTCTCTCTCTCTCTCTCTCTCTCCTCTCTCTCTCTCTCTCTCTCTCTCTCTCTCTCTCTTTCCGGAAAGTAATATCCGCCATTCTCGATTGTTGCAATCCATTTTTCTATAGGTCACCGACACGTTTTTTGTCCCTTCTAAAAACCAAATACATTAAGAATCACACACACACACACACAACACACAACACACACACACACACACACACATACACACACCAACACATACGCACGCACGCACGCACACACGCACGCACGCACGCACGCACGCACGACACACACACACACACACACACACCACACACACACACACACACACACAAGCAAAACGCACACACGTACACAACGAACACGCTCGCGCGCGCGTGCACACACACACCACACACACACACACACACACACACACACACACACAAGGAAAACACACACACGCACACAAACGAACACGCACGCCACACACGACACACACCGACACACACCGACCACACACCAATACACACAACACACACACACACACACACACACACACACACACGTGCGCGCGCACGCACGCACGCACGCACGCACGCACACACACACACACACACACACACACAACACACACACACAAACACACACGCGCGCGCGCGCGCGCGCATGCACGCAAGCACGCACGCACGCACGCGCACGCACACACGCACACAAGCAAACAACACACACGCACACAAACACACACACACACACACACACACACACACACATACGCTCATACACGCACGCACGCACGCACGCACGCGCACGCACACACACAACACACACACACACACACACACACACCACACACACACACACACACACACACTTCACCTGTTCCTTTCCACCGGGACACTGGACACACACTGATGAGATCAACGATCAAATCATTTTTAGCAAAATCTGTTACAGATATAACATGAAAGTCAACGTTTTGAGCTCCGTACAGCACCAGGGTCTACAGCACCAGGGTCTACAGCACCAGGTCTACAGCACCAGGGTCTACAGCACAGGTTATACAGCACCAGGGTCTACAGCACCAGAGTCTACTGCAGCAGAAAAATGCTGAATATCAGGAAACTTGTCTTCACTTTTCATTATGCTTCCTTTTCCTAAGTAAATGCCGATGATGGGTGGTACTAATGGTGTGTCCTGTGCGTGCCTGTACCCATCGTCAACACAGCGCAGGCCTCCAAGGGTGGTACAGGACTGCTCTAAAGGCAGGTGAAGACAGTGCTTCTCTGGGTCCTCCCCAGCACCTTCGGGTGTTCCTTTTTCTTTTCTTCTTCTTTTTCCTATGTAATGCTGATGATGGGTGGTACTTTTCGTCTCTCTCTCTCTCTCTCTCTCTCTCTCTCTCTCTCTCTCTCTTTATGTATATGCCTAAAAGTAAATATCAGAAAAAGAGAGGGTGAGATGTCGTCGGGACCAGTAGAGGGAGAGGTAGGGGGCAGGGGGGTGGGGGGGGGGGGGGTGGGTGGGTGGGCAGCGTGCTATTGCCGATTGCCACGTTGACTCGGACAGCCACGTAATAATCTCCAGTAAAAGGACAAATGAGGCAAAGCGATCAGCTCTACACTCAGCTCCTCGACACGCCAGGTGATTTGTGAATAAATCTGGCTCAGATTTTGTTGGTCTCTGCCCCCCCCCCCCTCTCTCTCCCTCCCCTCCCTTCCTCCTCCTTTCCTCCTCTCACCTCACCCATCCCCACCAACATCAGCCATAGTATAGGCAAAGAGAGGTACGCGGAATGAATATCGTAGGAAATATTAAGCACATAGCAAGGAGATGTAGGTACACAATCACAGCGACACGTGATGTTTTATTTATTTGGGCCTTGACCTGTTTGTGTTCACATCTGTCCAGGGAATTGGTTCTGACGAGATGACAGCCATGATATGGCCCCTGTCGGTCGGCTGGGCCAAAAACAACATGAATTGAACAGAAAGCAAGGAGAAGGGAGAAGGGCGTGCGAACGGAATACGCCGTATGCAGAGAGGCAGGATTGAACGTCTGTGGATGATCATCAAATGACCAGCCCGTCCATCACCGACCACGCAGCGCACACCTGGCTAATCCTCGCCACTCTACTCCCAGGTAATTCCCCCAGTCCATTTTCTCCCTTCTCAATCCCCCCTGACATTAGTCAGTCGTCCGGCTAGCTGACACTAATGGCGGACGGTGGGAACTGGGCGCTGACGTCAGGAAGCTGCCCGCGCGGCGGCCACCGCCAATCAGCGTGGAGAGACAGCATGAGCGATGACTTCATGCAACACACAGTCATTCGCTCCTGTATAGTCTCTATACTCGGACCTGCAGGGAAGGAAAGGGGAGTGGGAATTCTGACCATTTGCATGCATCAATCAGAGGATGCTGTTACTTATGACGTAAAAACAACGAGCGGAAACAGTGGTACATCATTACCAAAGATTTCCTTTCTGTTCACTGGTTCTTTATGACCACATGTATTTGGTTGTATAAAATGACTTTCAAACGGAGCGAATCTGAATCAGAGGTGTTGTCAAGTTGGTTGTTTAAAAACTCTTTCGTTTGTTTAAATGGATGAACAGATGTCGCGCTATGCTTTGTCAGTATGGACTTCGAACAGACCCGTCCTCTCTGATTCCCTCTCTGCTCTGGTGGCCATTGCTGGCTGTAACCTTAACCACCCTAACTCCTGAACGTAGTTTTCTTCCTTCCTTCCTTCCTTCCTTCCTTCCTTCCCTCCTTCCTTCCTTCCTTCCTTCCTTCCTTCCTTCCTTCCCTCCTTCTTTCCTTCCTTCCTTCCTTCCTTCCTACCTTCCTTCCTTCCTTCCTTCCTTCCCTCCTTCTTTCCTTCCTTTCTTCCTTCCTTCCTTCCTTTCTTCCTTCCTTCCTTCCTTCCTTCCTCCCTTCCTTTCTTCCTTACCTCCTTCCTTCCTTCCTTTCTTCCTTCCTTCCTTCCTTCCTTTCTTCCTTACCTCCTTCCTTCCTTCCTTCCTTCCTTCCTTCCTCCCTTCCTTCCTTTCTTCCTTCCTTCCTTCCTTCCTTTCTTTTTTCCTTCCATCCCTTCCTTCCTTCCTTTCTTTCTTTTCTTTTTCTCTTTTTATACTTGTCTGATCTCTGATGGTTACAGCAGTGTTTGCCTGGGTTTCCGGTCATGCTGGCATTCGAGGCATTGAGGGGGATGATTGTGTTGCCAAGAAAACCACAGAAAAAGAATATCCATATCGTCTATCCATTATATAGTTTTGAAATCCAAAGTTCATAGTTACGTCAAAGACCTCTGGCGAGAGGATTGAAATACACATCGGATAATATACTTTTATATTCAGATCCGGCTGACCCTGGAAAAAAAAATGCTACTATCTGCCACTCACTGGTGGCCACAAAGAAGAAACAGCCAGTCTCGTGCCGATTACACACAGGCTACTGAGGACCACTTGATTGAATATAAGTCATTTAAAAAAAAAACAACATACACATTTGAGATTCAGGGTCAATTTTAATGAACTATTCATCTACCATATTCAATGAATACATTTGAAAAAAAGAACAGAACTTAACAACTGGCGGTCAGAAAGCGACATATCCCCTGTTTCAAAAGTCACATGAAAACAAACTGAACATTTCAATGTCAATATCGAGTGTGTCCTCCGTTTTCCGCAATGCAGTCTTGGCAGCGGCGTCTCATAGACTGAATGAGGTTCCGGAGAGTCACTTGCGGAACTGCAGCCCACTCTGCTTGAAGGAATTGAAACAGTCTGTCTAGGTTTGCTGGGGGAGGGTGATTTGCCCGAATGCGCCTCCCTAACACGTCCCACATGTGTTCAATGGGGTTTAGGTCTGGCGATAAAGCCGGCCAGACCATCGTATCCATTTGCCGCTGCTGGAGAAAGTCAGTGACGACACGAGCTCGGTGAGCAGGAGCATTGTCGTGCTGGTAGATCGCTCCTGGGCCCACTGCATTGAGTGCAGGCAGAGCGATCGGCCCAAGAATGCGATCTCTGTAGCCGACTCCGTTTAGGTTGCCTTCCACACGGTGTAGGGGGGTTCTCGTTCGTAGGTTGATGCCTCCCCAGACCATGACGGACCCGCCACCATAACGATCATGCTCCTGGATAGTGGCGTCCAGGAACCGTTCTCCGACACGCCTCCACACCCGGTTTCGACCATCGTGGAAGGACATGGTGAACCGGGATTCGTCGGTGAAAAGGACCCGTCCCCACTGGTCCCTTGTCCACCTCACGTGCTCGCGGCACCAGGCAAGGCGCCGCCGGCGATGTTCATCAGTGAGGCGGATCCTGACAGCTGGCCGCCTTGACCGCAGTCCCTGCTCACGCAGCCGCCTCCGGATTGTCTGCGAGCTGACGTTTGTGTGCGTGGCCGTACGCAGCTGTCCTCGTAATGTCTCTGCCGTTGCTGACCTTTCCCTCAGGGCAGACAGACCGATGTAACGGTCCTCTTGTCTTGTGGTGGCCCTTGGGCGTCCATTACGAATTCTCTCCAATGTGGTTCCAGTGGCATTGAACCGCTCTTGAAGTCTGTGAATTACAGAATGGGATACTTCAAGTCTCCTGCCAATTTCCCTCAATCCGATTCCTGACTGTAACCATGCAAGCGCCATTCCCCTCTCATCAGCGTTCAGTCGTTGTCTAGCTGGCATGGTTAAAAGGTTGCGAAAACGGCCAGCTGAAATACCCTTCAAGTCACAACTGCTCAGTGAAATGTGTGCACAAGGACCATGTGATGCACGTGCAAGCCAGTTTTCACCCCGCGCTTACTTGCGTCGTCAGCTACATGCGCTGCAAAAAGCAGATGTTTTCCGTGAAAAATGACTCACCTTTGATGAAGCGTAGTGCCGCAAGCAATGCGGAAAAACGTGTTAATCATGACAAGTCTGAAAGACCTGACTTTTACCAATCTCTTGATGTAGACCGTTTTCACATACATTCAGTTTGGCACATTTTATCGAAATTTTTCAAAAACGCGTTCAAACTTACACTGGTCCTTAACTTATGTTGGGCAGTATATATTCCTGTCGTTTAGAAGATGAAGGGGCTTCCTAATACATACCATGCCATGAGCCACTCATCATATCTGTTCTTACAGAGTGTAAGGATACACAAGACTCAATAAACATCATTTCAGGCATGTTTCACCACATGTCATTGTTGATTTCCTAATGGAAGTTAATCTATGATATGAGATTTTGTCGAAAAAAGATCTTGATCTTAGCCGCTTTTGCAACGTTTGAGAAGAAGTCTTCCTTTTCTTTCTTTCTTTCTCTCTCTCTCTCTCTCATCTCTCTCTCTCTCTCTCTTTTTTTTTTTTTTTTTTTTGACATGCATATGTCAAATCAACTTTGACATGTTAACAGCCCTGCCATCCTCCCTCCCTTCGCCCGGCGAATCCTGCAAACGTCTTTGCGACTGGTGCATGGTAAGATCGCTATTCACCGGCTGGACAGCAGCTGCTCGCCAGAGGGTGCGAGGCTCCGTTTCACCATGGACGTGTCGCTTGGGGAAAGTGGCCAAGTGGACTACAGACCGCACTCGTTTTGCAAGCGAGAGATTGGCGGGTCTTTGGACTGAGTCTCGTATGTGAGACAAGTTTATTCTTTCTTTCTTCCTTCCCTTTTCTCTTTTTTTCCCTCTTCTTTCCTCTTGACATGTAGTGTTGGGAGGGTAAAACTTTAGGGCAATGTCTGGAGCTCTCAGGAAGGTCTGATGTTAAAAACCTTAAGATGCCAGTACTTCAGCTACCATGTCATATCAGTGTTTTGTAGTTTGTTTCTTTTTTTCAGGATCCGACTTTGTTTTTTTGTTTTTTTATAATTTAGATTGTCTGATTTGTTTTGAGATGCTAATTGTTTTCCTTGTGCGAGTTTGATAACCCGGAAAAAAAGGCTCTGTGTTTTTCGGCTGAGTGAGACTTGAAACTTGAGTTTCTCCCTTCCCCCCCCCCCACCTGCATCCCACACATAACCCCACCCTCTCCGTCCCCCCTTCCTCCACCGGATGAGACAATAATTATAGCGAGATCCTGAATCCAGCATACATATAGCGCACGTAAAAGAACACACGGCAACATTAGAACTGTCTTTGGCAATACCCTGTGGGAAAATTCACTTTGATGGGTCGGTTCTCTGTCGATCGAGCTCCATCTCTTTGACTTGTTTTAAAACGGTTCATTTCTTTCCATGTGTATGCAATGCAGAGAAATGAACTATTGAGGAACAAGCCAAAAGAGATAGTGCTCGGTGGAGAGTAGGGACCATAGTGAGAGGGATAGCCAGTTGTAGCTGGCACGCGTCACTGGGGCTTCTGTGAGATTCCGGACAGAGCTGTTTGGACAGGTGTTTGGAGAGGTTACTTCCGTCACGTGCTTTGCAATGTGGAGTATGTTGACCTTCTTGCTGAGAGAGCAAAATGTTTGCAAGTTAAGAAGACAGAAAAGTGATTTTCAGCGTGACCTACTGATGAAATATTGAAAAAAAAAACCCTGCCCTTCCCCAAACTGTTCATTTGTGTGTGTGTGTGTGTGTGTGTGTGTGTGTGTGTGTGTGTGTGTGTGTGTGTGTGTGTGTGTGTGTGGTGTGTGTGTGTGTGTGTGTGTGTGTGTGTGTGTGGTGTGTGTGTGTGTGTGTGTGTGTGTGTGTGTGTGTGTGTGTGTTAGCAATTGTGAGTAAGATTGTGACCAGAAAAGTGAAACATACTGCAGTACTGATTGTTAGCAATTGTGAGTAAGATTGTGACCAGAAAAGTGAAACATACCGCAGTACTGATTGTTAGCAATTGTGAGTAAGATTGTGACCAGAAAAGTGAAACATACTGCAGTATGATTGTTAGCAATTGTGAGTAAGATTGTGATCAGAAAAATTAAACATACCGCAGTACTGCAGAAAAGCAGTCAACATACACATAAACGCACACAAACAATGCAAAGCGATTTTTCTCTTTAAAACACGCAATACAACAACAACAACAACAACAAAAAAGAGCCTTTTCGACAGATGTGTTTTCTTCAATCGTTGATGCGACTGACTGTAGGACTGGCTTAATGTGTGAGTGTTTGTTTGTTTCTTTGTTTGTTTGTTTTACTTCATCGAAGGTGTTGTGGTCTGTGGTTGCAGACGCTACTATATAAAGCTGTGTTCTGATGGGCCAGAGTAAAGTGTCTTCTCCGACTGGCCAATAATGTGACTGTTAGAGCGGCTGAAGCTTCTTCAGCAGACGACACATCTTCCGCCCACTCGTAATTTCTCCCTATTTTATGAACGGTGTCACACACCGCCTTTACATACACTCGGTCACAAACACAGCATGTTCACTCCATACACACGCATTCACTCCATGCATTCCAAGGAGAGACTGGGGGACAGATTCCAATTTTTGCGTTCTCCCTTTTCCAAAACAGACCAAAGGAATATCAAAACAATAATCAACATCAAACGAAATACAATGCACGTTTTCCCCGACCAATCTTCATGTCCATTTCCAAATAGACATTGCTAACTATTTTCTTCTTTCTTTCTTTCCGAAAGGACATCACTTAAAACACTACATTCCCCTTTCTTTCCCTTCACGAAGTAAATGGCTGACATAGAAATTTCTTTTTCTTTTCTAAAAGGATTCTCCAGTGGGACTCAAGATCGCAGGAGGTAGGCTTTAGACCAATGTGGGACGCTGAGGTCTTCCGTATGGAATAAACGCTGTATAGAATCCCTCGCAGACGTCTGTCTGCAGCTCCATCTACGGCCACTCACTGGTCATCAGGGAAAAACCCAAGTTTCCTCTCCAACCCAAGGTTGGAAAATACTAGTCAACCTTAGCCGACTTCTTGACCAAAGTGAAGATTCCACCTGTCCACTGTATCACGATCCGTCATCTCGTGTTCTGCCATAAAGATCGGGAACCTGTCCACTGTATCACGATCCGTCATCTCGTGGTCTGCCATAAAGATCGGGAACCTGTCCACTGTATCACGATCCGTCATCTCGTGGTCTGCCATAAAGATCGGGAACCTGTCCACTGTATCACGATCCGTCATCTCGTGGTCTGCCATACAGATCGGGAACCTGTCCACTGTATCACGATCCGTCATCTCGTGGTCTGCCATACAGATCGGGAACCTGTCCACTGTATCACGATCCGTCATCTCGTGGTCTGCCATAAAGATCGGGAACCTGTCCACTGTATCACGATCCGTCATCTCGTGGTCTGCCATAAAGATCGGGAACCTGTCCACTGTATCACGATCCGTCATCTCGTGGTCTGCCATAAAGATCGGGAACCTGTCCACTGTATCACGATCCGTCATCTCGTGGTCTGCCATAAAGATCGGGAACCTGTCCACTGTATCACGATCCGTCATCTCGTGGTCTGCCATAAAGATCGGGAACCTGTCCACTGTATCACGATCCGTCATCTCGTGGTCTGCCATAAAGATCGGGAACCTGTCCACTGTATCACGATCCGTCATCTCGTGGTCTGCCATAAAGATCGGGAACCTGTCCACTGTATCACGATCCGTCATCTCGTGGTCTGCCATAAAGATCGGGAACCTGTCCACTGTATCACGATCCGTCATCTCGTGGTCTGCCATAAAGATCGGGAACCTGTCCACTGTATCACGATCCGTCATCTCGTGGTCTGCCATAAAGATCGGGAACCTGTCCACTGTATCACGATCCGTCATCTCGTGGTCTGCCATACAGATCGGGAACCTGTCCACTGTATCACGATCCGTCATCTCGTGGTCTGCCATAAAGATCGGGAACCTGTCCACTGTATCACGATCCGTCATCTCGTGGTCTGCCATAAAGATCGGGAACCTGTCCACTGTATCACGATCCGTCATCTCGTGGTCTGCCATACAGATCGGGAACCTGTCCACTGTATCACGATCCGTCATCTCGTGGTCTGCCATACAGATCGGGAACCTGTCCACTGTATCACGATCCGTCATCTCGTGGTCTGCCATACAGATCGGGAACCTGTCCACTGTATCACGATCCGTCATCTCGTGGTCTGCCATAAAGATCGGGAACCTGTCCACTGTATCACGATCCGTCATCTCGTGGTCTGCCATAAAGATCGGGAACCTGTCCACTGTATCACGATCCGTCATCTCGTGGTCTGCCATACAGATCGGGAACCTGTCCACTGTATCACGATCCGTCATCTCGTGGTCTGCCATACAGATCGGGAACCTGTCCACTGTATCACGATCCGTCATCTCGTGGTCTGCCATACAGATCGGGAACCTGTCCACTGTATCACGATCCGTCATCTCGTGGTCTGCCATAAAGATCGGGAACCTGTCCACTGTATCACGATCCGTCATCTCGTGGTCTGCCATAAAGATCGGGAACCTGTCCACTGTATCACGATCCGTCATCTCGTGGTCTGCCATAAAGATCGGGAACCTGTCCACTGTATCACGATCCGTCATCTCGTGGTCTGCCATACAGATCGGGAACCTGTCCACTGTATCACGATCCGTCATCTCGTGGTCTGCCATACAGATCGGGAACCTGTCCACTGTATCACGATCCGTCATCTCGTGGTCTGCCATACAGATCGGGAACCTGTCCACTGTATCACGATCCGTCATCTCGTGGTCTGCCATAAAGATCGGGAACACACCCGACCTACAAACGAGTGAGCTTCTCTCAGCCATCACGTGCCTCAGCGTCCAATCGAATCAACAGCAAGGAAAGGTTAGGAATTTAAGCACTAATCACATAATGGTCTGTCAAAACAAAACCAATCATGCTTTTAAATTCCACTGTGGCCACACGTATGTAATCCACAATCTTTCTTTTACAAAATCTCCACCTGAAAATTCACTTACGTTTCATATCCAGCCCATTCATACGACATTCTATAAGGCATGACAATACACACACACACACAACATCCCTTGTTATGACAGAAGAAAAGGTCTTTGCTCGTCGCTTTCAGAGTAGTGCAGCCACGACTCCCCAAAATGGCATCAATAGTCTTCGATTTCGCTTGCCCCCCCAAATCCATGTTTCCAGAGCTGGAAGTAAATGTCCGCAACGAACACCTGCCTACGGCTGCCTGAACATATTGGATGCGCAGTGGAACCTGCGTGTCCTTCCTACCAGAGTTCCGGTATAGCACGCACTCGCCTAGCAAGCCAGAGAATGCCAGATCCATGGATCACGTCTCGTATGTAGGGCACGTATTTCCGTTCCTTTCCACCAGACTTTAAGCAATGATCTACGTGCGTACCCGCCTCACCCTCCCATCCCTCTCTCCCGGGCTGATAACAATAAACTGACATCCTGTATCCAGTATAGACGCAGCGCACGTAAAGAAAGAACCCATGGCTACACGAGAATTGTTCTCGGCAAAGTCTTGTGCGAAAACGCACTTTTGAAGGTCCCACCAAGTCATCAAAAATACATGCATGCAGAAGAAGAAAACGTGAGTGGCGCTGTACTGTGACTAACCACCTCCCTGGGAAAGAGGAGCCTATATATCACGTAACGAAACGGGGGTCATTGACTTTCGCTCCGTGGTTTTTCGCCCCGTGGACTTTCGCCACATGGACTGTCGCTCTAGGGACTTTCGCCCACAGAACTTGTCGCCCCATGGACTTTAGCCCCGTGGACTTTCGCCCACATAACTTGTTGCCCCGTGGACTTTCACCCGGGTTCTTTCGCCCCGTGGACTTTCGCCCCATGGACTGTCGCTCTGAGACTTTCGCCCAGAGAACTTGTTACCCCGTGGACTTTCGCCCCGTGGACTTTCGCCCACATAACTTGTTGTCCCGTGGACTTTCGCCCCGTGGACTTTCGCCCCATGGACTGTCGCTCTGAGACTTTCGCCCAGAGAACTTGTTACCCCGTGGACTTTAGCCCCGTGGACTTTCGCCCACATAACGTGTTGCCCTGTGGACTTTCGCCCCGTGAACTTTCGCCCCGTGGACTTTCGCCCCGTGGACTTTCACCCCGTGGACTTTCGCCCCGCGGTCGCACTTTTTCAGAATGGTACAAATGTGGATTTGTATGTTCAATGATTCCACCTCGCAATAACCACTTGAAAAAAACTCATATTTTATTTACTGTAACACACACCACAATACATACACACAAACACACACACATAAACGCACACAAACATGCGCGATAGACAGTTAAAGAAGAGCGGAGACTGATGTGCTTGCACGTCCATAACAAGATTTTATTTGGGTGTACATTTTTTGAGTCATTTAGTTAGTGTGTACTGATTCGCTCAGTATCAACCCCCACACGGAAAAGGAGTAAAGAGAGAGAGAGAGAGAGAGAGAGAGAGAGAGAGAGAGAGAGAGAGAGAGAGAGAGAGAGAAGAGAGACAGACAGACAGACAGACAGACAGACAGACAGACTCAGCACTCTATGGTCATCTAAACAATTTCCGATGGAGAGAAAAGTTACCTTGGTAAAACTTTGTTCGTTCTTTTAAACTGATGTGATGCCAAGCTCATGAATACAGCCGTTATCTCGGGACGACATTCCACTGTGCCAAAACTCACGGAGCAAAAGAACACGGGGCGAATGTCGCGGCGAAAGACCAAGGGGCGAAAACCCATGGGGCAAAAGAACACGGAGCGAATTTCCGGGGGAAAGGCCAAGGGCGAAAACCCATGGGACAAAAGATCACGGGGCGAATGTCCGGGCGAAGGACCAAGGGGCAAAAACCTACGGGGCGAAATTCAGTGCGAAAGACCAAGGGCCAAAAATCTCCAGGGCAAACGAACACGGGGCGAGAGTCAGTGCGAAAGACTAAGGGTCGAAAGTCTTCGGGGCGAAAGATTACAGGGTGAAAGGCAGTGCGATAATCCACGGGGCGAAAGATCAATAGGTGAAAGTCCGAGCTGAAGACCGCGGGGGCGAAAGTGAGGGCAAAAGACCATGGGGCAAAAGACCACGGGGCAAAAGACCTCGGGGCAAAAGACCACAGGGCAAAAGACCACGGAGCAAAAGTCTAACCATAGGGCGAAACTCGTCGAACTCAAAAAATGTGTAGTGGCGCTATACAGAACGGGTCCCAATCGCTTTCTGTTTTGGTTCACCTGCCTTTTGATGGTGCGGCCACTCTCAATGGGCTGACCACTTGAGAGCTGGGCACACTATCCCGTTATGCCTGCCTGCCTTTGTGGACAGCTTGTAATCTCTCACCAGGTCTCCTCCATACATAACAAACTATTCAAGAGGAAATCTACCGAGGTTAATGACTCTCCAACGAATATTTGATTTGAACTCAACTCTCTCTCTCTCTCTCTCTCTCTCTCTCTCTCTCTCTCTCTCTCTCTCTCTCTCTCTCTCTCAACATTCGCGCACACAACTCTAGCACTACACACAATATTGGAATATTGAAATAATCTCAAGGCCAACACTGCAAAGACTTCTAGAGATTGGGGCAGACTCACCCTGGGCGTTTCCAATGGTAGACACAAAGGAACAAACACACATCAACTGAGACAAGACTGAATCTTTCAGCCCCCCCCCCCCCCCCCCCCCCTTCTTTTTGAAACTGTAAATGTATGTGCACTGGAAAGTGTGCACCAATTAAGCGATGCAAGTGTGTACATTGCAGAGTCCATAGATGAGTATATATTCGTTGGTGTGTGTGTGTGTGTGTGTGTGTGTGTGTGTGTGTATGTTGTGTGTGTGTGTGTGTGTGTGTGTGTGTTTTGTTGTTGTTGTTGTTGTTGCTACTGATATGTAATAATTATGTCATCTTCTGAACATTCATTTCCCACAAATATTCGAAGGCACGCGCGCACACAGGTCCATAATAGTCGACAATGACGACGGACCTACAAATTTGAAGAAGAAGAAGAAGAAGCACGCGCGAGCGCGCGCGCGCCTGCACACACACACACACACACACACACACACACACACACACACACACACCACACGCACGCACGCACGCACGCACGCACGCACGCACACACACACACACACACACACACACAGCACTTTCTATAAAGAGCTTCAACCCTTGTCATTCCCAGCCCGTTTTGAGACAAGGAAAAATGCAGCGAAGTGACTTCGATGAAAGTAACCTCTGTTCAAACCAGGATTAAGGCTTTGTCCTTGTCACATGACACACCCATTGCAAAGACAGGTCGACTTTCAGGAGGCCAGGCCGTCGACGCAAAGACTGGACAACAAGGAGGAAAATGAGGTGGGTTATGTTTCCTTCATTTTCAAGGAAAATCAGGTATTATCAAACTTGGCACCTGTCATCCCCCTGTGTGTGTGTGTGTGTGTGTGTGGTGTGTGTGTGTGTGTGTGTGTGTGTGTGTGTGTGTGTGTGTGTGCGTGTATGTGTGTGTGTGTGTGTGTGTGTGTGTGTGTGACTCGACACGACTCGATGACTTGACATGATTTATTGTCATAAAAATGCACAGAAGACACAACAAACAACAATAATAATAACGTGACAAAATTGTCATCTGAGATGTGTGTGTGTGTGTGTGTGTGTGTGTGTGTGTGTGTGTGTGTGTGTGTGTGTGCGCGCGTGCGTGCGTGCGTGAGTGCATGTGTGTGCGTGTGCGTGCGTGCGTGAGTGCATGTTTGTGTGTGTGTGTGTGTGTGTGTGTGTGTGTGTGTGTGTGTGTGGTGTGTGTGTGTTAAGCGCTTACAGAATAAGACAAACATAAATTCTCATGCATGGCACGGTCGTGGAAAAGCCAGGCAAGAGTCCGAGCGAATTGTTCCACTATTTATCACAACCTTTCTCTGTCGTCTACTTGTTCTCACACCCAAATGTCGTCCTCAACAATCATTGATACGTGGGATGCGAGGGGGGGGGGGGGGGGGGGGGGGGGGGGGGCGGGGTCAAAGCGTAATCTGAGGAGCATGGGGAAACAAAGGTGAAGGGGGGGGGGGGGTATGGAGGTGAGATCGGGGGAGAGTGTGTGTTGTGTGGGGGGGGGGGGGGGGGGGGGGGGGGGGATCTGTTGGGTTATTGGGTTCTTCACACTTCGAAAGTGCTCTCAGGCTGAAAGTACTGAGAGAAGCGGACATGACAGTGTACAGAGGCAAGGTATATGAGTCACGACTGGTTCTGATGGGGAAGGTGGTTGTTGGGGAAGTCTTGTGTGGCAGGGAATACGTCGATACCACTGGTCGTGGTGGCATCTTCTGCTACTGGACGGCAAGAGCTAAACACCTCATTCATGTCGGTCCAGCACGGATTTTGTAAAGCATGGTGAGTCTTGGGGTTCGGCGTCTTTCCTCAGGCTTTGGCTGCTGCAGCTGTGCTAGCATAAAATATTATCATGTGCACTTTGGCTTTCCCAGGGTTTGTTCAGGATGTTCCTAGCAGCTGTTCGCTGAATCATCTCAATGTTCGAGGACAGTCTGGTGGTTCAGGAGTCCCAAACGGCGCTGGCGTACTCAGCGATCGAGAAATGTCCCAATATTGGGCCTCTTCGTAAACCGAGCCACCCACCTCTGACATGTCCTATGGGGACAAAACGTTGAACATGCTTTGGTGTGTTTCCTGGCAGAAGCTGATATCGTTTTTTCGGATCTGAGGAAACTTGATAGCTTCGAGTTAAGATATTTGATATTTCCTGTTCTGGGTCGTTTTTCAGATTTGGTCTGATTGGTGAAATGAATCATCTGTCGTTGTCATCATTGTAATTCTCTGTCTCTGTCTATCTGTCTGTCTGTCTGTCTGTCTCTCACTCTCTCTCTCTCTCTCTCTCTCTCTCTCTCTCTCTCTCTCTCTCTCTCTCGCTTGCTCACTCGCTCACTCGATTGTGCCTCCTTGCCCTTTTGTTTTCTGTGTGCGTATACGAATGTGTGTGTATATTTGCGCTGTTTCTTTCTTTTTTTTTTTTTTTTTTTTTCTCGCTTGATTAAAACAACAAAAGAAGAAATGACTGTGCCATCAGCTTTTTCCCGTTGTCCATTTGTTTTTAATTAAGATCCCGTCGGCGTGTCATGGGTCTGTCCCCTAAAAATGACATTGTCATTGTCATTGTTCGCCTCTCTCTCTCTTTCCAGTGTGTGTGTGTGTGTGTGTGTGTGTGTGTGTGTGTGTGTGTGTGTGTGTGTGTGTGTGTGTGCGTGCGTATGCGTGTGTGTGTGTGTGTGTGTGTGTGTGTGTGTGTGTGTGGTATGTGTTGTGTGTTGTGTTTGTGTGTGTGTGTGGTTGTGTGTGTGTGTGCGTATATGTGTGTGTGTGTGTTGTGTGTGTGTGTGTGTGTGTGTGTGTGTGTGTGCGTATGTGTGTGTGTGTGTGTGTGTGTGTGTTGTGTGTGTGAGTGTGTGTGTGTGTGTGTGTGTGTGTGTGTGTGTGTGTGTGTGTGCGTAGTGTGTGTGTGTGTGTGTGTGTGTGTGTGTGTGTGTGTGGTGTGTGTGTGTGTGTGTGGGGTGTGTGTGTGTGTGTGTGTGTGTGTGTGTGTGTGCGTATGTGTGTGTGTGTGTGTGTGTGTGTGTGTGTGTGTGTTGTGTGTGTTGTGCGTATGTGTGTGTGTGTGTGTGTGTGTGTGTGTGGGTGTGAGTGTGTGTGTGTGTGTGTTTTGTGTGTGTGTGTGTGTGTGTGTGTGTGTGTGTTCGTGTTCAAGAATGCATATGGTTGCACTATCTTTTTTTTCCTTTTTTTTTTCTTTGTTTTTTTTAAGGATCCGCGGCGCCATAGGGCTAAATCAGTCACCGCTGTCTCCTCAAATGAGGTCATCACTGAAACAGGGGGAGTGGGGGGGGGGGGGGGTGAAGAACAGTGCTTCCCACGATCATCAACCTTCGGCAAACAGGATGTAAAGAGAGCAACTGGACACCGGCATGGACCAGGAAGATGACCCAGACACGCTGGTGCTGTTCCTCTTTCCCCATACCTCTGTAACTAGTGCTGTTCATAGACAGTGTGACGGTCCGCATCCCTGTGTAACAAGTGCTGTTTATAGACAGTGACGGTCGGCATCCCTGTTTAACAAGTGCTGTTTATAGACAGTGACGGTCGACATCCCTGTGTAACAAGTGCTGTTTATAGACAGGTGACGGTCGAATCCCTGTGTAACAAGTGTTGTTTATAGACAGTGACGGTCGACATCCCTGTGTAACAAGACTTAGTGCTGTTTATAGACAGTGACGGTCGACATCCCTGTGTAACAAGTGTTGTTTATAGACAGTGACGGTCGACATCCCTGTGTAACAAGTGTTGTTTATAGACAGTGTGACGGTCGACATCCCTGTGTAAAAGTATTGTTTTTGACAGTGTGACGGTCGACATCCCTGTGTAACAAGTGCTGTTTATAGACAGTGACGGTCGACATCCCTGTGTAACAAGTGTTGTTTATAGACAGTGTGACGGTCGACATCCTGTGTAACAAGTGCTGTTTATAGACAGTGACGGTCGACATCCCTGTGTAACAAGTGTTGTTTATAGACAGTGTGACGGTCGACATCCTGTGTAACAAGTGCTGTTTATAGACAGTGACGGTCGACATCCCTGTGTAACAAGTGTTGTTTATAGACAGTGACGGTCGGCATCCTTGTGTAACGAGTGCTGTTCAAAGACAGTGACGGTCCGCATCCCTCTGTAACAAGTGCTGTTTATAGACAGTGTGACGGTCCACACCCCTCTGAAACAAGTGCTGTTTATAGACAGTGTAACGGTCCGATCCTGTGCAACAAGTGCTGTTTATAGACAGTGTGACATTCCGCATCCCTCTGTAACAAGTGCTGTTTATAGACAGTGTAACGGTCCGCATCCGTGTGTAACAAGTCCTGTTTATGGACAGTGTAACGGTCGCATCCTGTGTAACAAGTGCTGTTTTATGACAGTGTAACGGTCCGATCCCTCTGTAGCCAGTGCTGTTTAGAGACAGTGTAGCGGTCCGCATCCTGTGTAAACAAGTGCTGTTTATAGACAGTGTAACGGTTGCATCCCTCGTAACAAGCGCTGTTTATAGACAGTGTAACGGTCCGCATCCTGTGTAACAAGTGCTGTTTATAGACAGTGTAACGGTCCGCATCCCTGTGTAACAAGTGCTGTTTATAGACAGTGACGGTCGACATCCCTGTGTAACAAGTGTTGTTTATAGACAGTGGACGGTCGGCATCCTTGTGTAACGAGTGCTGTTCAAAGACAGTGACGGTCCGCATCCTCTGTAACAAGTGCTGTTTATAGACAGTGTGACGGTCCACATCCCTCTGAAACAAGTGCTGTTTATAGACAGTGTAACGGTCCGCATCCCTGTGCAACAAGTGCTGTTTATAGACAGTGTGACATTCCGCATCCCTCTGTAACAAGTGCTGTTTATAGACTGTGTAACGGTCCGCATCCGTGTGTAACAAGTCCTGTTTATAGACAGTGTAACGGCCCGCATCCCTGTGTAACAAGTGCTGTTTATAGACAGTGTAACGGTCCGCATCCCTGTGTAACAAGTGCTGTTTATAGACAGTGTAACGGTCCGCTCCTGTGTAACAAGTGCTGTTATTAGACATTGTAACGGTCCGCATCCATGTGTAACAAGTGCTGTTTTAGACAGTGTAACGGTCCGCATCCCTATGTAGCAAGTGCTGTTTATAGACAGTGTAGCGGTCCGCATCCCTGTGTAACAAGTGTGTTTATAGACAGTGCACGGTCCGCATCACTCTGTAACAAGTGCTGTTTATAGACAGTGTAGCAGTCCGCCCCCCCATGTAACAAGTGCTGTTTATAGACAGTGACGGTCCGTATCACTCTGTAACAAGTGCTGTTTTAGACAGTGACGGTCCGCATCCCTTTGTAGAAAGTGCTGTTTATAGACAGTGTAGCGGTACGCATCCTCTGTAAAAGTGCTGTTTATAGACAGTGACGGTCCGCATCCCTCTGTAAACGAGTGCTGTTTATAGACAGTGACGGTCGGATCCCTCTGTAACAAGTGCTGTTTATAGACAGTGTACGGTCCGCATCCCTCTGTAACAACTGCTGTTTATAGACAGTGTAACGGTCCGCACCCCCCTGCAACAAGTGCTGTTTATAGACAGTGACGGTCGGATCCCTCTGTAACAAGTGCTGTTAATAGACAGTGACGGTCGGCATCCCTCTGTAACGAGTGTGTTTATAGACAGTGACGGTCGGCACCCCTCTGTAACAAGTGCTGTTTATAGACAGTGTAACGGTCCGCATCCCTCGTGTAACAAGTGCTGTTTATAGACAGTGTAACGGTCCATCCTCCTGCAACAAGTGCTGTTTACAGACAGTGACGGTCGGCATCCCTCTGTAACAAGTGCTGTTTATAGACAGTGACGGTCGGCATCCCTCTGTAACAAGTGCTGTTTATAGACAGTGACGGTCGGCATCCCTCTGTGACAAGTGCTGTTATAGACAGTGTGACGGTCCACATCCCTCTGAAACAAGTGCTGTTTATAGACAGTGTAACGGTCCGCATCACTCTGTAACAAGTGCTGTTTATAGACAGTGACGGTCCGCATCCCTCTGTAGCAAGTGCTGTTTATAGACAGTGTAGCGGTCCGCACCCCTCTGTAACAAGTGCTGTTCATAGACAGTGACGGTCCGCATCCCTCTGTAACGAGTGCTGTTTATAGACAGTGACGGTCCGCATCCCTTTGTAACGAGTGCTTTTTATAGACAGTGACGGTCGGCATCCCTCTGTAATAAGTGCTGTTTATAGACAGTGACGGTCCGCATCCCTCTGTAACAAGTGCTGTTCATAGACAGTGACGGCTCGCACCCCTCTGTAACAAGTGCTGTTTATAGACAGTGACGGTTCGCATCCCTCTGTAACAAGTGCTGTTTATAGACAGTGACGGTCGCCATCCTCTGTATACAAGTGCTGTTTATAGACAGTGTAAACGGTCCGCATCCCTCTGTAACAAGTGCTGTTTATTAGACAGTGACGGTTCGCATCCCTCTGTAACAAGTGCTGTTTATAGACAGTGACGGTCAGCATCCCTCTGTAACAAGTGCTGTTTATAGACAGTGTAACGGTCCGCATCCCTCTGTAACACTTGCTGTTTATAGACAGTGTAACGGCCCGCACCCCCTGCAACAAGTGCTGTTTATAGACAGTGACGGTCGGCATCCCTCTGTAACAAGTGCTGTTAATAGACTGTGACGGTCGGCATCCTCTGTAACGAGTGCTGTTTATAGACAGTGACGGTCCGGATTCCCTGTGTAACAAGTGCTGTTTATAGACAGTTTGACGGTCCGCATCCCTCTGTAACAAGTGCTGTTTATGGGACAGTGTGACGGTCCGCATCCCTGTGTAACAAGTGCTGTTTATAGACAGTGACGGTCCGCATCCCTCTGTAACAAGTGCTGTTTATAGACAGTGACGGTTCGCATCCCTGTGTAACAAGTGCTGTTTATAAACAGTGACGGTCCGCATCCCTCTGTAACAAGTGCTGTTTACAGACAGGTTGACGGTCGGCATCCTGTGTATAAAAGTGCTGTTCATAGACAGTGACGGTCGGCATCCCTCTGTAACAAGTGCTGTTTATAGACAGTGTAACGGTCCGCATCCTGTGTAACAAGTGCTGTTTATAGACAGTGACGGTCCGCATCCCTGTGTAACAAGTGCTGTTTATAGACAGTGACGGTAGGCATCCCTCTGTAACAAGTGCTGTTTATAGACAGTTGACGGTCCGCATCCTGTGTAACAAGTGCTGTTTATAGACAGTGACGGTTCGCATCCCTCTGTAACAAGTGCTGTTTATAGACAGTGACGGTCGGCATCCCTCTGTAACAAGTGCTGTTTATAGACAGTGTAACGGTCCGCATCCCTCTGTAACAAGTGCTGGTTATAGACTGTGTAACGGTCCGCACCCCCTGCAACAAGTGCTGTTTATAGACAGTGACGGTCGGCATCCCTCTGTAACAAGTGCTGTTAATAGACAGTGACGGTCGGCATCCCTCTGTAACGAGTGCTGTTTATAGACAGTGACGGTCCGGTTTCCCTGTGTAACAAGTGCTGTTTATAGACAGTGACGGTCCGCTCCCTCTGTAACAAGTGCTGTTTATAGACAGTGTGACGGTCCATCCCTGTGTAACAAGTGCTGTTTATAGACAGTGACGGTCCGCATCCCTCTGTAACAAGTGCTGTTTATAGACGTGACGGTTCGCATCCTGTGTAACAAGTGCTGTTTATAGACAGTGACGGTCCGCATCCCTCTGTAACAAGTGCTGTTTATAGACAGTGTGACGGTCCGCATCCCTCTGTAACAAGTGCTGTTTATAGACAGTGTGACGGTCCGCATCCCTCTGTAACAAGTGCTGTTTATAGACAGTGTGACTGTCCGCATCCTCTGTAACAAGTGCTGTTTATAGACAGTGTGACGGTCCGCATCCTCTGTGACAAGTGCTGTTTATAGACAGTGTGACGGTCCGCATCCCTCTGTGACAAGTGCTGTTTTTTAGACAGTGTGATGGTCCGCATCCTCTGTAACAAGTGCTGTTTATAGACAGTGTGACGGTCCGCTTTCCTCTGTACAAGTGCTGTTTATAGACAGTGACGGTCCGCATCCCTCTGTAACAAGTGCTGTTTATAGACAGTGGAACGGTCGGCTTCCCTCTGTAACAAGTGCTGTTTATAGACAGTGTGACGGTCCGCATCCCTGTGTAACAAGTGCTGTTTATAGACAGTGTGACGGTCGGCATCCCTCTGTAACAAGTGCTGTTCATAGACAGTGTGACGGTCCGCATCCCTCTGTAACAAGTGTGTTTATAGACAGTGTGACGGTCCGCATCCCTCTGTAACAAGTGCTGTTTATAGACAGTTTGACGGTCCGCATCCCTCTGTAACAAGTGCTGTTTATAGACGTGTGATGGTCCGCATCCTCTGTAACAAGTGCTGTTTATAGACAGTGTAATGGTCCGCATCCCTCTGTAACAAGTGCTGTTTATAGACAGTGTGACGGTCCGCATCCCTCTGTAACAAGTGCTGTTTATAGACAGTGTGACGGTCGCATCCCTCTGTAACAAGTGCTGTTTATAGACAGTGTGACGGTCCGCATCCCTCTGTAACAAGTGCTGTTTTAGACAGTGTGACGGTCCGCATCCCTCTGTAACAAGTGCTGTTTATAGACAGTGTGACGGTCCGCATCCCTCTGTAACAAGTGCTGTTTATAGACAGTGTGACGGTCCGATCCCTCTGTAACAAGTGCTGTTTATAGACAGTGTGACGGTCCGCATCCCTCTGTAACAAGTGCTGTTTATAGACAGTGTAACGGTCCGCATCCCTCTGTAACAAGTGTGTTTATAGACAGTGTGACGGTCCGCATCCCTCTGTAACAAGTGCTGTTTATAGACAGTGTGACGGTCCGCACCCCTCTGTAACAAGTGCTGTTTATAGACAGTGTGACGGTCCGCATCCCTCTGTAACAAGTGCTGTTTATAGACAGTGTGACGGTCCGCACCCCTCTGTAACAAGTGTGTTTTTTAGACAGTGTGACGGTCCGCATCCCTCTGTAACAAGTGCTGTTTATGACAGTGTGACGGTCCGCATCCCTCTGTAACAAGTGCTGTTATAGACAGTGTGACGGTCCGCATCCCTGTGTAACAAGTGCTGTTTATAGACAGTGTGACGGTCCGCATCCCTCTGTAACAAATGCTGTTTATAGACAGTGTGACGGTCCGCATCCTCTGTAACAAGTGCTGGTTTATAGACAGTGTGACGGTCCGCATCCCTCTGTAACAAGTGCTGTTTATAGACAGTGTGACGGTCCGCATCCCTCTGTAACAAGTGCTGTTTATAGACAGTGTGACGGTCCGCATCCCTCTGTAACAAGTGCTGTTTATAGACAGTGTGACGGTCCGCATCCCTCTGTAACAAGTGCTGTTTATAGACAGTGTGACGGTCCGCATCCCTCTGTAACAAGTGCTGTTTTATAGACAGTGTGACGGCCCGCATCCCTCTGTAACAAGTGCTGTTTATGGGACGGGTGTGACGGCCCGCATCCCTCTGTAACAAGTGCGTTTATAGACAGTGTGACGGTCCGCACCCCTCTGTAACAAGTGCTGTTTATAGACAGTGTAATGGTCCGCATCCTCTGTACAAGTACTGTTTATTAGACAGTGTAACGGTCCGCATCCTCTGTAACAAGTGCTGTTTATAGACAGTGTGACGGTCCGCATCCCTCTGTAACAAGTGCTGTTTATAGACAGTGTGACGGTCCGCATCCCTCTGTAACAAGTGCTGTTTATAGACAGTGTGGACGGTCCGCATCCCTCTGTAACAAGTGCTGTTTATAGACAGTGTGACGGTCCGCATCCCTCTGTAACAAGTGCTGTTTATAGACAGTGTGACGGTCCGCACCCCTCTGTAACAAGTGCTGTTTATAGACAGTGTGTACGGTCCGCATCCCTCTGTGACAAGTGCTGTTTATAGACAGTGTGACGGTCCGCATCCCTCTGTGACAAGTGCTGTTTATAGACAGTGTGGACTGTCCGCATCCCTCTGTAACAAGTGTGTTTATAGACAGTGTGACGGTCCGCATCCCTCTGTAACAAGTGCTGTTTATAGACAGTGTGACGGTCCGCATCCCTCTGTAACAAGTGCTGTTTATAGACATTTGTGACGGTCCGCATCCCTCTGTAACAAGTGCTGTTTATAGACAGTGTGACGGTCAGCACCCCTCTGTAACAAGTGCTGTTTATAGACAGTGTGACGGCCCGCATCCCTCTGTAACAAGTGCTGTTTATAGACAGTGTGACGGTCCGCATCCCTCTGTAAAAGTGCTGTTTATAGACAGTGTGACGGTCCGCATCCCTCTGTAACAAGTGCTGTTTATAGACAGTGTGACGGTCCGCATCCCTCTGTAACAAGTGCTGTTTATAGACAGTGTGACGGTCCGCATCCCTCTGTAACAAGTGCTGTTTATAGACAGTGTGACGGTCCGCATCCCTCTGTAACAAGTGCTGTTTATAGACAGTGTGACGGTCCGCATCCTCTGTAACAAGTGCTGTTTATAGACAGTGTGACGGTCCGCATCCTCTGTAACAAGTGCTGTTTATAGACAGTGTAACGGTCCGCATCCCTCTGTAACAAGTGCTGTTTATAGACGTGTGACGGTCCGCATCCCTCTGTAACAAGTGCTGTTTATAGACAGTGTGACGGTCCGCATCCCTCTGTAACAAGTGCTGTTCATAGACAGTGTGACGGTCCGCATCCCTCTGTAACAAGTGCTGTTTATAGACAGTGTGACGGTCCGCATCCCTCTGTAACAAGTGCTGTTCATAGACAGTGTGACGGTCCGCATCCCTCTGTAACAAGTGCTGTTCATAGACAGTGTGACGGTCCGCATCCTCTGTAACAAGTGCTGTTCATAGACAGTGTGACGGTCGCATCCCCCCTGTAACAAGTGGCTGTTCATAGACAGTGTGACGGTCCGCTTCCCTCTGTAACAAGTGCTGTTTATAGACAGTGTGACGGCCCGCACCCCTCTGTAACAAGTGCTGTTTATAGACAGTGTGACGGTCGCATCCTCTGTAACAAGTGCTGTTTATAGACAGTGTGACGGTCCGCATCCCTCTGTAACAAGTGCTGTTCATAGACAGTGTCATGGTCTGCGTCGCTCCCTGTGGCAGCAAAGTGGATCTGACAGACACTGTAAAGGGGGACTTCTAACGGAGATTCTTTTTTTTTCTTTTTCTTTTTTTCTTTGGCTGTCCCATTTACATCAGCGGCCCCTGCACTCACGCCGCTCATTCCCGACCCCCCAGTGCCAGCCATAGCCTGGTACATTCCGCCACAGCCCCGGCAACCGGCAGTCTACAAGAGCAGTCAATGTCAAGTCGTTATGAGGGGGAACTACCAGAGGAGGAGACATGCCGAGTCATTTCGGTGCTGTTCAGTGCTCCCTGCTCTGTTCAACGCCAAAAGGACAGCACCTACTAAGCCCTCTATGACGACAACACTTGTTGCTTGGTTCGCGGAGGTAGGGTGAGCTCTTCCTCCGGGAGAGCGCCACCACGTCCATCCAACGACAGCGTCCATCCAGCAGAACCAAACCAAAGCAAGGCAGGCAATCGAAACTGAGGTCTCATGAGGCAGGACATGAAGAGCCACAGAAGTTTGAGACGTTAAAGAAATGCTGATCGATGAGGGTGAGGATGATGGAGATGAGTTGCGGATTTTCCTTCCAGTCCGAGACTGCATGATAGGGCTTTCTCTACCCTTTAATTTGTAACATATCCCGGCATCAACCAGACCCGAGAAAAAAAGATATATGCAGCGCCTGGTCAGGAAATTCAAGCAACAGCACAACACGTCACAGGACGCATTCTTTTAAGTCGCTGAAAACTCGACTGTGTGGTCCTTTCTTTCAAACTTGAGCCCATATTAACCAAACTTGGGTAAAAGCCGGTTAGAGCAGAAAAACAATTCGACAAATGGCTTGATGGGAATCGAACCCACGACATCCCAGCCGGCAGTCCGCGGACATTAACCACTACCGATAAACCAATGTGTTGGGTACTGACGCAAGGTTTGAAAAGCAATGCGCAGGGACCTGGATCTAAATGGATCTGAACTCTTACGAAGGGCCCCGGGTTGCTGTGCCAGCTTCTGACTGGCCAGGTGTTTCCAGGCATTTTCACTTTGGAAAGACGACACAGTTAAAACCTTTCAAGTCTTCTCCATCTGGACTTTTTAAAAAGGCTTTGTCAGATTGAAGCAAATCAAGAACAGGCAAAGTTTTGGGGCTGCGAGCCATACATAAACTTCTTGCAACTGTCTGGAATGTCTCTTGCATGAAAGTGGGAGAACGGACTGTCTGACCCCTTTGGGCACTATACTGCTCTGCACCCCAGAGCGATGAAAAACACATTACGATGGGTAGCAAAAATGGCACATTTTCATGTTAGCCACGAATGAGATTCGAACTCGCAACTTGTGACTGAGAACGCGGGCGCTCAGTCCCCAACAAAGCAATCGGGCCCCTTTCCCACGCAAAACGGACAAAAAAAATAAAAAAACAAACACAGACAACCACTGTAGAGTGGCCCGGTATATCTCTGACCGCACACAGAGAAAGTCAGTGACCATCACGCCCCCGTGTCGCTTCCACGCAGTATCGCCCATCCACTGACCTGTCAAGGTTGGTCACGTGGCACAGAAAGGTCAACAGCCCCCACGCGCGGTCATGAGCGATCAATGACTTCCATTTCTGACGATGAAGTTCAGCAAGAAAAAAAAACAACGAACTCTTGGCATCAGCTGACGGTGGGTTTTTTTTTAACCCCCCCTCTCTCTCTCTCTCTCTCTCTGTAGCTGTGTGTCTGTGTCTCTGTGTGTGTCTCTGTGAGTGGCTGGTCTCTGTATTTCTCTGTTTTGCCTACTCGAGTAAAAAACGTTTTTCTTTTGCTTTGCTGCACGGGGATCTTTTAGAAACCGGTTTTTTCCCATCAAAATTCATAGAAAACACTCCTGCGTTTAAACCTAGTTACCTGTGACTTTTGCACGCAGACACTTTAAATGAAACAATTTCCCGTCTATTTGCATTTGTTTCAAATGGTTTAAACAAGTTTTATTTGTTCGAGAACAATTTTTGCAGCAATGTTCATCAATTCATGGAGTAAATTTTCATCAAATCATGGAGTACAACAGCATAGGCTTTAAACCGTACTCTTACAAAGAAAATGTACATTGGAGGGGCCCCTGCGTCAAAAAGTTATCAAAATGGAATTGGGAAAGGAGGAAAAAATCACCAAACACAAACAAAAAACAAAATAACAACAAAGACAAGCGAACAAACGAAAAATCGTTTAACACACAAGAGTACACTCAAACTACAGCACAATAATAAAAAAACCCCACACCACGCCCGAAACCACGCCATGCCATTTCAATCAATAGTATTCCTTTGCAGGTAAAAGGACCGGGAAGGTAACTGTGGTAAGCCGAGTAAGTTTAGTTAAGTGCAAACCTATTAGAAAGTTTAATAAAATTTCCAACCATAGTAAGTATCTTTGTATTTGCGTCCACACCCAGGTCAAGGTTACCAGTCAATAATGTTGAGATATTGCGTTTAGCTGTGTCGTGAAGCGTTTCTATTGTCGAAGAAAGGGCCCTGTTGATGGAGTGGAAAATTTAATCAAAAAGTGGGCTGCATCTTAAAACTGCCGTGCCACAGTCACATGAAGGGTGTTTCTAAGAGGGTCTTTTTGAAAAGATCGTGGTTTAAGTCACTCTTTTTCCAATCTCAACTTACACAAAATTATTTCTGACGTCCTATCAGATAAGTAGTAACACCTAGGCACGATACTATCGGTACTGCTGAGGAAACGCTTGAGGAAACTAAGAGATTTAGATACTTTAATATTGTCAGGGAGGTCATTCCAAAGAGCAGTCGTTGAAGGAAAGAGGAAGATTTGTACATTCTAATCTACACTTTGGCATCTGCCTCTCCAGGGGGCCCCTTTGAGGTGATAAGGGTTTACAGGGATATAAGAGGGGGGAAGTCGTTTTAGACAGATAAATCGGAACAATACCGTTGACAATTTTGTAGTACAAAATGTTTTTATGACGTCGTCGTCTCTCTTTTAATGATGTAAAACCCGGATTCCTTATTAATTTTTGGTGGCTGTCCTCGGACTGAGCCAACTATAGTTCTAATCGCATCCAGGTGACATTTTCTAAAAACTTCTGCTTGTTTATTTGTACAGTTATCCCACACGACATCCGAAAAATCGAAATGGGGGCAAATAAAAAGACTTATACATTATTTCGAGGGATTTCCGACTAAGACGGTATTTAATTTGGGGGAGGCAGGCAACAAGAACACGACATTTTGACAACATGGATTTTTAAAGTGGCGATTCCCCTTTACAATTATTTTGAATGATAACTCCTAGGTGTTTTGTGGAATTCTGTATCATGTAATGTCCGTTTTTAAATCTCAGAGGTTCAATTTGTGGCACCGCATGGTTAGAAAATGTCAATATTTAGTTTTAGATGGTTTAAATGTTATTTTCCATTTGAGGCCCAAGTATTGATTTTTTCGAGATCTGAGTTTAATATTTCTGTTCTAAGATGAGTATTTCAAGACCTAAATACATACTGGTATCATCAGCAAATAACTTTACCACAGATTTTAATATCATGAACAATATCATTTTATAATAAGGAATAACATTGGTCAAGACAGAACCTTGGGGGACGCCTGCCGATATCGGGAGATACGGTGATTTACTTCCCTTTAAAACTATGCCTGTGTATGATTTGTCAAATAGTCAGCAAACCAAACAAGCAACTGTCCTCTGGGCACCCAAGGCAGGAAAGTTTTTATTGTAGTCCACGGTGCCATACCTTATCAAAGGCTTTAGATACGTCAAAAAAATCACCTGTGCAGTAGTTTTTGAGTCCAGAAATTTGCAAAAATCATCATAGATACACAAAAGTTGAAAAAACAGTTGATCTTTTGGAAATGAACCCCGATTGGGCATCTGATAAAAGATTATTGCCTAAAAGGTATTTAAACACATGTTTTGAACACATTTTTCTTAGATTTTACCGATTACGCTCAATTTAAAGAAAATAGGACGGTAGTTGTCGCATTTATGTGTATCTCCTTTTTTTAATTGGGGGTTACATGAGCCAATTTCCTTTTTAAAGGAAATTTGCCTTCTGTTAAAGAGCGATTAAACAAATTGCTAATGGTTCACAAATGGACGTCCGCCCGCAGCAATTAAAATTTTTTTGGGTCCAAATCTGGTCCGGGCAGCTTTTCTGCTATCAAGACCTTTCAATTTTTTCTAGACAACGTCTTTGGTAATAAAATAACTGACTAATCCAAAACCCCAATATTCATTTATCATAGGTTATCTTCATCATCGTCATCGACCGAACATTGCGCGGCAAAGTATTTATTAAGAGCGTAGCCTTTTTCTTTGGAGTGTAATAATCACATCGTTATCTTCAATGGGAGGGAAAATTTGTCCTGAGGCATGCCCTTTTCTACAAATGAATGTTTTAACTAGTTTCCACCCGTCCTTGGTTCCCAAAAGCAATTCGGAGAGGAGATTCTGTTGTCTAATTCTAGTACATATTCTGCCTTCCTCAGTCTAATAAAATTTTTGTAAATATTTCGAGTACGACGAAAGAAAGCCCAAGCCCCGTCAGAATTTAATGATTTTGCCAATTTATGGATACTATTTTTCCTTTTGATTATTTTTTTAATTTCAGTTGTAATCCATGGCGCATCACGTTCATCAATTGTAACCTCTTTGGGCTGGCATACATAGTTTTGCAACATACACAAGCAGATCGGAAAAACCCCTCGGGGAGCATCATCAATAGATTCCAAGGTTTAAAATGGACTCCCAGTCGGTGTTGATTAATTCTGCCTAAGTCTCTGAGCAATTTAGTTTAGCAATTAAACACTGTAGTTTGTAGGAGGTGTTAATCTGCGGTGGTTTTTCAAGACAACATACGGAGCACAATGATCGCTACAGACTGGTGACAGAAAAGTCTGAACCTTTGAATGAGGTTGGGGACATGGCGTTAGTATTAAATCAATTGTGGTGGACCGAGGTTTTCAGTAATACGAGTTGATTTATTAACTATCTGAATAAATTATTCGTTGACATAATATTTTGAAGATGCGGTGGTGGTTGAACTGTACAATCTGCGTTGGAAATCACCAAGAATAATGGAATTTGTTAGGTGTATTTCCAGCTAACTGTACTGCCTGATCAATTAAGTCCCAGTAAGCTACATTAGCAGAGGGTTTGGGCTGTAGAATGTTTCCTTCAGCAGTGTGTTTTGTCTAGTTTTGTCTCAATCCACACAGCCTCCCAAAAAAAGCACATCAGGTGGGTCTAGGCTTGCAAATATGATCTTTAACGCACACAGCAACACCTCCCTGTGGATCGCCCACTCTGTTCTCCCTGACTGGAGGTTGGAAACCAGGAATTAGTATGTCGTCATTAGAAATATTGTCTGAAAACCATGTTTCAGACATGGTTACCACATCAAAAAAACTTACTTCACACTGAATTAGCGTAATTTTTTTTTCTTAAGCTATGTACATTCAAGTGGATGATGGATAGTCCATTTGGGAAAAATTTATCAGTCGGACCTGGGTTTGGGTGGACATCACCTGCAAGTTGTAGCAACATCTGTATTGCAAATCCGACAAGAAAAATAAGCAGGTCAGTAGTACCCACACGTTGAGGAAGCGTGTTTACTTTTGACTATTGGAGAGTGATGGATCAAGAGATGGGGAGCTTACACGGCCATCGTATTGACGAGCGATTCCGTTCAAAAATTAAAAAAGGAAAAGTGAGAGGGTCAGTGTGATGATCCATTTATCATAAGAGAAGAAAAGGAAACCAAAAGTCAGTCATGTGAAAAAGGAACTTTAAAAATAGACAATTTTAGGGCCCCGGCATAGAACATCCCGACTCTGGCTCTGAACTGAGTTAGGCAACAAGTCATGTCACAGCACGGAGTAAAAATTCGAACAGAAAAGAGAACAGAGCGGAACATTTTTCCTGGTTATCAATGGCATGGGTTTGGCTCAAACACGCTGAGCGA
>CM031607.1:56971018-56976018 GCA_018398815.1 Conus ventricosus | reverse complement strand
CCTGGCCAAGGCAGCTATCTCCGCCCTCGTCTTGGTCAGGTCGTCGTTGAGGTAGAGGCGGTTCTTGGCAGACTGGGACTGCGTCGCTGTAGACCGCTGAAGGCGAGGAAACAGCTTCGTCGGGTCCACCTGGCTCAGCTTTCGTTTCTCCATCATTAGGCGCTTCTTGTAGCGGTAAGATGTCATCTTCACCAGGATGGGACGGGCGCCAGCACCAGTAACACCGGGAGGTTTAGGGCCCACACGATGAGATCGATCGATCATCTCATCGGTGATCTCAACGTTCATCGATTTAGCGACGACCTTGATTATAGTTTCTGTGTCCTCGTCAGCTGTTTCAGGAACACCACTAACACGCAAACAGTTACGACGATCATACTGCTCTAGATCATCGACCTTGTCCTTTAGCGCGGAGATCTCCTTGTCCTTTGCAGCCAGCTGCCCTTTCAGGTTTTCTAATTCTCTGCTGAGGAGAACAGTGAACTGAGCTGCCACAACTTTCGAGATCATCTCTATAATTTGCGGGTCAGACAGTAAAGATTGTAGCTCTTGTTTCAAATCAAGACCTGACGCCATGGTGGGGTGGAGAGCAGAGTCACACACAGAATCAGTAGGCACTGGGTCAATCGCAGATGCACAACTGTCAAAAAATTTTGTCTGACTCAATAGCAGTACTATTCAAAAACTCAGGATTAATAATTGTTGCGTCTGGATCAAAATCAAGAATACCTTCTCTGAGTCGTTTTTCTTCATTATCAACAACAGGAGGCGAGGTTGCTGAACGTTTCGACATAGTGAAAGCACATGATGGGTCAGAACACTCGCACAAAACAAGTTGAACCGGTTTCAATAACACAGTTTAGACACAGTTTGAACCGCTACACAGCCACACAACGGAGGACACCAAGGCCCTACCCAACGCTAACATCAGCACGTGCAAACGGCAACCAAAGAAAACCGCTAACTCATAACATTCCGTAAATTCGACGTTGATTTGAAAGTTCAAATACGGATTAAAAAGAAAATAACCACATTACACGTCAACTTAATGCACCACTGTGGAGATGAGACCATATGACAGTATGCACACAACCACCTAGGTTGAAAAAAGTCCACAAACATTTAAAATAAACAAAATATTCCCGGACACTCCACAGAAGTCGTCAACCGGCAGCCATTACGACCTTCACCTTCGTTTCAAATCCAATAGCTGTTGGCCTACGTGTCTGATATTGTTCTCCTGTTCTTTGGTTGCAAGATTTCTTGTATTCATAACGGACACTGTTCTCCTTTTCGTTGTGTTGGATGTACCATATGCATTATATCTATATCTTTCATTTAAACAAATAAACTATCTGAATCCGTATCCCCGTACGTATCTATTTGTCCGCTTCTGTCTGTCTTATTGCGTGTTTGTCCAACCGTTCATTTCCTCTCTCTCTCTCTCTCTCTCTCTCTCTCCAACCTCACCCTTCTACAGACACACACACGCACGCACAACACACACACACACACACACACACACGCACACACACACACAAGAGAGAGAGAGAGAGAGAGAGAGAGAGAGAGAGAGAGAGAGAGACGTGCGCGCGCTCGCACTATTTCTCATACTTTGAGCCACAGCGTACAAAAATGTAGTCATAGTATTTTAGTCACCTTTCCACGTGCGTTTCCCCTCTTCCCCACCCCCACCCCACCCCTCTCCATCACCACCCCTTCCTGACATCCCCCTGTTCCCCTGGACGGCCCAAAGGACACGTGAATAGTTCGGCGGATCAGTTCAGAAAGAGCACTTCACCATCACACTGCAATCGGCTAAAGGCCACAGTCATCACTTGCTATGGGAGAGAAGGGGAGGGGGAGAAGAGGGGAGGGAGGATGAGAGGGTGTGGAGGGAAAGGAGGTGGGGGAAGGGGGAAGTGGGGGCAGGAGATGGGAGGAGGCGGGGGGGGGGGGGGGGGGGTCGGGGGTCCCAGCAGTCAATGACCTCAAGGTCGGTATCAGTCAGGAAGGCGTGTTGCCCATCGAGTCCTAATCACGCCATCCACCCATCCATCCACCCGCCCCCTTCCTCATCTATTCGACCGCCATCACCCCTACTCTACCACCACCACCACCACCACCCACCACCTTCCGAGTGAGTGTAATTCATTGGAAACTGGTTTGCGCGCAGTGACTTCTCCATGGTGGAACTGAAAGTGATTGAAAGTTGACAAGTTACCGTCCTGAATGGGAAGAGAGTAAAAAAAATAAATAAATAAAAAAAAGAGAAAGAAGGAAAGAAAGAAAGACAAAAAGAATAAGAGAGAACACCCCAGACTTTTTGAAATATGACTGTACTGTCTGCGTGAGTGCACACACTCACACACACACACACACACAAAGTAGTTTCCGTGGGCCATGACACGTTCGCGAACAGTGACATGGCCACGTTCTCCGCCGCCAGTGTCCTCACACAAGACAAGAAAAGTAGACCACAAAGCATAGACCTCACCGGCTCGCGGCTCGCGCGGGCCTCATTATCATAGAGTTGCTAGGGGGCCACAAGCTCTCGCGGGAGGCTGAAACAATGGCGGCTGATACGAACAGCGCGACAGACTCGCTCGAAGGCATCCATGATTCCGTCGGCCCTCATTACCTTCCAAAGTACAGCACGCTCTCAAAAACTGTACTTGATCGAGGAAAAAACAAGTTTGCATCCTGTTTTATTGATAACATCAAGATTTTCCATACAAATGGAAGCGAGAAGGTGGAGGTGTGTGCCACGTGTTACCGCTCCTACCACAAGAAAGCAGCACCCCACAAAATGGTCCTTGAAATCGACAACAAGAGCAGCTTGTCGTGGAAGCTAAATGTGAATGCAAAGCTGGGTAAGTGTCTTGTTTTCTAACAAGTACAGTCTACAGTACAGTCAATACAGACTGTGGACAGTACAGGTCAATACAGACTGTGGACAGTACAGTCAATACAGACTGTGGACAGTACAGTACAGGTCAATACAGACTGTGGACAGTACAGTCAATACAGACTGTGGACAGTACAGTACAGTCAATACAGACTGTGGATAGTACAGTACAGGTCAATACAGACTGTGGACAGTACAGTACAGTCAATACAGACTGTGGACAGTACAGGTCAATACAGACTGTGGACAGTACAGTCAATACAGACTGTGGACAGTACAGTACAGGTCAATACAGACTGTGGACAGTACAGTACAGGTCAATACAGACTGTGGACAGTACAGTACAGTCAATACAGACTGTGGACAGTACAGGTCAATACAGACTGTGGACAGTACAGTCAATACAGACTGTGGACAGTACAGTACAGGTCAATACAGACTGTGGACAGTACAGTACAGGTCAATACAGACTGTGGACAGTACAGTACAGTCAATACAGACTGTGGACAGTACAGGTCAATACAGACTGTGGACAGTACAGTCAATACAGACTGTGGACAGTACAGTACAGGTCAATACAGACTGTGGACAGTACAGTACAGGTCAATACAGACTGTGGACAGTACAGTACAGGTCAATACAGACTGTGGACAGTACAGGTCAATACAGACTGTGGACAGTACAGCATAGGTCAATGCAGACTGTGGACAGTACAGTACAGGTCAATACAGACTGTGGACAGTACAGTACAGTCAATACAGACTGTGGACAGTACAGGTCAATACAGACTGTGGACAGTACAGTCAATACAGACTGTGGACAGTACAGTACAGGTCAATACAGACTGTGGACAGTACCGTACAGGTCAATAGAGACTGTGGACAGTACAGTACAGTCAATACAGACTGTGGACAGTACAGTACAGGTCAATAGAGACTGTGAACAGTACTGTACAGGTCAATACAGACTGTGGACAGTACAGTACAGGTCAATACAGACTGTGGAATAGTCAAATATCTATCTCCTATGTGTGGGGTTCTATGCTGGTATGTGTAAGTGTACCTATTAACTATGTATTTAAACGCAACGTGAGCATGCATTGTGTACATCATTGAGGAAAGAGACTCTGTGTGTGTGTGTGTGTGTGTGTGTGTGTGTGTGTGTGTGTGTGTGTGTGTGTTGTTTGAGCATGGGTGGGTGTGTTTGTGTGCGTGCGTGCGTGTGTGGTGTGTGTGTGTGTGTGTGTGTGTGTGTGTGTGTGTGTGTGTGTGTGTGTGTGTGTGAACATGCGCGCGCGCGCGTGTGTGTGTGTGTTCGAGCGTCTATATGTTTGAGCGCGCGCGCGCCGTGTACGTGTGTGTGTGTGTGTGTGTGTGTGTGTGTGTGCGTGTGCGTGCGTGCGTGCGCGCGCGCGCGTGTGTGTGTGTGTGTGTGTGTGTGCTCGCGTGTTTGTGCGTGTGTGACACGACTACAGATATGTGCATACACGGAAATGGATGTGCACGTCTTAGGTTCTACACACACACTTACTCACACATAAACACGCACACACACACACACACACACACACACACACACACACACACACACACACACACACACACACACATTGCCTGATTAACAATAGGCTCTGTACACACACACACACACACACACACACACACACACACACACACACACACACACACACACACACACACACGCACACACGAACGCACGTACGCGCGCACACACACACACACACACACACACACACACACACACACACACACACACACACACATACAGCATACACTGCCCGATTTACAATACACACTGTATGCACACACACACATTCTCTCTCTTATTCTGTGTGTGCGTGCGCGTGCTACGGTTGTAGCTTGTGGCCCCCCCCCCCCCCCCCCCCCCCCCCCCTTCTATACTGCCTGCGGCTAGGCGCGCACCGAATGTGACCTATTTTCTGATTGGCTGAAAATCCTTTCTCCGGTGAGGTCTATTGTCATGCCGCTTGATCACACGACCCCTCAAAACGCGGCTGGAAAACATGCCCTTATAAAGGCCTTTGACGAGTCATGTGACCAGAGGCCACCAA
>CM031607.1:56949340-56966840 GCA_018398815.1 Conus ventricosus | reverse complement strand
GTCACTGACTGGAGGGGAGGGTGAGGTAGATGGTGAGACATAAGGGAGGGGGGGGGGGACAAAGGGACGGCATTGGCTTGGAGATCGTAGATAGGCAGGGTAATGGCAGCATACTAGCTCTATGAGCTGGTAGTGGCTGTTTTCCCAGGGAAAACAGAACGCGGGTTAAGCTGTTATCCTTGAGGATAACAATTGTTTTTCCAAAGGATAACAACTGTTTTCCCCGTTTTCTTTGAGCATCTCAAGTGTTTCTTTTATTTTTCTTCAAGAATCACAAGTATTTCCTCTATTTTTCTTCAAGAATCACAAGTATTTCCTCTATTTTTCTTCATGCGTCACAAGTTTTCTCAAGGAAAATATTATCTTTGTTATCACCGAGAATCACAACTGTTTTTTTTTTTTTTTTTTTCAGTTTTCGCGAGGAAAACGGATATTATCCTTCTTAAGGAAAACAACAAAAGTGGGAAAACAGTTGTAATCTCTGGGAAAGTGTATGCGATCCTCATGATAACAACTGGTGTTTCCCTCTTTTCGCTGTATACCAATGACACCAGTACACATATGTTTGTCATAATAAGCAGCAGTCATATCTGTTTTCCTTGTTATCGACGTTTTCCTTGCGATAATACCTGTTGACCTCAGGAAAATGGGGTAAACAGTTATCATCCAAAGGAAAATGGGGAAAACAACTGTGATTCTTGGGGAAAACAGGAGGAACGGTCATCATCTGATTCCCAGGACCTAAGTGGTCGTAGGGGGACATGAGGGACGACTCCGTCAATCTTCTTCTCCATCGTGGCCTGTTCTCTGCTTCTCGCAGGAGTTCTGGCAGCCTGAGGTTTGACCATTCTGCCACGTTCTCCGTCCAGCTCTTTCTCTGCCTGCCTCTACGCCTACCTCCTTCAACCGTGCCTTGCAGGATTGTCTTTGCCAGCGAGTCGTGTCGTGTCACGTGGCCAGACCACATCCGCTTTCTCCTCTTGACCGTAACCAAGAGGGGTTCCTGTGGTCCTGCCAGTGTGGTCACCTGGTCGCGGATAGAGTCGTTGTTTCTGTGCTCTGTCCAGGAATGTGAGCGTCTCTGTATGCCTTTCATTTCAAAGACTTGGATTCTTCTCCCCCTGCCGTCATGGTCCAGCTTTCACACCCTGTATAGGAAGATGTGGGGGCGATTATCATTCTCGGGTAAACGGGGAAAAAATAGTTTTGATCCTCAAATATTACTTTTTTCCCCTCTTTTTGCTTTTTTCCTCAAGATCAAACCTTTTTTCCCCCCGGGGAAAATGGCTATTATCTCTTTAACCTAGTAGTTCCCTGCCTTCTTTCCCTCTCTACGCTGTAAACCGATGATTCACTGCGCATGCATGCAATTTGGACACGATTTTAGCTTTTTCCTTTATTAACCCAAGGAAAAAAAAGGAGAACAGTTTAAGTTGAGGGACAACATTTTCCCATCCTCAGGAAAACGGGGAAATTTCAGCTGTGAACCGGGGAAAATCTTGTGACCCTTTTGGACAGTGACTCTTTTCCCTCGGGGATTGTTACTGTGTAACTGAGGAACAACGGCATCGCCTTTTGAAGTTTCTTCTTCATACTGGGGGGCAAGCTACTCGTCTTTCCCCCGGGTATTTTTGGCTTTCCCCAGGAGGGCTTATTAGGGTTTTGGGGGGAAAGGGGGGTTTTGTGGGGGTGGGGGGGGGTTTGGGGTTGGGGTGAACAAAGAAGGTCAGCTGAGAAAGGGGGAAGGGGGGGGGAGGGGGGGGGGGGGGGGGGGGGTTCAAGGGTTTGTTTACAGGCAGTCTGTCGAAATCGTCCCAAAGGGGGGTGTCGCTTTGGTTAAAAAGGGCCTGACCTCGTCCCCCCCTCCCCCCCCCCCCCCCCCCCCGCCCCCCTTTCAGCGTCCTCCCCTTCCTCTCCTGGGTTTTGGTGGGTGGGGGAATAAAAATTCATCAACAAATGTGTAGAGGAGTGCTGCAAGCTGTTCGCCTGAACGCTTTCGAAGAATCATCGTTAAATTCCCGGGCTTTTTTTTGGACCGTCGATATTCACGTACACAATATTTAAAATTTAAATTTAAAAATTTTTTTGTGATTGAAATTTGTATTTTAAATCTTGATTTCAGTGTTTTGAGCTATTGTGAATTTTCAAAATTAAATCATTACTCTTTACAAACTATTTCTTTTTCTTTAAATTTGTACCCCTCGATAAGTTTGTGCGGGGTTGTTCCAGTCGTTTACTAATCTCTTATTCATTTGTTCTCTTCATTAGTTCCATTTTCTACTTTGAGTACCTGCCTTGAAAAGAAGGACTCCGGTTTGGGCTATCTCAATAAAACCGTGTTTTAAGCAAGCAACTGAATATCAGCGATCTTGAAAACCCCGGGAATCCCTTTCACCTGTTTTTTTTCAGAATCACGTTTAACAGACTTACTTTAGATTTGATAAGCATGCCGGGTTTTATAAAGTTATTCGTCAGACCAAAAGCAAAATGGACACGGGTTTTTAGTTTATATAATCAGTCGATAATTTTAAAAACAGAAAGGGAATCGGCATTTTGGGTGTCGAATCAATAGGGCTAGAAATAAAATAAAGCATGTCGCCCCATACTTGTTGGATTCAATATCAAACCCGGGCTGAAAGAATAATTTTTTTGAAACTTTATAAAAAGAGGGACCCGCTCTAATTGAAAATGAAGAAATTTTTTAGTTTGGTGACTTAAATATTGACTTGTTAAAAGCCTCAAAAAACAAGGGACCGAATTAACCTCATTAATTTACACCAATAGGATCGCCCAACACGAATTACAACAATTCCAGTACTCTCATTGACCCATTTAGTCCAACTAAATAAACATTGGGAAATCTCTTCCCAGCGACTGGTTCATGTCACTCCCCTTTTTGTATTACGGGGGAAAAAAAGGGGGGGGGTACAATTCCAAAACCAGGTTAAAATCTATCCTATATGGGTGTTTTAAAAAGTTTTAAACGAAAAGGTTTTTTTATTTGCCCTGCTACATTCTCCCTCTGCCCCAAAATACCATTATACCGACCCTGAAAAAGCAACAAAGTTTGGTTTAATGTTTTTTCCCAATATCTACAAAAAACATGCACCCTCAGGCAAAAACGAGTAAAAAACCATTTTAAACCGCCGGGGATACAAAAGAAATAGAAAAAGAAATACACATCAGAGAATTTTTTAAAAGAAAAAAACGCGTTGGTTTTGCAAAACAGAAAAATTTTTTGTGCGTCAATGAAACGAAAAGCAAATACAAATATTTCAAGAAATGTACCAATAAAAAAAAGACTCCAGAACTTTTTGGGGAAGCAATAAACAAATTGAAAACAAAGGGTATTCAAAAACCAACAACAAAAGAATAACCCCTGACGCATTAACAACATTTTGTTAACATTGCGAAAACTAAAAAAATTAAATAAATGGAAAAAAAATGATCTAGAAATAACTAAATTTTGGTAGTCAAAAAAATTTTAAATCAATTTGCAAATCCTTACATAAAAATACCCGAATATTTGCATATTTAAATGTCCGAAACAACAAAAACCAAAGAATTTTGCTTGGACCCCAACAAATCAAGTTGTCTGCACCATTCTAACGACTCTCTTATTACTTATAACCCTATGTATAGAGAAAAACTTTTTTCCGGAATTTTTCAAACAAGAAAAAAGTTGTCCCCGACAAAACTGAGATCCGTCCAACCCTTTGTAACACAGACCTGTATCTGTTCTTAAATTTTTTCAAAACCGCTCGAAAAACATACCCAAAAAATATTAGTTTTCCTTTAAACAAATATATTGATTCATCCTAACAGTCGGGGTTTTGGGGGAAACCATTCCTGCCATACCGCGCTTACGCAAAGTTTGACAAAGGCTTTTTAAACATTAAAAACAATAAAACTTACAGGATTTTGTCTTCTTTGTCTAGCTAAAGCTTTTGATATAAAAAAACCACTCTCTTCCCAAAAAAAGCTCGCTTTAACGGACTCTCTAAAATACTCTTCTTCAGTCCTCTTTTCTTTAATCGAAAACGGGGTAGTTGTTTAATTCCCTTTAAAAAACAATTTGCACCCAGTAAAATTGGGTTTCCACAAGGATCTGTTTTTTGGCCCTTTACTCTTTTCGATTTTTAAAAAGGGTTTTACCGCTACGACCGAGTGACTGCAATTTATTTGCTGATGACAACTCTAGCATTCTAACCCCCTTGTTTGCGGGTTTGACGTCCGACAAAAAGATATTTAAACAGTGCCGTCAAATGGGGGAAATCAATCACATGTCCAAAATGAAAAAAAACAAAATGCAGGGTCATTCTAAAACCCAAAAACGTCAAAAAATGCCTTTGATTTATTTTAAATTTTGTTTCTAGTGAAAAAATCGAAGAAGTAAAACAAAAAAATTTTTGGGGTTTGTCATTGATAACAACTTATCATGGCCGAACGTAGCTTCCCCACGAAAAAGAATACCCAAAAAAAATTTTCCCAGTTGTCAAAAATAAAGCATTTCTGAAAAAGCACTAAAAAAAATTCTTCATGCCCATAACGTCAATTAAGATAGCTTCTTTTTAGGGGATTCACCAGCGCAAACATTCTGAAACCTTTAGCAAGATTGCATGGGCGCGCAATAAAAATATTTTTTTAAAACTAGTTCTTAAACTCTAAACGTTTATAAACCTTGGATACCCTTCCCCTAAACAAAAACTCGAATATAATAAGGCTATATTTATGCATAAAGTGTAAAGGAAATGCCCCTCCCTCCATTGTAAACATTTTTCCGGACGAATGACAATAGGCACGTCCAAAGTTAATAATACCTCTCCCCCGATTTGACCTTTACAAATCAAGCCCGTATACAGGGGGTACGTTTTGGGAACAATTTGCCTCCATTTCGAAAAAATCTAAAGTCTTAATTTTTTCAAAGAGCGCAAAAAAGGGATATCGGGTTCTAAGTTAAAAGATATATATTAAAAAAAACTGTACAGTTTTTCCTAAATAAATTTAAAAACTCATGAATAGAAAATAAAAATGACGTTTAAAGCCTGTTAGAGGGAAATCTTGCACGTGTCATTTAACCCAAGCAATAAGGGGTTAAGCAATTGACATTTTTTTCATTGATGAATCCTCAACCGCATTTTGTTATTTGATGTATAAGTTTTTTCAAGTCTATTTGACTCTTGTTTCCCCGTTTGAAATTTGTACTTTACATTATTTTCCCCCCCCCCCCCCCCCCCCACCCCCCCCCCCATCCCGCCCCCCCCCCATACCCCCGTTTTTCGCTCTCTTTCTCTCTCTCTCTTTTTCTCTCCTTTCTTTCTTTTTTCTCCGCATATGGATCTTGCACGATCTTGTCTTTTGCTTTTGTAGTATTAGTCTTTTTATTTTCCTACATTTGCAAGTTGACTGGTGTATTTACTTTTCCTTTTTGTTGCCATTTTGACTTGTGTGTTTCCAGGGGGGTTTTTTTTTTTTTTTTTTTTTTTTTCCCCCCAGGGCGGGGTGGAAAAAGGCATTTTAAATTTTTGCTTATCTAAACCCCCGGGTGAAAAAAAAATTTCTTTCGTTCTTCGTTCGTTCGTTCGTTTCCTCTCCTCTCTCCTTCCTCCTCCTCTCTCTCTCTCTCTCCTCTCTCTTCCTGCGTAGCACATGTGTAGTGCGTTAGTGCAGTGTGGTGGTTGTGTGTGGTGGTGGTTGTGTGGGGTTGTGTGTGTGTGTGTGGTGTGTGAGACAAGAGAAAGAGAGAGAGAGAAGAAGAGAAGAGAGAGAGAAGAGAGAGAGAAAAGCCGCGCGCGCGCACGCGCGCTCGCCGCGCCTGTGTATGTGTTGTACGTGGGTGGTCTGTGGGGGGTGTGGGTGTGGTGTGTGTGTGTGGTGTGTGTGTGTGTGTGGTGTGTGTGGCGCACGTGCTGCGTGCGTGTGTGGTGTGTGGTGTGTGTGTTGTGGTGTGTGGGGGTTTTTGGGGTTGTGTGGGGGGTGTGTTGTGGTGTGTGTGTGTGTGTGTGTGTGTGTGGGGTTGTGTGCGCGCGCGCGCGCGTGGTGCGTGCGTGTGATTGGGGTGTTTGCTGTGGTGTGCGTGCGTGCATACTTCTTTGTTTCTGTATGTATGTGTGTGTGTGTGTGGTGGTGTGTGTGTGCGCTGCGCGCGCGGGGTGTGTGGTCGTTGTCGTGTGTTTTGTGTTGGTGTCTGTGCTGTGCGTGCGTGCAATTTGCGTTTATTTCGTATGTGTTGTGTGTGTTCATGTGTGTGGGGTGTGTGTGGTGGTGTGTTGTGTGTGGGGTGGGGGTGCATGTTTTTTTGCGTGTATACCTGCGTGTATTTGGTATATGTGTGTGTGCAAACGCGGTACGTTCATTATGTTTTTGTTTTTGAAAATTGTTGAAAAGTGTGTTGAAAACGTTTTAAAATGCGTGCGCGCGCGTAGAGTGGTATGTAGGGTTTTTTGTGCGAATCTTTCTGCAAGTGCGTGCGCGCGCGCACATGAAATTTTAAATTATGCAGTGAGCGGGGGCCCGGAGCGTTGTGGTGCTGTGTTCTACAATGTGACACACACACACACACCCCCACACACACACACACACACACACAACCACACAAGGTTAAGGGGGGGGGGGGGGGGGAGGGGGTGACAAAAATTTTCGAAACACTGGGAAAGGGGTCTCAGTCACCCCGGGTAAACATGTGTTTAAAAAAATGCGGACCGAGAAAAAATCATCGGGGTCTGTTTACAGACCTGTTTACACGACACGATCCCCCCCCCCCCCCCCCCCCCACCCCCACCCCTCTCCCTCCCCCCCCGTAAAATCTTCAACCCCCCCCCCCCCCTCACCCCCACCCTCTACTCCCCTCCCCCCCCACCCCCCCCCCCCTACTCCCCCCCCACCCCCCCCCCCCCCTGACCACCCTACAAACCCCTTTCCCCCGCTGTGATTTTTCCCGCGAGCGTTTTGGTAAATTGACCGACTTTCCTTCTCCTACTTCGCCTTGTATTGGGGGTTTATATGCTCGACTGAAAGGAAGAGACCCGATTTATCACCCCTTTTTTCGGGCCTAGGGGGAAAAGACATTAGTGGAGCGTGCGAGCGCGAGCGGCGCGCGCCACACACAAACACCACGCGCGCACGCACGCCCGCACACAACACACATAACACACACCACGCACGCACGCACAACCCCCCACGCACGCACACACACAACACACAACACACACACACACCCACACACACACACACACACCACGCACGCACGCACAGACACACCCACACACACACCACACACACACACACACACACACCCACACACACACACACACACACACAATTTCATCGGGGAGGTCATTGACATTGTCCTCACCAAGTTTGCGTGACCCACAAAGAGAGAAGAGAGAGAGAGGAGAGGAGAGAGAGAGAATGGCGCCGTACTAATTTTACCGCAGAAATTGTGTGGTGTGGTGTGTGGGGTGGGTGTGTGTTGTTTGTGAAGAGAGAGAGAGAGGAGAGAGAGAGAAGAGAAGAGGGGAGAATGTGTTGTGGGTGTGTGTGTGTGTGTGTGTGTGTGTGTGTGGGGGTGTGGGCGCGTGCTCACGCGAGTGTGGTGTGGGGGTGGTGTGTGTTGTGAGAGAGAGGAGAGAGAGAAAAGAGAGAGAGAGAGAATAGTGTGTGGGTGTGTGGTCACGGGGCAAAATTCAACTCAACCCAAACGTGGGGGCAAACGCCCCCAGCCCGTTGGGCTTAACTCAACGCAAAAATTCGGGGGCGTCAGGGGGGACGGCCCCATGGTTCGGATTCAGCCAATTTAGCAGGGGGGAGGGTAATCCCATCCTTCACAGAACAGTCCGACCCTTTCCCGACGGACTAAATAGCTGACCACTCATTCACCGTCGCCTCACCCAAAAATGGCATTTTAGCTCTCGGGAGACGCACGTCGCCGTACGGGCAAGCTGTCTGGGAAATTTTCCCATAGTCTTCCAGCCCCGCTTGGCGCTACCCAACCATCAGCCAAATTTACGACTCGCCGGGAAAGAAAAGAGGGGAAGGGAGTGTGTGGTGGGGTGAAACAGCTAATCAATTAGATACCAATTGACCACCACAGAGAGTAAGGCTGTCACATGACTGGGATGACTTGAACATCCAAGGGGAATTTGGGAATAACTTTTTGTCAGGGGTAAAAAAACGACCAATGGGACGGGCCCCTTTGGGCACGGGTTAGAGCATAAAGGAAAAAAAGTAGGGGAAGAGGGGGGAGAAACAAACGGACAAAAGAAGAGGGGAGAAGTCCGGGAAAAATAGGGTCTCGCCTACAGGGAAAGGGGGGAATGAAGAAAACGAGGGGAAGAAAGAAAAGAGACAAGAGAGGGAGAGGTTCAGGTCTGCTTGAGAAAAACAAGAGATGGGGGAGGGGGAAAAAAGAAACCCAAATTGAGAGATTGCTGAGATAGTTGCAGAGGAAGGGCTGAGGAAGATTGGAAGAGAGAAAGAGTTGCTAATTTATGAAAAAGAAAAGAAAGAAAAGAAAAAAAAAAAAAAAAGAAAAGCAACCTGTCCATTTTATAAGACAGACTGAAGAAAGAAGAGAGAGAGGCAATGCGTTAATGCCGGAAGAAAGAAAAGAGAACAATCGATGTGATAGTCACTGTTTCACCCAACCGGGGGTTCGCCCCATACCTGGCAGCGTCACTTTTGCCAAACAGAAAACCCCAGCCAACGCCCAACAGTCTCACCTGACCAGGCGCAACCAGACCAAAACCAGGGCCGGGATTTGTCGTGTTGTAAATGACATTGAAAAAAAAAAGGGAAAAAAAAAGACAGGATTCGAATATTAAATCCCTGGCCGGTAAATAAAATCGTTTAACCCGGGTTAGTTAAAAATGTTTTTTGATAAAAGATTTGTGAAAATTTAAGGAAAGAGAGAATGTTTTTTTTTTGTTTGATTCAATGCATTAAGTTTTTTTCTATGACATGTATAGAAAGTTATAGACTTTACTAGTGGTTTTATGTGACGAATGCATAATAGAATGAGATTGTAAGCAAGCTGTGGGGGTTTTGGGGTGTGCGCTATCCCCTTTCCCCCACTGACATTACAAAACCCAGGTTTACAATTTTTTTGGCGAGCCTGCCGGGTATTTTGGGCCCCTTTTAAATTTTTCAACTTCTCAGAGAGGAAGCTGGGGGGGATTTCAAGTGTTGTAAACCAAACAAGGGGGGTCTTACTGTATGTTCCCAAGATAGTTAAATACAGCTTGGGGTTGCTTCCAAGATAGTTTTACAGGGGTTGGCATTCAGCCCCAGAGACCATTTCGCACAGATTTCCTATAATTTTGCCTCATAGTTGGGTCAGGCGCTGGCCTTTTAAAAACTAACTACTTTTCCCAAGCTAATATTATCATTCAAGGTTGCTATTACGTCACTCTGTCGGGGAAACCCCATTTGGCTGCTTGTCATAAAATCTTTTTCAAAAAAAAAAAAAAAAGGAAAAAGATATAATGGCGGAAGAAAAGAACACCCCTATTGAACAACTTTTGGCGTCGCTCGTGATCTAGGTTTTCGGAGAAGAGTTGCGTGCATTTTGTTGAAAACCAAAAAAGATGGAAAGGATGAACGCGCGGGGAGCGACGCGTCGCAGAGAAAAGCAGAGCAGGAAAGAAAAGAAAGCTAGCGCAAACGCAGGAAAAAAGAAAGATTTACCAGGGAAAAAGAAAATTAAGGGTTTAGGGAATGATAATCAGGGAGGGAAGAAACAGAAAATTAAAGGTTCAATTAGAGTTGGAAAAGTAAATACAGAGGGGGGCCCCGATGATGGTACCACTTTCCAGTGCTCTTGCGCGCTTGCCCCCGACCCAAATTGCCCCAAAATTTCCGAAGGGAAACCCATTCGATTGATGCATACATCAGTCGTTTTGAAACGTTGCGACCAGTCAGGGTTTTGGGCCCCAGAAAGTGGGCATCATTTTTTCGGCGAAATGACGGGGGAAGGGATTGGATTTTCCTTTCGTTACCCCAGAAAAAACAGTTCCGGGCTGGAAGGGGTCTTTAAAAGAAGGGATTTGACCTCACGAGGAAGGATTTAAAAGAAATTTCTTTACAGATTCAAGCGGGGGAAAAGTACACTCATTTGGGCACGTCAAACCACTATTTGAAAATGGGGAGGTTTTAGTGGGACAAGAAAGGGGTTCGCTGAGTTGAAAAAGCTGTTATGAAAGAACAGATTTGTCAGGGGGGCGGGCCCTGATTTAAACCCTACTTGAAAGTGAGAGCCAAGACAGCAGGAGGTTCTGAAGTTCGCAGAGGTGTATAGAGAGGGACGTTGGGCACTAAGGTGCAGGGAAACGGGCTAGGCACAGGTGAAAGAGTGCAAGGAGACCAGGGGGTTTTTTGAAAGCTGCAAACCCCTGGGGGCAAAGAAAGGGCAAAGGAAATTAGGTTTTCATTTTTTTACAAGAAGGGACATGTGGGGAGGGATTGTCGCATGAGGTTCCGAAGGCACAGCCTTTCAAGAGTGATAAGGGCGTCAGAGAAACACCTGCAGTGGAACCAAAAGGGAATCAGCGGGGAAAAGGTAAGTGCAGCCTATGGCTAGCACTGGACAGCAGTCAGTGCAGGGATGGAGGCACACTGAGTGGGTTCATTTCCAGTGGGAAAAAGGTGATTGGGGCCCCGAGGGGAAAGGTTACAGACCGGTTTTCATGCGGGGGATACGGACAACGCTGGGCGATCAAGGGGGTTTGGCAGGGGCAAAACCAACCCTGAAAATCTATCGATGGCACTGTGAGGGAGTTTCCGTTTTCTAAAAGAAGTACGTACCCTTTACTTCTCAGGGGCGTTGTCTGCGTTGGTAATGGAGAAACCCTTTAAAGATTGATCATTTGGGAAAAATTCCAGGTGCAAAAGGACCAGGGGATCCTAGTTTTGACTGCTAAGGGGCACATTCAAACACGGAGCAAGAAAAGGGGGAAAAAAGGGTTTTTAAAAACCCTTAGTTTTTCCAGGAAGGGAAAAAAGGGAGGATTTGGGCCCGATGAGTTTAGGGCACAAGGAACAAACCCTTTGTCGTGAAATCTTGGGGGTTGGCAAGAGGTGGAGAGAAACAGGTGGTTAGAGGAGGGGGACAGAAATTTTTTGTGAAAGGCGGGGTTTTACCGAGTTTCACCAAGGGGGAAAACAGGTAAGGACACTCATTAGAGGACCACAGTTTATCGTACACTGCATGTCATGGTCACGAGTCGCTCATGGGGTCTCTCGGCACCCAAAAATGACCGAGTCTTTTTATATTTTTATAGGCGCGCAGCAATCATTTATGAGTAAGGAGACCCACGAAGAAGGGGAGATTTTGTTGCCTAAGTTTTTCCCGAAAAGTCATAAGGGATGTTCACTGTATGAAGGTGACGTAGGGTTTTCCCAGGTTTTGTTTTCGGGGGCGACACAAAGCAGCCAGAAAGGGGAAAGGGAGAAGATGAGAATTCAGAGAGACCAAAAACCAAAACAGAAGTCAGGAGTCTGCTAGGGTTTTTTTGGGTTCTACAGGGGGTTTGTTCCAAAATTTTGCTGCAACCACGATCCCTCAGTGATTTTTGGGCAAGGGAGGGAAACCGGCAGTGGGCGAATGGCAGACGCGCAAGCAAGCACGCGAGGTGTTGGGAAAAACTAGTTCCCGTCCCCTCTTGAAGCTAAACCCGATAGTCCAAACCATTTTTGTTGCGGGCAGGCATCAGGTGGGGGATAGGGGCAGTATTTTACAGGAGCATGAAGGACGAGTTTCCTGTGAGTTTCAGCGGAAATTTTACAAAGTGGAAAGGTACGCAACAGTAGAGAAGGAGTGTTTAGCGTTTGTGGGCCGTGCAGAAATTCCACAAATACGAAAGGGAAAAAAAGTTCGTGATCGAGACGACATCAACCACTCAAAATTTCCCGCAGGAGGCGCAGTGAAAACAGCGAGTTCTGCGTTTTGGGGAATGGCACTGCAGCCCTACAGGACCGGTGCAGTACATTCCCGGTCGACAGAAGTCGGAGCCGACTATTTAAGTCGGTAGTCTAGCAAGCGCACTCAGAGGAATCATCAAATCCGGGGGGCTTTGTTTATAATAGTTTGATTTCCCGTTAGTTGATTGGAAATGGGGCATTCCCAGTTGGGGGTTTTATATTTTTTTTTTTGTGTGAGACTTGTTCATATTTTCTTTTTGAACTTGTTCAGTGAAGTATTATCTTGGGGCTACAGTCGCTTGTGTAGGGAAAAGCATTTTTTGCAATAAGTGAGGACGGAGATTTCCTCAGTAAGTTCAGGATCGCGATCATATTTTATTTGCTTTTCATAAAATTGTAAAAGGAGAATGGCAAATCCGCAGGGAGGGGGAAACGCATAATGCGCACAAGGGCGTTATAAAAGGTGAAAAACGCAAGAGCGCACTCAAAGAAACTCATTTGGGGTGATATCCACAATGAATTTTTATAATTTAAATCGGTTGTAAAGTATTTTTCAAAATTGCACGTGTACTGTGGTTCCAAATTCGGGGGGGCTCTTTTTTGTACCGTTGTTTAGACAATGCGGTGCATGTCTTTTGCAAGGGGAAATTGTCACGGTCAAAAAATTTAACTCAAACCCAAATTTGTGGCAACGCCACCAGCCCGTTGGGGCTTTTAACTCAACGCAAAATTCGGGGGGCAGCGGACGGCCCCCCTGGTTTGGATTCAGCCAATTTGGCCGAGGGGAGGGAATCCTCTCCTTCACAGACCCGCCAACCCCCTTTCCCGACGGACTAATATGACCGACCACACCTGTCCCTCAGCCAATTAATGCTATTTTAGCTCTCGTGGAAAAGCACTGTCGCCGACGGACAAGCTGTCTGCGAATTCTCGATAGTCTTCCACCCGCGTCTTTGGGGCCCCACCCAACTCATCTAGCCAATTTTCGCTCGCCGGGAAAGAAGAGAGGGGGAAAGGGATGTTGGTGGGGGGGGAAATCACAACAATTAGAGACCAATTGACCACCAAGAGAGTTGGCGTGTCAGCATGACTGGAGACTTGAACACCAATGGAATTTAAGGGGGATAACTTCGGGTTTTCAGGGGTAAAAATACTGACCAATGACTGGCCCTTGGACACGGGGGTTTGAGATAAAGGAAACGTGGGGGAGAGAGGGGGGGGAGGGAAAAAAAACGGAAGAGAGAAGAGGGAAATCCGGGGAAAATGGGTCTCGCCTACAGGGAAAGGGAGGGAATGAAGAGGAGAACGAGGGGGAAAAACGAACAGAGACAGAGAAGGGAAGGTTTTAGGTCTGCTTGAGAGAAAACAAGGATGAGGGGAGGAGAAAGAAACCCAAATTGAGAATTTCATGAGAAGTCGCAGAGGAAGGACTGAGGAGAGATGTGGGGAAGAGAAAGATTGCTAAATTTTTGAAGAAGAAAAGAAAAAAAGAAAAAAAAAAAGAAAGCAACCATGTCCCTTTGATAAAAGCAGCTAAAGAAGAGAGAGGAGAGAGGCAATGCGTTAAAGCGGGAAAAAGAAAGGAAACGATCGAGTTAAGTCCGTTCACCCTAACCGGGGGTTTGACTCATACCTGGCAGCGTCACTTCGCCAAGCAAACCACAGACCAACGCCAACAGTCTCACCTGACCAGGCGCAACCAGACCAACCCAGTGCCGCAGTTTGTGTCGTGTTGTGAAAGTGACATTGAAAAAAAAAGTGAAAGAAAAGACAGTGATTCGTGATAGTTAAGATCACCTGGCCAGGTAAAGTAGAAATCTGTTTATACCCGGGTTAGTTAATGATGTTTTAGATAAATGATTTTGTGAAATTCAAGGAAAGAGAGAATGTTTTTATTTTGTTTGATTCTATATGCATTAATGTTCTTTCTATGATCATGTATAGTAAAGTTATAGACTTTACTAGTGGTTTGATGTACGAATGCATGATATATGAATGAGATTGTAAGCAAGCTGTGAGTGTGTTTGGGCTGTGCGCTAGTCCTTCCTCCACTGACATTACACCGAGGTTGACAGTGGTGGTGTGTGTGTGGTGATGTGTGTGTGTGTGTGTGTGTGTGTGTGTGAGTGTGTGTGTGTGTGTGTGTGTGTGTGGTGTGTTGTGGTGCGTGCTCACGCGAGTGTGTGTGTGGTTGTGTGGGTGTGTGAGTGTGTGTGTGTGTGTGTGGTGTGTGTGTGTGTGTGTGTGTGTGTGTGTGTGTGTGTGTGTGGTGCGTGCTCACGCGAGTGTGTGTGTGTGTGTGTGTGTGTTGTGTGTGTGTGTGTGTGTGTGTGTGTGCGTGCGTGCGTGCGTGCGTGCGTGCGTGCGTGCGTGTGTGTGTGTGTGTGTGTGTGTGTGTGTGCGTGCGTGCGTGCGTGCGCGTGCGTGCGTGCGTGCGTGCGTGCGTGCGTGCGTGCGTGCGTGCGTGTGTGTGTGTGTGTGTGTGTGTGTGTGTGTGTGTGTGTGTGTGGTGCGGTGCGTGGTCACGCGAGTGTATGCATGTGTTGTGGTGTGTGTGTGTGTGTGTAGTGTGTGTGTATACACTCGCGCAAGAATCCGCCTCATGACATAAAGAGAGAAAACAGAACACAGCGAGCTTCGTCTCTCTCTGCCCTGGCAGCAGTGACCTCCTCTTTCACCGTGAATCAATGGGAAAGAAAGAACAGGAAAAGAAAAGGAAACGATATGAAAGAAATCGATATGAAATAAAATGAATAGAATAACTCTTACCCCCCCCCCCGCCCCCCCCCCCCCCAAAAAAAGGAAGAAACGAAAAGATGAACAGAAAATAATAAAGAAAGAAAGAAACAAGAATTAAAAGAAGAAAACTGAATGGACCAATTACATTGACTTAGCAGTTTTCGGATCCGGTTTGTGTCTCCTCCCTACCCATTCCTTCACAACGCCCCCCCCCCCTTTCTACACCCCCCCCCCCCCCGCACACACACACCCCACCCGCGGGTCTATCCACAAGATGTACCTTCCCCCCACTACCTCTGGCCCCACCTTGACTTACTTTTGACTTAGTTTTCTTCGCTCCTTGAGAAGCACAGGGCCTCAACAGCAACCTTCCACCTCCGCTGTCCCTGCACAGGTCTTGATCTCCCCTCAGTCAGACTGGAGGCTCTCAGCTCGTTTAGCAAGCTCCTCCTCCAGGCTGCTTTGGGCGCCCTCGCTTCCTCTTGCCCTGCGGGTTCCACTCGAGCGCCTGCTGGTGATGTAGAGGGCATCCTTCCGCAGTGTGTGGCCGACCATCGCCACTTTCTCTTTCCTGACCTGACGTCCATGGCTGTTGGTTTGCCCTCGTCCACAGGTCGTTACAGCCGTTAGTAATGGCTATAACGGTAAATCAAAACATCAGGCATCATCCGTGACCCATATGACATGGGAGGGGGGTGGTGGGGGTGGGGGTGGGGGGGGGGGTGGGGGTGGGGGAATTTCCCACTTCTTTACGCTAAATAGTAAACAAGTGGGTATGTTTTGCTCCCATACGGAAACCTAACACAGAGTAACTTTTTTTCAAGACTGGCCAGCCTTTTTACTTGAATAAAGTCAACAAATACATGGACGAACAATCTAATAGTGGGGGAAAAACAAGCGCAGGCCAACAACTGAACTGTCTGGCAAAGATTTGGACTTGAGGGGAGGGGAGAGGGGAGTTTGAAGATGGAGAGACTGGGAAAATGAAATTAAAAAAATAAATAAATAAAAAAAATATAAAAAATGTTATAGATATGAAAACTCTTCTCTAGCTGGGATAGGGGAACCATCGCAATCCCTTTGAAGGCAGATGTATTTGTATTGCCTTACGCTAAATAGGAATAACCGTCAGTTTGTCCAGAAAAAACCCACCAAGAATGTGGGGGATATGGGGGGGGATATGGGGGGATATGGGGGGATATGTGGGGATATGGGGGTATATGGGGGATATGGGGGGATATGTGGGGGATATGGGGGGTATATGGGGGATATGTGGGGATATGGGGGGATATGGGGGATATGGGGGGGATATGTGGGGGATATGGGGGATATGTGGGGATATGGGGGATATGTGGGGATATGGGGGGATATGTGGGGGATATGGGGGGATATGGGGGGATGCGAACTGTACAGAGCCAGGGTGACAAGGGTGGGAAGGACAGAAGGGGGAGGGGGAGGCGGAGGGGGGAGGGGGGAGGCGGGGACTGCATTACTGACTGCTTTGATAACTGTGACATAGTGGCTCGCTCACCGCATTTTTGAGCGATTGGGAGGAGCACGGAACAGGCCCATGAAAATGCGAAGGGTACGACCCGCCCCACCCATTACCCCCCCCCCCCCCCTCCCCCCCCCTTTGCTGAGCCTCGTCGCTTACGCGCGTGAAACGTTGCGCGGAAAACGCCGATCACGTGACTCTTCGGGTGGCAAGAAACCACGTAGGTCGACACTCTGTCTTATCTTAGGGCGGGAACAAGCAAGGAGGCATGGGTAGGGGGGAGGGGGGCACAAGAGAGGAAGGAGGGAAGGGAGGGAGAGTGGATGGTGAGGCTCCGAAACTAAAGCCGGTGACACACTATACTGGAAGGCTGAGTGGAAATGCGGTTGTTTTGACACGGCAGTGGCGGTTTGTTGATGGAAATCTAAAAACAAAAACATCCCTCGCTGCCTTCCTCCAGTCCAACCTACACTCAAGGAACAGCGGCCCCAACTACGTCTAGGATTCACAGGTGGTTGAGGGTCTGGTGCCAGCGATCACCCGAGTGACTTCATCAAACCGCAGAAACCAGGACGACGCATCCGCTCCACCAGAGACAACAGAACGTACCTGACACAAAACCCAGTGGAGAACTATATACGAAACAACGATAGGTGCTACTGCGTTCCTGAAACACACACCGGTCAGTACCGTCATTCATACTTTCCCCCAGACAATAACTGAGTGGAACCACCTCGACGAAAACATCGTCCACGAAAAGTCAGTCGACAGTTTCAAGTCGGCTCTGGCAAAAGCCAGAAGCCGATAATATCATCGAGCTGCGCCACCCCCACCGCGCCTATGGCAGCGACGTACTAATCCAGATCCAGATCTAGATCCAGATCCAGCCGGCAATCGTCCTGCACAGCCGCTGGACAGGCCGCGGTACTCAGTACTCTCTGAACATGGGCTCCGAAGAAGACATTTTGCTATGCGCTATTTCAATCATTTTTGATCACTTGCGCACAATTGAAGCAAAGAAATCGAAGATGGTGGGTGAGACCATGGATCGCACAAAGGAGGGAAGACGTTTGATGCATACCATTCTCTTCTCAAAGAATTACAAGGAGGATGCTGAAAGTTTGTGTGTTTATGCTGTGTGGTGTGTGTGTGTGTGTGTGTGTGTGTGTGTGTGTGTGTTCGTTTCATTTATTTGTTTTGATTGTACGTTGGTTTCATGTGTGGTAAAAAAAAAAGTAGTTTCATTCTCACACGTCACCAAACATACCTTTTCAATCATTATCCCTTTCTTTGTACAGAATGATAGAGCAGCATATAACAAATCGAAACAATCAAAAAGCAGGAAAAAAA
>CM031607.1:56934048-56948340 GCA_018398815.1 Conus ventricosus | reverse complement strand
ATTGTCCTTGACCTCTTTCCCCCCCCCCCCCCCCCCCCCCCCCCCGTCCCCTTATCAGCGTCCTCTCTCTCTCTCCCCTCTGGGGGTTGGGGGGGGGTGGAGAAAATTCATCAACAGAATTTTGGGGGTGTGCGCAACTGTTCGCTGAACTGCTTTTTCGAAGATCATCGTTCAATTCCCGGGTTTTTGGGCTCGTCGATGATTCACTGTACCAATGTTAAACTTAATTTAATGTTTTTGTGATTGAAATTTGTATGCTTAATTTTTGATTTCAGTGTTTTGGAGTATTGTGAATTTTCCCTATAATTCAATCAGTTATCTCTTTACTAAAACTATTTCTATATTTCTTTGAATTTGTACCCCCGAAAGTTTGTGCGGGGTTGTTCCAGTCTTGTTTACTAATCTCTTATTCTTTTGGGGTTCCGTTCATTAGTTTCATTAGTCTACATTGATACCTGGCCTTGAAAAAGAAGGCTCCGGATTGGCTATCTCAATTTTAAAAACCTGTTTAAGCAAGTAATGTATATCAGCGTTTTGGGAAAATTCCGGAACCCTTTTTCCCTTTTGTTTTTCAGAACCGATAACAGACTGTACATTAATTCTGATATAGCTATGCGGGTTATAAAGTTATTCGTCTAATCCAAAAGCTAAAATGGACACAGGTTGTTATTTTACTATAATCATCGAAAAATTTAAAAAAAAAGGAATCTGGAACGTTTGGTGGAATAAATATGGCTAAAAATAAAAAAAAGCATGTCATCCCAAATTGTTGGATTCAATATAAAACCGGCTGAAAGAAAAAATTGGTTTGATAACTTTGTAAAATGGGGACCCGCTCTAATTACAATGAAGAAATTTTTATGTTTGGTGACTTCAATTTTTGACTTGTTAAAGCCTAAAAAACAAGGGACCGAAGTATCCCTCATTAAAATTTACACCAGATAGGGATCGCCCAAACCGAATTAAACAATTTTCCAGTACCCATGACCACTTTATGACACTAAAATAAACATTGGGGAAATCTTTTCTCCAGCGACTGGTTCGTGATCACCCCCCAGTTTTATTATTTGGGGGGAAGGGGGTAAAAATTCCAAAACCGGGGTTAAAAATCTACCTATATAGGTTTTTTTAAAAATTTAACAAAAAGGTTTTTTTTATTGCCCTTTACATTTCCTCTGCCCCAAATATACCATTTCCCGATCCTGAAAAAGCAACAAATTTTTTGGATTAATGTTTTTTTTCCAAATACTAAATAAAAAAGCCCCCATCAAGCTAAACGAGAAAAAACACCATTTTTAAACCGCCGTGGATATCAAAAAAAAATAGATAAAAAATACACATCAGGAACTTTTAAAAGCAAAAAACGACGTTGGTTTTGCAAAACAGAAAATTTTGTGACGAAATAAAACGAAAGCAAAGTACAAATTTTTTCAAGAAATGGTACCAAAAAAAAAAAAAACTCCAGAACTATTGGAAGCAATAAACAAATTGACAAACAAAGGGGTATTCAAAAACACAAAACAGAAAAGTTTTACCCCTGACGCAGTAACAACTATTTTTTTAACATTGCTGAAAACTTAAAAAATAATGATGAATGGAAAAAAAATGATCTGAATTAGTAACTGAATATTGTTAGTCAAAGAATTTAAATCTTATTGTAAAAACCTTACATAACAATACCAAAGTATTTGCATAAAATGTCCGAAACAATCGAAAACCAAAGAATTTATGATTGGGATCCCAAATATCAAGTTGCTGCCCCAGTCTAAAACTTCTTATTTACAGTAAACCTATGTAAGAGAAAAATTTTTTTTCCCCGGAATTTTCAAACAAGCAAAAGTTGCCCCCGCTGTAAAACCCTGGCCGAAAACCCTTGTAAACAGACCTGAGTTCGGTCAATTCTTTAAAAACCGCTCAAAAAACTACCCAAAAAAAAAAATTTTAGTATCCTTTTAAAAAAAATTGATTTGTTCTCCTAAGAAAAATCGGGTTTTGGGGAAAACCTTTCCTCCATACCGCGCTTACGCAAATAAATTGAAAAGGGCTCTTGAACATTAAAAAACAAGAATTTAAGGGAGTTTCTTCTTTGATCTAGCTAAAGTTTTGTATCATAAAACCACCTCTTCTCCAAAAAAAGGCTCGCTTTATACGGACTTCGAAAATACTCTCAGTTCTGCCCAAAATTTCTTCAAACGAAAACAGGTAATGTGTTAACCCCTTAAAAAACAATTTGAGCCAAAAAATAGGGTGTTCCACAAGGTCTGTTTTTTTGCCTTTTACTTTTTTCGATCTTTTAAAATGATTTACCGCTACAAATCCTTTGACTGGATTTATTTGCTGAGAAAACTCTTGCATTCAAACCCCCCCTTGCTTGCGGGTTTTGTGACGTCCCCCACTACAAGATGTTTAAACAGTGCCGCAAATGGGCGGAAATCAATCACATGTCCTTTAAGCAAAAAAAACTAAATGCATGGTCATTACTACAGAAAAAAAACGTCAAAATTCCTGTTGATTTATTTCAAATTTGTTTCTAGTGAAAAAAACGAAGAAGTAAAAACACATAAAGTTTTGGGTTGTCATTTTTAACAACTTATATGGGCCGTCACGATTACCTACCAAAAAAAATTCCCCAAAAAAAATTCCATTGTCAAAAATAAAAGCATTTTCTGAAAAATGATGCAGAAAACAATTCCTTTCAGCCCTATACAGTCAATTTTAGACTATGCTCTACTTTTTGGGTCAGCCCGCGCAAACATTTTGAAACCTTTAGCAAAATTTCAAGGCGGCAATAAAAAAGTTCTCTTAAAAAATAGTTCTTTTCTCTAAACGATTATAAATCCTTGGGTATCCTTCCCCAAAACAAAAAATCGAAAATAATAAAGGGTATATTTATGCAAAATGGTAAATGGAAAATGCCCTCCCTCCTTGTAAAAATTTCCCGGCGAATGAAATAGGCACGTCCATAAGTTAAAAATGCCTCTGCCCGACTTACCCTTTTCAAACAACCTCGAAAAGTGGTGGTACTATTGGAACAATTTGCCTCCATTTTTGAAAAAAATCCAAGTCTTAATATTTTCAAAAAGCGCTTAAAAGGATATCTGTTTTAGTAAATTAAAAGATAATATTAAAAAAAACTGTACTATTGATTCCTAAATCAATTAAAACTCGTGAATAGAAAAAAAAATACTGTACGATACAAATGTTGACGGGAAACTTGCATGCATTGAACCACAGCAATAATGGGTTAAGCTAATTGACATGTTTTACATTTGGGTTTCGCTCAACCCCATTTTGTTTTTTGATGTAAGAGTGTATTCAAGTCATTTGACTTTGTTTTTCCCCCTTTTATTTGTACTTTTTCAGTTTTTCTCCCCCCCCCCCCACCCCCCCCCTTTCCCGCCCCCACCCCCCCTACCCCCCGCTTTCGCTCCTTTCTCTTTCTTCTTTCTTCTCTTTCTTTTTTTCTTTCTCCGCATAGGAGCTTTCACGACTTGTCGTTGGGTTTTGTAGTATTTCTGTTACTTCCTCAGTTTGAAGTTGACGGTGTATTTTTTTTTTTTCCCTTTTTTCCAATTGACGTGGGGGTTTTCCAGTGGGTTTTTTTTTTTTTTTTTTTTTTTTTTCCCCCGGGCTGGGGGGGAAAAAGGGGATGTGTAAATTTCTTATTCTTCCCGGTGAAAAAAAAATTTTTTTCCGTTGTTGTTTTTCGCGTTTGGGTTTTCCCTCTCTCTCCCTCCCTTTTTCTCTCTCTCTCGCTCTCTCCTGCGTATGCCATGTGAGGCGTTGTGGCGGGTTGGGGTGGTGTGTGTGTGTGTGTGGGTTGTGGGTGTGAAAAAGAGAGAGAGAGATGGGGGGAGGAGAAGGGGGAGAAAAGCAACGCGGGGGGACGCCGCCGCTCGCGCGCGTGTGTATGTGTGGTGTACTGTGTGGGTGCGTGTGGTGTGCGTGTGTGTGTGTGTGTGTGGGTGTGTGTGTGGTGTGTAGCGCACGTGCGTGCGTGCGTGTGTTGTGTGTGTGTGTGGGGTGTTTGTGTGGTGTGTGTGTGTTTTGTGGTTGTGTGTGTTGGGGTGTGTGGGGGTGGCGCGCGCGCGCGTGTTGCGTGCTGTGATTTTGTGGTTGTCTGTGGTGGCGTGCGTGCATACTTTCGTTTTTTTTCTGTATGTTGTTGGGTGTGTTGTGTTGTGGTTGTGTCCCTGCGCGGGGTGTGGGGTGTTGTGTTGCGGTGATTGTGTGGTGGTGTGTCTTGGGTTTTCGTGCGGGGTATTTGGGTTTTTTTCTGTTGTGTTGGTGTGTGTAGTGTGTGTGTTGGGGTGTGTGTGGTGGTGTGGTGTGTGTGTGTGGTGTGTGTGTTTGCGGTAACCGCGTGTATTTTTTATATGGGTGTGCAAACGCGCGTACGTTCATGTATGTATTTTTTGTTGAAAACTTGTTTTAAAATTTGTGTGTGAAAACGTATTATGCGTGCGCGCGCGTTTCGAGTGTGTAGTATTGGGGTGTTGTGCGAATCTTTCTTTCAAGTGGGTGGCGCGCGCGCACATGCAGATGTTTGTATTAGTGTCAGTGAAACCGGGGCCCCGGGCGGGGTTGTGTGTCTGTGTTCTTTCAAAGTTTACACACACACACACACACACACACACACACCCGAGGGTTTTAAGGGGGGGGGGGGGGGGGGGGGGGGGGGGGGGGGAGGAGGTGGACAGAAGTTCGTAACACTAGGAAAGGGTCGTCCCTTTACCCCCTGTGGGAAACATGGTTATTAAAAAAATGCCGGTACCCAGAAGAAGGATCTTTGGGGGCGTTTAAAAACTCTGTTTTCACGTAAAAACGATCCCCTCCCTCCAAACCCCCCCCCCACCCCCATCCCCTCCCCTCCCCCCACCCTAAAACTCCCTTTAACCCCCCCCCCCCCCTCACCCCCCCCCCCTTCCCCACCCCCCTTCCCCCCCCCCCCCCCCCTCCCCCCTACTCCCCCCCCCCCCCCTCCCCCCCCACCACCCCACAACTCCCCTTCCTCCCGCTTGATTTTTCCCCCCGGGGGGAGCGTTCCGGTAAGGGTTTACCGACTTTTCCCTTTTTGATACTGTCTTGCCTTTGGGGGGGATAGTCATCGACTGAAAGGAAGAGAGACTCGGGTTCATCACCCCCTTTTTTCGGTTTGGTTTTTGCTAGGGCCCAAAAGACATTACTGGAGCGGGCCCAGCGCGAGCCGCGCGCGCCAAAACACACATACACGGACGCCTTTCCCCGCACGCCCCCACAACCCCCACACACACACCAGATAGAAACACACAAAGCACCACCCCACACCCCACAAAACACACACCCCAACACACGCGCGCGCGCCGCGCGGCGCACGCACAAAACCCCAAACCCCGCACACACACAACACACACAAAACACACACACACACACAAAAAACGACACACACACACACACAAACCCCCACACACACAAACAAAACACACACACCACAAATTTCATCGGGGAGGTCATTGACCCTTTTCCTTACCAAGTTCGCGTGACCCCCAAAAGAGAGAGAGAGAGAAGAGAAAAGAGAGAGAGAGAGAGAGAAAGTGGGCCGTGACCCAATTTTAAAGCCGCAGAAAAAGTTTTGTGGTTTGTGTGTGTGTGTGTGGTGGTTGTGTGTGTTTGTGGAGAGAAGAGAGAAAGAGAGAGAATGTGTGGGGGTGTGTGGTTTTTGTGGGGGGTGTGTTGGGGTGTGTGGTGTGTGGCGCGGGGCTCACGCGAGTGGTTGGGGTGTGGTTGGGTGTGGTGTGTGGGGAGAAAAAAAAGAGAGAGAGAGAGAGAGGAAGGGAAAAAATGTTTTGGGGGTGGGGGGGGGGGGGGGTGGGGTGGGGTGTGGAGTGTGTGTGTGTGTGTGTGTGTTGTGTGGTGCGTCTACGCGAGTGTGTGTGTGTTTTGGGGGGGTGTGTGGGGTGTGTGTGTGTGTGGTGTGTGTGTGGTGTGTGTTGTGTGCGTGCTCACCATGTGTGTGGTGGGTGTGGTGTTGTGTGTGTGCGGCGTGCGTGCTGCGTGCGTGGGGGTGCGTTTCTGCGGGGTGTGTGGGGGTTTTTGTGGGGGGGGTGGGTGTGTGTTGTGTGTTGGGGTTTTGGGGTGCGTGCGTGCGTGCCGTGCGTGCGTGCGGGGGCGTGCGTGCGTGCGTGCGGGGTGGGGTGTTGTGTGTTTGTGTGTGTGTGTTTTTGTTGTGTGTTTGTGTTTGCGGGGCGTGGGCACGCGAGTGTATGCATGTGTGTTGTGGGTTGTGTGTGTGTGGGTTTGTTATACACTCGCGCAAGAAACCGCCCCATGACATAAAAGGGAAAAAAACAGAACACAGGGGACTTCGTTCTCTCTGCCCTGGCGCAGTGAAACCCCCTCTTTCCCCGTGGAAACCCAAAGGGAAAGAAAAAACAGGAAAAAAAAGGAAACGATATGAAAGAAATCGAAAATGAAATAAAATGAAAAGAATAACCCCCTTTTCCCCCCCCCCCCCCGCCCCCCCCCCCCCCCCCCCCCCAAAAAAAGGAAAGAAACGAAAAGATGAACAGAAAATAAATAAAGAAAGAAAGAAACAAGAATTAAAAAGAAGAAAACTGAATGGACCAATTACATTGACTTAGCAGTTTTCGGATCCGGTTTGTGTCTCCTCCCTACCCATTCCTTCCACAACGCCCCCCCCCCCCCTTTCTACACCCCCCCCCCCCCGCACACACACACCCCACCCGCGGGTCTATCCACAAGATGTACCTTCCCCCCCTACCTCTGCCCCACCTTGACTTACTTTTGACTTAGTTTTCTTCGCTCCTTGAGAAGCACAGGGCCTCAACAGCAACCTTCCACCTCCGTCTGTCCCTGGCACAGGTCTTGATCTCCCCTCAGGTCAGACTGGAGGCTCTCAGCTCGTTTAGCAAGCTCCTCCTCCAGGTCTGCTTTGGGCGCCCTCGCTTCCTCTTGCCCTGCGGGTTCCACCGAGCGCCTGCCTGGTGATGTTAGAGGCTCCTTCCGCAGTGTGTGGCCGACCATCGCCACTTTCTCTTCCTGACCTGACGTCCATTGGCTGTTGGTTTGCCCTCGTCCACAGTCGTTACAGCCGTTAGTAATGGCTATAACGGTAACAAAACATCAGGCATCATCCGTGACCCATATGAACATGGGAGGAGGGTGGTGGGGGTGGGGGTGGGGGTGGGGGGGGGGTGGGGGAATTTCCCAACTTCTTTACGCTAAATAGTAAACAAGTGGGGTATGTTTTTGCTCCCATACGAAACCTAACACAGAGTAACTTTTATTCAAGACTGGCACAGCCTTTTTAACTTGAATAAAGTCAGACAAATACATGGACGAACAATCTAATAGTGGGGGAAAAAACACAGCGCAGGCCAACAACTGAACTGTCTGGCAAAGATTTGGACTTGAGGGGAGGGAGAGGGGAGTTGAAGATGGAAGACTGGAAAATGAAATTAAAAAAATAAATAAATAAAAAAAAATATAAAAATGTTATAGATTGAAAACTCGTCTCTAGCTGCATAGGGGAACCATCGCAATCCCTTTTGAAGGCAGATGTATTTGTATTGCCTTACGCTAAATAGGAATAACCGTCAGTTTGTCCAGAAAAAAACCCACCAAGAATGTGGGGGATATGGGGGGGGATATGGGGGGGATATGGGGGGATATGTGGGGGATATGGGGGTATATGGGGGATATGGGGGATATGTGGGGGATATGGGGGTATATGGGGGATATGTGGGGATATGGGGGATATGGGGGATATGGGGGATATGTGGGGGATATGGGGGATATGTGGGGGATATGGGGGATATGTGGGGATATGGGGGGATATGTGGGGGATATGGGGGGATATGGGGGGATGCGAACTGTACAGAGCCAGGGTGACAAGGGTGGGGAAGGACAGAAGGGGGAGGGGGGAGGCGGAGGGGGAGGGGGGAGGCGGGGACTGCATTACTGACTGCTTTGATAAATGTGACATAGTGGCTCGCTCACCGCATTTTTGAGCGATTGGGAGGAGCACGGAACAGGCCCATGAAAATGCGGAAAGGGTACGACCCGGCCCACTTACCCCCCCCCCCCCCCCCCCCCCCCCTTTGCTGAGCCTCGTCGCTTACGCGCGTGAAACGTTGCGCGGGAAAACGCCGATCACGTGACTCTTCGGTGGCAAGAAACCACGTAGGTCGACACTCTGTCTTATCTTTAGGGCGGGAACAAGCAAGGAGGCATGGGTAGGGGGGAGGGGGGGCACAAGAAGGGAAGGAGGGAAGGGAGGGAGAGTGGATGGGAGGCTCCGAAACTAAAGCCGGTGACACACTATACTGGAAGGCTGAGTGGAATGCGGTTGTTTGACACGGCAGTGGCGGTTTGTTGATGGAAATCTAAAAACAAAAACATCCCTCGCTGCCTTCCTCCAGTCCAACCTACACTCAAGGAACAGCGGCCCCAACTACGTCTAGGATTCACAGGGTGGTTGAGGGTCTGGTGCCAGCGATCACCCCGAGTGACTTCATCAAACCGCAGAAACCAGGACGACGCATCCGCTCCACCAGAGACAACAGAACGTACCTGACACAAAACCCAGTGGAGAACTATATACGAAACAACGATAGGTGCTACTGCGTTCCTGAAACACACACCGGTCAGTACCGTCATTCATACTTCCCCCAGACAATAACTGAGTGGAACCACCTCGACGAAAACATCGTCCACGAAAAGTCAGTCGACAGTTTCAAGTCGGCTCTGGCAAAAGCCAGAAGCCGATAATATCATCGAGCTGCGCACCCCCACCGCGCCTATGGCAGCGACGTACTAATCCAGATCCAGATCTAGATCCAGATCCAGCCGGCAATCGTCTGCACAGCCGCTGGACAGGCCGCGGTACTCAGTACTCTCTGAACATGGGCTCCGAAGAAGACATTTTGCTATGCGCTATTTCAATCATTTTGATCACTTGCGCACAATTGAAGCAAAGAAATCGAAGATGGTGGGTGAGACCATGGATCGCACAAAGGAGGGAGACGTTTGATGCATACCATTCTCTTCTCAAAGAATTACAAGAGGAGGATGCTGAAAGTTTGTGTGTTTATGCTGTGTGTGTGTGTGTGTGTGTGTGTGTGTGTGTGTGTGTGTGTTCGTTTCATTTATTGTTTTGATTGTACGTTGGTTTCATTGTGTGGTAAAAAAAAAAAGTAGTTTCATTCTCACACGTCACCAAACATACCTTTTCAATTCATTATCCCTTTCTTTTGTACAGGAATGATAGAGCAGCATATAACAAATCGGAAACAATCAAAAGCAGGAAAAAAACATGTTGCAGTTGTAATGGTAGTAGTAGTAGTAGTAGTAGTAAAAATTATTGACATACACAGTTGTAGTACAGACTAAACATTTTTCCGTGTTTTTTTTTTTCCGTTTTATTTCTCGTTTTAATCATCAATCGACTTTTTTGTGGTGATAAAAAGCAGTTTTGTAGACGTACAGTGCACAATGGAAGCAGTATAAAGTAATGTTCAATAAATGTCATCAAACATACCCTTTTTTGTTCATTATCAATTACTTTTGTATATTACTGATACAAGTAACATGTAATAAATCGGAACCAATCAAATACAACAACCATTTACGATTAGTTTGTCTTTCAACAAGCATTGAAGAAGGATTGACTCTCAATGCCATCCAGCACAAGCTCCAGCAGGTCGTGCGACGATCGCGTGGCGCCAGAGAAGATTGCGTGGCGCACGTGCGCTTTTGGTAAAGATGAGATGGCTCACTGACATGGGCCACATGGCCCTTCCAGCATAGTGTGTTACCGTCTTAAGTTGTGTGTGTGTGCGTGTGTGCGTGTGTGTGTGCGTGTGTGTGTGTGTGTGCGCGCGCGCGCGCGCGCGCGCGTGTCTGTGTGTGTATGAGAGACAGAGAGAGAGAGAGAGAGAGAGAGAGAGAGAGAGAACACGAACTGGCTTCGGTCGGTCAGTCAGTCAGTGTGTGAGGGGTGGGGGTGGGGATAGAAAAAGGGGAGCGGTGGGAAAGCTGCGTAACCATGTGTGTGTGAGTGTGTGCGTGTGCGTGTGTGTGTGTGTGTGTGTGTGTGTGTGGTGTGTGTACTTCCTCTTCCTGGTCTCAAAATAACACAACCTTTACAAAGACAATCAACGAAAACAACAAACAAAACCAGCTATTACAGATTGCCGGCCAATGACACATATCATTATCTAGCTCTTACTGTTAGATAACGGCGATTACAAACCAACCATACATTACAGGAGAAGAACAAAGAACAATTAACGGAAACAGTGGACGACAACAGTTATCACAGATAGCGGTCAATGACTCGATGAAATGATCTACCTCTTACCATCAGATAACAGCGATGACACCACCATCAAAACATTACAGGAGAAAATGCCAGACCTAGTAGTGGAAAGTGTGAAAATGCTCAATTTCCAAAATGAAGACCGGGGCGCTATAGGCATTGGCAACAGCAGCTCAGATGAGTTGGATATTGTCAGAACTAATCTTCACAAGACTGTTCTCAATTTACTCATCAAACCCCTCGACGCTGCGCTTCCGTAGCATGAGACAAGAAACACAAATCGACCTTCTCAATCAACCCTGTATTGGCGCGCATGTGCTTCGTCATACTCTCGATCCACTTGATCATGACGTCACGCCAGGTTATTTCCGGTGTGTTAGAAATTCCGCCCTCCAAACATGTTTGGGTGGCTTCCTCGCATAATTATGGTTCTTCACAAAACGGAAGAGGAAGGATCCAATCACATGGGGCCAGGTCAGAGAGAGAGAGAGAGAGAGAGAGAGAGAGAGAGAGAGAGAGCAGCTTGACTTTCTTCTCATTCAGAAACACAAGAGTATGATGAGCACGAGACTCCAACTCAACAAAAGGATGGGAAATCAAACAAACGTGATCGACGACTGACCTGATGTGTGGTGTGTGTGTGTGTGTGTGTGTGTGTGTGTGTGTGTGTGTGTGTGTTGTTGTGATGTGTGTGTGGTTCGTTTGTGTGTGTGTGTGTGTGGTGTGTGTGTGGGGTGTGTGTGTGTGTGTGTGTGTGTGTGTGGTGTGTGTTTTGTTTGTGAATGTGTGTGTGTGTGTGTGTGTGTGTGTGTGTGTGGTGTGTGTGTGTGTTGATGTGTGTGTGTGTGTTTTGTTTGTGATGTGTGTGTGTGTGTGTGTGTGGTGTGTGTGTGTGTGTGTGTGTGTGTTGAGTGTTGTGTGTTGTGTGTGTGTGTGGTGTGTGTGTGTGTGTGTGTGTGTGTGTGTGTGTGTGTTGGGGAATGGGGAGGGGGAAGGGGTGTCAGAACTAGACCTGTCATGTCATCTCTGACAGCAATGGAAGTTCAACCTGAATGTAAGCTCCCTGACGGCTCAGTCCAGTCTTGCGGTTGACAGCCCAGCCGACCGCTACGGTCATTTTCATGTATGGAAGTATGGCGTTTTGCCGGCATCAAAAGTCTTGTGTTCCATTATCATGCAGGAATACTTACTATTCGCCAGTTCAAGTGATAACGCCCGTCCTGTTTTCAGTTTATTATGGTCTTTTCACTTGAAGTGACATCAAAAAGAAAAATGTTGATGATGATGAAGAAGAAGAAGCAGGAAACGGAGGAGGAGGAGAAGAAGGAGGAAGAGGAGGATGGGGAGGTGGTGGAGAAGGAGAAGGAAGGAGGGCGGGGGAGAGGAGGGAGGACAAAGAGGAGACAGAGGAGGACGTACATGATAATAATTAATTACTGACCAGCTGTCGGAAAAAAACACTCTTAACGCCACAAAAGCACGCCGGCACGTGTGTATGTACGCGCACTAACGACAAACGTTAAAGAATTATGTTATAAAGGTTTGTTGAACACTACGATCTTAAGGTTGGACTAACGAGCGAGACTGAAGTGGAAAGAGGCCCAACGAAATGACAAGCAGCAGAACATCACTGACTCATCACAACAGTCCCATCGCGTGATCCCCCTTAGCTCACCTTTTGTCCCGCTTCCCCCCCCCCCCCCCCCCCCCAACCCACCCTCACCTCCACAACCTCTAACCCACAGCATCTCCAACTTGACACCCGAGTCTAGGTCACGTGGGTCTGCCTATGCCCGATAACTCTCCAGATTACGCCACCATCCCGCTGAGAGGGTTATCTGTGATGGCAGAGACGTGCAGTGGAAAATGGGCTCGCTGCTGGTTGCACGCCTCCATTTGGGAATACAGACATGAAGACATCAGGACAAGTATCAGAATGGAATCAAGCAAATCTCACATTGTTGTAAAAGCTTCTTATCGATGATTCACACACAAATGCATAGAAACGTTCGTATACTCCCTCCCCAACTTCCATTGAGAGCAGGAAAAGAATACAGGAAAGATGAGAAAAAGCAGGAGGAAACATGGGATATATAATAATATAACAATATACTAATATAAATTCCAAGGATAAGTACCGAGCACCGTTCCAGCAACTTACAGAGCAGCTTGGTGTTGCAATGACTGCAAGAAATATTGAATTATAAACAAAGCTTGCTCTTATGTCTTAGATTGAAGAAATAGGGGAGATACGCATTCATACGTGCAGTGGCAGATGATTCTGCCTAACTAACAGTATGTGCTTGAATGGGTGGATGTGGAAAAAAGAAAATAAATGCTTCTCAAAATGAGCCTTCAGTAAGCTTATATTCTCGAAGGGGGAGAGACATCCTCCAATAGGGAGGGAAACTCACTAACATATAACTCCTGGTCATATACCGAGATTTCAAAACTTGGTGGTTTTTCCTCAGTGACCGCGGAAAGTGGTAATTTGACTCCTCTGCCTTTTCAGTTTTAAGAAGAATGCAATCCCAGAAAAGGCTGGTGTGCAATACCGTAGTATGTTTGTTAGTTTTCAAAAAACCCACCAAAGGTGCCATCTAAGAAGCAAAAGAAAATCATGAAAGAGCAAAACAAGCTACATTTTCTTGTGAAAAATAACAAATATAAAAAGATATCCTCTTAAGACACAAGTGCTGAGGGCCAGTTCTTGGAATGAATCCGCAAGGGACTGAAATACAACAAACTAATAAATTCCAAGGATAAGTACCGAGCACCGTTCCAGCAACTTACAGAGCAGCTTGGTGTTGCAATGACTGCAAGAAATATTGAATTATAAACAAAGCTTGCTCTTATGTCTTAGATTGAAGAAATAGGGGAGATACGCATTCATACCTGCAGTGGCAGATGATTCTGCCTAACTAACAGTATGTCTCTCCCCCTTGGAGAATATAAGCTTACTGAAGGCTGATTTATTTTCTTTTTTTCCCCATCCACCCATTCAAGCACATACTGTTAGTTAGGCAGAATCATCTGCCACTGCAGGTATGAATGCGTATCTCCCCCTATTTCTTCAATCTAAGACATAAGAGCAAGCTTTGTTATAATTCAATTATATATATACTATATATATATATAATATAATATATATATATATATATATATATATATATATATATAATATTATAACACACCACACGACAGGATCGGGGCAACTGAAAGAGGCACTAACAAAGTGAACTATGTACTAATAGGCTGAAAAAAGTACGAGAAGGTAGGGAAATGCTATGCTATATGAAGAGAGAGAGAGAGAGAGAGAGAGAGAGAGAGAGAGAGAGAGAGAGGGGGGGGGGTGGAAGATCTATAAAGCGTGAAATGCACAAAAGGGTGGGGGAAAAGTAGCACAGGGCAAGAGAAACTGGGAAATAATGGGATGGAGGAAAAGTTTGAAAATGAAGTAGGCCTATTAAATGCAGGATTAGAAAGGAAAAATAGAAAACGCAGAAAAAAAAAGTAAATTATAAGAAGAGGACCCCCCACCCCCACCCCGCGTCCCCCAGCCCCTCCCCTCCCTCCCCTTCACTTTCTGTCTTCTCTAACGCACGTGTGACCTCACCTTTAGTCCAGACGGGCATCCCCCAAACAGACCCATTCCATTCACATTACTTTGTTTGGAGACCACCAAGCATCATCTTGATATCAAATGAGGGGGGTGGGGGGGGGGGGAACTTCAGAGAGAGGGGTCAGGAAATCAGCGTTCAGACACAATAGAAAGTCAGAGAACACTCCAAGGGATAGTGGGTGAGATCATAGATAAAGAGGAGGGACGGTATGCATCTTGCCTCCGTTTCCCCACTACTCGCCTTCGTCAAAGTCCCTAAGCTGGCGCAGGCCACTAATCACCGAGATAGATTTATTCAATTGGGTGGGCTGCCCTTTCAGGCTATCACGTATGCTAGCTTATGTTTGTCCCC
>CM031607.1:56896548-56929048 GCA_018398815.1 Conus ventricosus | reverse complement strand
GTGGTACTGTACAAGGAGCTGTAGGTTCAAACTGGCACGGCTGAACTCCATACACTTCAGTGAAAACTTCACGTTCGATGTCCTCTTTGTTGGAACTTGACTCGTAGCTGGGAGCATCTGCCATTATCGCCGGAAAATAGTTGAGTTTTACGTCCTCATAGCGAAAGCTTTTAGGGACATGTCTTTCATTCACTGTAGTCTTGGCATTTATACGTCACTAGCGGAATCCCGACTCTCGTCTCTTTCCGTATCTGTGCTCGGCAATCTCCGTGGCGAGTCACGATTTGGCTACTCGCACGACCCGAAACACGGATAGAAGTGAGTTCCAGAAGAAAGTAAACACGTACATCGAAACATGCTCGATCATACTTTTGAACAAGCCAAACATGCTATTTAGGGTGAAGACCCTTTAAGAGAGAGGGAGAGAGGAGAGAGGAGAGAAGAGAGAGAGAGAGGAGAGAGAGAGAGAGAGAGAACGTGTGTGTGTGTGTGTGTGTGTGAGATTAGAAGGGGTATTTATCCAGACAGATTCTCATTAAGAGAGAGAGAGGAGGAGAGAGAGAGAGAGAGAGAGATTTTAGTTGTTCAGAGAATTGTAAGGTAAAATAAAGTGTCGGTGATCGCCTTCCAGTGTGTGTGTGTGTGTGTGTGTGTGTGTGTGTGTGTGTGTGTGTGTGTGTGTTGTGTGTGGGAGGAGAGAGAGAGAGAGAGAGAGGGAGAGAGGGAGAGAGAAGGAGTGAGAGATGAGGAGAGAGAGAGAGAGAGAGAGAGACGAGAGAGAGATGTTAGTTGCGTTTGGAGAACCGAAGAACAAATTAAACTGACGGTGATCCGCTTTCCCATCCACGCCCTCTGAGGACAGTAGGAACAGCGCTGTCTCCCTCTCCCTCACATCCCCGTCACCAGACCTCGCCATTTCATTCCACCCTTTTGTGAACCACTAGTTCAGACAATGCGTCTCCTTCTCCTGCTACAGCCAACCAGCAAACAGCCAGCGTGTTGTCGTTCTGGTGGTATCAGTGTAGTGTAAGCAGCCCTGAATTGCCATTTCCCAGAATAGTTACTCCTGCCTGTCATATCTCCTTTGGTAGGTCTGGACACTGAATCTGAACATAACTTTCATTTAATGTCGTCATCGGGTGTCCAGGTAGCTTGGTGGTAAAGCACCAAGTTCGCAGACCGGTGTCGTGGGTTCGAATACTGCTTACGCCCTCCATAAACATTGACTGGCATTTTTCTTGGAACATCTTGAGTGTTGTTGTTATGGTGGACGTCGCTGTGTAATTTTGGAATGGTTCTCCCCAATGCATATCATTTTATGCAATTACCTTAATGTCCTTAAACCGGAACTTGAGGGTTCACCCAAGACATTTTCACTGCGATCAGAAAGATAAGTGACTGTATGATTATCTGATTTTTACAACTTTTTTTTCACAGTTTGAGTATTGCCTTCAGTAGTCCAATAGGTCGAAACGCATTATGTCTGTTTTGTCCACACTAAGTTCCATTCGTCTGACGATCAGTAACTGCTCTAATCTTATGCTTCAGTTAACACCTTTTGAAATCAAACAAACTATAGCAGCCACTGGGCGTTCAAACAGTTCAGCCGACAGCCCAGTGCGTTTATTTTCCATGCTGTCCAATGTAAATAAGATGTGACATTCTCGCTGTCTGTGTTAACGAGTTGGGTCATTCTGGTGATAACAGCATTGTGTGAGAGAGGCCGCTCCCCAACATTCCTCTTGGAGGGTTTTTTTTCGTCCGTCTGTCACATTACCATAGATATGTGTGAACGTTTAAACCTGCATGTCACCTTAAAATTAACCCAACAGTCATTTTGTTCGAAGTATTGGTCTTAAACGCGGTGAAGCTATGTGAAGCGTTTGTACCCCGGCACCTGTCTGATCTAGTATCTACCACTCGCCTCCGTTCCATTTGGAATGGCGGATGACACCGGAGATCTGTAGAGTTTGATCTTCACTGGAAAACCTGTCAGCGCCAGACCAGTCTGCCGTGTGTTTGTTGTTCTGCCAGCCGTCCAGCTCTCGTCCAGCGACAGGGGGACAGACACCGCCAATGGTTTGCAACGTAAGATCTTCACCGAGAAACTGAAAGAGCGAGAGCCTTTTGTTTGTTTATTTATCGTGACCTCTCCAGACAACCAACAGACCCTGGCACTCAACGCAGCGTCCATCCTCCCCCTTGTACCGTCTGCCATGTTTGCTGTTCTTGAACCATCTCCAGACCGTGTACAGTCTGCTCCATCTGTTCTTCCTCTGGCCTTTCCACTGTCACAGTGAGGTTCACTCAGTTGTTGTTGATGCTGTTTCGTTACACTCGTGCTCAACGTCCATTGCCACTTCATATTACTTAGCAGAGTGGAGGCTAGGGGTGTAAAGAAAAAGTGACAAGTCTGTCTACACCACACTGATACCACCAGAACGACAAACAGGAGGTCGGTACGGTTCTGTTCACTCAGGTTTAAGGACAGGCATCTCAGGCTGTCAGGGAGACGACGGTAACTAAGTCGGGAGAACAGAGATAGAGGACCTAACACCACAAGTATCTTACCACCAGAACGACAGCAATTGACAATGGGGCAGCGACAATGACAGGTTATATGTTGGTCAGCCTGGGATGCCAAGCCACACAACCCTCTGTGTGAGTGGTCAGTGCTCTAACCAACCCAGCTGTTCAGCTGCCCCAAGATGACTTCATCCAACAACCCATTTACACGTCCGTCCCACGGCCCGGGCTTCCACCACAACGGCTCAGCCGGTCTGGACGGTTCGAACGTAATGGAGTGTCCATTGGACTGTGAAATGATATAATTGACCGTGAAGCGATGTCCACAACCTCTTGAATGAGGTCAACGGCCGTTTAACGGCTGTGGCGGCTTACCGGCAGTAGCGGGGATGCTTTTGTTGGCTTCGGCAAAGAAAACAGCCCGGGCCGTGGACACAACGGGACCAGGCTTTCCGTGGGCCGTCAGAGGATTAGCTGGATGATTGGGAACGACTCCCAGGGCTGAGATTTTTCAGACTCTGAACAGTTGGTCCCGCCGACCTGTCATCTGGAGATAACAGGAAGAGAAAAATGGCGTCCACTTATCCATTTGGGAGGCGACTGTGTTGATTTTGAATAGCAATCACTGTCCGTGGTTTTTCTCTCCGAAGTGTCTAAAGGCCTCGTTTTGTTTTGTTTTTTTTACGTTGCTGGGTAGATCGATGTCCTGTGAGCGTTCGGATCACAAGCGCATGTGGTTTACGGACCGAGGAGCTGCCTCATTGACAATGTAGGTTTAATTGCCCCCAGATGAGTTCAAGTTAGAATGGAGAGTGCCCCCGTCAGGCAAACAGTGGAACAGCTCGTCACAATTTCGTCCAGGAGTACCTCGCTGTGGCTGAGACTGACACAAAGCCCGCACTGACGTTTCCATTGAAACCGAACGGCCATAAGAGGGGGAGGGGGGCCGGCCAGGATGGGGGAGGGGTATAGTCAGTCATTGATTCCATGCTGTTCTTCGTGTCGCTGTCCGTGAGTTTAATCACAAAGCACCATTTATAGGGTCTTTGCGACCGTCGTCGTGAGACATCGACGAGAGAGTGAGGAGAGAGAGAGAGAGAGGAGAGAGAGGAGAGAGAGAGGAGAGAGAGAGAGAGAGAGAGAGAGAATCTGTGTGTGAATGAATGAATGAATGAACGAACTTTTTCAGAAGTTCACTTTTAAAATTGAATTTAAATTCTTTCACCCTTCTGGGATGGGGTGAAATAACAAATAAACGAACCAGCGCAGAAACAGCATAAACCTGTGTGTGTGTGTGTGTGTGTGTGTGTGTGTGTGTGTGTGCGTGTGTGTGTGTGTGTGTGTGTGTGTGTGTGTGTGATAAACATAACTGTTTCTCAGTGAATATACACATCATCTGTTTATGTATGTCAAATACACAAAATGCAGATTCAAAGTGATCATGTTTTAAAAGTAAGTAGAGGAAAATTATGTAACTTTACTATTTTTCAGAAAGTTGAGTTTTCAACAGAAACGTTTCATCTTCAGACATCAATTTACAGAAGTGATACACTGACTTTCTGTTGCAATAATAAGTAGGTAAATTACTATTTTCGTAATGCATCATATTAGCGGTTCTTAATCAAAATATATATTCATCACTTATCATTGTTCATATCAGTCTTTATATAAATGTTCGTGTCTTTCAACATCATATCTATTCCTGTCTTAATAGGGAGTTTGTGATTACAGATCTAAATTCGTAAGGTTGACAATGTATATGTCACGAAGACACATTATGTAAACTTCTCTTGAAAAGAATTTTTCTAGTGTCTATAATGATAACACTTGTTACTATTGTGTATGGCTTCCCACTATGCCCGTTTGCAATTATGTTGTTATGATTCTGAATATTCCTACGAAGTACTCCCTATGAGTAAAACACTTTTGTGTCCAAATACAGTCATGCCCACTTTCAGTCAGTATCTGCTATACAAATTCAATTCAAAGCGAAAACAAATTGCCCATGACGTGTAAATTATACACAAAGCTAGACATTTGAGCAGAGCATTCATCTTCAGGTGTTGGCGATACAATATTCGATCAAAACAAATAAGACAACATTTATTCAAAACAGAGATGGGATGAAAACCAGTTTCTCCATAAATTCAATGAGTCACAATTTTTTTTAAAACTTAATCTGAATAAATGTTTAACAAAATTTCTGTTGCAACAACAACAACAACAAAAACTATCGCATTCTCATATCTCCAAATCTCACGACCATAATAGTAAGACCGGAATCGCAGTTGCTTGAAAAAGATTTTTTTTAAAAACTACATCAATGGAAAGTTGTTGGTTCCTTGCTATACATAACTTAGCAAACAACCGCTTTTGTGCTTGATCATAAATCCATTTTTTTATTTGAAAAAGTTTTCGTTCTGACTGAAAAAAAAAGTTCCAAGATGCCTAAATAAATCAACGATGTGAAGATTCTCGCCATATCTAAAAACGCCCTCTGGGTTTGGCTGCCTGTTGAAGATCATTACTATGATTTTGAAAAAAACATCTGACTTCAGAGTCTGATAAAACTAACGCAACGCCCCCAAAGCCTTGTCTACTCTGTTACTGGAAGACGATAACAAAATGGTATCATCAGCGTATCAGACTTTTCTCCATCGTAAGAAAACAAGACTTTCTATGTTTATACACGTAAACAATTACTTGTAAAATGTTGCCGTTGATTCCTTCCTTAATAAGTTCATACCGTAAACCGTGTCTTCAGACTGTATCAAAAGCTTTTATGATAATCAACAAAAGCACAATATAGTTTCTTAGGTTAGTTTGAAAACATCAGCTGGTGATTTGAGTGCAACACTATGGCCAAGATTGGAATAGGGTACACAATACACTAGTATAGAGTATGTACTACGCGCATTTTGAAGTAGCAGGTGTTTTTCAAGACTTCTGCTGCCAATCATATGGACCATGAAAATAGGCCGCTGAGCCGCCAAATAAACACAACAAACGCTGAAGTAACCTGCCTCGACCTTCGGCCCTTCTTCAACCAGGACAAGAACAAACAAATAACTAACAAAAAACATATAACGGGGGAAAACAAGTACAGAGCTGAGTGTCTTTGCTTGTTTGTCATACGCCTCTTCCTCGGTCACACAGCTAACACCGCTTTGTGTGGCTGGCTGATGGGTGGGGCTAGTGGCTCTGTTCTAGCGTCACTGGCCAAAGCCACTGCTTTCGTGTTTTCCTAAACACAACAGGTTTTGTTCCTCAAGAAAGCAGTAGTGAGAAGTGATTTTCTGCGAAATCAGATATCCCTGTTTTCTTGAAGAAAAGTTTTCATCAAGAAGCTAGGAAAGCATTTTTTTTTTTTTTTTTTAACAGGCTTGAGGCCTGTATTGTTGTGAATTGTTTCCCAGAAAAAGAGTTAGTTGTCATCCTTCAAGATTGGTAGTGAGTGTTTTCCGAAGGAAACGGGTGTTATCACTGTTTTCTCCTAATTGAAAGGCGAGTGCGTTTGTCTGAAGAGCTGGCGGTTAGACCTTATCGTGGGGTCGGATGAAGGCTTGAAAACCCTTTCTGTCCGCCCAACAGTAAATGGGTCCCTGGAAGGTTAAAGGAAAGGAAAGAGAGCGATGGGTCCCGCCTCTCATCATGCCCTGCCCGGTCATGGTCAACCTCTAACAGTTCACTGCCCTTAGCTCTAACAGTTCACTGCCCTTAGCTCTAACAGTTCACTGCCCTTAGCTCTAACAGTTCGCTGCCCTTACGGCCTTTATGCTGTGGGAGTTTATGCTTTTCAACCTGGACTGTTACAGGGAACACTGGGAGAACAATTACCATAGGTGTATGAATTTTGTACACTGCTAGCGCAGATAATGCCACTCTCCATTATTCGCGGCTGCTTCGTTCGTCTGTGATTTGAATCGGCCTCGCACGTGGCTCTCTTATCGCTCTCAGTATGCCACGTGTTTAGGCCTCTAACACCCTTGGTAGCCGAACTGTCTCTCTGAAGGCTAGCTCGTATCAAGACTGATCCACCTGTGTTTGGATCGGTTTACCACTCTCCGTGTCTGATGTGTGTTTGCCGATCTAATCATTGTATCCCCGTCGGCTGATTGGTGTGTTGACCCATCTCATTACTGTGCCCAGGTTTGGTGAGGGGTGTTTGCTGATCTCATCACTGTATCAGTAGGTTTTAACCCCACTGACCCGGTCCTTTGCTAAATTACCGGTCCAAATATCAGGGGAGGTGAAGGGGAGAGGGGGGAGGGGGAGGGGGGGGGAGAGTAAGGACTCTGTAAGTGGTGATCTTTTTGTCCCCACCTTGCAGAATAAACCCTTGACCACACAGTCCGATGACCATCGCGGACATTTTGTACCCCTTTCCCCTTTCCCTCTCCCCATCGACCCCTCCCCCCACCCCTTCTCTCGAACTGATAGCGTGAAATTGACCTTGTTCTGAGCGTGGAGCTGTTCTCCATTGGCGGTTGTGGTCAGTATAGTGACCCACTGGCTGACCACCAGCAGTTCCCACACCCTGTTGACAGGGAAGGAATGGGGAGGGGGGGGGGGGGGGGGAGGGGGGAGGAGAGTCAGGTCACTTGTGTAACACGTCAGAACCCCTCCCCATCACACCCAGCCATCAGCGCGTGCTCTGCCGCCTTCACACCGGATTTCCTCTCCGTGGCTTTCTCGATCTTCTCCGCGTCAAGAATCAAACTGGAGTTCTGAATCAAGATAACGTCTAACCTGATATTGTATAAATGCCAAATCAACACGCACGTTTCACATTTAAACGAATCTGAGTTGTCATGTCTGCTTGGAGATTTGGTGTCGTATGCAGCGTTCGTTTGGAGTTGTGGGCCTGTAATTATTTCATCATGAGAGCAAGAGTTACCCTCTTTGTCGTTTATCTCCTTGGGGTGTTTTTGATAGAGGTGGTATCCAGGACACTGGGTCACTTGGTCCCAGGGATACAGTTACGGGGAGTGGGGAGGGGGCGTAATCAACTTAAATGCTGTGTCGGCGTGATTGTGTCCCTTCTTCAGCATTGTGACTTTTTCCTTCCTTCCTTCCATCCTTCTGTTCCTTTTCGTTCTTAAAAAAAAAATCATTTTAAGTATACAGAATTTACTTTGCCTGACGGGGGGAGGGGCAGAGGAAGGGTGAAAGAGTAAGTGGAGAAGAAGGAAGAGCAGGAGATGAAGGAGATCACCCCCCTCTCATCTCTTCGCCTACCTCACATCTCCAAAAGGATGTAGAGAGGAAATCTCATTCATTCTCTGTCAGCAGCTTTATGAGGGAAAAGAGGGTGGAACAGGCGGAGAGGAGTGAATCTTACACTATCCTGATAGAAACCCCAGAGCGGCATCACATTAAAACACAACAGTAAGCAAGACTATCTTTACACACACACACACACACATCACACACACAACATCATGTGTGTGTGTGTGTGTGTGTGTGTGTGTGTGTGTGTGTGTGTGTAAAGATAGTCTTGCTTTACTGTAGTGTGTTTTAATGTGATGCCGCTCTGGGGGTTTCTATCAGGATAGTGTAAGATTTTCACTTCCTCTTCCGCCCTGTTCCCACTCCCTCTTTTCCCTCAGTAAAGCTGCTGACACACGAGCCTTTTCGTCCGTACAGTTGAGACGAAACGTTTGAACCTGTGCGGTCCGACCAGTCAGTGTCGAACGGACGGAGTGCTTCACGATAGTTTTAAAACCTTCGAGTTTGATCCCACATGCCGCTTCAAAGGACTGTACAATTGAATACGAAGCTTTTTCTCGAATATTTAGATTCTTATAATTTTTTGAGTTGACATTCCAAAGCACATCATGGCCTTGGTACGATTCAATCAAATGTTTGGTCTCCGAATCGGACAGTCTGACCGCCTTGCTGGACGACGCCATTTTTCCTTGTGTCATTGGTGTAGGCTCAATGCTGAGCGTTGATTGGTTGGAGGATACTAACTTCCGTTTCGAATAGATCACGGTAGGCCTATATCTCGAACGGTCGGGTTTAACTGGATGCCGAAGTCCGTTTGAGATGTACGTTTACTATGACAGACGCTACGTTTGGGATCGGGTTCGGCCGGTGCTTCCGAAGCGAACGGGCGGGGAGGCTCGTGTGTCAGTTTCTTAAGGGAGGGATGTTGATTGGCCATATCCAGTTCAGTGAGGGAGGGATGTTGATTAGCCAAACACCACGTCAGTAAGGGAGGGATGTTGATTGGCCAGAATCCAGTTCAGTGAGAGGATGTTGATTTGCAAACACACGTCGTAAGAGGGATGTTGATTGGCCAGAATCCAGTTCAGTGAGGGAGGGATGTTGATTGCCAGAATCCAGTTCAGTGAGGGAGGGATGTTGATTGACCAGTCTCCTGTTCAGAAGGGAGGGATGTTGATTGACCAGTCTCCTGTTCAGTAAGGGAGGGATGTTGATTGACCAGTCTCCTTTTCAGTAAGGGAGGGATGTTGATTGACCAGTCTCCTGTTCAGTAGGGAGGGATGTTGATTGACCAGTCTCCAGTTCAGTGAGGGAGGGATGTTGATTGACCAGTCTCCAGTTCAGTGAGGGAGGGATGTTGATTGACCAGTCTCCAGTTCAGTGAGGGAGGGATGTTGATTGGGCAGTCTCCAGTTCAGTGAGGGAGGGATGTTGATTGACCAGTCTCCAGTTCAGTGAGGGAGGGATGTTGATTGACCAGTCTCCAGTTCAGTAAGGGAGGGATGTTGATTGACCAGTCTCCAGTTCAGTAGGGAGGGATGTTGATTGGACAGTCTCCAGTTCAGTAAGGGAGGTATGTTGATTTGCCAAACTCCAGTTCAGTAAGGGAGGGATGTTGATTGGCCAGTTTCCAGTTCAGTAAGGAAGGGATGTTGATTTGCCAAACTCCACGTCAGTAAGGGAGGGATGTTTGTCAAGGGGCGTGAAACCTCTCACAAAAGGCATTAAACGCTTGGAGGCAAAGGGACATTGTACGTAGTATACAAATAGGTAATAGACCCATTAACCAGGGTACCTTACCCATCGCACACGGCCGAACTGTGTGAAGGAGGACGAAGTGGTCTGATGACAGATGGCACCTAAGGTAGTAGAGAGTTCGGACCTGCCCGATGGCGAAAGGGGGAAGGGATGTAACCACTACTACCTCGGTGCTCCAAGTGAGCGCTAGACACTTAGTCAGCGGAGGTTCTTTTGTAAACAGTCAGTAAAGAGCAGGAGTCTTGGACTCGTTCGGATGGTATTGCCGTAGGTCACTGTGTTGGTTCTATTGTCAGTCTGGTTGAATGTACGTGGATGTTGTCGTAGTCCTCCTTAAGATAATTACTGTGTTAAGTGACCCCGAAGTCGGCGGAAATTTCGATGTCCATCTGGTGCTAAGTGGTTGTGTGCTAATCAGTTAGGTAGGGATGTGTGTAAATGCTGATGTGTGGGAGAATGTAGCGAATGGAGAATTCAGGGTACTTGTGAACTAGGGGTTTGAGAAGCAGCATGGACAAAGGCATGGCCCGAATCCTTTGTTTCCATCCCTATATAAACTGAGGGAGAACAACGTGCAGGAAGAACACCACGAGAGAGAGAGAAGGCAGAGGAAGAGAGAGAAGAGAGGAGAGTGAGGAGGACATTAGGGTCGAGAGAAAGTGGTCTGGGAGATAGAAGAGACAGCTAAGTCAGGGTTGAAGACAAGCTGGAAGAGAAGAAAACTAAGTTTGAAGCCCAGAGGTGGGTGAAGACAGACAAACTGAAATTGAACCCAGAGGTGGGTGAAAGAGACGAAGAAGAAGAGTTCTACGTCGAGATCCCAGAGACGACCACGAAGACCCAGTCCTGAAGCCTGGAGCCAGTCAACCAAGGGCGTCACCATCAAGCAGTGCTGAAGAAGACTTGAAGAAACTTGTTCAAGAACTGTGGTGTGGTGTGAAAGCGTGGTTGTGTGTGTGAAAACCTGGCCAGGTAAGAAGTCATTTTTATTATAACCCGGGATTAGGAAGTATTGATTTTTATGTTTGATATTTCATTGTGTGTGATTGATTGTTCTTGATCAATTATAAGTAGCATAGAAATTGTATTTCTTGTTCTCAGTCGTGTTAGGAAAGAAACGAATGCGCGACATCCCATTCCCAGAGAGAGGTGAATGTTTGGTGGGTGCATGAGTGTGCATATGCGTGTATGAGTGCAGAGATAACCTTGGTGTGTTAAGCCTGACTAATAATACATCAACTTAGTGCACTTAAGCAATACCATCACGATTTCCCCGTCCTGGACAATGTTGATTTGCCAAACCCACGTCAGTAAGGGAGGGATGTTGATTTGCCAAACTCCATTCAGTAAGGGAGGGACGTTGATTGACCAAACTCCAATTCAGTAAGGGAGGGATGTTGATTGCTACTTCCAAACAGTAGGGAGGGATGCTGTTTGGCAGTGTCCAGTTCAGTAGGGAGGGATGCTGGTTGGCCAGTGTCCAGTTCAGTAAGGGAGGGATGCTGGTTGGCCAGTGTCCAGTTCAGTAAGGGAGGGATGCTGGTTGGCCAGTGTCCAGTTCAGTAAGGGAGGGATGCTGGTTGGCCAGTGTCCAGTTCAGTAAGGGAGTGATGCTGGTTGGCCAGTGTCCAGTTCAGTAAGGAAGTGATGTTGGTTGGCCAGTGTCCAGTTCAGTGAGGGAGGGATGTTGATTGGCCAGTGTCCAGTTCAGTGAGGGGGGGATGCTGGTAGGCCAGTGTCCAGTTCAGTGGGGGAGGGATGTTGATTGGCCAGTGTCCAGATCAGTGAGGGAGGGATGTTGATTGACCAGTGTCCAGTTCAGTGAGGGAGGGATGTTGATTGACCAGTCTCCAGTTCAGTGAGGGAGGGATGTGATTGGACAGTGTCCAGTTCAGTGAGGGAGGGATGCTGGTTGGCCAGTGTCCAGTTCAGTAAGGGAGGGATGTTGATTGGACAGTGTCCAGTTCAGTGAGGAAAGGGATGTTGATTGGACAGTTGATTGGACAGTGTCCAGTTCAGTGAGGGAGGGATGTTGATTGGACAGTGTCCAGTTCAGTAAGGGAGGGATGTTGATTGGACAGTGTCCAGTTCAGTAAGGGAGGATGTTGATTGGACAGTGTCCAGTTCAGTGAGGGAAGGATGTTGATTGGACAGTGTCCAGTTCAGTGAGGGAGGGATGTTGATTTGGCAAACTCAAGTTCAGTAAGGGAGGGATGTTGATTTGGCAAACTCCAGTTCAGTGAGGGAGGGATGTTGATTGGCATTTTCCAGTTCAGTGAGGGAGGGATGTTGATTGGCCAGACTCCAGTCCAGTAAGGGAGGGATGTCGATTGGCCGGTGTCCAGTTTACTCAGGGAAGGATGTTGATTGGCCAAACTCCAGTTCAGTAATGGAGGGATGTTGGTTTGCCAAACTCCAGTTCAGTAAGAGAGGGATGTTGATTTGCCAAAGTCCTGTTCAGTGAGGGAGGGATGGTGATTGGCCAAACCCCATTTCAGCAAGGAAGGGGTGAGGGAGGAATGTTATCTGGTGAGGTAAGCTGATTGGTCTGACTCAAGTTCAGTATGGGAGTGACAGTGATGGGTCTGACTCAGAGATGGAGGAATGATGACTGGTTTGACTCCAGCTGAGTGAGTGAGGACGTGAACTGGTCATACTCTCGTTCGAATATGATGGTTTAGGTTTTTGTTGGTGGAAGTGTGTGTGTGTGTGTGTGCGTGTTGTGTGTGTGTGTGTGTGTGTGTGTGTGTGTGTGTGTGTGTGTGTGTGTGAGACAGAGTGTGTGTGTGTGTGTGTGTGTGTGTGTGTGTGTGTGTGTGTGTGTGTGTGTGTGTTTGCGCGTGTACGCTCTCTCTCTCTCTCTCTCTCTCTCTCTCTCTCTCTCTCTCCCCTCTCTCTCTCATTTTCTGCCAATGCCACTCACTCCAGCTCCTCGATTGTCCTTCGCAATTCCAGTACCTGCAGTCCACAGGGAGCCATCAATGTCAAGTCGTTACGAGGAAACCCCAAAAGAGGCGACTCTGCACCATGCCGAGTCATTTTGGTGGTATTCAGTGACGCCTGTTCCGATACCACACATGCAGGACGCCACCCTCTCATTCCCCCACTGACAGCAGTAACTGCTTAGCTGTGGAGCCGACGCCAGTGAGTGTACCCCTCTGGATGGCGCCATCACACCTGCCCAACCCCAGTCTCCATAAACTTGCCGATGATGGCGACCCGACACCAGCTCACTGAGGGGGACAACGCAAAGAGGAAATGAAAACTGATGTCGTCTGGAGAGCATGGACTGATGGGCCACAGAATTTGAGACTTTTTAATCATGCAGATCAAAGGTGTGGTAGTGGTTGATGATGATGATGATGATGATGATGATGATGATGATGATGATGATGATGATGATGGACGACGACGTGATGATCAAGGGTTCCATTTTGGTAGAGCGTGCACGAAAGGCGTATACGCATATATTCATGATATATCCTGTCGTTACCAGACCCGAGAAACACGGACATCTGAAGTGTTGGTCAGGAAATTTGAGCATACTCTCACTGACGCATCTATTTAGCAGATGAAACCAACTCTGTGATCCCGGTTCCCCAAATGAACCTATGGCAAATTTAACTCAAGGTAGGAGCTGATCGAGGCGGAAGAACCCACAAAAAAATGACCTCTACGGAAATCGAACCCACAGCCTCCCAGCTTGGACACCGCTTCGCTAACCACTATGCCATGGTCAGATTCCAGTTTAGCAAGGAATGGGTGTTGATTGTTCACACACTAGCTCAGCGAAGGGAAGGATGGTGATGGGTCTGACTACAAGTCAGTGAGGGAGGGATGCTGATTGGTCGGATTCCAGTTCAGTCAGGGAGAGATGTGATTGGTCGGATTCCAGTTCATTGAAGGAAGGATGTTGATTTGTTGAATTCGAGGTCAGCACGGGAAGGTTGCTGACTGGTCAACACTAGCTCAGCAAGAGAGGGATGTGTAATGGTCTGACCGCAGTTCATTGAGCGTTATTGCTGGGACTCCTTTTGCATTTCATTGAGCGTTATTGCTGGGACTCCTTTTCGTTGAAGGATGGATGTTGATTGGTCCGTCTCCAGGAAGACAAACGAGGGTTGGTGATTGTTCAGACTGCAAGTCAGTGAGGGAGCATCTAAGATAGTTTGACAAAAAAAAAAAAAAAAAAAAAAACTAGCGAAGAAAGTAGGGTTGATGTTTGTTTTCACTGCCGGGAGCGTGCGTGAGATAATGAGTTGTCTGGACTCCAGCAAAATGAAGATGGTGTTGAGTTAAGGGTGAAGTGCGTGACATTTTCTTTCTATTTGGGGCGCCAGGAAGATCATACTCACCATCTTCAGGCGACAAGTTTGGTTCTTAGGACTTGATGCATTGGCTTAGGCAGCATTCAGCTGAACACAGCAAGCTCAGGCGAATGTATTCAACGGGGTTTGTTATCCCGGGAGAAGAGGAAAAGGTGGGCATATGGCAGAAAAGGAGGACTGAGCACTAAACCTTCACAGACACTACCAGACTGTACTTACGAGTTAGAACGGGGACTAGTCGAGAAACCGCATTAAAAAAAAAAAAAAAGACCAGAGGTTTGAATATTACCTACTCTACATATTAGAAAATCGAAGGCATAATGTGGCTGAAAGCATCCAGGTGATCTTCCTCACCAACTGAAGGTTATGCGATAGTCTGGAGAACCCCATCTCAGAGTAGAGGCTGGGGAGCTGTTTTTGCAATTCACGTCTACTACCAGAATGACAACACGTTCAGATGGATAGCGAGCATGCCAGTCATTGTGTTGGGCGTTAGCGGGTTTTGAACTCAGAATATCTGACGATTATTTAGATGCTCTATCAGTCAGCTGCTTCAGCGACTTTTTTTTTCTTAAAAGTAATATAAGTACATTGCCATTTACAAGCACATTCCATCTCAGAAACTTGATGATACAATAGTCAGAAAACTTGGTACTTACGAGAAAGGAAAAAAAAGTGCCTGTCCCTTCAACTCCTCATTGCTTTTCCCTTTCCACACACACACACACACACACGCGACGGACGCACGTTCACACACACACACACACACACACACACACACACACACACACACACACACACACACACACACACACACATTTTCTTGTTGTTGTATGTTTATTAATAATGGATGTAACCTTATAACACACATTTTCTGTAAATGGTGACGAGAAGTTAATTCCTCTTCGAGCGTATCCCTTTAACACACACACACACACACACACACACACACACACACGCACGCACGCACGCACGCACGCACGCACGCACGCATGCACGCACGCGCGCGCGCGCGCGCACACACACACACACACACATACACACACACACACACACACACACACACACACACACACACACACACACACACACACACACACAACACACACACACACACACACTGTCACGGTCAAAATTCAACACAACCAAAGTGTGGTCCGTCGCCGGCCACTTCAACTGGACATAAGTCCAAACTCAGACATCCCGACGCCTTCAAGCATCGCCTCAGCCAATTTGGGCACAAGGGGGAGGCTAATTCTCATCCTTCACGGAGACGGTCCGACCCACCCAGACAGACTAAGCCGTTTGACCGACGCCTCGATGTCTGCCCGGACCGATCTCAGTGCCTGGGCCAGACTCATCTGGCCAATTTAGAGTGACCAGTGTCCACGAGCTAAGCCACACGGCACCAGTTAAGTAGGAAAGGGGGGAAGGTAGTGCGTGGTGGGGGTGAAATCTAGCTAATCAATTAAATGACCAATTGACCACCACAGAGAGTAAGGCGTGTAGGCATGACTGGCATGATTTGAACATCCAATGGAATTAGAGGGAGATAACTTCGAGTATCAGGGGTAAAAATACTGACCAATGGTACTCGCCCTTTTTGGACAGATCGGGACGGCATAAGAAGGATGTGAGAGTGAGAGAACGCAGAACGGGGGGAGAACGAACAGAGAGACAGAGAGAGAGAGAGGTCTGAGTGTAATCTCTGAGGAGAGAAAAGCAGAGAGATGAGGGGAGGAGAGAAGAGAACCAAGTTGAGAGATTAGCATGAGATAGTCTGCAGAGGAAGGACTGAGGAGAGATGTGGAGAGAGAGAGAGTTGCTAACTAATGAAGAGGAAAAGAAAGAAGAAAAAAAAAAGAAGAAAAGAAAAGCAACCATGTCCATTTGATAAGAGCAGACTAGAAGAGAAAGAGAGAGAGAGTGCAATGCGTTAATGCAGGAAGAAAGAAAGGAGAACAGATCGATGTTGATAGTCACTGTTCTGTCTTAACCGGGGGTTCGACCTCATACTTGGCCAGCGCCACTTTCATCGGCAGTCCAACCAACGCCAGTGCCAACAGTCTCACCTGACCAGGCGCCAGCAGACCAAAACCAGTGCCAGCAGTTGTGTCGTGCTTGTGAAAGTGACAGTGAAAAGAAAGAAAAAAAAAGAAAAGAAAAGACAGTGATTCGTGAATAGTTAAGATCACCTGGCCAGGTAAAGTAGAAATCTATTTATACCCGGGTTAGTTAATGATGTTTTAGACAAATGATTTTGTGAAGTTCAGGAAAGAGAGAATGTTTTATTTTGTTTGATTCCATATGCATTGATGGTTCGTTCTATGAACATGTGTAGTAAAGTTATAGACTTTACTAGTGGTTTGATGTGACGAATGCATGATATATGAATGAGATCGTAAGCAAGCTGTGAGTGTGTTTGGGCTGTGCGCTAGTCCTTCCTCCATCGACATCACCGGGGTTGACAATTTATTGGCGAGCTTGACAGGATATTCTGGCCCATTTATTATAATTGTTCAACTTCTCAGAGAGGAAGCTGGGTGGGATTCAAGTATTGTAATCCTAAGACAAGGGGTTGTCTTACTGTATGTTCCCAAGATAGTTAAATACTAGGCTTGGCATTGCTTCCAAGATAGTTAATACTAGGCTTGGCATTTCAGCCCCAGAGTACTTATTTCGCACAGATTACCTATAATTCGCTCTCATAGTTGGGTCAGGCGCTGGGCGTCTTATAAAAAACTAATTACGTTGTCCCAAGCTAATATTATCATTCATAGGATTGTGCTATTACGTCACGCGTGTCGGTAACCACCAGTTTGGCTGTCGTAGTTATAAAATCTTGTTCAAAAAAAAAAAAGAGATATAATGGCGGAAGAAAAGAACACCCCTATTGAACAACTTGTGAGCGTCGCTCGTGATTTAGGTTACTCAGGAGATGAGTTGCGTGCATTTGTTGAAAACCAACAAAAGATGGAAAGAGACGAACGCGCGGAAAGACGACGCGTCGCCGTAGAAAAAGCTAGCGCAGAGCAGGAAACAGAAAGATTAAGGATTCAGGCTAATGATAATCAGGTTACGCAGGAAACAGAAAGACTAAAGGAAGCGCAGGAAACAGAAAGAATGAAGCAGGAAACGGAAAGATTAAAGGTTCAATTAGAGTTAGAGAAAGTGAGGATACAAAGGGAGACCACCGAGGATGGGAGTTCGGTTTCCAGTGACTCTGTGCGCAGTTACGCTCCCCGACCCAAGTTGCCCAAATTCTCCGAAGGAACCGATTCGATTGACGCATACATCAGTCGTTTCGAAACGTTTGCGACCAGTCAGGGTTGGCCTCCAGAAGAGTGGGCAGTCATTTTGTCAGCGCTATTGACTGGTAAGGCATTACAGATTTTCACTGCATTGCCAGCAGACACCCAATCTGATTTTGGTGCTGTGAAGGAATCATTGATGAAGGGATTTGACCTCACAGAGGAAGGGTTCAGGAAGAAATTTCGTTCAGCTAAATTACAAGCAGGTGAGACGTACACGCAGTTTGGTGCACGTTTAGATCACTATTTTGAGAAATGGTTAGAGTTGAGCGGTACGAAGAAGGAGTTCGCTGAGTTGAAAGAGCTAGTTATGAAGGAACAGATTTTGTCAGGTTGCGGCCCTGAGTTAACCATACATTTGAAAGAGAGACAGCCAGAGACAGCGGGAGAGTTGTTGAAGTTCGCAGAGGTGTATAGAGAGGCACGTTTGGGCACTAAAGTGCAGGAGAAACAGGTGCTAGGCACAGGTGAGAAGAGTGCAAGGAGACCAGGGGAGTTTTCTGCAAAGTCTGCAAACCCAGTGGTGGGGCAGAAGGAAGGGCAAAGGGACATTAGGTGTTTCATTTGTCACAAGAAGGGACATGTGGCGAGGGATTGTCGCATGAGGTTCCAGAAGGCAGCAGCCTTGCAAGAGGTGGATAAGGGTCGTCAGGGGAAACGACCTGCAGTGGAACCAAAAGGGATTCAGTCTGAAGAGGGTGGAGTGCAGCTTATGGCTAGCACTGGACAGCAGTCAGTGTCAGGGATGGAGGGCACTAGGCTGAGTGGTTCGTTACCAGTGGAAGAAGGGTGGATTGGCCAGCAGAGGGTGAAAGTGTTACGAGACACTGGTTGTTCATGCGGGGTAGTACGAACAACGCTGGTCGAGAAAGGGGATTTGACAGGGCAAATCCAGACCTGTACTCTAATCGATGGCACTGTGAGGGAGTTTCCAGTTGCTAAGTTTAGAAGTACGTACCCCTTACTTCTCAGGCGAGTTGTCTGCGTTGGTGATGGGAGAAACCCCTTCACGATTTGATCATTGGAAATATTCCAGGTGCAAGGGATCCAGGGGATCCCGAGTTGTTGACTGCTACAGGGGCAGCAGTTCAAACACGGAGCAAGAAGGAGGAAAAGGTTGTTAAACCGTTAGTTGTTCAGGAAGGAAGTCGGGCATAGACGTGTCGCCTGATGAGTTTAGGGCTGCACAGGAACAAGACCCTTCGCTCGTGAAGTCTCGGGAGTTGGCAAGAGGTGGAGAGAAACAGGAGGTTAGAGGAGGTGAGACAGAATTTCTTGTGAAAGGGGGGCTGTTGTACCGAGTGTTCACCAAGAGGAAGACAGGTAAGGTGACCACTCAGTTAGAGGTACCAGCAGGGTATCGTGACACTGTCATGTCAGTGGGTCATGAGTCGCTCATGGCGGGTCATCTCGGCACCAGCAAAACAGCTGACCGAATCTTTGATGACTTTCATTGGCCAGGAGCAATGGCAGACATAAAGCGTTTCTGCATGTCATGTGACGTGTGTCAAAGGTCAGCCACAAGAGGGGTGAAGAGGAAGGCGCCTCTTAAACATCCCCCTTTAATTGACACACCATTCAAGAGGGTGGCTATCGATCCGATTGGCCCAATCTCGCCCTGTTCCAAAGGTGGGCACAGGTATGAGACATGTAAGGTTGCAAAGGAAAGTTTGCAGAAGGCTAGGGTCGTTCAGAAGAAGCAATATGACAGGAAGGCGAGGAAGCAATCCCTCAAGGCGGAGATCAAGTCTGTTACTGCTTCCCACGGGCCACAACAAGCTGCTGATGCATTGGAAGGGACCATTCACCATCACTGAAAAGGGTTTCGATCGGGATACCGAATTGATGTGAATGGGAAACTAAAACTTTTCCATGCCAATTTTCTCCGCAAATATACTCAGCGTGAGACTCAGCACATAGGCGCATCAGCAATCATTGATGAGGTGAAGGAGACCCAGCAGAAAAAGGGGGAAATTTTGTTGCCTGAGTTTCCAGGAGAAGAGTCATACAGGACGTGTCACTGTATGAAGGGCTTAGACAGTAGGATGATGAGGAAGTTATTGACGGGATTGGAAGGCGTTGTGAATTTCATGGATGACATTCTGATAGCATCCGAGACATGGGAGGAGCATATGAGGCAGCTAGGAGCAGTTTTTAGAGAGGTTGAGACAGCCAATCTCACAGCCAGACCAACAAAGTGCCAGGTTGGTTTTCCAAGCCTGGAGTTCCTAGGTTTTGTTGTCGGAGGCGACACAAAGCAGCCGGGAAAGAGGAAAGGTGGAGAAGATGATGAATTCAGAGAGACCAAAGACCAAAACAGAAGTCAGGAGTCTGCTAGGTTTTATGGGTTCTATAGGGAGTTTGTCCCAAATTTGCTGCAATCATGAGTCCTCTCAGTGATTTGGTCAAGGCAGGGAAACCGCAGTGGTCGAGTGGTCAGACGCTGCAGAGCAAGCACTGCAGACGGTGCTGGAAAGACTAGGTTCCCGTCCCATCCTGAAGCTACCAGATATGTCCAAACCATTTTTGTTGCGGACAGATGCATCAGGCGGTGGGATAGGTGCAGTATTGTTGCAGGAGCATGAAGGAGTCGAGTTCCCTGTGAGATATGCTAGCAGGAAGTTGACAAGTGTGAAGAAGGGTACGCAACTGTAGAGAAGGAGTGTTTAGCTGTCGTGTGGGCCGTGCAGAAGTTCCACAAATACTTGTTGGGAAAGAGTTCGTGATAGAGACAGATCATCAACCACTCAAATTCCTGCAGGAGGCACAGTTGAAAAACAGCAGAGTGCTGCTTTGGGGCAATGGCATTGCAGCCCTACAGGTACCGAGTGCAGTACATCCCAGGCCCGACAGAATGTCGGAGCTGACTATTTAAGCCGTGTAGTCTAGCAAGCTGCAATCAGAGGAAGTCAGTCATATCCGGGGTGTTTGGGTTGATAATATGTTTTTGATTACAGTTATGTTGATTGGATAGGGGTTCATTCCCAGTTGGCTATGGTTCATAATTTTTGTGTGAGATTTGTTCGTGTACATGTAGTTATGCTTGAGCATACAGTCGCTTGTGTAGTGATGCATTATTTGCAATAAGTAAGGATGGAGATTCCTCAGTGAAGTGTCATGGATCGTGATCATATGATATTGTGCTCTTCAAAGTAGTTGTGAAGAGGAGAGATGGCAAATCCGCAGGTAGGGGAATTGCATAAGTGTGCACAGAGGTCGTTATAAAATGAGTTGAAATAACGCAAGAGCGCACGTCAATGATAACTCATTGGAGTGGTATCCACTAATGATATATTTTATAATTTATAAACCGTTGGTTGTAAAGTATTTTTCAAACTTTGCACGTGTAGCTGTGGTTCAGCAAATTCGGTTGCTGTCTTTTTTGTACCGTTGTTTTGAGACAATGCGGTGCATAGTCTTTTGCAAGGGGGAAATTGTCACGGTCAAAATTCAACACAACCAAAGTGTGGTCCGTCGCCGGCCACTTCAATGGACATAAGTCCAAACTCAGACATCCCGACGCCTTCAAGCATCGCCTCAGCCAATTTGGGCACAAGGGGGAGGCTAATTCTCATCCTTCACGGAGACGGTCCGACCCACCCCGACAGACTAAGCCGTTTGATCGACGCCTCGATGTCTGCCCGGACCGATCTCAGTGCCTGGGCCAGACTCATCTGGCCAATTTAGAGTGACCAGTGTCCACGAGCTAAGCCACACGGCGCCAGTTAAGTAGGAAAGGGGGGAAGGTAGTGCGTGGTGGGGGTGAAATCTAGCTAATCAATTAAATGACCAATTGACCACCACAGAGAGTAAGGCGTGTAGGCATGACTGGCATGATTTGAACATCCAATGGAATTAGAGGGAGATAACTTCGAGTATCAGGGGTAAAAATACTGACCAATGGTACTCGCCCTTTTTGGACGATCGGGACGGCATAAGAAGGATTGGTGGGGGAGTGAGAGAACGCAGAACGGGGGGAGAACGAACAGAGAGACAGAGAGAGAGAGAGGTCTGAGTGTAATCTCTGAGGAGAGAAAAGCAGAGAGATGAGGGGAGGAGAGAAGAGAACCAAGTTGAGAGATTAGCATGAGATAGTCTGCAGAGGAAGGACTGAGAGAGATGTGGGAGAGAGAGAGAGTTGCTAACTAATGAAGAGGAAAAGAAAGAAAAAAAAAAAAAAGAAGAAAAGAAAAGCAACCATGTCCATTTGATAAGAGCAGACTAGAAGAGAAAGAGAGAGAGAGTGCAATGCGTTAATGCAGGGAAGAAAGAAAGGAGAACAGATCGATGTTGATAGTCACTGTTCTGTCTTAACCGGGGGTTCGACCTCATACTTGGCCAGCGCCACTTTCATCGGCAGTCCAACCAACGCCAGTGCCAACAGTCTCACCTGACCAGGCGCCAGCAGACCAAAACCAGTGCCAGCAGTTGTGTCGTGCTTGTGAAAGTGACAGTGAAAAGAAAAAAAAAAAAAGAAAAGAAAAGACAGTGATTCGTGAATAGTTAAGATCACCTGGCCAGGTAAAGTAGAAATCTATTTATACCCGGGTTAGTTAATGATGTTTTAGACAAATGATTTTTTTGAAGTTCAGGAAAGAGAGAATGTTTAATTTTGTTTGATTCCATATGCATTGATGGTTCGTTCTATGAACATGTGTAGTAAAGTTATAGACTTTACTAGTGGTTTGATGTGACGAATGCATGATATATGAATGAGATCGTAAGCAAGCTGTGAGTGTGTTTGGGCTGGCGCTAGTCCTTCCTCCATCGACATCACCCGGGGTTGACACACACACACACACACACACACACACACACACACACACACACACACACACACACACACACACACTCACTCACACACACACACACACACAATGGCGGCTGGCGTAGTCATCAGTCTGTCGTCAACCACAGAGACCCTCCACACTCCGCTGGTTCTGCTTTCTGCCCTGCTGACACGACCTCCACTGGGGTGGAAGGCCAAGTGGAAGAGAAGTTGGTAGAACGGGTGGAAGAGGAGTAGTTTCCCGCAAATCACGCCCATGTTGACACGGGCGAGTGATAGGTACCAACAAAATACCGTCACAGCAGCAGCACCACCACCATAAACAGCAACAGCAGTAACAGTATGTCTGTTTATGTTTCTTGTTTCAATGTTGTTTTTCCCTCACTTTATTGATCATCCTTTGTTCAGGAGAGATAGAGAAAAGGGAAGGGGTGCGGGGGAGGGAGATTTCAAACGTACGTCTGGACTTTCACTTTTCCACATGAAAATGAAAAAAAAAAATGTCATAGCGTGATGGCTGTAGGGGCAGTGAGGGTTAGAGATTCACCGTGGGTATCGCATTATGGAAAGTGCTGCTCATTCCTCCGTTGAAACCTTACATGGTCTGAATCAGGTACCCACTAACTGCTAAATGGACAGAGAAGAGTTTGAAAGTGAAAAAAAAAAATCCGATTTGACAAGTGGTTCGTACTCACGGCTGTCAGCCGTGTATTGCTGTGACTGCGTACCCCTCAAAATACTACATTGGAGGGTAGTGGGGGGGGGGGGGGGGGGGGGGGGGGAGGGGGGGGGGAGTTTACCATTTCATTGAAGAATAGCCAAATTTCCAGCAAAAATGGCTCATTGCCGCTCCGGTAATGAAGGCCTCATATTCCCAGCAGAACTGATGTTCATTACTACTCCGGTAAAGATTACTGCGTATTTCCAACAGAACCGGTCTTTCTTATTATTCTGCTTAAACACGAACATTTCCAGTAGAACCGATCTTCATTACCATTCTCTTAAAAAATATTCTATGTTTCCAACAGAACTAACACTCGTGTTCCAGAGCAGAACTTTTTTTTTTTTTTACTGCTGATTAAAATGACGGTCCTTATTATTCCGATAAAAAAAATACTCCATAATTCCAGCAAGACAAATTTTGGTGACCATTTCCGTATCTGTCCGTTTTTCGGCGGAAGTATCATCCCAGTAAAGGATACTCGGTATTTCCAACAGAACTGGTCATTACCATTGTGGTAAAGAATTTCTTCATATTTCTACCAGAACAGATATTAATTTCCGTTCCAGCAAAGAATACTCCATGTTCCCAACACTGCGATGGGTCTGCCAACATTTCCCCTTCTTCAGTACTATATGATTATCATACAAAAATGGAAACAGCGCACAGATAATCCAAGAACTGCATCCCTCTCACCTAATTATTCTTTATTATCTGGGAAAGCCTACGTTCGAATATTCTATCTCGTAATGCAGGTATGAAAATAAGAGCTATACATTCGTATCTTGCCAGTTGTCTCTCATGGCTGAACTGTTCGGTTCTTTCATCAGTCTATTTCATCGGTCACGTTGACCTCCCCGAAGACACCACACTGTCCCTCAGTCCTTCCGATTCGGCTTAATCCTAGTAAGGAGATCCTGCCAGTGTCGTTGTAGCTGTATCGCCGAATCGAGTCCCCAGGACCCGTCCACAGCAATTTGCCCTCCACTGACAGGGCTCCTGTTGGCCTTTCCCACAGGTCTCCCGTCACCGCAGACACTCTTGTTGGCTGAAAGTCCTTGTCCAGGCCCCGACAGGTTTGACGTGCCTTGCTGTCTTCTGACTCCCACACAGGTAGATAATTCTCTGGTTGAGTTCCCTCGTCTCTGCTTTGTCGTCAACTCACTAGGTTACGGCAGATCTAAATACGTAACGTCATCTAATCTGGACTCTACCTCGCTGTATTCTTCCCAGCCAAGACAGAATGATTTTACTCTCCGCACCTTAGTTGTTTTTTCGAGTGTCTTATAACCGTTTCTTGAATAACGACAAACCGAATGGTACTGTTTCAGTCAATGGAATCGCTGGTCATAATATATATGCACGCAAATCACAGAGAATCCGAACAGCATTTTTTAAGAATTCAACAATCCGTCTCAGATTTTTACTTGTTTAGACAATGGATTACTGGTATGTACATACACCTGTTATCACAGTTACTACCTCAATCATTGCGGATCAGCCAATAGAATAAGTGGTCATACAACCAGCACACATCAGAAGTGAAAGTTGTGAAAATCTAAGCAAGGAGTGTCAGAGTTATTTTGGTAGGAACAATGGAATCATTGTATCCACGTACACACGCACAATAAGGAATTGGACATCGTGTGGTTAATACATAACACCTCATTCTAACTCATGTTCGATTCAGCTACGCCACCCATCGTGCCAATAGCTCAGGCTCTTCACAAGCCAAGACCTGACAGCTCAAGTGTTTCCTTCGACCCACTGCCCATAAGATGCAAACCGTCCAGCAGGTTGAAGCCTTCCCCAAGGTGGTCGTTCCCCAGGTTCAGTAACCGTGAACGGTTCTCGAGAGCCGATTGCAGACTGGCGGTCACTGGACCGAGACGCCGACGCCTCAATCTGAATTGTCCTGCGTGGACCCACGTCTCTCTTGTCCACACGGTCAGCTCCACTGAAGAACCTTTGGAACAGCCGTTGGTGGAAGTGAGGTGCGTTCCTCTTCCAGGAGTGCCAGTTTGATATCTAGTGGTCAATATCCCACTGGATATGCAAATTATTCCCCAATTTACTCACATATTTCAATATATAACTCCGACTACCCACACAGTACTGGGTTCGAACTTCGAAAACCCGAGAAAACTAATCCCCCGCATCAGCAAAACTACCCTGAATTAGCCTAAGGGACTGAAGAACCCGGGGCTGACTCACAGAATAGAACTGATCTCCATGGCCATTGTGGTGAAGACAGCGGGATCACCCGTCCTGTCCCTAGATTGAAATAACTGAAAAGTAATAAAAGTCTTGACGAAAAGACATTTCGGAATCAAAAATATATATATATATATATATACAAATAAAGACAAAAACAAACAAACAAACAGATAGATGAATGAAGATAAAATCAAATCAAGCGGACGATCTGGGACAAAAATGACTCTCCACAAGATAGTGTCCTTTAAAGAACTCCGCATTCCGGAATCCAACCAAATATACAAACAAATAAACACAAAAGATAAACAGATACAAATAGAAAGATGAACGAATCTAAAATCAAATCATTGTATTGAAAGCCTGCTTTAACTCGGCAGTCACGCGGCGTGTTCTCCAGTGGGTTCTCTTTCGACGGCTTAAAATTGATTGCTCCTATATGGTACACTGCCGGTGCTGAGTCCGCGGTTAGACGTATCTGCTTTAGGGATGAGAGGGAGGGAGGAGCAGAGAAGCGGGACTGGGAGGAAGCAAGAAGGATGAGGGAGAGGTTTAAGAGAGAGGAGGAGGAGGATTAAACGGCATTGGTGTAAAGGAACTGAAGAGAGCTGAGGCTGAAACACACACGCACACACACACAAACACGCACACACACGACACGCACATACGCACACGCACACACACACACACACACACGCACGCACGCACGCGCGCGCACCACACACACACACACACACACACACACACACACACACACACACACACACACACACACATATTAATGTGATCTCCGGCCCATTTAAGCAACATTGAGCTGGTTCGCATCTTAAAATCAGTCAAAACTGAATCACAGGCTGAGGCTTTTTCTATTCTTTTTGTTGTTGTTGTTTTGTTTTGTTTAAACTTCCTCTTCGTCTTAAAGCAAAAACAAACAAACAAACAAACAAACATACCAAACCGAGCCCAGCTATCTTTCACTCTCGTAATGTGTTGGGATTCTTAGTTCACCGAGTTTTGTAAACTGTCTCTCGGTTGGACGATGCATCTCACGGCACTTGCCTCCACAAGACCAGAAAACAACAGCCCCCCCCCCCCCCCCCCCCCCCAGCCCCCCCACACCCCAACTCAACTTTGAGGAGAGGGAAAGGGAAGCAAAGGGAGGGAGGAAAAGGAGGGAGGAGGGAGAAGAGCGGGAAGGAGGGCGCAGCCGAGGTGTCTTGACCCCCACAGACTGACCAGGGGAAGTGAGCAATGCTTTAATCGCCGGTTGGAGCCAGCCTTGCAGCTTCTGGGAGGTCTTCACGCCTGGAGACAGCCAGCGCCCCAACAGGGAGCCGGCACCCGTGAAGATCGCCACGCTTCATTGGGGCTGACTTCTGTGACCCCGCCCATCTCTCCCCCACCACCCACCCACCACCTACCCACCCCTCTTCCCCTTTTCCTGCCCTCCCTTACTCCCCTCCGGCAGGCCTGCTGACGCCTCCTCTCCACCCACCCCCACCGCCAACTCGCCTCTTCATCATCACGGTTCACCGATGTCCAGTTGTGACAGGGAGAGGTGACTTTACAAGTCAGTGGTCACTGGTCATCTGTGGCCACTCTCACAGGCCGTGGCCTTCAAAGGAAGGGTCATCGAAGTGACCTCATCAGCGGCTGGTTTGAAAGAGTTCCGAACCAGCTCCTGTGGACGTGAGCCGTTCCTTGTTGGTGGGTGATTCTCTTGTGTCAGAGAGAGAGAAGAGCGAGAGAGAGAAGAGAGAGAGAGAGAGAGAAAAACGTTTTAATGACTTATGTATGGCACGATGGTCTCTGTCACAGTATAAATAACGTTGCAAATTATGACAAAAAATTAAATACGTCATACTGAAAACAAGACAGCTATAAGTTACGACAGACCTAGGCAGAAATGTGACATGAACTAATTTGTTGTCCCTGGCAAGTTGAATCATTCAAAATGGTCGAAGATAATGCCAACTTCTAATCACTTTCACACACGCGCGCGCGCGCGCGCGCACGCACGCACGCACGCACGCACGCACGCACGCACGCACGCACCACACACCACACACACACACACACACACACACACACACACACACCCGTCCGACAAACCTCTTCACTTCCCGCAACTTCTGGGCGGAATGAGGCAACACTGACACATCCCAAAACTCCGAGGACTGGACCACAACCATCTGTTGCCCAAACCACTTGACCATTTATCTGCCAGAGTGTAAAGCGCCTACGCCGTATGGGTGGTGAGTACTGGACTCTTCATGCTTCACTGGCTTGGTCCGGGGTCCAGACTCGCCGCCCAGGAAAGGAAGTGTGCCTGGACTGAGCAGGAACGGAGAGAGGAGAGGGGGGAGAGGAGAGTGAGAGAGAAGGGATCGAGGGAAGAGAGAAACGTCGGGTGTGTTTCCTGTGATCTTTAGCGTTACGATGTCGTGCGGTTTTTCTTCCCCGGTCCCTCCCCCGCAATCCCCCCCCCCCCCTCTCTCTCTCCCCCCCCCTCTCTTCCCATTCTCCCATTCTTCCCCTCTCGTCTTCTCTTTTTGCCAATCGGTGGCTATTGTTTTTTGTTATAGCTGGTAATTGTCACGGACAAAAATAGAAGACCGAATTCGTGTCAGTCGCCAGCCAGTTTGTTTGGACATAAGCTCCAACTCAAATTTTCTGGGCGCCGGGCAGACGGCCTCATGTGTCGGGTCCAGCCAATTAAGCATAGCGGAGAGGCCCCACGGAGACGGTACGGTCCAGCCAGACAGACTAAGTAGCTTGACCGACGCCTCGATGTCTGCCCAGACGGATCTCGGCGCCTGGGCCAGACTCATCCAGCCAATTTGTAGGACCAGTGCCCACAATTAAGCCGGACGTCGCCGGAAAGGGAGAGGGGGAAGGTACTGTGTAGTGGGGTGAAATCTAGCTAATTAATTAAATGACCATTGACCACCACAGAGAGCAAGGCAGGTAGATGTGACTGTCATGATTTACATATCCAATGAAATGAGAGGGGAGGCAACCTCAAGTACAAGGCGGGAAAAATACTGACCAATGGTACTCGCCCTTGACGGATGGGTTTTTAGGATAAGAGAGGAATGCGTGAGTAAAAAAACGGGGAGGAACGAACAGAAAGACAGACAGAGAGAGAGAGGAAGAGGTTCTGGGTGTAAGCTCTGACGAGAGAAGAGCAGAGAGATGATGAGAGGGGTGAAGAGAACCGAGCTGTAGCACTAGCACCATAGAGGGTCTGCAGAGGGAGGACTAAGGAGAGATGTGGAGAGAGAGAGTTGCTAACTGATGAAGAGAAAAAAAAGAAAAGGGAAAAAAAAGAGAAAAGAAAAGCAACCATGTCCTATTGATAGAGCAGACTAGAAGAGAGAGAGAGAGAGAGTGCAATGCGTAATGCAGGAAGAAGGAAAGGAGAACAGATCGATGTCTGATAGTCACTGTTCAACCTGAACCGGGGTTCGACCTCATACCTGGCAGCGTCACTTCGTCAAGCAGAACCACAGGCCAACGCCAGTGCCGGCAGTCTAACCTGACCAGTGCCAGCAGTCCAACCTGACCAGTGCCGGCGGTCCAACCTGACCAGTGCCAGCAGTTGTGTGTGCTTGTGAAAGTGACAGTGAAAAGAAAAGAAAAAAAAAGAAGAAAAGGAAAGACAGTGATTCGTGAATAGTTTAAGATCACCTGGCCAGGTAAAGTAGAAATCTATTTATACCCGGGTTAGTTAATGATGATTTAGATAAATGGTTTTGTGAAGTTCAAGGAAAGAGAGAATGTTTTATTTTGTTTGACTCCATATGCATTGAAGTTTGGTTCAAAGATCATGTGTAGTAAAGTTATAGACTTTACTATGGTTTGATGTGACGAATGCATGATATATGAATGAGATTGGAAGCAAGCTGTGAGTGGTTTGGGCTGTGCGCTAGTCCTTCCTCCACTGACATACCCCAAGGTTGACAATTTATTGGCGAGCCTGCCAGGATATTCTGGCCCATTTATTATAATTGTTCAACTTCTCAGAGAGGAAGCTGGGTGGGATTCAAGTATTGTAATCCTAAGAAAAGGGTAGTGTCTTACTGTATGTTTCCAAGATAGTTAAATAAATAGGCTTGGCATTGCTTCCAAAATAGTTAACACTAGGCTTGGCATTTCAGCCCCAGAGTACTTATTTCGCACAGATTGCCTATTAAATTCGCTCTCATAGTTGGGTCAGGCGCTAGGCGTCTTATAAAAACTAATTACGTTGTCCCAAGCTAAAAATTATCATTCATAGGATTGTGCTATTACGTCACTCGTGTCGGTAACCACCAGTTTGCTGTCGTAGTAGTAAAATCTTGTTCAAAAAAAAAAAAAAAAAAAAAAAGAAGATATAATGGCGGACGAAAGAACACCCCTATTGAACACTTGTGAGCGTCGCTCGTGATTTAGGCTACTCGGGAGAAGAGTTGCGAGCATTTCGTTGAAACCCAACAAAAGATGGAAAGAGATGAGCGAGCGGAAAGACGCCGTGTCGCAGTAGAAAATAGCAGAGCAGGAAAAGGCTAAAGAAACGCAGGAAACAGAAAGATTAAGGATCAGGCTAATCAGGCTAGCGAAACGCAGGAAACAGAAAGATTAAGGATTCAGGCTAATCAGGCTAGCGAAGCGCAGGAAACAGAAAGATTAAGGATTCAATTAGAGTTAGAGAGAGTGAAAATACAAAGGGAGACCACCGATGATGGTAGCTCAGTTTCCCGTGACCCTGTGCGCAGTTATGCCCCCCGACCAAAGTTACCAAAATTCTCTGAAGGAACAGATTCGATTGATGCGTACATCAGTCGTTTTGAAACGTTTGCTGCTAGTCAGGGTTGGCCTTCAGAAGAGTGGCAGTCATTTTGTCAGCGCTATTGACGGGTAAGGCATTACAGATTTTCACTGCGTTACCAGCAGACCAACAATCCGATTTTTGGGGCTGTGAAGGAGTCGTTGATGAAGGGATTTGACCTCACAGAGGAGGGATTCAGAAAGAAATTTCGATCAGCTAGACTACAAGCAGGTGAAACGTACACTCAGTTTTGGTGCACGTTTAGATCACTATTTTGATAAATGGTTAGAGTTGAGTGGTACGAGAAAGGAGTTCGCTGAATTGAAAGAGCTGGTTATGAAAGAACAGATTTTGTCAGGTTACAGTCCAGAGTTAACTATACATTTGAAAGAGAGACAGCCAGAGACAGCAGGAGAGTTGCTGAAGTTAGCAGAGGTGTATAGGGAGGCACGTTTGAGCACTAAGGTGGGAGGAGAAACAGGTGCCAGACACAGGTGAGAAGAATGCAAGGAGACTAGGGGAGTTTTCTGCAAAGTCTGCAAACCCAGTGGTGGGGCAGAAAGGAGGACAAAGGGACAATAGGTGTTTCATTTGTCACAAGAAGGGACATGTGGCGAGGGATTTTTCGCATGAGGTTCCAGAAGGCAGCAGCCTTGCAAGAGGTTGATAAGGGTCGCCAGGGGAAACGACCTGCAGTGGAAGCAAAAGGGATCCAATCTGAAGAGGGTGGAGTGCGGCCTATGGCTAGCACTGGACAGCAGTTCAGTGTCAGGGATGGAGGGCACTAGCTGAGTGGTTCGTTACCCGTGGAAGAAGGGTGGATTGGCCAGCAGAGGGTGAAAGTGTTACGGGACACTGGTTGTTCATGTGGTGTAGTAAGAACAACGCTGGTCGAGGAAGGGGATTTGACAGGGCAAATCCAGACCTGTACTCTAATCGATGGCACTGTGAGGGAGTTCCCAGTTGCTAAGATAGAAGTACGTACCCCTTACTTCTCAGGCGAGTTGTCTGCGCTGGTGATGGAGAAACCCCTTTATGATTTGATCATTGGAAATATTCCAGGTGCAAAGGATCCAGGGGATCCTGAGTTGTTGACTGCTACAGGGGCAGCAGTTCAAACACGGAGCAAGAAGGAGGAAAAGGTTGATAAACCGTTAGTCGTTCCAGCAAGGAAGTCAGGCAAAAGATGTGTCGCCTGATGAGTTAGGGCAGCGCAGGGAACAAGACCCTTCGCTCGTGAAGTCTTGGGAGTTGGCAAGAGGTGGAGAGAAACAGGTGGTTAGAGGAGGTGAGACAGAATTTCTGGTGAAAGGCGGGTTGTTGTACCGAGTGTTCACCAAGGGGAAGACAGGTGAGGTGACAACTCAGTTAGAGGTACCAGCATGTTATCGTGACACTGTCCATGTCAGTGGGTCACGAGTCGCTCATGGCGGGTCATCTCGGCACCAGCAAAACAGCTGACCGAATCTTTGATGATTTTCATTGGCCAGGGGCAATGGCAGACTAAAGCGTTTCTGCATGTCATGTGACGTGTGTCAAAGGTCAGCCACAAGAGGGGTGAAGAGGAAGGCGCCTCTTAAACATCCCCCTTTAATTGACACACCATTCAGGAGAGTGGCTGTTGATCTGATTGGCCCAATCTCGCCCTGTTCCAAAGGTGGGCACAGGTATGAGACATGTAAGGTTGCAAGGGAAAGTTTGCAGGAGGCTAGGGTCGTTCAGAAGAAGCAATATGACAGGAAGGTGAGGAAGCAATCCCTCAAGGTGGGAGATCAAGTCCTGTTACTGCTTCCCACGGATCACAACAAGCTGCTGATGCATTGGAAAGGACCATTCACAATCGTGAAAAGGTAGATCAGGATTACCGAATTGATGTGAATGGGAAACCAAAACTTTTCCATGCGAATTTTCTCCGCAAATATATTCAGCGTGAGACTCAGCACAAAGGCGCAGCTGAAAAACAGCAGGGTTCTGCGTTGGGCGATGGCACTGCAGCCCTACAGGTACCGAGTGCAGTACATCCAGGTCGACAGAATGTAGGAGCTGACTATTTAAGTCGTGTAGTCTAGCAAGCTGCAACTCAGAGGAAGTCAGTCATATCCGGGGTGCATAGCTACTTTGTTGATAATATGTGTTGATTACGTTATGTTGATTGGATATGGGTTCATTCCCATTTGGCTATAGTTCATTATTTTCTTCGTGAGACTTGTTTATGTAAAAAGTAGTCATGTTTGGAGCATACAGTCGCTTGTGTAGTAATGCACTGTTTGCGATGAGTGAGGATGGAGATTCCCAGTGAGGTGTCATGGATCGTTGTCATATTAGATTGTGCTTTAGAGAACAGTAAAAATGCCAATCCTAACTCACTTTCGTCCTCACCAAATTCGGGCGAAAGTGCCCTAGGATTGGCATATTACTGTCTCTGACAAGCAAGACTTCAATAACCAAAAAATAACGATTATCTACAAACAAACATACTGTGTAAAGGGTTATTCGTTTTTAATACTAATTTACTAAACTTTTCAGATTTCAGTTTTTGCTTAATCCTATGTTTTTCCTGATCATTTTCAACAACATCATTTTCACGCATACATTCATCAAATGCATCTCGGTCTTCATGTGGGAAAAAAAACTACAGTCTTTAACTGTTCTCTAAAGTCTTTTAAAACTGAGTTATATTTTTTTGGGATAAAATCCACACACTATTCAGCATGTCTTCCACTGAAAGCAAATTTTGATAAAGTGTTTTTTCCCTTTTTAACTATGTCTCTTTCTGCCGAACTCTCTATAATAATATGTCGGTTCTAATCTAAA
>CM031607.1:56873756-56895548 GCA_018398815.1 Conus ventricosus | reverse complement strand
TATAATCACCATCTTTGGTGTACTCAAACCCATACAAAGCGCCTATCTCACCATTCTGTTCAAAGTCCGCAACGTCTGCAAGGTCTTTTAATTCTAAAGTTATACACCTCACAGGCGCTAATGTAACTCCCGATTCTTCTGGCCCACGCGACATTATTTTTAGTAACGTATTATTTTATTTCCAAAACAATGTGCAGGTTATCACATTTCACAACTTTCCCCGCTTTGTCTTTGATTTTTATATTAAATGATCCGACCCTCCCACAAACTAATCTTTAAACGTAAATTAGGGAATTGTATAATTTCATAATCGCAATATGCAGCTTTCCCCTGACGGAAGAGCTCTTAAAACAGTTGAGGGCCTTCCATCATATAAGTTATTCATCAGTGCTCAGCTCATCCAAATGAACATAGAGTAATGAATGTAATGCAAGATCGAGCGGATTTTCTCCCTCATAAGTAGTTTTGTTTGCTGCAACTCTAAATCTATGAACGGGCAGATGGGTAGTTGTAAAGCCTAACATTTTAGCTAGCTCTTTATCAAAAAGGTAACCTACTTCTTCTTCTTCAGGTTTGAAGGTCAACATTGTTTATTAGATTTGCATTGTTAAGTTTGAGAGTAATGTCAAAGTTACTCATTGCTTCTTTAGCGAGCAAAAACCCTAATAACCATCAGGTATGGTTAACTGGCTAACTAATAGGCCTCTGTTATTAACTTTTCTAATCTTATTATCTCCTTGGCTTTGCTTATATTAAACCATACGACTTTGTAGAATATTTCATGGAGCGCGACCGTTCTGGTTCCGCAATTGTTATTAATAGCATGTTCTAAAACGAAGGACTGTCTTGGGTTGTTATTGTTACAAACATTTTTTTAAAAAAAATTAAAAATGAGTGCATTCAAATATACTGGCGCAAAATATTCTGTTGGGCCGCACTACAATCTTAAAAATATAGCAACTGATACTCTTGACATTGCTGTGACCCAGACTGCCTCTTTTCATAAAAAGGTGATACTCCATTGAAGAGCTATCTTAACCCCCCTATTGAAAACGACCACATCAAGAAAGCGTGGTTTAGTCATCCGATGCAGTTTTATCAGAACCAGTTAAACTTTGCTGTGTTTTGCGCATCAACTGGGTGTGGAGTGGCGTATGCTGATCATTTAAATCACCATGATCCTTTGGTGAGGTCAGTGTACAGATTTCATTTCTATTACACCTTTAGACGTATTTTGGCTGAATTGCAAGCGCCATTGCCAAATGACAAACCGTTTAATCCATTCAGCAACAGAATAGACATGAAGGCTTTTGAAAGGATCTGTAACGAATTCAATATTAACATCAAGACAGACTTTAGACAAAAGTTGGATCTTAATCATGGCCTAGGCGACCTTTATTTTCGGGGCACGCACAGAAAGTATAACTATGACTGGCATCCTCCTTTCAAAACTTCTTTTTTGGCCCACTGTTCAGCCCGGGTCCCAACAGCAAGAGCATAAAACAGCATGGACAACATTATCTTAGACACTTCTAAGGGCCTAACTAGAGCAGGAATAGAACGAATAAACGACTCTATTCGTACTTACGTTTGGTGTTTGCTAGGCTCGCAAGCACAGGCGAGATCGAGCATAACTGATCTTTCTAACTGGCTTTGACGCACAAAAACAATACTTAGCAAATTTAGAGGACGCCATTAATTCTACAGTTGATTTACCTTCAAGTATTCAAAGGTACCAACATGTTTTACAATACGCAAGATCGAAAGTAGACTTTGCTGTTTGGCACTGTTTATACATGCTGCCTTCTGACCTCAGACTCCAGATAGGTACAATAATAAACTATAATAATGAAATTCTTATAGCAGGCAATGAACAGAAGGTTGGGAAAAACGACATAAATTCTGGCCAGTAATATTACAAACAATAAAAGAACGCCCAAGATTAAGTCATCTAATTCCCGAAGTCCAAACCCCCAAAGTCATTGAAGACTCAGCAAAGCTCGCGGACTCTGTTCGCGAAGTCAAAAATAATGACCATGAATATGAAAAGACAGCGCTTGTTCTTGGATTAACTGGCATAGGATACTTGGCCTTTATCTTACTAAATAGTAACCCAACTATACAAGAACTAATGCCCATAAGTGCTCGGCCATAAAGCCAACTACTTTGCTTGCAGTAGACAAAAGCCAGCTGACAATACTCCCCAATATTCCTGGTAAAGCGTTTACGGCTTTACCGCTAATTTTTTTAATAAGCCCGCAAGATGATCAAGCTGTTTTTTTACCCATGATTTATCAGGTGGTGATGGAGGCGATGGCGGCGGAGGTAATGAACTTTGACCACCGCCGCCTGTAATAGCCAACACCAATGTACTTATTACAAATCCTAAGGCTGTTATAACGCTTGCTAATGTGACTCCTTGCTCTCTAAACAGTGTTCGGATTCGTTCTGCTAGTGTCGTGTCTCATATAAAATTTTTTCGATAGTTTCTCTTATTCTATTCACTTGAGTTCGTAAATTGGTCTCGGTTAGTAGTCAGCGCTTCTAGTCTTGCTGATCTCTCTTGTTCAAGATTTTTTAGTCTTTGTCTTATTCTTTCTTAATATCAGGCCCTACGATTGCGGTCGTCAGTCTCAGCGAGTTTTTCTTTTTCTCTTTTTATATGCTCATCTAGTTCACCTAGTTTTGCTAAATTGTTTGTTAATTCGCCTTGATGCTTCTCAAGCATGATCAAGGCCGTTATTTCTCGCATGGGTAGCGGTGAGTCGTGTATAGTCTTTAATGCTGTTTCTTCTGAAAAACTGGTTTCTGCTTCTATTGCATTTATTATTTCATCTGCCGATTGATTTAATCTTCAAGTTCCATGTTTTTGTATTTGGTTAGCTGTTGGGAGTTCCTGCAGTGTGTTTTGAAAGTTTAGCAACTGCATCCTTATCTAATTTCGGTCTAACAAGACCAAGGCGATTTTGATCTTTCACACTGAGTCTTTGTATAATTGTACTCTTGGCTAAAAAACTTTGATGGGTCTGGTTTAGTTGTAAGCCGAACAAGTTGTCCTTGATCGTTTTTTACAGACAAATGATCATCTTTAATTCAAAATCATTTGGGTCTATAAATTCGGGAGGTTCTTGTCCTAAACTTTCGTAAAATGATTTAACCTTACTTTCTGTTAATTCATGCCGCATTGAGAGCGTTGAGCGATGTTGTATTAAAGGAATCATTTCACTCATATCGTCTCCACGATCAAAAACATCATAATCTCCTTCACTTCAATTCCTGCCATGATTTTAAATAATTAACTTTTAATTTTTTTTTTATAAAAAAATGTCACAAGCATATGGCTCGATTCTTGACCCGCATAGAAGACTGAAAGAGCCCTTTGGCGTAGAAGGGAAATAAACGGAATATTACTGTTCCAAATAATCCATCTACTATTGATGCGGATCAAATTCTTACTGTCAAATTTCCAGACCTAGGAGCAGATCAAGTGATTGTGCCCGGCTCTGCACGTCTTACTTCAAAATAGAACTCGCTTCAACAACAGACACAAACAGGACAGTTGTCCAGAATTTGGGACGGGCAATCGTTAAGAAAAATTTCTATAAAAATTGAGGGGCAAGAAATATTTTCTTTACACAATGCAGACATATTTTTAACCTATTCTGATCTATGGCTAACCGAGAATGAAAGGACCGATCTTGCGTTCAAGGAATAGATAATGAAGAAGCACTAAAACTAGAATAGGCACCGCACTCGGCGCAGATGTTAAAAGCAGCAAAAAGTCTTTAGCTCTAAATTTTGCGTATGGAAATCGCTTTTCCATTCCCTTAGATTTTGAGTTGTTAAAAGCGCATGCCCCATACTTTCAAGAGCATTAAAAGACAGATTGTCATATGAACTAACTTTTAATGAATACAAACGCGTTATCAGATCATCAGACACCGGAGCAAAGTACAGCATTTCTGACATCTCGTTAGAGTTTGACGTTGTTAGCAACCCTCACTTAGCAAGGCTGATTGAGCAACAATATCAGTCAAAATTAGCAATAATTTACGAAAGAGTGATTCATCATACAACATATCCCAGAAGCAGGCAGACACTATATGGAATTTTAGTTTTAGCGTCGCAGCAAGATCGCTTAAAGGTATTTTATTGCTGTGTGAAGATGAAGAACCGTTCAAAAGAGCAAGTGAAAAGTTTTTTAATCCTAAAATAACGAAAGTGCAATGTACAATTGACGGTAGTCCTAACCCAAATCTACGCTAGCGGGCTTAGACCTTATCATCATTTTGACGAAATAAGAAAATTGTTTGGGGTGGGAGGGGTAGAATGTCTAACAGCAGACCTAGTGTCTAAAGATTTACATCTTCACAATGTTAGGCTTGATGATTATTTAACAACAAAATACGGTTTATGGTTTGACCTAAGGTCAACAGAGGATAATCAGTTGCATGGAAGCGGGAGAACTGTGAGAGACGTAATAAACATTCAAATGATAAAGAAGAAGAAGCCGATAAACCGCTTAATGTACATTTGTTTTTAATATATATGATGCGCAGCTGAATATTCAAGATAACAGATTAAAAGATATACAATACTAAATTATTTTATTTTTATAAAAGCATGTCTGTTCAAGTTTATCCAAATGTGCCTACAGCGCCGTCAAAAGAAGAGATAGTAGAAACCCCTAACATAAAAACCTTTAGATTAACAAACATTACACAAATGCAACAAAAACTAGAGCAGGACCTTTCAAAATACAGCAAAACCAAACGAAGGTATTCTGCTGCCTTTAATGCTGTTACATATGTTAATACTGGAACATCAACTATAAGTGCACTATCAGCAGGAACGAGTGTTGGTCTCTTAGCAACGGCATAGGCGTACCCGCAGCTTTACCTCTAGGAGGTTTGTCTTTAGCTCTCGGTCTGTGTTCATTAGCTGTAAGTGCGGCTGGCAAAAAATTAAAATACTAAACTCCAAAAGCACACAGCTATGGTTCAACTAATAACAGCTAAACTTAGTTCGTTTAAACTGACAATAAATAAAGCGCTTGTTGACTCAAACATCACGGATGAAGAATTTAATCGTTTACAGGCCGATTTTGATGACTACAAAAGACAAAAGTTTGATCTTCAAAGAAAGGCGAGGACAACTTTTCTCTCAACAGCCAGACGCCGAGCAGATAAAAAAGGAATGCTTAAAAAAAAGTAAACGAAACATTAAACTCTGTTTCAAACAGCTCACAGTAACAACAACGAAGGGTGTTTATACTTTAGTTTATGAGTCCAAGCACAAAAAGACCGTTGATATTGATTCTGATTAAGTATTTTTTTTTAATTTAAATAAATATTTTGAGTTAGAAAAGAAACTCAACATGGCTAAGATATATGAAGGACCGGACGAATTGTTTGAAGGAATGCTTGGAGAGAGCGTTTATCAGAGTCTTTAAATGATATTGATTTAGAAGTCATTGATCCAGCAAGCGTACGGGCAAGCGTTGGTCATGCTATTTCTCAAGTTCCAGTAAACTAACAATAGACCCGCCAGTTAAAGTAATGTTAGCTGTTTTAATCGACTATGTAACAATAAATGAAGAAAATCTAGAAGTCTGGGTCTCAACTAAACAACAGACTATTCTTTCTCATAACGACTTAACACCCGGTTGGGCAGACGAACTGCTTGCACAGTTTGACGCTGCGCTGAAGAAGCTAAAATGAGAGGCTCTGGTTGGTCAGAGGGCGAAGTTTTAAGAGATCAGATTAAAACAGGCTAAGTATGCACCGATTGTTGGCAAGTCTTACATTCCACTGCCTCGAGAGTTGGTAGCGAAAAGAGCAGTTCTAAACATAAAGAATTCAGACAACAAATGTTCATGTGGTGTGTTCTCGCAAGGCTGCATTATATCCGCAAAAACGCAGAGAGAGTATCTAACTATCACCCGTACATCAATGATCTTAACTTTAGTGGGGTGTCCTTTCCTGTTAGTGTAAGACCAAATTGATCAGTTTGAAGAGCAAAACAAACCATAACTGTCAATATCTACACATGGGATGAGGAAACAAATCTACAGCCGATTAAAGTGTCCAAGAACAGTCCAACGATTGGCGAACCAACAAAAATCATGTTGACTTACTACTGATGCTTTCGCCAGCGGGCTACCGCATTACACATTGATTCGAACAATGAGTAAACTAATGCAGCATGCTTCAAAGAATGGGCATAAACAAGAATTCGCAGAAAATGTTTAACAAGAATGCCATCTGTTCAAGCCGCAAGCGAACATAAGAAACATTGTATCGGCCCAGTTGACTGTAATACAGAACTAATTAACGCCCCCACCTGGATCTAAAGTTAGTTTAAGAACTGGAAAAAACTGCAAAATTCTCCATACGTTGTTTACGCAGACTTCGAATCACTCATTGTTCCTTATGAAGGGCCAGCGCCACAAAAACTTCGAAAAACAGTCTTAATGAGTAATCATCAGATTTGTTCATTTGCCTCATTATTGTCAGGTCGATGGCGTTCATTCAGAGCCATTATTATATAGAGGGCCAAATGCTGCAGAATACTTCTTAGAACGCATGCAGCAAGTGCGTAATAACTGTTCTAATAATCTAAACTTATCTGAAATCATAATGACGCCTGAAGACCAACAACAGTATCAGACTCAGCCACACATTGTTGGAATTGTGGTTTAGAACTCATGAGGAAGAGTCCCCCCAGCCAAAAGTAAAGTGAACCATGATCACATTAGCGGAAAGTTCAGAGGAGCAGCGCACAGTAAATGCCAACTTCAACTAAAGTTTGAACAAAGACAGAAGCTGCCTGTTTTAATTTCATAACTTGCGATGTTACGACTCACATCTTAATAAAGCAGTGGACGATGCCTTAGGGTGTCATGCATTGCACAGTCATCAAAAAGTACATGGTGCTTTAATCTGAATAACATTCTTTTTATGACTCTATGCAGTCACATGAGGGTTCATTAGAGGCGCAGGCTATGTCCCTATAAAGTCCTGCCCAATAACGGACGAATATTTTGACACCAACGCTTTGTTTAGAAAGGCGTTTACCCGTATGAGTACATGAACAGTTGGGAAAGGTTTGACGAAGACACACTTCCTCCTAAAGGCGCGTTCTTTCTTAGTCTTAGAGGAAAGGACCATCAGTGACTCTGATTACCAGCATGCTCAATATGCGTGGCATAAGATAGAGTGTAAAACGATGGCTGAACTATCATGATTCATGACTTGAAGGCTGATTATGTTTGTTGGCGGACGTCTTTGAAAATTGAATAGAAAGACTTGGCATGAAAACATATAGCCTGGATCATGCGCATTACATTTCTTAGCGCCCGGGATGAGCTGGGATGCTTTCTTAAAGTTACTGAGTACCAGATTGATTTATAGTCTGACCTACCAATGATTTCAGATGAAGAAAACGGATTGTGTGGAGGAATTAGTATGGCGTCGCATCATTACATGTTAAAGCAAACAACAAATACTTGGACGACGTAATGGATCCGAAGAAAAAGGTCTAACTATCTCATGAAATTAGATGCAAACAATCTGTACGGATGGCAAATGGCGCAATCACTTTCCGTTACGACAACTTTAAAATGAACACAGCTGAAATCCCGAATCATATTCAAAAGGCATTAAAGATGGATTTGAGCAGTTTAACCGCTGATCAACAGCGTGGTTTCATTCTAGAAGTTGATTTAGAATATCCTCATAAACTCCATGAACCTGCCTAATGACCAAACCAATAAGCCTGCAGAAAGCTAAAGATGGCTCCAGAGAGCCGCCTAAACTTGTGCCTAATTCTTCGACGCAAAAAAAATTATGTCTGTCCTTACAGACTCTACAATTTTATTTAAGACCTGGTTGAAGTTGAAAAGCAGTTCATCGCATTAATTGCTTTTGATGCAAAACAGTTCATGAAACCATACCTAATGAAGAACACTGATCCAGAAACTAACTCCACAGATGCTTCAGAAAAAGACTTTTTCAAGCTGAAGCTGAAAGAAACCACAGCTGTTTTGGAGAAAGACTATGGAGAATCCGCACAAGCGTAAAGATAGTCAGATTAGTCACCAAAGAGAACGAACCATTAAGCTGACTTCAAAAACCTAATTATCGATGAATCAGAAAATTTCATGATCACTTTTGGCATAATGATGAAAAAAAAAGAAAGTCTAAATTGGACAAACCTGTTTTAGTTGGTATACTGTTTTAGAAATTACATCATAGCTTTTGATGTTAGAATTTCTTTATTCGACTACTTTAAGAGCCCCTGTATCCTGAGTCAGAGTACTTTACACAGCTACAGATAGTTTTTGTTATAGATATCCCCACTGAAGACAACTATAAAGACATGGAATTAGAAGTGGAAAAGGAGCGAGTGGATGGTATGACACGTCCCGATTATCCTAAAGATTCGCCTTTTCATTAAATTCTATAAGAAGGTTATAGGAAAGAATGAAGGATGAATTATTCTGGAAAGGTAATCAAGGAGTTTGTTGGTTTAAGGTAACAAATGTACAGTATTTCGAGCCAGAGAAAATCAATAAGAAAGCAAATGAATATCCGCAAGCGTTGTGCAGTCCAAACATATCACATGACAACTACCAAGAAGCATTGTTGGGGTGCAAAAAGACTTCATCATGACAACGTAAACTGCGATCTAATCTACATGGATCCAACACAACAGTTGTAACAAAGAAGTCGTTAGATAGAACAAACACAAAACGTGGTGATTGTTAAACCAGAGTTATCATATGCATATGTCCATTATAGAACCGAATTAATAAAAGCGAACTGTGTCTGTGGGGATTTATCTGCAGTTCTTCCTCACTAAAATCTTTGAGGAGCTTGTTAGTTTTGTTGTGTCAGTTTCTCGAAAATACAACAATTAATCCACGGCGGATCATCTTTACAATTCTTTTATATCCATATGATACAACACCCAAACTGGATCTGTTGCCCTGAAGCGAGTGTCCCCTTCTGCTCCCCCGGTAAATAAAAGGTACCTAAACTTTTAAACCAAACGTAATAGTTTTGCCGGATGAAAACTCTACTTCAAGCCACATCTATTAGTTTGTTTTTTGATTGCTTGTACAGGGTTTTAACCCTTTAAATTCTTCATATTCATTGCGCGCAAAACTGAGGGCAATCTTCTAACCCATTCTGTGTTTGCTGAGAATTGCCAATAAGCCTCATTGATAACTGGTAAGAAAAAGTCTTTCGGCTAACTGATTTGTTAAAAAGTTTTCAACTAAAGCCTTGATCATGTGAACTCCTGGATGCGTCTTTTATGGTAACTCTATGTTTTAACAATAATTGATTCACTTGGCCTTGAATCCTTTTCCATCATCAACTTGAATCATGCAGGTAAGTTAGCGGCCCTCGTTGGTATATCAGTTGTATGGCGACAGCAACGCAGAAGCCACTCTTTTTGTGTAATGGTTCCGCATCTTTGTATCTTAAGCCATGTCAATGACTGTGAGTGCGTTACTTAAATCTTTTTCGTCTAATCCTATCAAGGGTAAAAATAGAAGAACCCATTTGATTGGTGTCGTATGGAGTTGTATTAACCAAAGTGGTGTCTCTGTATACGGCTAGGCCTGGTTAAATAAATTTTGCCAAATCAGCTTGATTTATATAACCATTCTTTTTGCTGTTTGTTCAAACTACTTCCAGCTGCTGGCTTAGCTTTTTAAATTGCTGCGATTCCCTTCCAATATCCTTTGGGCGAATAATAGATTTTGTTCATTTTTTATCAGCCATTATTATGCCAACAAATACACAACGTCCATACCAAAGACAATAAACAACCGGATTTCTTGCATCTTTTGTTTTTCTGATGGTTGATAAAAGTCACTGAATTTGGTGTGTGGCAAATGTCTCGATTGGATAAACCTGTTACAAGATAATATTGTTTTAATCGCTTGTCAACATCTGTTAAATGTGTAAGCCTCATGCCCCTGGTTTTTTTCAGATGTGTTATAATAAAATCTAAGTGGGATGCTCAAGTGCGAGCTCTGCTTTTTCCGTAGCGTCTTGTGCAGCTGCGACGTGAGATGCTCCATAGCGAGAGTTGTTTATATGTCTTTTTCTCGGCGCCGTCATTCCCGCAGTTTTACGTAAATGCGAAATTACATCCGCTAATCTCGCAAGCGCATTCACCACTAGCGCGCCTATCAATCATACGCAGTAGTGGGTGGAATGTTTTCTATCAGTATATTTGATATACTTCACATTATTTATATTGTCCGCAGAATTATTCCTTGCTTGACTAGACACAATCTTTCGGTACAAACGAAAGCTGCAATGAAAGCAATCAGCTTTGGCAGAAAGTCTCAAAGTCTTAGTCCCAAGATTCGCGGTGGTGTGGAATTATGGCTGGCAAAGCGTTTTATACCAAGCATTGAGATTGGGGGGGGGGGGGTCCCTACAAGCACTTAGCCTCCTCCCAATAACAGCAGTAATGCGGAAACAAGTTAGCATCAGTTGGTGTGGGGTGTGGTGGGGGTTTTTTTCGGTGCTCGATTTTTAGAATGGGGATTAATAATTATAATTTATAAAACTTGAACAAGTGAATCTAATTCTGCTACAAGTGGCCTAAAACCTTCCTGAACTTTGAATGACCCAATTTTGATGACCAAGCTATTATCCAAAAAGGAGAGGCTGTATTCTTTGCTCATGTGAAAAAACAAAACAGTTCCTCTCGACTGAATTCAGCATAGAACCAGATTCAACAGTTGTCGCCGCAAGACATTATAAAGTATCATAACAGGTATGAGCGCAGCTGGGTCTAGAATGGTGAAAGTGTGTGGCAAACGGTTCTTAGTTTGTACACTAAACTATCCAGTAGATTTGCTCCCATTGATTCTGAACAAAGATCTTACGTAATGATTTAAACGCAAATCCGGTTTTTAACCAGTCATTAGAGTTCTCTAGGTGTGTGACTGTATTACAGATTTGGAACATTTGTTAATCGCCATTAATCATGGGATTAATAACTTTTAATCATATAAGATATTTGTTTCCCTTCAAAAATGAACGAGCTGGAAAATCCAGCAGAATCAGAAAACCTGAATCAGGTGGAGAAAATAACCAAGCAGAAAATCCACAGAAACGCTGAATCAGGTGGAGACCCTTAAAAATCCTGGGCGTGTTGAAGCAGAAAAAAATTAGCAGAGTGGAATCAGACAAAACAATTAATGTTACAGAATAGACTCATCATGAAAACATAACACCGCCAACGCCAGAAACAAGTAGATTCAATGCCCGCTTATAAAAACTCCATGTGATTCAAGGGCCCCGAAGTCTTCATGGTATACTTGAACTTAAAACTGTTTGCCTATTATTGGCGCCCTTGCTGCCTTGCAGGGCGTTTATTAACGGTATAAAATACATACACAATGGCAGCAGAAACAAAAGCAATCAAAAAAATCTGAACCACCTAAATACAGAAAAAGACAACTGCAACTGCACGCCAAAACCGGCCAACAACAAAAAGATCATTTTGACCAATTCAAATGGAATAATATTTTAAGAACTTAATTTTTAAAATTTTTAAAAAAATGGATCATTGGCGTATATTAAAATGATGAAGTCAATAAAATATAGACAATTGGATTCTATAAAAGACATTTCCATAGATCAAATTGTAATCAATGCGGTGCTTAGGATGTAAAAACTTCATTAAGATCTATGCTAACCAATCTCACGCCAAGGACGCTGAGCAAGACATCCTCAACAATGACGCGTTTTTTTTGAGGCGTGTGTGTACTATATTAGGCATTTAACTATTTCAGATAAAAACATAGATGTATTTTATTTAATAATTATAAGATAACTAGAATATGAACTTGGTTGTAACTTAGAGGAAGAATAGTTATGATCCTAGGTTAACTAGGGTAAGAACTTGAGGATAACTTGAGGACAACTAGAATAAGAACCTTAGAAGTGACTTGAGAATAACTTGAGTAACTAGGGTAAAAACTTGTGGATGACTTAGATACTCAGATGACTTTGAGATGACTTGAGACAACTTGAGTAAGAAACTTAGAAGTGACTTGGGGTGGACTTGAGGATGACATGAGATACTTGAGGGCAAACTTGTGGATGACTTGAGACAACTTGAGTAAGAAACTTAGAATTGACTTGAAGCATGGTGGGGTGGGGGAGATGGGGAGGGGGGTGTGCATGCTTGGGGGGGTGTGGGGTGGGGGGTGTGCATTCTGGTGGGGTGTGGGGGGTGGGGGGTGGTGGCAAGCGAGGGTTGGGGGGTGAGCAGAGTAACCTCCAATAGTGCCGCACATAGCAAGGACAGGCAGTACTGCAGCCCTCTTGCTGCAAAAATAGGCGTTCCCCTCATGAACGGTTATTAATAGTTCAAGGCTGATTTTCCTGCATCCTCTTGCTAACTAAAATAAGGCGTTCACAGCATGAACGGCTATTTAAAGCAAGTATATTTACAAACCGCAGCCCCACTTGCTACTAAAAATAAGCCGTTCACGGCATGAACGGCCTATTTATAGTAGCAGTCAGCAGCAAGGCTAATATTACTGCCGGTCCTCTTGCTACGAAAAATAAGGCGTTCACCAGCAAGAACGCTATTTATAGTAGACAGTCCAGCAAGGCTGACTTCACCGCAGGTGGGCCTCCCACAACAAAGAGTTTCATTATACTTTCCCTCTCGCAACAAAAAAAGTTTATACCCCACCCCTCCTCTTTTTCTGCATCATTTACTTGCATATAAGTCCCATCAATATTCATGTGCGTTCGTAAAAATGAACGCCATGTCTCAGTATGGTTTTTGATCTTAGAAACATTGTGCGCCTTTTCAAGGTAGGAGTTGACCCATAATCAGAGCAAATGGATAGTTTTTTTCTTCGCCAAGTTTTAGTAAAAATGAGGAATCATTTTCTGTCAACAGTCGAAAGATAATCAAAGCCATCAACATCTCTTTCAGTAATATTGCCCAAATCTCTTTCTAAAATCTCTTTGTGGAACCAACAAGCTTTCAAGGTAGCTGTGGTAGTTCATCCATCGGTTAGTTCTCGTTTTTCTTTCACCCCCACCTTCCAAAAACGCAATACTGCTCTTGTGGCTTACAAGGTAAAAAACATCGCTCACCCTAGTTTTCTTTGTTTATATACTCCATTCATAAGCTTGTAGTATTGCATATGGAATCCTCCATAAAAGAAGTTTGTTCTCTTAAACAAAGCACGTCCGTCCCATTGAGCCAATGGCTAAAATGGCCGGTCCGTGTCAACACTGCCATCAATCGTCGACGTGGTACTCAAGAATATTCGAGAACATTCTTGAAGCCAATGTTGCAAGTTGACCTCTAGTCGTATCCTGCCTGCGCTGGTGTATCAATGATTAAACGAAGGCCTCTCCGTACTGTCGCCACCGTGCCATACATAATTAAGTGATCAGGTATCAGCCGTCGTGTCTGCCTGTCAGTGTGGGCAAAGTTTTGAAGGTAGAAAGAAGAGAAAGAGTGTGTGTGTGTATTGTGTGTGTGGTGCCCCGCCTCTCTGCTCTGTCCTGTCTGTCTCACTCTGCTCTCTCTTCTCTGTCTGTCAGTCTGTCTGTCTGTCTGAGGTCAACTTAAACCTTAACGAGCTTTGTCAGGGTTGCTGGTAATTCTCTCTCCCCACGCAGTTATTAACATACTGCCAAGTAATCGGAAAGCCTAGTGCACCCACCGTGTATATGGGCGCGTTCAGCCACAACTGCTTTTCCCCTGCGTTACTCTATGGGGCGTGTTCAGTCCCGGCTACTTTCCCCTACGCTACTCTCTGAAAACTTTAGTAAATTAGTATTAAAACGGATAACCCTACACAGTATGTTTGTTTGTAGATAATCGTTATTTTTTGGTTATTGAAGTCTTACTTGTCAGAGAACAGTAATATGCCAATCCTAGGGCACTTTCGCCCGAAAACTGGTTTGAGGGCGAAAGTGAGTTAGGATTGGCATATTACTGTTCTCTTGCTTTTCATAATAGCTGTGAAGAGGAGATGTGGCAAATCCGCAGGTAGGGGGATTGCATAGGTGCGCACAGAGGTTGTTATAAAATGAGTTGAAATAACGCAAGAGCGCACGTCAATGATAACTCATTGGGGTGGTATTCACTATTGATATATCTTATAATTTGCAAACCGTTTGTTGTAAATTATTTTGCAAAACTTTGCACGTATAGCTGGGGTGTCAGCAAATTCGGTTGTTATCTTTTTTGTACCGTTGTTTTGAGACAATGCGGAGCATAGTCTTTTGCAAGGGGAAATTGTCACGGACAAAAATAGAAGACCGAATTCGTGGTCAGTCGCCAGCCAGTTTGTTTGGACAAAGCTCCAACTCAAATATTCTGGGCGCCAGGCAGACGGCCTCATGTGTCGGGTCCAGCCAATTAAGCATAGCGGAGAGGCCCCACGGAGACGGTACGGTCCAGCCAGACAGACTAAGTAGCTTGACCGACGCCTCGATGTCTGCCCAGACGGATCTCGGCGCCTGGGCCAGACTCATCCAGCCAATTTGTAGGACCAGTGCCCACAATTAAGCCGGACGTCGCCGGAAAGGGAGAGGGGGAAGGTACTGTGTAGTGGGGGTGAAATCTAGCTAACTGGTCTAACCTGACCAGTGCCAGCAGTCCAACCTGACCAGTGCCGGCGGTCCAACCTGACCAGTGCCAGCAGTTGTGTTTGTGCTTGTGAAAGTGACAGTGAAAAGAAAAGAAAAAAAAAAAGAAGAAAAGGAAAGACAGTGATTCGTGAATAGTTTAAGATCACCTGGCCAGGTAAAGTAGAAATCTATTTATACCCGGGTTAGTTAATGATGATTTAGATAAATGGTTTTGTGAAGTTCAAGGAAAGAGAGAATGTTTTATTTGTTTGACTCCATATGCATTGATGTTTGGTTCTATGATCATGTGTAGTAAAGTTATAGACTTTACTAGTGGTTTGATGTGACGAATGCATGATATATGAATGAGATTGGAAGCAAGCTGTGAGTGTGTTTGGGCTGTGCGCTAGTCCTTCCTCCACTGACATACCCCAAGGTTGACAGTGTTGCTGTTGTTTTTGTTGTTGTAGTAGTATGTGGCAGTCGCCATTTTGTACCTGATGTTGCAAGTTCTTTAAAAGTATAGTGATACACGTCCTTTTATACTTGGTGGTACTGTACACGTCATTTTATGTCTGGTGATACACTTTTTATACTTGGAGACATATGTCCTTTTAATCATTTTATGCCTGGTGGTATGATCATTGAGAACCTTGCTGGACCTCAGGAACCTCTCCTTTCAACTGTGAAGAGACGCAAGCTGATATGGTTTGGGCACAACAGTCGACACACTAGTCTGTCCAAAACAGTCATGCAAGGCACCATCGAGGGCGGGAGAAGAAGAGGAAGACAGCGGAAGAACTGGCATGAGAACATCAAAGAATGGACCGGACTCCATACACGTGAGCTGCTGCCGGCGGCTGCTGACAGAGACAGATGGAGAGGGGAGGTTGCTTCTGCGGTCCTCAGGTTTCCCCAACGACTACTTCTGTAGTTATGGGCCTGAGGTGAGGTGAGGTGAGGTGAGGTATGATAAACGTCATTTCTTACCTGGTGGTACTATGGATGTCATTTTATGCCCGGTGATACACCTGATTTTAAAACTTGGTGACAAACATCTTTTAATATTTTACATCTTGAGGTACAGCAAATGTCATTTTATACCTGATAGTATGACTGACGACCTTTTATATCTGTGGTACTGTAAACGATATAAGCTATATGCTTGGTGTTGCTCTTCCGATGGATATAATCCTATGCTGTTACTTTGAATAAAGTTCTGTTTAAACCAAACGTTATTCATGTCTGGTGATGCTTATTATATACCTGGTGACATACGTCCTTTCAGTCATTGTGTACCTGGTGATACACGTCCTCTTACACCTGGTGATACCACAAACGTCATTTTGTGCCGAGTGATACGCATCCTTTCGTGCAAGTCGATACACGTCCTTCTACACTGGGTGGTACAGTTGACGTCATTTTGTACCCGATGGTACAAAAGACGTCAACTTATTCTTAGTGGCGCACGTCGTTTTGTACCTGTTAATATATACCCTTTCATATCTGGTAGTACAATAGACGTTATTCTATACTCTGTGGTACTCGTGCCTTTATACCTTGTGATTCGCGTCCTTTTATTCCTGGTGATACAGTTGATGTGGTGCAACAGACGTCCAAGGAATGCAGCACATCTGCGCGACTTTGTGCTGATATACGATGGCACCACCATGGATATGCGCGACCCTTTCCAGTCAATACATTTAAACCAATACTGTTACAGGACTCCTGTCAACCAGCTTGACACAGCCGTTGCCCCTTGTTCACCACCTGGGCTTCGGTAAGATTCGTTTTTCAATCTTGATTTACAAAGACGAGTTGTCCATCTTCAATTTGTTGATATGCTGGTAACTTCCCCCCCCCCCCCCCCCCCCCCCCCCCACACACACACACATATGAAACTGAATGTCATTGATGGACAGTGCAGGCTGGCGGCCTTTACTGGTTACTGTTTTCTCCACCCTGTCTCCTTTCAAATTTCAATGAAAATACACAGGACTTCAAAGCTTTGGTGACTTTATAATGACCATTAGCGTAAGCCGTATGAAACCTAAGAATAATTCGAATCGGTGATGGTGACAGGACACGTACTGACCAATACAAGACACTTGAGTAAGTAAGCTGTAATTGTTACAGTTTTTAATTATCATAGCCTGTCTGACCACTCAAATCATCTACTCATGTCTTCCCTGGATTCTGTATACAATTCCCAATACCTAGACCCCATACCACACACACACACACACACACACACACACACACACACACACACACACACACACACACACACACACACACACACACACTGATTGGTCGAATCTAGGCAAAGGATTAGGCCCATTAAAGGTCCCTTTGCAGGTCTGCCTACCAATAAACAAACAAACAAATAAACGATGAAAAAAGGAAAGAAAAAGATGAATGCTACAACTGAAATGGACGACCAGTTGCAATAACAATGCTGTAAGCATAATAGGAATCACTTTCTAACACACACACACACACACACACACACACACACACACACACACACACACACACACACACCACGAGCCAGCCAGCCAGTCCGACACACACACACACACACACACACACACACACACACACACACACACACACACACACACACACACACACACAGGCACGCAAATACACGCACGCACGCATGCACGCACGGACACAGACACACAGGCACAGACAGACACAGACTCAGGCATCTCTTCTCTCTCTCTCTCCCTCTCTCTCTCTCTCTCTCTCTCCTCTCTCTCTCTCTCTCTCTCTCTCCTCTCCTCTCTCTTCTTCTCTTCTCTCTCCTCTCTCTCTCTCTCTCTCTCTCTCTCTCTCTCTCTCTCTCTTCTCTCTCTCTTTCACCGTGAAGTACTCCTAATACGAACACATAATCATAAATGCACAGACAGTTGCTTACGCAGCCTATATTCTCACATATCTGCACACTGATGCGGCAATTACATGGACAAATATACACAGGACCTTACAACTTCAAATACGCACACTTTAGTCTGCTCATTCATCCGGTCACTGATCGCCTTTCACTTACAGTTTTCTCATAGACACATAGTGTTCAGCTTCCTTTTTTTTTTTTCATCTTTCCTTTTTTTCTTAACCCTTGTATCTTTTTGTTACACACAGTGTGAAAGTGTCACAACACCAAACACTAGTACAAAAATAAACCCTGACGCGCTGTAACAAACGCCAAAACATTAAAATCAGCAAAATAATGTCCATTGATAGCAATACAACATACAGACTCGCGTGCGCGAGAGTTGAAGGGAAGAAAAAAAAGGACGCCTTTACAAAAAAAAAAAAAAAAAAAAAAATAATAATAGAAGAAAAGTAAAAAAAGACAAAAAAAAAAGACACAAAAAAAGAACCACCCCCCCCCCCCCCCTAAAAAAAAGTAATGGCGGAGGCGGTGGAGGGGAAAAAGCGTTCAGAGCGTTCAATTAATTGTCTTTTCTGCGGGGCACGTCAGCAGTATGTAGCGAGGGAGAAGATTTTAACTTTAGGTTTGAAATTTGATATTAACAGAGTCTGACAATATAATGCATGAAGGTTGTTCCATTTTTTTGTGTCATTAAAAGACAAACTCATTAAGAAAGTAAATCTATGTTCGGTTTCAGAACAACAGCTTTGTCAGATTGATAATGGAGCTGGAAACGGATATTGTCTGTAGATATTGATGACAACTATTATGATTGATATATGTATATATAAGGGATAAATGAAGAGGTAGGATTTCATGCTGTTAACATATATCATGCACAGATGTATCTTACAATTTGACGTTTATCATTTGAATGGTATGATTATGTAAGGAACAAAGTAGGTATAGGATAAAAGAACCACAATTACTCCAAACAACAGAGCAATGGCCGAGACTATCCTGAATAAAAGCAAACTAAAATATTCGTCTCGAATGGACATCAAGAAATTGTTCAGTCTGTGACAAATACAAAAGACACACTGGAAGAAATATGTATCATAAAGCTGTGAACATATTCTTGCCACAATGGAGTTTGGTCAATGATAACACTGTGTGATTTGTATTTAGCTATTTGCTCGATGACGGTACCTTCATGGTTTGTTGTCAGTGTGGTCCTTTTGTGTTTTGTCTTTTCTTACGAGCACAGATCTAATATGGACTCTGTTTCGTTTAGATGGACAATCACGTCATTATGATCACATCGATATTCACTGGGTTTCATACTGATATTTAGATGATTATTTATTTCGTTAATGTTGTGACTGACATGCTGTATTACTGCATGGTCAGCAAATTAATCACGAACTGCAAGTTGAAAGGATAATGGTAGATCATTAATGTACAAATAAACAGAAGTGGACCTAGTATTGACCTCTGTGATACTCAACGAACAATCAGTCTAACAGAAGAAATCAAATTACATGAAGAGACAGACAGTATCCGTACTTCAAGTACGATTTGAAGAACATTGCACAGTTGTAGTTAATTCGGAAAAGCTTAAGTTTTTGTAACAGTATTTCATGATCAAAAGCTTTTGACAGATCAATGAAAACTGCGTTTGCTTTGTATTGATATTTTGTGGCCATAAACAGGTGATCATACAAAGCCCTTCCACAATAATGCTGTTTCCTACATCATGAGTGGTTGATCCGTAAAAGTTGTTTTCTTTTCAACGAAAAATAAGAAGAGGATGAGACGGTACGGCAAGAGGAGGAGGAGGAGGAGGAGGAAGAAGAAGAAGAAGAAGAAGAAGAAGAAGAAGAAGAGAAGAAGAAGAAGATGATGATGATGATGATGATGATGATGATGATGTGGAGGAGGAGGAGGAGAGAGGAGGAGGAGAAGAAGAAGAAGAAGAAGAAGAAGTAGAAGAAGAAGTTGACGATGATGATGATGATGATGATGATGATGATGATGTGGGAGGAGGAGGAGGAGGAGGGGGAGGAGGAAGGGAAGGAGGACATAGAAAAAAAGGAGGAGGAGGAGGAGGAGAAGAAGAAGAAGAAGAAGAAGGAAGAGGAGAGAAGAGGAGGAGGAAAAAGAACAGGAACAGAAGGAGAAAGAGGAGGGGTGGAGAAGTATGAGGGGGAGGAAGAGAAGAAGAGAAGCAGAGCGGAAAAAGTAGGAGGAATAGTAGAAGAAGGGCGAGGAGGAGGAAAAGGAGGAAAAAGAAGGAAAAGGGACTGAAGAAGAAGAAGAGAAGAAGAAGAAGAAGAAGAAGAATTGAAAAGAAGAAAACGAAGAAGGAGGAGGAAAGAAAGAGCAGGAAGAGAAGGAGTATGAGGGGGGGAGGAGAAGGAAAGAAGAAGAGCGGAAGAAGTAAGAGGAAAAGGAGAAGACGAAGGTCGAGGAGGAGGGGAAGAAGGAGGAGGAGGAAATAAAGAAGGACAATGGACGGAAGAAGAAGAAGAAGAAGAAGAAGAAGCAGAAGAAGAGGAAGAGGAAAAAGAAGAAGACGACGACGATGACGACGACGACGACGAAGAAGAAGAAGAAGACAACGAGGATGAAGAGAAGGATTAGGAGGAGGAGGAGAAGGAGGAGGAACAGAAGAAGGAGGAGAAGTAGAAGAAGAAGAAGAAGAAGCTTTAAGAAGAAGAGCAAGAGCAAGAGCAAGAAGAACAAGAAGAACAAGAAAGAGAGGGCGAAGATCACCATTATCACTACCACCACCACCAACTTATACGACAAAAAGGGAAAGCACCCCCACTGTGTGTTCCCAGCCAGGCCAAAAGCACAGTGCGTGAAGACGGGATCAATGTGTGTGACCGCAAACCGTGCCGATTCCCACGCTGACAGCTGATCGGGCGGCGTCGGAGCCCTGTTCAGTCAGTCCTACTACATATTATACACTGTATCTTACTGTTCACGACGAATGTGTCGTCTAGGCAGCACTTCGTTTTTTCTTTTTGAAAAACAACTTTCTTTACTTCACGTGTTATGCTGCCAACACTACTAAATCTTATCTGAGCTTGTTTTGTTTGTTTGTTTGTTTGTTTGTTTTTGTTTGGTTGGTTGGGGTATTTTTTTAATACAAATGTCAGCACATGTTTCTCGATTTTATTTTATTTTATTTTTATTTTTATTTTTTTAACTCCTTGAGTCATTCAGCTAACACTAATTTCCCCGACATTTTGTTTTGATAGAGTCATTTTTGTCAATACTAATGTCCCTTACTTTTTCTGTATGAATGGCTTACTGAGCCAAAATTACCCCCCCCCCCCCCCCCCCACCCCCACCCCCACCCCCCACTTCCCTCTGCCTTCTTTTTTCTTTTCCTTTAAAAAAAATTCTAACCACATTGTGCATTCAGCTAGATCTCTTCGTTACCAAAGTAACGAGAGACATTACAAAACCGGCTTCAGTTCTTCTCTAACAGACCAAACAGTTGTAAACGTTGGCCAGAAACGAACGCAATGAACGAGCGCAGACATCCTCTCAGGTCGAACGGTTCCTGGATCCTCCCAGATCTGCATTAGGGATCCGCACCGAAATTTAAAGGCTTCTTCCTCAAGTCACATTCCGTTTTCCCACCAACGTGTGTGTGTGTGTGTGTGTGTGTGTGTGTGTGTGTGTGTGTGTGTGTGTGTGTGTGTGTATGTGTGTGTGGTGTGTGTGTGTGTGCGTGTTGTGCGTGTGTGTGTGTGTGTGTGTGTGTGTGTGTGTGTGTGTGTGTGTGGTGCGTGCGTGCGTGCGTGCGTGGTGCGTGTGCGTGCGTGCGTGCGTGCGTGCGTGCGTGCGTGCGTGCGTGTGTGTGTGTGTGTGGTGTGTGTGTGTGTGTGTGTGGTGTGTGTGTGTGTGTGTGTGTGATATCTTGTTAACAGACAAACAGGGACGACAACAAATCTTCTAGGCGGAGTTGTTAAAAAGATAAAACAGTATAAAACAAAATGTCATAGAAAGCTAAAAGAACCTCAAGTTTCTGCTTCAGATCCTGTCCTGGCCGTTTAGACTGGACAAGGTGGATGTTCTCTTCAGGGGGAAAAAAAACCTCAGAGAGGCCATCGTTCTACGTGTGTATTGCTGTCTGTAAGTATATCCATATGCCCGTCTATATCTGCCCCGCTGCCTCTCTGTCTATCTGTCTGTCTGTCTCTCTCTCTCTGAGTGCGGGGGAGGGAGGGGAGGGGGGGGGCGGCGAGTGTGTGCGCG
>CM031607.1:56853756-56866256 GCA_018398815.1 Conus ventricosus | reverse complement strand
TGTGTTGTGTTGTGTGTTTGCGCGCGCATGCGCGTGCGTGTATGAATTCTGTGTGTACCACCCCATACGTGTCTGTGTCACCGTGAAAGCTGTTGCAAAGCTGAGCGAATCGAACGTGAAGCAACCCGTTCTTACCCGTTCTTAGGGCTTAGCTAGCTGGGATGTCCGCAGTTCATAAAACCAGCGCAGCTGTCGCCGCTGCTCTTCTTTAAATCAGTCGTCTACAACCGAAAACTGAGTTAAAGACTCTCCTTTTTTCTGATTAATTGAACGCTTGAGTAGCAGAATTGGAACGCAGGACCAGTCTGCTGTGTGAATTGAAAGGGCCAAGGTCCAGTGTCTCGCTTGTCTCTGTCAAACCTGTTCTCGTTTAGCAAAAAATTGATGGGCTGGCAGGGGGTGGGTGTGTGAAGAGCTGTGTGTAATACTGTTTGTGTATGTGTGGTGGTTGACATTAGACGATGACGTTTTTGCAGGTTTTTTTTTCTCTGGAAAGTGCTTTTAGCACAATTTAATACGCGCACGTGTGTGTGTGTGTGGTGTGTGTGGTGTGTGTGTGTGTGTAAGTAACAATGGGATCCGGAGAAGGATGAGTAGCTGTCCCTAAGATGTATACAGCTGTTACCTTTGTGGGAGCAGTGTGTGTGAACACTCTGTAACCTGCCTAATCCGTTCCTGGCGCGCGAGCGTGTAGGCCTGTATGTGCAGAAGTACTCCCGCGAATAGAGGAGAGGAGCAGAGAGAGAAAGAGAGAGAGAACTCCAACAAAGGTGGCCTTGAAAGTCGCTTTTCACAAATGATCTGGAACGAGAGCGATCTCTGAAAGCCCCTGACCGCTAAGAGTACCAAAGACCAGTAACAAGTTGCCACACGCACGACTCGCCGCCTCCAAAGCTCACCTGACTAGGCCCCACTACACCCCTACCCCTACCCCACCCCAGCACCCCTCACCTCCCCTCCAGCCACGACGTCGAGGCCTCACCCGTCCCCACCCCACCACCGCCACCAATCACCGTGGCTCTCTTTCTCAATGGGTTGCCTACAGATCGATCATTGATCGGGGGGACGGTGAACGTGTTCATTCATAAGAGTCCGGGACGGCGGCGATCAGCTGAGAGAGAGAGGGAGAGGGGAGCAGAGGGCGAGGCGGGTTGACTTGCCTTTTCTTGTCAAGTCAGCACGCGACTTTCCGCGGGATTGTTGACAGGTCGGGTCAGCGACGGTGCGAGTCTGCGACTTGGGGACTGGTTATCACCAGGAGCTCCCTCCCTCTCTCTCTCGCTTTGTCTCTGTGTCTCTCTTGAAATCATTTTTTACTGAGACAGTGAGAGAGAGAGAGAGAGTAAAGGATTTTTTTTTGGGGGGGAGGGGGTTAGAGGGGAATGTGTGTGTGTGTGTGTGTGTGTGTGTGTGTGTGTGTGTGCAGTTACGTAAAGTTCTACCATAATGAACATATCTATGAATATGATTATAGTTACAAATGAAATGAAGAAACAATCACAAGTGAACAATTCCCTTCCCCCCCACCCCACCCCCACCTCCCTTCTCTCTCTGTCTCTTGTACATGAATACAGTCACAGTGCAGTCCTATTCCACTCACTCTTTTACAACTCCTTCACCAGACCCCTCCTCCACCAACTACACATAGACACACATGCAGAAACTTCACACCAGCCGCAGCTGCAAGTACAAGCATTTCGACAGGCATGCTGTGTCACTTCATGGAAGTCTTGGAAAAATGGGTCTGATTGTTTGTATTGGAAGTCTTGGAAAATGGGTCTGATTGTTTGTATTGCGGAGGCCACACGGTCTGATGTCTGTGACTGCTTTTAAATGAGAGATGGCAGCGAGATGGCTGCAAATGAAGGAAAGCGAAAATGCTTCTGTTGCTCAGTGGTATAAGAACCAGTTCCACTCCTTTCTACCCTCGCCCCTAACATTTTGGCATTGTCACATGAGACACTTTGACACTTTGATATTTTATTGTCATTACCAAAGAGGTCTTTTGACAAGGGGGGAGAGGTAACAGAACAATAACATTTCCCTCTTCCTTTCCTGCAAACAAATAGTACACATTCATTCCTAGTGTGCACCAAACCAAAGGTTAAAAACAAATAAATTCATAACATTTCCTTATGTCCTTATGCACAGGAGTATTGGAATTAAAAAAACAACAACAAAAAACCCTTAAGACTGACTCGTCCATCCACTCGATCAAATGATGACAGTGTATCTTACTGATCTCTTCCACTTGTGATGAATGATAATATTCATTCAGATATCTCTTACAATGCATTATCTTAAATTTCACTATCCTTCATCTGTCTAATTTTCAATGCTTCTGCGATGAATTTTGCAACTGATTTAATTACAAGTTCATCATCTGATGATAACACGACAGCAACATTGACATTTTGACACTTTGATATTTTATTGTCATTACCAAAGAGGTCTTTTGACAAGGGGGGAGAGGTAACAGAACAAGAACAATAACATTTCCCTCAGCGTATGTCACATGAGAGAGAGAGAGAGAAAGAGAGAGAGAGAGAGATCCTGATCCTTAAGCTATCACAGAGAACATTCAGTTTACTGAAGAAAAAAAAAAGGCAAGAATAGTGTTGAAGTACACTTAATTATTACGGAAAAAAGGTGGTCAACTTTTTGTATCCCAGAATCAATTGAATGTTGCTTCCATGGTGACCAAAGTCTTTAATGCATCCTAAAATGCCTAAATCATTTGGAATGGGGTTGGGGGGTGGGGATGCTTCACACCCTCCTCCTTAGCCCTTCCCTCTCTACCCTCCTGCTCCTTCCCTCCCTCCGTTCAGTGGGACACTGCCTGTGTGCTGAAAGTGATGTTGGGATGCCAAGGGCTTTGTCACCTAAAGGGTACTTGCATTCATCTGGAAGTGTGATGTTGCTAACGCCCTCTTTCTGTCAATCTCTTTGACCCAGCATTTGTTGGTCTGTTGTCGTTTTTTTCTCTCTCAGCACTGTCGTCCAATGGAGCATTGCCTGCCCAGCTGATGGTGGTGTAGAAGCCACTCATGGGGGGTTTAACCTTTTTTCTTTCAGCATGAAAACCCTCTCTGTCCACCATGCAGTTCATGGCTATCTGAATCAGTTCAGGGAAGACAAAAGGGGCGGAAGAAGAGGGATGGGCGCTGCCTTCCATCAAGTTGTGCCTCAGACTTGTTAAACCTCTGACAGTTCATTGCCCTTATGATGTTGGGCTATGAGGCGTCCTCCCCTCCTCCCCCTCCCCCTCCCTTTATTATATTTGATATTTGTTTCTTTCCCTAGAAAGAACTTTTCTTCCCTCTATGTGCTGACGACCCTAAGGAGGCCTTGGGAGGGGCTGACTGGGCTGTTAGAAAGAACTTTTCTTCCCTCTATGTGCTGACGACCCTAAGGAGGCCTTGGGAGGGGCTGACTGGGCTGTTAGAAAGAACTTTTCTTCCCTCTATGTGCTGACGACCCTAAGGAGGCCTTGGGAGGGGCTGACTGGGCTGTTAGAAAGAACTTTTCTTCCCTCTATGTGCTGACGACCCTAAGGAGGCCTTGGGAGGGGTGACTGGGCTGTTAGAAAGAACTTTTCTTCTCCTCTATGTGCTGACGACCCTAAGGAGGCCTTGGGAGGGGCTGACTGGGCTGTTATAAAGAACTTTTCTTCCCTCTATGTGCTGACGACCCTAAGGAGGCCTTGGGAGGGGCTGACTGGGCTGTTATAAAGAACTTTTCTTCCCTCTATGTGCTGATGACCCTAAGGAGGCCTTGGGAGGGCTGACTGGGCTGTTATAAAGAACTTTTCTTCCCTTATGTGCTGACAACCCTAAGGAGGCCTTGGGAGGGGCTGACTGGGCTGTTATAAAGAACTTTTCTTCCCTCTATGTGCTGACGACCCTAAGGAGGCCTTGGGGGGGGGGGGGGGGGCTGACTGGGCTGTTATAAAGAAAGAAACACTAAGGATTCAAGTCCTTCCCTTGTAAGACTTTATTTTCCCATTGGAGCATTTCACTACCTAATTTCTATTCCAGTCCCTTCCAGTTTAACTCATTTTAATCAAGGATTTCTGGTTGCAAAGCGAGATGACTGCAGGCGGAAATCTAAACCAATCTTAAATAAATGTTAGTGAACTGCCCAGAGAACATGGACAAACGAGTCACAAGACGAAACACAACGCGTTTCGACCTCTTAGGTCTTCTTCAGGTGAGACATAAACGAATAAAACAACGAAAATTCACTTAGCTTTGATCGCTTCAGATTGATTCAGAGTTCAGCGCAAGGAAGAAGGCGTTGAAGTTTGTCCACGTTCTCTGGGCGGTTCGCTAACATTTATTTAAGATTTGTAAGGATTTCTGGTTTTTGTTGAGTGCTCCCTTTGTTGAAAATACACATTGTATTGTGTAAAACTGAACAGTTTTATCAGTGAAAAGTGATCTGTGATCATGATATGACAAAGGGAGGTGATAATGATGGTGATGTGGTGGTAATGATGATGATGATGATGATAGTGACAGTGGGTGATGTTACTGCAACTTTTAGCGATAATGATGAATGTAATGAATAAGACAATGACGTTGATGACGCATTTTCAACAGATTTGGGGCCAGAACGGAAGAGATCAAGATCATTGTCACCTGACATCGAGACAAGCAAGCGGGAACGTCTGGATTCGTTATAGTGAGTGTGGACTATTATTCTTTGTGTAGTTTTATGTTCGCAGCTTTGGGCTGAAAAGGTTCTAAAGGTCTGTAAGACATTTCTACACACCACTTGCACACACCACTTGCACACACGCACGCACGCACGCACACACACACGCACGCACGCACACACACACACACACACACACACACACACACACACACACACCACACACACACACACACGCGCGCGCACACTTACACACACACACACACGCGCGCACACTTACACACACACACACACACACACACCACACACACACACACACACACACACACACACACGCGCGCGCGCGCACTTACACACACACACACACACACACACACGCACACTTACACACACACACACACACACACACACACACACACACACATACACACACACACACACATTACTGTGAGATAAATGACGTATTCCTAATTCAGCAAGCACGTTTTTTTTAAGGTTTAGAAAAGGTAAAATGCACAGCAGATCACTTAGTAAAAGTGACTACCCAAATTAAAAAACAGTTCTTCCAAAGAAAAGCAAGCTTGCTGCATTTTTTTTTATGTCGGGAAGGCATACGGCAGAGTGTGTGGCATGATAGATCACTCTAGAGACTAAGATTCATTGGAATTCCTGGCTGGGAGGTCGTGGGTTCGAATCCCATCACAGAGTCATGTGGGTTTTTCTGCCCGACCCAGAGTTGAGTTTGCTGCGGACTCAGTTGGGAAGACGGGGACCACACAGTCGAGATTCATCCACTTAATAGATGCGTTTCTGAGAGTGTTGCTCAAATTTCCTGACCAACACTGCAGGTGCCTGTATCTCTTGGGCATGGTTGACGCCGGGATATCTTATGAAAGGAAGCGTAGAGAACAGCCCTGTCATGTAGTCTCAGACCGAAATGGAAGTTCATAGCATCATCTTAATCATCCTCATTCTCATCGATCAGCATTAAAAAAAATATGTCTCAAATTCTGTGGCCCTTCATGCCCTGCTCTCATGGTGACCTCAATTTCGATGTCTTCTCCAAGTTTGTGGTCTTGGTTTGGTTCCGTCGGGGTCACCGGTATCGGCAAGTCCATGGGGGCTGTCATTGGACGGACGTGGTGGCGCCCTCCGGAGGGAGAGCTCACTCACGCCGGCTCCGCGACTAAGCAATTATAGTTGTGAGTAGGGGGCTTAGTAGGTGGTGTCCTGCGTATGTTAGATCAGAACAGGCGCCACTGAACACCACCGAAGTGACTAGGCAGCAGTGCAGTGTCTCCTCCGGTGGGTTGCCTCTTGACGACTTGACATTGACTGCTCCCTGTGGATTGCCGGTGCCGGGGCTGCGGCGGGGCCGACCGGGCTGTTGCTGTGGACGGGGTGTTGGAATGAGCGGCGTGGGTGCACTGCCTCTGAGGTGGCGCAGAGGTTGGGACAGCAAAAAAAGAAAAAAAAGAAAAAGAAAAAGATTCATTGGAATAACTGGTAACATGTTCTTTTATGTGAAAAGTTTTTTGTTGAATAGGTCCATCTGTACAAGGATTGGTAAAACATATTCTTCATTCAGAAACATTGTCATGGGAATTCTCTCAAGGATCAGTCTTCGCACCCTGCCATTTCTGTATTCTTATTGGTGACCTTCCTAACGTTTTGTCACAAAATATGAATGTGGTACAGTATGCAGATGACATAGCAATTTGGATGAATACAAGTGTAAAGAAACACTCAATAAAGAGGGCAGTAATCCATTTGCGAAATCTTTATCAAAATCAAGTGAATAAGTTGTCGGCATATATGAAAGAAATGGACTAGAATTTTCAGGCGAAAAAAGATGTTTAATGTTGTTTAACAATGGTCATAATCTTGAGGGTAAGCCACTAAGATAGGAGCAAAAAGTTTTAGGAGTATATTTTATGTCAAAGTTTAAGTGGAAGGAACACATAGATTATCTGCTACACAAAGAGAGAAAAAGATTAAATATCCTTGAAATTATCAGCAGTCAGCCTTGAGGTCAAGATACAAAAAGTCTTTTGCACTTATCATGTTCCTTAGTATGATCAAAATTAATAAATGGACAGGAAATTTTTAAAAAGGAAAGAAATATGTTCTGCCAGATGATAACAGACAGATTACAGGACGGTTTGTCAGTATTGTTTGGCAGAACTGATCATCTTTCTTTTTACATTTGCTTCAATTGAGTTTGAAACTAATTATGAACAGGAAGTTTATTTTTCTGCACCTTATTCTCTATTAAAGAAGCTCTAAAATTTGAACTGCAAAGCTATCAAATTAAGACTGGGAGTTCCGGTACACACAAATACATTGAAATGTTACAAAGAGGCACGCATTCTTCTCTTGATGAATAATGAAAGTTGGCTGTGACAAAATATGTAGTTTGGAGTCGCTTGGTTAAAAATTAAGTTAGAAAAGAAATTTTCATTCACTCAGATAAAGATTATCCTGAAAGAGCAAGATCTGTTTCGTACCTCCAACCTATCCAAAATTATGTTTGCGGTGTTCTGTTGGTCTGTAATATTGATAATATATGTAACTTATGTTTCAGAGAATCCGTCTGTTCCTTGAATTCCTACATTGGAACATTTAAATGGAAATTTTGATTATGAATATACACTCCTTAATGAAAATGAACACTCTGAAATATCAGCTGTTGACAATTGAGAACATTTGCATACAAGCTGTCCTAATCATTTAAAATGTTATACAAACGGGTCAGTATTAGAAACAGGGGAAAGTGGTTCCAGGTTGATAATGCCAGAGTTAAACATGAGATAAGCTCAGCACATTGGAAAGGGGTTTTCAGTTTATACAGCAGAATTGTATGCAATGCTAATAGCTTTGATGTACATTCTTAACACACCAATGGCCATCTTGAATATATTGTTATGCATAGATTCAAAGTTAGTTCTACAATCATTGCAACAGTGGAACCGCAAAACTGGAATAGATTTATGTTATGAAACTAAATCCGTTATTCACTGTTTAAGAAATTGATGTATAGGCATTGATTTTTGCTGGGTACCATCACATTGCAGCTTAAAGTGGAATGAAATAGCAGATAATCAGGCTGAACAGGGAGCTTTGGGAAATGGTCAACATGTTTCTGAATGTCCTTTGAAACTATCTATAAGTGAAATACTTCATTTGTTGGAAAACTGTATACATAACAGAAATTTCCCTAAGAAGTCACATGAATTGCCTTCCTGCCCAAGATCTATAGCACAGTCAATCAGTAAACTTCAGTTAAACACATAGAACACAAAATTCTCTCCTGATGATAGGTGTACATGTCGGGGGGAAAATTTCTGTCCATCATATACAACGAGACTGCCCAATTTTAACCGGGCGATACAAATTAAAAGGTATAAATGCTGTATATTTTGAAAGCATTGACCACGTTTTGTATGACGCATGTATTACGAACATCGCACAGGTTATTTATAATGCCCAGTCAGAGTTGATCAGACTTGTGATTTTTTATCAAGTATAAGTATTCTTAGTGGAGAGTCTAGATTCTAACATGTGAAGGTGAGAGGTGGGGGGAAAATGACCAGAGACAGTATGTTTGACATTCTCAGTGATCTCTGCTGCATTTTCATATCGTCTGATATCATTGATAATGAACAGACAGTAAAATAATCACTGAACTAAACACACACCACACACACACAACACACACACACACACACACACACACACACACACACACACACATGAATAAGTGCATGCACATTTTTTTTCCTCCTTCACTCACTCACACACACACACACGTGCACGCGCGCGCGCACACACACACACACACACACACACACACACACACACACACACACACACACACACACACATTCATTTGAATATATATGTGCATGCACATTTTGTTTCTCCTTCACACATGCACGCGCACGCGCACACACACACACACACACACACACACACACACACACACACACAACACACAGACGTGTTAACACACACACACACACACACATTTTCATGCACATGCGCACACACACACGCACGCACACGCACACACACACACACACACACACACACACACACACACACAAGCATATGCCCACACACACACGTGCGCGCACACACACCCACACACATGCACACACACCCTCACACAAGCTCACACACGCTCACATTCACACGTATGCAAGCACGCATACATGCATATACACACATGCACACACACTCACTGACAGATGCTTACACACATACGCATGCACATGTGCACACATACACAAACACTCACACAGACACACACTCACTCACACAGACACACACACACACACACACACACACACACAACACAATACACACACACACACACACACACACACACACACACACAACACACACACACACACACACACACACCACTGCTAAAACTTTTCCTGCTAGTCAAGTGATGTTGGTGGAGATAGCAAGATTTGTGCTGTCTCAGTAGCGGTGGTCAACCAGTCTGGACTTAGGCTGAATGCCTTACTAAGCTTCAGCCTGTGGTTAGTCTGTGGACAGTAAGTTACTGGAGGGGAGGGAATCACAGGTGTGTTATCAGGACACCTGGCCTGTCAGCACAGGCGACCCTTCTCACTGCAGACAGGGTGGGATGTTTGTGTGGCAGGTGGAGGTGTTGGTGAGGTCAGAATGGGTTGTCAGCACAAGCCCTGTGTGGATGTTTTTTGTCTGTTCTGTTTAAAAACAAATCAAAACTTCGTTGATTTGATATCCTCCTTATTTCTGAACAGGTTTTAGTGGCATTTTTTAAAAAGATAATTGTAATATACAGTAGTGCACAGATAAACGGTCAAATGCAAAACTTTAGAGCTAATAAAAGTGTTAAACATTTTGCAACTTATTTTTTGTAGATTTTAGAAGTTTACAGGCACTGAACAGAAATGAACACGCAGCTTGCGTTTGCTATTTTGAAAAGTATATGAGTAGAAATGGTTATTGAAAACTATATTTCTCCTTTTTTTTCATAGATTCAAACACCTGATAATGTATCTAACATTGTACTTTCTGTATTGGTTTACAGTACGTTTGTGTGTGTGTGCGTTGTGTGTGAGAGAGAGAGAGAGAGAGAGCTCTTTTGTCTCAACTTTCACAGTAAATCAGTTGTTTTTCTATCCATGGAAATGGTTTTACATCTTATTTATGACAGAAAGATGGTGACAGCCCTGATGTGGTCCCTTTGCGGTCGGCAGGGCTATAAGCAACATTATCTTATGACAGAAAGATCTATATCTTTTACAGTTGTTTGTGACATATTGTTAGAGAAAAAGAATCATGTTTCATTACTACTTGTAAAATGATGCTATACTGCTGTCCAAATTGAAACCCACCCAGTTATTCATCTGCTCCGCCATGTTTAGCGGACAATTTTGGCCATAAAGGATGCATCTGTTTCTTCGTGTTCTGTCAGAATCACATAAATGTGTCCGTATTTTCACCATCGTAAAAAGAACATAGTCTTTTGTAGAGAAGACTGGATGTACAGGTGCATACGGAGTACAGAGCGAACGTTGTCATCTGAATAACTGAGATTCAAATGTCCTTCGAGTCAGAGAGAAAGACACTTGATTCCATCTGTTTGTGTTTGGGGAGATGAGGTAGGGAGGCTTAGAGATGACATGCTCATCAGTCACTCAGTCAGTCGTTTCAGTTCTATGAACTTGCGAATTACAAGTAGTTAGATTTTGTCTGGAGGTGTTTGACGTCTGCTGAACACATTGGAGAGAAGGGGAGGGACAGCAGGGGAGGCAGAGGGGGGAGAAGAAGGTTGCCTCTGCATCTGTCATAGGCTATTGTTGAAGAATGAGTTTTTTGTTTTCTTTATTCTTTTCTTCCCATAGTCAGAGTGGAGCAAGTGGTCAATCATAATCATTACAGATGACTAACTTCTTCGCCTAATTAAGTGAAGGGTCGATCACAGTTTGGGGGGGGGGGGGGGGGGGAGGAATGGAGGGAGGACATCTGGTTTGACAGTGTGTCCGTGATCTGAGAAATCTCACACCGTTGTGGAAGGATGAGATGCCTGTTAGGTCATGGGCTAGGTCTGTTTCTGATCGTTGTTGTCTGTGGGACTTTAGCTTTGTTTTTGTCTGTGGGACTGTAGCTTTGTTTTGTCTGTGGGACTGTAGCTTTGTTTTGCTGTGGGACTGTAGCTTTGTTGGACTGTAGCTTTGTTTTTGTCTGTGGGACTGTAGCTTTGTTTTTTTTGTCTGTGGGACTGTAGCTTTGTTTTTGTCGGTGGGACTGTAAGGTGATTGAATTATAATCTATAACATGTCCACGGTTTTCAGACAAAACCCTTCTACTTGAGAGCGATCCGAATGTCGCTGTTCGGGAGAGATTCTGTCGTTCGCTCATGTACACGAAGTCATTGCGCAGTTCAACACGGACAGATGAGCCCCATTCTCCATCCAGCCTTAGTTTGGGAGTGTGCCAGTTTTCGGAGAGAGTGTTGTTGTTTATGGCGTTTTGATAACCAGGATAGTCGATGCAACTGGCTGGCCGGGTGAGGCGGTGCGTGTTATGCTGGTTGGTTGCATGGTGACCTTGCCCCTGCCACCAGTTGCTCGCACGCAGTGTTCCGTCATTCGATGGGGCCTCACAACTTTACTAGCAGGCACGCCAAGTGGAGCACGCGCTGTTTACCAGCCTGCCAGCAGAGTAGTAGGCCTAGTTGTAGCGTGGCAAGGGCGGTAATGGCCAAATAGGACGATGGGAGAGAGAGAGAGAGAGAGAGGGGGGGGGGGGGGGGAGAAAGAGAGATGGGGACAGGGCCTTGGGGTGGGGTGAGGGATGAAGAGAGGAGTAGTAGAAAAAGAGTGTGTAAACCATCTCTTTGCCGCAACCAAAACTATGCCGTCGGTTGACGCTTGTACGTACGTTAGTCTGTTGGGTTGTGGGTTGTTGACGCTTGTACGTACAAAAGACAAACACACAGACGCTTGTACGTACGTTAGTCTGTTGGGTTGTGGGTTGGTAACTGATTGGCTACGACGGGACAGTTCTGACCATCTGTGCGTCGAAATGCCATCGGCTTCTGCAGACCTGTGGCCTGAGAGGCTTATTTGCATAAAGCTCCCTCGCTTCACGCCTCCCCTCCCCGCTCCATCCCTCCTCAGTGCCTCCCTCCCCTCCCTCTCACGTCCACTGTCATCCCTCTTTTCCCACCCCGCCTACCTTCTCAGCTCACACAACCTCACCACCAAAAAGTTTGCTCCTCCCCCACCCCACCCCACCCCCCTCTCGCACACACACACACACACACACACGCCCCCCTTCTCTCCACTCCATCGCTGCAGGGCAGGCGGGGAGCAAGCAGGGAAGTGGGGAGCAAGCGCTTGTGATGGGGAAAGAAGGCGGGGAGGAAGATGGGGGGGGGGGGGGGGGGGGGGACTGTAGGTTTTGGGGGTTGCTGAAAATAGCCCCGGTTGATAGCGTCTGTGTCCTGGCCTCCCATTGGCTACATTTCATGTGGGTCAGGGGTCAGAGGGTAGCGAGCGGGATGCGTGAGTGAGAGGGACGTTGGGAGGGGAAGGAGAAGAGGAGTTGTAAAGTTACACGATGGCGAAGCCGCGCAGAGTGTTTGGCAAGGGGGGGGGGGGGGGGGGGGGAAGGGGGGGAGGGGGAAAAGGGGGGGGAGGAGGCAGCTGTACTACAGCTCCGGTTTACGTTTACGTTACGGGGGTTGGCCTGGAGTAACCTCGCCCTCCTTTCTCCCCTGTCCCCTCACAACCCTTCCCACTTACCCCGACCTTCTCTCCTATCTCTCTCTCTCTCTCACT
>CM031607.1:56823756-56851256 GCA_018398815.1 Conus ventricosus | reverse complement strand
CCCACTATAGCTGTCCTTTATCAGTTACTTCATCTAAAACACTGCCCATTGCTGTCCTGGCCGCTATAGCTGTCCTCTATCAGTTACTGTCGCTTGTGAACATGGACATTGCTGTCCTGGGCCGCTATAGCTGGCCTCTACTTGTCACTTCACCCAAAACCTTAACATTGGTGTCAGGGCCCACTACAGCTGTCCCTGTCTGTTACTGTCACTTGGATCCATGCTAACAACACAGCAAAAGGAAACGGTTAAGGGTAGACTTACATTTTTAAACTTGAAAACATTGAGGTGAAGAGGATCGGGGTGAGTGAGATGGAAAAGAAAAGGTACAAACTTTCGTGGATGCTCCAGAATATGGGAAATGTGAAGATGGTGATGAGGAACCTTTGGTTCGTTTCCTACATGTGTTCATCGTTCTCGCTGCAGAACTGTATTGTGTTTTCATATGAAGATGAGAAATTGATCTTTTATTGTAATTTACTTTTTTTAAAATTTATTTGAAGTTCATGTGTTATAGACATTACTATCAAAGTTTTTTTGTTTTTTTTTGTAGTGATGTTCCGGGCGTATTGTTGAAAAGTTGTGATTAACAGATGGAGTGTGAAAAAAAAAAAGGAAGAGAAACGTTGGTGTTTGGATGCATATTGGAGCTCTAGGTTATGGGGGAACAACAAACCCTTGTTTGTCGTTGACAGAATAGAAGAACAGTGATGAATGGTATGTTTTGATTATTGATGTGCCTGAAGGTCCGTGGGGGATTTTGATGTAGAAACTGGGCATGCATGTTGTTGTTGAAGGAACTGATGTAGATTGAAGCACAGCTATGCGTCACGTTGTTGTAAGGAATGATGTTGCCATACTTTTATTTTGGGAAATTTTGTGATTTTTTTAGAATGTGTGTGGTGTGTTGTGTGGTGTGTGGTGTGTGGCACTTAAAAAAGAAAAGTTTCTGGTGATTATATTGTGATTTAAACTTTTATCTATTAAAATTTACACATAGTTATACTCACACACATACACACACACGCACGCGCGCGCGCACGCACGCACGCATGCAGATATGGCAAGTACACATACATACACCAACCAAAAGATATGACCCTCCCCTTTACTTCTTGCTCTCTCCCTCCCTCCTCTTTTCTCTTCTCTCTCTCTTAGGACTACGTGTTCTTCCCACATTCTAGCTCTATATTTCGAATTGGTCCGTTTCTTCTGTCTAATGTCAAGTGTATGTGTATTGAGGAGGTGGTTGTTTTGTCTTTGGCAAGTATGTATTAGTACATAATGTGTGGTGCTGAGGACCGGGTGACGAAAGGGTGACTGCCCTCATGCCCCTGACACTGACACTGTTCACGACAATGGAAAGTGGTCAAGCAATGACATGACGAGTGATTGCCCCCCCCCCCCCCCCCCCCCCCCCTCAGATGCTGCGCACCCTATTGCCCGTGCCTTTCAAGTGATGTCTTTCAGGGTGGAGGAAAAAAGGGGTGGTGATGGACCTGTATCTCTCGCTGCATTGTGGACCCCACCCTCTGTCATCTCCACCCTCCCCCCCTCCCTCCCCTCTTCCTTCAAGTCCCAAAAAAACAAAATGGTAACAGATATCTTTTAGCTTGTAAGAGGTTAATGGATGGGGACAGAGTGGGGAAGGGGGGGGGGGTAATTTTTGCATGTGAAATGTTAATCTGTCTAGATTTAAAAAGAGACCCTTTAGAGTGGGGGAGGGGGGGGGGGGGTATGGAGAATGGGGAAGGAGAAGAGATAAGGATCGTTTGATTTTGCATAATGAAATGTTTTTTGTGGTCTTTTCTCCACCACAAAAAATGACATTCTACGTGGCCTCCACGAGAGGGAACAGGAGAGGTTTTTTTTTTTTTTTTGTTTTTAACGCTGAATGCAGCTATGTATTTCTCCTCCCGGAAATGAATGCACGGATGTGTACATAGGTACCAAGAAGAGGTCTTTTTTTGTAGGATGATGAAAACGGGAAGAAAATGAACAGTGTGTGGAACAGACTGGAGAACCCACGCTGTCCACACTCCTGATGTTTGTTTTTTTTACGCCGTTTAATTAAAGTGACTCGTGTGATACACCACACTGCCAAAAAGAAAACATGCGGAATGGAAATGTGTGAGTGTTTGCCACAGTTAATGGGAAAGCTGGGTTCTCTGTCTTCTTGTTTGTTTGTTTGTTTTTATTTTCTTCTTTTTTTCTTTTTTTTCTTTTTTTTTTTTTTTTTTTTTGGGGGGGGGGGGGGGTTATGTGGTTATGTTAGCAATCCTTGTGTCGATTTTTAAATGTTCTTGCTCTAAGAGTTCTATTAATACTATGGTAACTGTACCTATGAGCTTCCAGTGAAAACAACAATTTTTACTTCAGAGACGGTAGACAGGAGAAGAGTGTCCAAAAGCACACCAGGTTTCTGGCAAACGCTTCATTGTTTTAAGGTGAGAAATACTCCAACAGGAGATGTTGAATCAGCAGTGCAGGTCTGGTCGAATTAAGAGGTCAGCTCGAGGTACAGCACGAGGTGTTGGTACCAGTGGACTTTGGTGGCGAATCCTCCATGAAACCTGCCGGCCTTCACTGTAACAAAAGTTGTTGCCACCACTCAAAATCAGCAGAGGATGTTGTTGAGCAGCTTTGCAATCTTGTGTTCAGTAAATCGTTGAAAGACGGAGATGAGCATCATTCGGTCACCGTGCACTTTTTTCCCCCTAAATACCGCAACATGGAGTGCAACACGTGCTGGCCTTTAAACTCCCTCCTATGTGTGAGTTCCTGAGTTCTCTGCGTCTTGCGCTGTAGCCTAACCAAACTTTTATAGGGATGTGTATGAAGTTCTGCATTGACAAAGCAAAATGTGCTAATTGTTTAATCAATCAAAACGCAAGAAGTGGTTGAGGATGGTGTGGATGTGATTAGTGCATTTACGTCCCCTGTGGAAGTGAGTGACCATTACCCAAATGTCTGATCTCAAGCAAACCAATTGTAGGATTGGGAACGTGTTTCCCTTTTGCCGTGTTCATTTTTTTTAGGGTCTGTTGGCATGTTTTCGAACTATAATGTGCTCTACAGTCGTCACTCTTACTGTGTATATGGGTGGGAAGGGAGCCCTTTTGGGATGGTTGTGGGTTTTATTTTCTAGGTTACTTTTGTTTTTGTGTCCCAGGGGGTTGAGATCTGACCTGTCTAGACCAGTCCATACATTGTTGAAGGCATTACATCATTACTAGTTTCACACGTCTCTGCCATAAGTGTGTGTGTGGAAAATAAGACATAACTGTTTGTGGAAAATAAGACAGGTTTTCCGTCTGAGTGCATTGGTAGAGACTGGAACACCAACGCCTGTCAAATTTTGTCAAATGAAAAATCTTAGATAACTGATTGTTCTTAAAGTCAAGTGATATAACAGGATTTATTTATTGAGTTACCTATTTATGGACTTGTTTATTGTATGTTGCTTGTATATTTCTGCATTCAGCAATCATCATTTGCATTGTCATTAAAAAAAAAAAAAAAAAAGTACGTGTGTGTATATACAGTGACACACCATTACTCACCGAGAGAACACACATGTGTACCATCATGGCTTGACATTTTTGTGTGTTTGACTGATGTTGTTTTAATCATGTTGCTGAGTTGTTGTGGATGCTGGTTTGTTGTTGTTGACCGTCCATTTTTTGTTGCGGGGATATTCTAGAAGCTTAACAGCATTCCCACCCCACCCCACCCCCCTTCTTTCTTTTTGTTGTTGTGTTGTTGCTGCTATTGTTGTTGTTGCTTTCGCAGAACTAATGACTGTTTATCGTTTGAACTCTGAGCTGGTATGGTCTTGTATTCCGAGCCTCTTATGTTACACCTGTCTGTACCTTCGTTCATGATGACTCTTGATTCACATAGAGAGCAGGTTGTCTGGGACAACAAGGGCATGGACTGCGCCACATCGTTGTGGCGAGTCAGGAAGATCAGGTTGAAATCTGATGGGATGAAGCGACCTGCACTTCAGTTCATATTATTATTACCTTCTGTCATTTATTGATGCCATTCTGTGCAATGTACATTTTAAATTTGTGGATCGTGTTTCAGTTCGGTACCTTTTCATTTCACTGTTTCATGTCTTTCTGTGGAAGCAAAAGGATACATGTGCAAGAGTCTGTCAGATGTGCATTCTGTGTGTCTTTCCTTTCTGGGAATTCTGTTTCCCATTTATACTGTTTTGTTGTTGTTTGTTTGTTTTGGTACTGTTTTCCACCCTGTTGTTGCGGTGGTTGTTGACTCTTCAGACAGGAACGTGTCTACGACTCTGCTGGTGTCACAGGTTGCGAAGGGTCCTTTCGACTTAAACCAATCGTGAGCAAGTCTACAACAACCGGCGAATCGTGTGGCCCGACACATATAAGGCAAGGCACAAAGATAAAAAGAAAAAACGTTTCAGCAGCAGGTTTCCAGCCCACTTTCACCTTGCAATACTGCAACCAAGGCAAACGTTGTTATTGTTGGGCGACAGCCAGGAAAGAAATCTTATATAATTTTGTATGTCTTTTTGTTTGTTATCCTGTGCACCATAAATAGAAACGACCTCTGGATTTGCGTAACGCTATTCATTCTTGGCTAAATTCATGCGCTTGTGGCAACTGGCCAGACAGACGTGTCATACATAGTCACGTGACTAATCGGGAGGGGAAAAAAAGTCTCCCAGTGCGTCTACGCGGCGTGGAAGAGGTGTGTGTGGGAAAATGCCGCCGCTGAGACTTTTCAACCAATCATAGAAGATTCATGTCTGCTTAGGGTGTTTCTAAATTTTAAAAAAATTAAAAAGAAAATGACCGTCAGAAAATAAACAAAGATGTCTAGTGGTGATCTACCGCCATAACCGTTTTGTCTCGTTCGTCTCGAACATCAAGATGATGCTAAACGGCATGAGGATGAACGAACGACTAGGTTCTTTTAGGCTTTCTCTGATCTTTTTCATGTTTCTCTAGTCTGTTAGATATGCTCGGACTTTCTAGTTTGCCCAATATCGTAACCTCCCTGCAACACACACACACACACACACACACACACAACACACTTCACATTAGACAAAAACATTATAAAACGTATACCAATGTTTCATCGCCCTGATGCATATTTGTTCGAAGCTATGAGACGAGCATTTGATAGTTTTCTTTTTTACTGCGGTTTTTTCCCCCGTGTATGTATGCTCAGGCAAGAAAACGCATCGGCACTGGACATGTCTTGTCTTGCTGTGTACACTAAAACCCGGAGCCTTAATTAATCCGTTCGTTGATGTGGTAAGTAATATTCAGTAATGTGAATCTGTTGAGTCGTTGATGCATGTGTAAACAAAAACAGTGGACAGTTCACGGTGCATCCTCAGAAACGACACTGTTCACCCTCATGCCACAGTGACGTCGGAAGCTGGGGGGGGGGGGGGGGGGGGGGGGGGGGGGGGTACCCCTTCCGAAAATATTTGGGAAAGGGGGTGACAGACTGTCTTCTGGTCTCCCCTGCCCACCCTTTTCCGATAGTCGAAGCCAAAGAAATATTGAATAACTATGGTAAAAAAAATAAAATAAAATAATCATAACTCGCCTCCTTTCCTCCCCCCTTTCTTCACTGATTCAGAATTTGAAGGATGACAGTACCCTTCCTGATGCTCCTGTGCGATTTGATGAATTTGAAAGATAAGAACCGACGGTGCCCCTACCTACCACCCCACCCTTCCCTCCGCTCCCCCTTGCCTTGAGGAAAATTTTGTAGATAAAAGAGTTTGCTGCGTAAAGACTGCGGTGAATTTTCTCTTTTTTTTTTTCTTTTTTTTTTTCTTTCGGTTTTTGTTTGTGAAAGTGCTTGTCAGTTCAGGCTGCACCCCCCCCCCCCTCACCCCCCTCCCACGCCCACTTCCCCGCCGCCTCCCATGCTAAACATCTTCCGACGCCACTCTGCCATTGACACTTGAATCATGCACTAGGCAGACATGTTTACCTCTAGCCCTCATACGAGACCAAATTCCCTTGTTGCCGAGGATTCTTTTACGTGCGCAAAGACCACACAGCGCATCGGGGCCGGTTTTTAATTGTCTCAGCCGGAAGACTAATCCCTGGATAAGAAAAAAAAAAGTGAAAGGGGATAAAAACAAACCAAAACTTGTGTTGCGTGAGACTCTAGAGACGGACTCGAAGAGTCTTTAGCTTCTTAGACCAAACTCTTGTCGTGACAGTGAAAGCATGCAACAACATATGCGGTGAATGCTGATGGTCGTCGGCTGGGCTGTAAAGAACAATCATGACTTGCTCACTGACCGGTATGATGATGATGCCCCTTGTGGCCAAGTGACCTTCATTGGGTGAATGTCTGTTCAGTGGTCACAGATCTGAAGTGCTATCACCTGCTGTCTGTTTTTTCGTGTTGGGGGTTTTGCTCTGTTTGTTCTTCGTGTGTGTGTGTGTGTGTGTGTGTGTGTGTGTGTGTGTGTGTCAGTACAACCATGAGTTAATCTGACAATAAATTGGTTTCAGTCAGTGTGTGTGCTTGTTCTCTTTGTAATTGAGTATTTATTCATCGATTTATTTGTTTGTTTATTTATTTGTTTGTTTGTTATTGATTGAGGGAGAGGAAGGTTAGAGGGTGGGAGTGGTTTCTTGGTCTCTTTTAACAATACATTGTTGCTGCTTTTGTGTCTTTTTTCAGTTGAAATTAATGCTCGTTTCTGTCAACTGGGGAAGTGCATGCTGTATTCTTATTAAGGCTGCATTTGTGTGTATGTATGTATGTTATAATATGCTGGTGTATATTTTGATGTAATCTCCTATAAGTTAATTATGACTTTCGTTTGTAACTGTAATTGCTTGTGTTTGTGCGTGTGTTCGTGCGTGCATGTGTATTCAGTGCGTGCTGCGTGTGTTGTTGTATGTCGTTGTGTGTGTGTTGTATTGAGTGGACTAAAGGATAAAAGAAATTCAAGAGAAAATAAAAACTAAACTGAACGAAATGTACGTCAAGTTATTTATTGCTTCATTCTATCAAACTATCTTCTCTTCCTCTTTTTTGTTTTTGCTGTCTGTCTGTCTTCTGCCTCTCTCTCAAGCACACACAACAACACACACCACACGCTTGCACAACACAACAACACACACACACACACACACACAACAACCACACAAAAACACCACAACACACACACACACACAACCACACACATTACTACACTCGCTTAGTTACATCCACCTAAACGCATCACCTCTCTCTTCCTCTTTTACCACACAACGCGTATGTACAACCACCCAACTCCTCTCCTTCTCCTCTCCTCTCTCTCTCTCTCTCTAACACACACACGCGCGTGCGCACTTACACTCGCCCACCTACTTCTCTACCAGTCCTCGCATCACAATGGCAGCTAGATGCGGTGGACTTGCATGTCCATTCTACCCATCAGCTTTGCTAACATGCATCTGAATCGTGCCTTCACCAATCAAAAAGATACAACACATCGCGAATTTAGTTGTTTATTGTTTACATAGGCTCATACATTGGGCATCATGTGGTCACAACCTTATTGACACTAGCATGCAATTCAGCAGTATTTAACAAATTATTGACTCGGTTCTAAAGCCTCTCCGGCCAATGGATGATAAACTCATCTCCCACATAACGATATCGGCAACATGAGAACTGCATTCGAACGCCAGTGATGTGACAACCACTACTGGCTGTTGAAAAGGGCTCTCTCTCTCTCTCTCTCTCTCTGGGGTGAGTTCACGTCTCAGGACAGCAGACACGCTTGAGGGCACTTCATTGTTCCACTAATTTTTCTTAATTACTCTGTGATATCATCGCTGAGCATTGAAGATGGATTGATTAAGCAGAACGTATGCTCCAGCCATGCTTTAGCAAGCGTGAGTACTTCAATGAAGCGAAGACCAAAAAAATGTGAAACTTAGAGCAGGTGATATTCGCGACGAAGAACAGATAGAATTTGTTGAATAGCTCTAGATGGGCGAGCGTGAGTCCTCTATGACAGAAAGCAAGAACACAGAAACAAATTGTTGGAAACTTAGAGTCAAGCTGAGTCTCACTGGCAAGGATGAAAACTATCCCAGAAACAGAAATGTTGAAACTTGAGCAGACGTGATCCTTCACTGCAACCAAGAAGAGGACAACAGAAATTGTGGAACTTAGAGCAGAGCGTGATCCTCTCTGCGAACGAATACACACGAAATCTGTTGAACTTAAAGCAGAGGTGAGTCCTTCACTGCAAACGAAGAACAGCAGACAGAAATTGTTTGAAACTTAGAGCGAGCGTGAGTCCTTTCACTGCATGTAACAAGAACACAAACGAATTGTTGAACTTAGAGCAGAGCATTGAGCTTCACTGGAGAAACGAAGAACACGAAACAGAATTGTTGAACTTAGAGCAGAGCGTGAGTCCTTCACTGGCAGAAACGAAGAACACGAAACAGAAATTGTTGAAACTTAGAGCAGAGCGTGAGTCCTTCACTGGCAGAAACGAAGAACACGAAACAGAAATTGTTGAAACTTAGAGCAGAGCGTGAGTCCTTCACTGGCAGAAACGAAGAACACGAAACAGAAATTGTTGAAACTTAGAGCAGAGCGTGAGTCCTTCACTGCAGAAACGAAGAACACGAAACAGAAATTGTTGAAACTTAGAGCAGAGCGTGAGTCCTTCACTGCAGAAACGAAGAACACGAAACAGAAATTGTTGAAACTTAGAGCAGAGCGTGAGTCCTTCACTGGCAGAAACGAAGAACACGAAACAGAAATTGTTGAAACTTAGAGCAGAGCGTGAGTCCTTCACTGGCAGAAACGAAGAACACGAAACAGAAATTGTTGAAACTTAGAGCAGAGCGTGAGTCCTTCACTGGCAGAAACGAAGAACACGAAACAGAAATTGTTGAAACTTAGAGTAGAGCGTGAGTCCTTCACTGGCAGAAACGAAGAACACGAAACAGAAATTGTTGAAACTTAGAGCAGAGCGTGAGTCCTTCACTGACAGAAACGAAGAACACGAAACAGAAATTGTTGAAACTTAGAGCAGAGCGTGAATACTTCACTGCAGAAACGAAGAACACGAAACAGAAATTGTTGAAACTGAAGACGACATGGCAGTCTATCCTCACCTTGGATGAACAAGACGACAACACAGGACATACTTTCCGAACGTGAAAACGTGAAGTTTTTCACATACGGCAAAATCAAGCATGAAGATACAAATTGTATCAACGTATTGGAGGCGTTGAGTGTTGTGCCTGCAAACTGTGATCGAAGAACATTGTGCAACCATCGCTTGTCGTACAATGATTTCCGAGGAGACCCCACGGTCTTGTCAAGTTTTTCGTGTCAGAAAAAGGCGAATCTTGACGACAGGAAAAGAGCAATTGAAGAAGAAGAACATCTGTGCATGCGACCTGACGACAGACTCACTGAGACACAAGAACACAGACAGCAGGTAGCATGCTAAACCGTCTGGATGTTGGAGAACAGAGCAGTAGACGTGAGCGTGATCGGCAGTGCAGCAGCAACACGAAGTGGTGCAACGTAGGGCAGCGTCCTACTACACTCCAGGGAAACGCGGCAGCATAGACAGAGCGTAAATGGAGTGGAGAGCAGTACGATGGCGCAGAGTGGCCGTCCCTCTCACAACTCCAGGGAAACGCAGCAACAGCGTGATCGACAGTGGCACACTTACGGAAGGCGTGGCCAGCTCCTTACTACTAAAACCCGAGAACAGCAAACAGAATGGAGGGTACCGTACAGATGGGACACAGACAGGAGGGTAACCGCTACAGATGGTGACAAAGACAGGAGGAACCGTACATGGGACAACATCACGAGTGAAACCTTAAGAAGGTTACAACAGACAGGAGGGTACCCTACAGAGGGGCACAGACAGGGAGGTACCGCTAAGATGGTAACAGACGGTAGAGGAACCGCTCAGTGGAACAGACGGGTGGAACCGCTCGATGGGACAACAGACGGGAGGTACCGTACGATGGGACAACATTGGAGGGAACCGCTACAGCCTGGGGACAATGATCAGGAGGGTACCGCTACAGATTGGGACAAAGACAGGGAGGGAAGCTACAGATGGGGACAACGACAGGAGAGTACCGCTACATGGACAACAGACAGGAGGGAACCGCTACAGATGGGACAACGACAGGGGGTACGCTACATGAGGGACAAGACAGGCGGGGTACGTACAGAGGGACAACAGACAGGGAGAGTACCGCTAAAGGGCAACAGCAGGGAGGGAACGCTAGCAGATGGGACAACAGAAGGAGGGTACCGTACAGATGGGACACAGACAGAGGTACGCGTACAGATGGGGCAACAGACGGAGATACCGTTACAGATGGGACAACAGACAGGGAGGGACCGCTAGCGAGGGGACAACAGACGGGAGTCCGCTACGATGGGACAACAGACAGGGAGGGTACCGCTACAGATGGGGACAACAACGGGAGGATACCGTACAGATGCGACAACAGACAGGGAGGGTACGCTACAGGGCAACAGACAGGGAGGTACCGCTACAGATGGGGACAACAGACAGGGAGGGTAACCGCTACAGATGGGGACAACAGACAGGGAGGGTACCGCTACAGATGGGGACAACAGACAGGGAGGGACCGCTACAGATGGGGACAACAGACAGGGAGGGTACCGTACAGATGGGACAACAGACAGGGAGGGTACCGTACAGATGGGGACAACAGACAGGGAGGGTAACCGCTACAGATGGGGACAACAGACAGGGAGGGTACGCTACAGATGGACAACAGACAGGGAGGGTACCGCTACAGATGGGGACAACAGACAGGAAGGGATACCGCTACAGATGGGGACAACAGACAGGGAGGGTACCGCTACAGATGGGGACAACAGACAGGGAGGGTACCGCTACAGATGGGGACAACAGACAGGAGGTACCGCTACAGATGGGACAACAGACAGGGAGGGTACCGCTACAGATGGGGACAACAGACAGGGAGGAACCGCTACAGATGGGACAACAGACAGGGAGGGTACCGCTACAGATGGGACAACAGACAGGGAGGGAACCGCTACAGATGGGGACAACAGACAGGGAGGGTACCGCTACAGATGGGGACAACAGACAGGGAGGGTACCGCTACAGATGGGGACAAGAATTTCGTCACGCAACACACCACAACTACAATCATGAAAACGGGTATCGTTCCGGGTACTCCAGCTACGGTGGAACCGACAAGGGACAAGAGTGGAATCCTGGTGATAAGCATCAATGCACGACGAACCCCAGCTGGTTATGGTCATCACACAACTTCCCATCCCTGGCACCAAGGCCTCGCTTTGTAAGGACTCTGACGACTGTAGAGCCCGACCATCTGCCACATGGTCAGGTAGGGGATGCGTGTTTGACCAGGATACAATATGACGATACAAACTGTACACAGATATACGATTCCACCGTAAATAGCATACAGTCTGATAGTCCTGAGAGCAGACAGACGCAAAATACCTTGCTTCCTGATGCACCAGACTTTAATGGACATTCCGGATACGGTGAAAACCACTGACATACATGAGACGGAACACACCCAGGACGATGATATAGATGTCATACAGACAACACCAAGAGACAAGCAAGGAAAATGTACAGATAACAGTGACAACGACGCACAGAAGGTAGGGACTTAGATGACCAAGGCGACGAGACAATCCCGCTGAACAACATGATCTCACTTGAAGACAATGCACACATCGTGGTAGATACCACGACAGACACAGTGGAAAATCATACAGGACAGTCAACAGACAGACAGCTTTCAACAACAGACTGCTAGTGACACTGGCGCCCATTTCAAACCAGGACAAGACAAAGCGGTCAATAAGCAGACAGCTGACAATAGAAAAACAGCTGACAAAAGGAATTATGTTTCCTCAAAATCAGCACAGGCTGGACAACATACCGCAGCACACAACGGAACCGAGATAACCACACAGCGAAAAATGAGGTAGGGACACCAGGTACTACACGTAACACACGTCTACTCAACAAAGAAGTCATTCATGCACAGGTAGAACTGGCAATCGACAAACTACACTTTACGAAACCACAGACAGACAGGCAAAAAAAGGAAACAAATAGGGACTCGGCCCGGCCCATGTTGACAAAAGGCTGAAGTTTGTACGTATAATATAGAAGGAATTTCACAGGTTTTCAACTCGGAACTGAAGGCTTATCTTTGCAATTTGGATTTTTGTTTACTGGTTGAAACATTTGCTACAAAACTTTCCATCCTATCTTTTTCCTGATTATGATGTTTTTGTAATACCTGGGGTTCGGTTGTCTGAAGGAGTGACTGCACGTTTGTCTGGTGGTCTTGCACTTCTCGTGAAGAAAGAGCTGTCAAATTATGTTGAACAAGTACATGTGGAATATGACAATATTATTGTTGTGAAAATGGCAGGGAGCTCTTTACTTTTGATGATACTGTTCTTCTGGTTGGTGTTTATTTACCACCCGTTCATCTGACTATTATAGAGACACAGAAATCACAAATGGTGTTACTATCTTGGAACATTGCATAATGGACCTCATTGAAACACATGGCAATGTCCTTTCTTGATGATGGGGACTTTAATGCACGCACTGGCGCTGAAAATGCATGTGAAAGCAGTGAAGACTTAGGTGTGAACCCATCACGTGACATTGATGGTGACGATGATGATGATGATGATGATGCCAGTCGAACATCAAAAGACAGTCTGTAATGACCTCGGAAAGCAATTGATTAACTTGTGTAAATGCTTTGATTTGTGCATACTAAACGGTACTCTACAAAAGGATGCTTCTTTTGGCAATTACACCTATATTTCTCCAACCGGATGTAGCATTGTCGATTACTTCATAACTTCTCATGTATTACTAAAATTATGCACATATTTGAATGTCACACCACGCATTGAATCTAAGCATATGCCTGTTGAACTCTGTATTGGGCATACTGACGATGACGGTTTACAGGGTATGGCCCCAAATCCTATTAAAATTGAAAAATTGAAATGGGACACGGGAAAAGTAAATGATTTTTTTATGCAAAGTGTCTGATGAAGAATTCAAAAAATACGTTAGAAAAAGCAACACGTCTAATTGATGTTGACGTTAACGAAGCAATTAATTGCTTTAACGAGGCATTGCATGATGCAAGTTCATGTATGGAAACAATTATGTTATTGGCAAAAATAAAAAAGCAGCTTGCTTTGACTCAGACTGTAAAGATTCAAAGCGCGAGCTCCGCCGGGATTTACGCAAACTGTATAACCTTAAGCCAAAGCCTGATAAAGCAAGATCGAGGAGTACAGAAAACAGACAAATTAGAACAAACAGAGATATGAGAAGCAATGCTGAATCTGAAGAGGAGCAAACAATTAGAGAGCACTATAATCAAAAACGTAGGGAGTACAAAGAACTGCTACGGACAAAGCATAAGGCTCACCGTGATAAAGTTGTTAAATCCCTGAACGAAAACATAGGAAATCCCAAGGAATTCTGGAGCAAAGTGAAATCTTTTAACACGAACATGCCATCAGGCTGCTCGATCAGCAAAGAGGAGTGGTTCAGACATTTTTTTGGTGTGTTTCATTCTGATTCATATGAGGATAACGAAAATAATACTTGTGATCAGTCAGAAACTGTTATTATTGGTGAAGATGGAAATCGTGACATAGATACTCTTGAAAATGACATTACAGAGGGTGAAGTTTTTGCAGCTATACGTGCCCTTAAAAATGGCAAGGCAGCTGGCCCTGATCGTTTAATTGGAGTTTTCAAAAATGCAGCTCTTATCATTGTACCTTTTCTGATAATGTTGTTTAACAAACTGTTCTCATCGGGTATTTATCCATCCCAGTGGTCAGAAGCTATAATTCAACCACTTCATAAAAAAGGTGATAGGGTTCTCCTGATAATTATAGGGGCATATCCCTTCTCAATGTTTTGTGGTAAAATTTATAGTCACATTTTAAATCAAAGACTGAATAAATGGGTTGAAGAAAATAACGTCCTAAATGAAAGTCAAGCGGGTTTTAGAAAGAAATACAGTACCATTGATCATGTCTTCACTTTATTTGCGATGATACAGAAAAAATTATCGTATCATAAAAAATTATATGTCGCATTCATAGACTTCAGAAAAGCCTTTGACTCGATTGTACGCACAAAACTGTGGAATGTTCTGAAGAAAAGAGTATTCGTGGAAGAATGTATCACGCTATAACTAGTATGTATCATGTAGTTAAAGCAAGAGTAAGAGCAGGTGGTGAGTTAAGTGATACCTTTATGTGTCCTTTAGGGCTTAAACAAGATGTCTGCAGTCCTGTATTATTCTCACTCTTTATTGATGAATTGGCATGTGAAATCGTTAATAAGGGAAAGCATGGTCTTCAGTTGATTCCCGACTTACTAGAAATACTTATCCTTATGTTTGCAGACGACATAATATTAATATCCGACTCTGTAACTGGTCTTCAGAATCAGCTGAATGTGCTACACGATACTGCAATGAGTCTTGGTTTGTCGGTAAATCTTGACAAGTCCGACATTGTTGTGTTCAGAAATGGTGGGCATTTATCAATAAGAGAAATTTGGTTTTATGGACAGACTAAGATGTCGGTAGTTAACATGTATAATTATTTAGGTGTTTTTTTATCAACCAGATTGTCATTTTTCCACACCTTAAAGGAATTGTCTGGACGTGCAAAGAAGGGGTAATTAACATTTTTAAGTTATTTCGGTCGATTGGTGAAAGATCTCCAAAAATATTTTTCAAATTGTTTGATGGACAAGTACAACCGATGCTGAACTATGGTGCGGAAGTTTGGGGTCTTATTGCAAATAATGACATAATAGAAAAAGTCCATATCTTCGCACTGAAGCGTTTTCTAAATGTTAGTATCAGAACACCGAATGCAATGATCTACGGTGAACTCGGCAGATTTCCCCTGTATATTAATATATATGTGAGATGCATTAAATATTGCCTTAAACTTCTCAAGATGCCAGAACATCGACTGCCGTTAAAAGCTTACAAGATGTTACTCTACCTTCATGAGCAAAATCGAAATACATGGGCCTTGTCTGTTTGTTTTATGCTGTACAAATACGGATTTCAAGAAGTTTGGGAAAATCAGGGGGTCGAAGATGAAAAGGGATTTCTTGCTAATTTTCGTGACAGGCTAATTAGTGAGTTCAAAGAACATTGGTCTCATCAACTTTTTGCTAACGAACGTTTCTCATTGTACCGTACATTTAAAAGTATACTGACTTCCATAAAAAACGCGAAAGCAAAACAAGCTGAAGGTTAGGGGCGAATTTTATTGGTCACAATTGTACAGAGTGGAAGCGAGAATTCAACGTGATTTGATTCATTACACCGGTAATGTGTGAAAATGTCATCAGCAATATGTCTTTGTGTGGAAAATGCAAGGTCACGTGACAAACCAGCTTGAAGTCCTAATACCGTGTGTGGCCACCATTTGCATGGACAACTGCTTGACACCTGCGGCTCATTGAGTGGACCAGGTGGTTGATGCGTCCCCTTGGCACACCAGCCCACACATGGACGATGGCCTGGTGAAGTTGAGCCGCTGTTGCTGGTCGTGGACGCAGGAGGTCCAACCGTCTGCCAAGTTCATCCCAAAAATGTTCTATTGGGTTTAAATCGGGACTGAGGGCTGGCCAGGGCAGCACATTGACGTTGTTATGCTGAAGAAATTGCTGGGTGGCCCTGGCTGTGTGTGGTCTTGCATTGTCCTGTTGGAATGTCCAGTTTGGGTGTTGCGCAAAAAAAGGAACGACATGGGGTCTGAGCACCTGGTGGATGTAGCGCTGTGCATTGACACCCTGTCCGCGACCAGGACCAATGTTATGAAAGATGACTGGTCCTATAGCGTGGTTAATGCCAATTGCACCCCATGTCATAACGTTCGGGGCTCCCCAGGGGTTCCGCTCTACCACACAGGAGTCAGCATAGCGTTCACCAGGTCGACGCCATATTCTGACACGACCGTCAGCCATGTCAATACAAAAACGGCTCTCATCTGAGAACAGTATGCGTCCCCACTGCTGCCTGCGCCAGTTGATTCGGGCTTGTGCCCACTGCAGCCTGTCCTGCCGGTGTCTTGGTGTCAGTACCGGACCTCTGTGAGGACGCCTACATGCCAGCCCGTTCTCCTGAAGACGCCGCCGCACAGTGTTGAGGCCGATTCGTTGCTGGAGATTCCCAGGCACCTGTTGAGCAGTGTTAGCGGCTGTTTGCCGCCTGTCCCGCAGATGGGTTCGAACAAAATGGCGATCCTCTTGGTGTGGTGACCCGAGGACGGCCTGGCCGAGGACGATCATCAGTGGTACCCGTGACTCGCATGTGGTGCTGCAGACGATAGATGGTTGAGATGTGGACGTTAAAGATGTTGGCGACCTGCCTGGCATCCACACCAGCCTCCAGATGGCCTAGGGCACGATTGCGTTCCTCTGCTCGTAGTCTTGGCATCTCTGTAGCGCTCAGACGGCAAGTCGTTATCTGAACCTTGTAGCGCGGCTTTATAAAGGCTGCATGCCTGCGTACTTGTCGCTGGTTAACTTTGCTCTGCATGGTGTGCACGTGCCTCACATGCAGCAACCAGTTTGCCATTTTTGTTGACCCTCCAATGCCGGGAATGATGTGTTGCTCACACAATTTTTTCACTGCACGTGAGTCTTGGACCCAAACAACTTGCCACAATGGTTCAATATTGTATATTCACCCTTTTCACCCGAAAAATAGCCTTTTAATTTTTCGCGTTTTTTATGGAAGTCAGTATAGTTTGGAGCTTTCACCATATTTGTTGGATCTGAAACATATTGAAGCTAGAACCAATCTCATCCGCTTCCGACTTGGCGTGGCACAAATCAATATTCACAGACTCCGTTTTAGAACTAACGTAACAGAGGAAGAGATGGCGTGTCCTTTCTGTGAATCCCAAAAAGAAACTGAAGTTCATTTTGTCTTACAATGCCCGAGGTACGAGGCTCTAAGACAGCACTATATCCCGGCTAAGTACAATAACAATCCATCAACTTTCAAATTAACTCTTCTGTTAGCATGTGAAAATAAGAATGTGTTTGTGCGCTTGGCTTTATTCCTAGTCAAAGCATTTGAATTAAGGCATATGTAAACAGAATGCTTGAATTGTTTGTGGATTTCATTGTTACTGTCAGTACTTTTGGCATATTTTGTGTAACCATCCTCAGTGACAAGGGCGAAGGCCTATTCATTAAAATGATTCAGAGTTCAGAGTTCAGAGTTCTCCTCTCTCTCTCTCTCTCTCTCTCCTCTCTCTCTCTCTCTCTCTCTCTCTCTCTCTTTCTTCTTCCAAGATGATTATATCAATTTTTCACTTAAGAAAAAAAAAAAAAAAACAACAACTACAACAACAACAAATAAACGGAATAAAAAATGCTGCTTTCATTTTTAGGCTGGATTGATTTTTCAGGCGAAAACGATCTGTAATTTTGAATTGATTCTTTTATTATTGTCATGCCTGTGACTTTTTCGTAGTTTTTGTACTCCCAGTTCTTATAGAACAGGGAGTACTTTAGAAAGGGAACGAAGAAATGCTGTCTGTGTGTGTGTGTGTGTGTGTGTGGGTGTGTGTGGTGTGTGTGTCCGTGGTCAAAAATGTGTTCCACTCGCTCCAGACAAAACTACTGGGCCGATCTTTCTGAAAATTTGTAGGTATGTTCATTATGGATCAAGGATGATGCCCGATGTTTTAGTTTACCGTTACAGCCGTTACTAACGGCAGTAACGGCCTGTAACGCTTTTTCTTCTCCATGGAATATCTCAGAAAGTACTTGGCCGATCTTTGTGAAAATTAGCAGGTATGTTCATTATGGGTCTCGGATGATGCCCGAAGTTTTAGTTTACCCCGTTAAAGCCGTTACTAACGGCTGTAACGGTTTTTCTTCTTTATAGAATATCTCAAAAAGTACTCGGCCGATCTCTCTGAAAATTTGTAAGTATGTTCATTATGGGTCACGAATAATGCGTGATGTTTTAGTTTACCGTTACAGCCGTTGGTAACGGCTGTTTTTCTTCTTTATAGAATATCTCAGAAAGTACTCGGCCGATCTTTCTGAAAATTTGTAGGCATGTTCATTATGGGTCACGAATAATGCCTGATGCCTTCTTTATAGAATATCTCAGAAAGTACTCGGCCGATCTTTCTGAAAATTTGTAGGCATGTTCATTATGGGTCACGAATAATGCCTGATATTTTAGTTTACCGTTATAGCCGTTACTAACGGCTGTAACGGCCTGTAACGGTTTTTCTTCTTTATGGAATATCTCAGAAAGCACTTGGCCGATCTTTCTGAAAATTTGTAGGTATGTTCATTGTGGGTTACGCATAATGCCCGATGTTTTAGTTTACCGTTATAGCCGTTAGTAACGGCTACAACGGCCCCGATGTTTTAGTTTACCGTTTACCGTTAGTAACGCACAACCCTTAAAACCCTTTTTCTTTTTTTAATAAATTCTCATAAACCACTTGGGCCCATCTTCCGAAAAATTTTTAGGGTTTTCATTTTGGGGCCGAATGATGCCCGATTTTAAGTTTTCCGTTTTAGCCATTACTAACCCCATAATGGTTTTCGCTTTTTTGGGAAAAACCAGAAAAATTTTTGGCCATCTTTCAAAAATTTTAATATTCATTATAGCACAGACGATGGCCGATTTTACCAGGAATCCCTTACAAAAGGGTTTAAACCCTCCAAGACGGTTTTTTTTTAGGAAAATCACACCGTATTCAGGGTAAACTGGGAGACGTTTTTAAACTTGCATCTTTTTTTTTTTTTTCTTCTTTATCCAAGGGCGAAGACGCGCGCAAAAATTTAACGCCCCAAAAGCAAACTTCATAGCCAGCATCGACCCCCCCGACCATTTTACGGGTATAAGCCGTCCCTTCACAGAAACCCAAAACTATTCAATGGGGCTTGGGTTTTCTCACCACGTGGGGGGACCACACCGTAAATCCTCCAGAACGGCCCGACAAACACCACTGTCCAAAAGAAACTTCTGTGAAAAAACATAAAACCCTGAAACAAGATCGTTTTTCCCCCTTGCCTGGTATGTCCATCTTTTCCCTATAGATGACACTGGGATGTCCCAAATTTCCCCAAAAAGTATCACACTGGAGGCCCATCTTTTCCCAAGTACACACTGGGAAAATCCATTTCCGTACAGTTCACACTGGGATTCCCACTTTCCGTATAGTATCCACTGGTTGTCCCGTCTCCCGTTAAGCACCTGTATGTCCCGTCTTTTCCCTACAGTATCACACTGGATTCCCCTCCCCCGACAGTATCAACATATGTCCCATCCTCCGTCCGTATCACCGGATGTCCCACTCCCGTACAGTATGCACACTGAGTCCCCTCTCTCCATCAGTATGCACACTGGGATAATCCCATCTGCCCACGATGCACCGGGATTCCCATTGTCCGTACAGTATGCACACTGGTAGTCCCATCTCTCCGACATATGCCATGGTATATCCCATCTTCCCCTACAGTAGCACACTGTAGTCCCCCTGTCCGTGCAGTACACACGGTAGTCCCATTGTCCCCCTGCAAGCACCTGGGAGTCCCATCTTCCGTCAGTTCACACTGGATTCCCATCTTTCCCCTCAGTATGCAATGGGAGTCCCATCTTCCTCTATCCAAATTATGTCCCATCTCTCCGCGTATGCACATTTTGGTTTTAAAAGCCCATCTTCCCGTAGCCACGGTATGTCCCATACTCGTATCACCCCGGGTTTTCCCACTCCTGCAGTATCACCTGTATTCCCATCTTCCCATATGCACATTGGAGTCCCACTTCCGTGAGTATGCACACTGGGAAAATCCCCCTCTCCCGTCTATCCACAGGATGTCCCATCTCCCCTCAGTATCAACTGTATTCCATCCCCGTGCATTCACACTGGTATGTCCCATCTCTCCGTAAGTTGCAAAAATGGTATGTCCCATCTTCCGTCAGATGCAATGGTATGTCCCATCCTTTCCCTGAAGCACACTGTATGTCCCCCCTCTCTCCGTCAGTACACACGGGATTCCCTCTCTCCGTGCGTATGCACATGGATTCCCCTCTTCCGTGAGAGCACCGGGGAGCCATCTCCTTCAGTAGCACCTGTAGTCCCCTCTCTCCGGCGTAGCACACTGGTATTTCCCATTTTCCGTGTATGCACACTGTATTCCCAAACCTCGCAGATGCACATGGGACCCATCTCTCCCCCCAGTATCAACCCGGGATGTCCCATCTCTCCTACGTACAACTGGTCCCCTCCTCCCGGGGTATCCACTGTATGTCCCCCCTCTCCTAGGGGTTTCACACTGTATCCCATCTTCCCGTCCGTAGCACACTGGTAGTCCCACCTCCTCAGTATCACCTTTGGGCATTTCCCCCTGTTTTCCTGCAGATGCACACGGTATTCCCATCTCTCCCTGCTTGCACACTGGGATTCCCATTTCCGTCAGTATCCCTGGGATTCCCCCTCTCCGCAGTTGCACACGGGGGAATACATCCTCCGCTACACATTTTATTCCCATCTCTCCTGAGTATCACCTGGTTCCCTCTTCCCTGCAGATGCACATGGGAGTCCCCCTCCTCCTCAGTATGCACAGGTATGTCCCATCTCTCCCGGGTAGCACACTGGTAGTCCACTCTCCGTGCAGTATCACACTGGTAGTCCCACCCGTCATATCACCTGGTATGTCCCATCCTCCCTGCAGTTCCAAATGGTAATTTACATCTCAGGCGTGTGCCCCTGTTTTCCCATCCTCCGTCAGATGCCACTGGAACCTTTTTTTCCCCAATTTGACCTGGATGCCAAAAAACCTTAATTTTCAAAAAACCCCGAATTTTCCTAATGCAATATTTACACGCATTTCACATGTTAAAAAATGTTAAAACATTTATCCATTTCCAAATTTGGGTTAATTATTCAATTAATATTTAATTTTTTAATACACTTATTCCATTCCTTCAATGGTTTCCTCCGGGACTTCCCAACTGTTTCATCTTGAACTTGAACCCCAACTGGGGGGGGGAGTATCGTTTTTCATACAACAAACACTTTTGATGAAGAACCCCCTCTTTAAACTGTTTTAATTAAAAAGTTGCAAGTCACTTTGTAGTTCACACAGCCCCCTCGAGTCAATTATCTTCTTAAAGAAACACCCCAATGATACTCGCACAGACAATCATTCATTTTCCCAAGGTTTGTTCCATTTCTTTTCCCTTATGCCTCATCCTCCTTTTTGGAAATTCTCTTTCGTCGGAAAACGATTCATTTCTGGGGAAAACCGGGCACTTTTCGTTTCAACTTTCTTCGGGGTTTTTTTTTTTTCGTGAAACTTTTGTCAATTCGTGAATGCCGTAGAAAAATCCGGAAAAAACCACAAAGGATACCTTCGCCCAATGACACTTGTATTCCACTCCTCAGATGATTTCCCACTGTTGCAACTTTCAAACTTTTGACATTTGGGATTTCCCACCCCCGTGTTCCCTTGGCCCATCTTCCCAAAGGTAAGACCAAGCACCTGGAAAGTTCAATGTGTTTTCCTTTTGACCGGAATCTTCAAAAAAACTTTTTTTTAAGATTTTTTTTTTTTTTTTTCCCCCCGTAATTTTTTTTCCCAAAATTTCCCTAATTTCGATTTTTTTCCCTAAAAATTTGCAAAAGTAGAGTCAGTCTCACTGGAGCCCATCTCTCCGACGTAGCACACTGAGTCCCATCTCTCCGGCAGGTTCACACTGGTATATCCCACGTCCGTACAAGCACACTGGATATCCCATCTCTCCTGCAAAAGCACCGGTATATCACACCCCGGCATATGCACATTGGGGATGTCCCATCCTCCGTGCGTAGCACACTGGTATTCCCACTCTCCGTGCAGTATGCAAAACCTGGAAAAACCCCTCCTCCGGCAGTATCACACGGGATGTCCATCCCCTGCTATGCACACTGATTCCCCCTCCTCCGTCACTAGCCACTGGGAGTCACATATCTCCGGCATATGCACACTGGATGCCCCTCTTTCCTGCATATGCACACGTTGTCCCATCTCTCCGTCAGTATGCAACGGGATGTCCAAAACTCTCCGTGCATATGCCACTGGGAGTCCCATCTCTCCGAGTATGCACACTGTTTTTCACTCCCCGGAGTAGCACACTGGTATTCACATCTCCCGTCGTATGCACACGGGATGTCCCATCCTCCGGCAGTATGCCACGGGATGTCCCGTCTCCCTACAGTATGCACACTGATTCCCCCCCCTACGTACACATGGAGTCCCATCTTCCCAGTATGGCCTGATTCCCATCTCTCCGGAGTATCACACTGATGCCCTCTTTCCCTCCCCCCAGCACACGGAAAGCCCACTCTCCGTCAGTAACACCTGTATGTCCCATCTGTCCGTGCGTATGCCACTGGATGTCCCATCTCTCCGGCAGTTGCCACTGGGGATGTCCCTCTCCCTACATATGCACACGGGATGTCCCTCTCCCGGGATGATCACACTGTATTCCACCCCGTGCAGTATGCACAGTATGTCCCTCCCCGTCGATGCAAAATGGATTCCATCTCTCCGTACATATGCACCTGGTATTTCCCCTCTCTCCGTACATATCACACTGGGATGTCCCACCTCCCCTCGATCACCGTATTCCCATCTCCCGTCAGTATGCACCTGGGATTTTCCCCCCCCTGCGTTTCACCTGTTCCCACTCTCCGCAGTATGCACACGGGATGTCCCTCTCTCCGTAAGAAAGCACACTGGATTCCCATCCTCCGTCAGTATCACCTGATGTCCCATCCTCCCACATATCACACGGTATTCCCACTCCCGTCAGAATGCAAAAACTGGTATTCCCCCTCTCTCCTCATAAACACACTGGATGTCCCATCCTCCGTCAGTAGCACACTGATGTCCCTCTCCGCATAGCACACGGTTTCCCATCTCTCCGTCAGTACCACTGGGTTTTCCCATCCTTTCCGTGCGTATGCACACTGGTATGCCCCCTCTCTCCGTAAGTAAAGCACACGGTATGTCCCATCTCTCCGTCATATGCCACTGTTGTCCCATCTCTCCCTACAGTTGCCCCGTATTCCCTCCTCCGTCAAGCAACGGTATTCCCCTCCTCCTAATACACACTGTAATTCCCTCTCTCCGTACATTGCACACGGATTCCCATTCCCTCAGTATCACACTGGGGTGCCCTCCCCCGAAGTACACACGGTATTTCCCCCTCTCCGCAGTATGCACCGTATCCCATCTCCCGTCATAAACACACTGGGATTCCCCTCTCCTAAAATCACGGATTCCCCCTCTCTCCGCAGTAGCACACTGGTTGTCCCACTCTCCTCGTACACACTTATGTCCCCTCTCTCCGTAAATGCACACTGTTATCCCATCTCTCCCCGGGAGTACACACTGGACCCATCTCTCCGTCAGTATGCCCGGGGATGTCCCATCTCTCCGTACAGTATGACACTGGGAGTCCCCTCTCCGTCAGGTTGCAACTGGAAACCCTCCTCCGTAAATGCACACTGGGATTCCCTCTCCCGGCAGAGCACCTGTATTCCCCTCTCTCCGTCAGAGCCACTGGGATGTCCCTCTCTCCTCAGTAGGGACACGGTATTCCCCATCTCCCGACAGTATACACTGGGATTCCACTCTCCTTCAGTATCACCTGTATTCCCTCTCTCCCAGTATCAACTTTTCCCCTTCCCGGTACATTTTGCACCCGGTATTCCCATCTCTCCCCATATGCACACGGGATGTCCCCCCTCCCCATAACACGGGAGCCCTCCTCCCGTCAGTATCACACTGGTATGTCCCATCCCCGGCATAAAACCACTGATGTCCCACTCTCCGAAGTATACACGGAGTCCCACTCCCCATATCAACTTAAAGTCCCCTCTCCCGAATATGCCCCTGGATGCCCTCTCTCCGTGCAGTACACACTGGGACCCCCCCTCCGTGCGTATCACACGGATTCCCCGTCTCCGTCATATCACACTTATGTCCCCCCCTCCGTAAGTATCCACTGTATGTCCCCTCTCTCCTACAGTATCACACTGGTATGTCCCTCCTCTAAAGGAAATGGGATTCCCAAACTCCTCAGTATGCACACTGGTATGTCCCTTCTCCTCATATCCACGGTATTCCCACTCTCCTCATATGCACACTGGTATTCCCATCCCCGCAGTTGCCACTGTAATCCTCCTCCGGCAGTAGCACCTGTATTCCCCTCTTCCGTTAAATATGCACACTGTATTCCCCCTCTCCACAGTTCACACTGGTTTTCCCCTCTCTCCGTAAGTTTCACACTGATTCCCCTCTCTCCGTAAGTACACACTGATTCCCATCTCTCCCCAGTACCACGGATGTCCCTTCTCTCCGGGATATTTAGGGCCCCTGTATGTCCCCCCTCTCTCCGTTTAGCACACTGGGAGTCCCCTCTCCCTACTAGCACACTGTAGTCCCCCCTCCCCAGTATGCACATGGATTCCCATCTCCCCAGTATGCACACTGGGATGTCCCCCTCTCTCCGTATAAAGCCATGGTAAAATATTTTGTGAATGTATTCATTTTCTGATAAACTGTTTTAATTCTCGGATTTTATTTCCCCCCCTAATTAAAGACACTTTGGAAACGAAGTTTTGAAAAAAAAAAAAAAAAACCCAAAACAAAAACCGCCCCTCTCCCCCGGGGTTCGATCATTCTCCTACAAGAAGAACGGTTTTTTTTTAATCTCCCCTTTCCCTTTCCCCCTCTCTCCTTTCTCCCTTATTCCCTCTCTCTCTTGCACCAACCACCCACAAACACACCGGGCCCCTCGCCGGCCCCCCGCGTGGGATAACAAAAACACAGAACAACCCCCAACATTTTTTCCCTTTTTCTTTCCCAAAAAAAAAAAAAAAAAAACAAAACCAAACAAAAACCCCACACCCCTTTTCATAAAGACAAAACGTTTTTGTAAAACCTTTCTCTCTCTCTCTCTCTCCCTCTCTTCTTCTCCCCCTCCCTCTCTCTCCCTCGCCCCACACACCCCAGCACCCCCCACACCCACACACACCCACCCCAAACACACACACCCAGAATTTTTCCCCTTTTTTTTCCCCCCCTCTTTTTTCATAACAAAACCCACACAAGGCAACCCCACCATTTTTTTTTTTTTTGTTTTCCCAAAACCCCAAAAACCCAACACCAACAACCCAAAAAAACACAGGGCCAAAGCCCCTGGGGTAAACATTCTTTCCTTTTTATTACCCCCCCCTCGCCCCCCTCCCCTTCCCAAACAAAGAGCGGCTTTCCACGCGAAACAAACCCCCCACAAACACAACATAACAAATTTTGGTACCTTTGTTTGGTATGTTAAATTGCGACCAAACCTTAACAAGGCGTACATGTAGTTAGGATAGAATCATTTTCCCCTGCCCCAACAAAAAAAAGAATATTATCGACTAGGTCGGGCGTCCCCAAAATGGTGAAATGACTCATAAAGAAAAAAAGGGGTCATTGTGAAAGTGACCACTGAGTGATAGTTTAAACAAGGCTGGTAAGTGCTGGTCATGTGTTTTGAACACTGATATGCACTCACTAGGAGGAGGGAGGAAAGAATCATTTTAGCCCAGCAATGCATAGAGACTCGAACCTGTCAGGACGTTGTCCTCGCTGCTGACCAGTCATTAAACCAGGTGAGCGATAGATAGTTGGGGAAAGCTACAGGGGAAAACTTAAAGAAAAAGAAAGGAAGAATTCATGTTAAATTGGAAGCAGGTTACTTACAACAACCTTATTCGTGTTTCAGCCCTTCATCCTTCACCTTTTACCCTTCGCCCTTCACCCTTCATCTTTCACCCCGTGAGGTGGTTAAAGATGGCCATGGTGTGGGGAACACACCGGTAGTTCAGCCCCAGCAAATCAGGGCTCCAGGAGAGGAGTCGGGAAATCGTATCTCCAGTGACAAGAGAATCGAGGGAGAGGATTGGAACTCATCATCTCTCCAGGGACAGAGAAAATTGAGGGAGAGGAGTCGGAAGTCATATCTCCAGGACGGAGAAAATCGAGGGGGCGAGATGATGTCTGAGAGAGACAGGGAATCCTGAAAGGATGGAGCGAGTCTTAATTCGGGTGCAGGCATAGCATCAAGGAGTGAAAGAATCAATTTTTTTTCCTGGGCTGGATTTGTGGCCAATGTTGTGTGAAGGCCGTGACTTTATAAGTCTTGAGTGAGTTAGTTTGCCTCTCAGTGGAAAGAGAGCTACATGTATAAAATCTGTTTATAAATTGTTTGATGTGATTTAGTAAAGTGTTTTCCCGAAGGAGAGGGGAGAAGAAAAAACATTCGGTAGTGCGCCTTTTGGTTGATGGAAAGATTGCGTGTGCGTATGGAGTAAATGCTGTCATGAATGCGCGTGTGCAAAAGTGACAGTGTGACATATATATATATATATATATAAAACACAACAACAAACAACAACAAACAACAACAACAACAACAACAAACAACAACAACAACAAACTAATAAATTCCAAGGATAAGTACCGAGCACCGTTCCAGCAACTTACAGAGCAGCTTGGGGATGCAAATACTGCAAGAAATATTGAATTATAAACATATTGAATTATAAACATTGAATTATAAACAAGAAATATTGAATTATAAACAAAGCTTGCTCGTATATCTTAGATTGTTTATAATTTTTTGTTTATAATTCAAATGTTTATAATTCAATATTTCTTGTTTATAATTCAATGTTATAATTCTATATATATATATATATATATATATATATATATATATATATATATAATATATATATATAACTTGTGTATATATATAACTTCCAAACTGGATTTTTCAATTTTAGAACAAATTGAAAACGTTTTTTAAGAAATTTATTATTTACGGAAAGTACAAAATTTGCATTACGATGTTCACTCTGAAATCTTTCATTTAAGCGAAACTAGATGTTCTACGACGAAATTTTGTACTTCGGTCAAAATTGTGAAAATTCACATTTTTCGGAAATGTATCAGCGAAATGCGCGCGCGCGCGCACACCACCAAACACACACATACAACCGTACTCTCTCTTTCTCTCTCTCTCATACACACACAGACACACGGAAAAGATCCCATCCCCCCCCCCCCCCCCCCCCCCCCACAACACACGAAAAAGATCAGGGTGCCCCCCCCTCCCCCCCCCCCCCCCCCCCCCCCGCGGACAACGAACCCAACACCGCCTCTACCCTCCCATCCGACTTTTCAACTACCTTTCCTCACCCCGCTGTACCTGACAGTGCCTGTGACAAAAACCACCCCTGAGGAGAAAGGCCCAGTTTAGCAGCACCCCCCCCCCCCCCTCCCCTACCACCACCCCCTC
>CM031607.1:56801256-56813756 GCA_018398815.1 Conus ventricosus | reverse complement strand
TTTGTGTGTGTGTGTGTGTGTGTGTGTGTGTGTGTGTGTGTGTATGTGTGTGTGTGTGTGTGTGCGCGCGCGCGCGCTAGCTCGCGCGTGTGTGTGTATGTGTGTGTGCCTGCCTGCATGCGTGCCTGCCTACCTGCATGCGTTTGTATATGCAAGTGCGTGCGTGTGCATACACACACACTCTCGTGCCTGTGCGTGTACTTATAATGGCAGAGAGAAAAGAAGAAAGAAAGAGTGACGAAGGGACAGAGAGGATGCTGTGCTGATGATTACTGTTGAGTTGCATCAGTGTGGCTTAAATCAGAAAATAATCCTGAGGCCTAGCAGGGATAATTACAGAGACCCTGCGCTCTGTTTCTTTGTGAAGACCCCCCCCCCCCTCCTCCTCCACGACATCTCCTTCCCGATTCTGTTAATTCCCCCCCCTCCCCCCCCCCCCCCCCCCCTAACCAATTCCTCCAAGTCCCCAAAGTTATACTCAAGCAGTCCCCGGGTTGACTGACAAGTGTTTCTCGAAAGACGAATGGGAACTGTAGACAGGGCTGACAAATGGTTTCTTTGCACGAGACAGATGGCTACTGTGTATTGTCTGCATAGCGCTTAATATTTTAATGCCTTCTGTTGCATCCTTACTCCATTCCTCCTCTTCTTCTTCGCTGCTGCAGCCCATTCCCTAAATCGTCCCCTCCCCCCTCTCTCTCTCATATACACAAACAGGCATTCTCTCTCTCTCTTTTCTCTCTCACTCTCTCTCTCTCTCTCATATACACATACAGGCATTCTCTCTCTCTCTCTCTCTCTCTCTCTCTCTCTCTCTCTCTCTCTCTCTCTCATATACACATACAGGCATTCTCTCTCTCTTTCATATACACACAGGCATTCTCTCTCTCTCTCATATACACATACAGGCTCTCTCTCTCTCTCTCTCTCTCTCTCTCTCTCTCTCTCTCTCTCTCTCTCTTATATACACATACAGCTACAGGCATTCTCTCTCTCTCTCATATACACATACAGGCATTCTATCTCTCTACTCTCTCTCCTCCTCTCTTTCTCTCTCTCTCTCTCTCCCCCCCCCCCCCCCCTTCGTACTTTTATTTCATCTTATCATTTTTATCGTCGTTATTACTTTTTGTTTGTTTTTGTTTTGTTTTGTTTTGTTTTTGTTTCCCTGTGCAAAGATGAAGAGAGGACAGGATTCATATACCTCCTCGCTTTTTCATTCGTATTCATCGGAGTCCTGTCCGCTCGTGCAGTCTGTGACCATTTCTGGGCAAAACGGTTACCACGGGCCACGAAAGAATTGTTCATTTGCTTGGGCCGCCCTTTCAGGTAACCACCTATTCCGGCTTGCTGATGCGCGCAGTTTAGAGAGGGTGACCCACCACCTGAACGTATCCTTGGTCCACGGGCGAACCGTTGTGTGTTTCAAACTCAGCAGTTTGACTCTGTCAGCGGCTAACTGTGGGGAACAGCCGGGCCAGTGCATGAGCAGGATACAGCTAGTGAGCCAGTCCAGTCCGCGGGATGTGTAATTCCTTTAATATGCGCGCGTTCAAAGATGTAGAGGGAAGTTTTCAGCATTTTGCCGTATTTTCCGTTCGTTTCCCTTTGTCTAAATCCTGTTTGCTTGCGCACATCGGTAATGAAGCCTGTAGACATAGCAAGTTTCGGGGGTTTGACAGGCCGGCTAAGCAGTAGTGCATTAGACATTTGCCAGGCATGTACGCTGCATTGCGAGTGGATTGTTGGCAGATTGGAACAGTATTCTATTCGGGTTAACTTCCCCTTCAAATCTTGTTTACAATTGTCCAAATTCAATTTCCAGGATCAGGAGAGGATAACCCATGCGAGACTTACCTCCTTCCCAAAGGGGCGACTGTTTTCACTGACGCCGATCCAATCACACAGTATTTATTCGTTCAGACATACACAGACATGAAAACACTAAACTGCACGCGAAAAGCCAAAGAACATGCAATCACCTAAAATTAGCCTAGTGTGGAAAATGAGGAAAAACCAGTTTCATCAAGTATGAGCATGGAATGGGCAACTCATGGGCAGGCTTCTCCCGTATAGTGACGATCGGTAACAGTATATGTATGTCACCTGGGTCGAATAACAAAGTTTACGGGTAGATTTCTACTTTATTCTTAAAGTATTATCGTCTTACTTGTTACGTCTGACCATAGCCAAATTGTTATTTTGTACCAGCCGCCGTGGCGAAGTGGTTAGCGTCGCGGACTCCCGGCTGGGAGGTCGTGGGTTCGAATCCCATCAGAGTTATGTGGGTTTTTCTGCCCCGACCGGCTCCTACCCAGAGTCGAGTTTGCTACGGGCTCAGTTGGGAAGACTGGGACCCACACAGTCGAGTTTCATCCACTTAATGGATGCGTTTCTGAGAGTGTTGCTCAAATTTCCTGACCAACACTGCAGGTGCCTGTATCTCTCGGGCCTGGTTGACGCCGGGATATATTATGAAAGGAAGCGTAGAGTACAGCCCTGTCATGTAGTCTCAGACCGAAATGGAAATCCGTAGCATCATCTTAATCATCCTCATTCTCATCGATCAGCATTAAAAAAAAAAAGTCTCAAATTCTGTGGCCCTTCATGCCCTGCTCTCATGGTGACCTCAATTTCGAATTCCTCTCCACGTCTGTGGTCTTAGTTTGGTTCCGTCGGGGTCACCGGTATCGGCGAGTCCATGGCGGCTGTCGTTGGACGGACGTGGCGGCGCCCTCCGGAGGGAGAGCTCACTCACGCCGGCTCCGCGACTAAGCAAGTATTGTCGTCAGTAGGGGGCTTAGTAGGTGGTGTCCTGCGTATGTTAGATCAGAACAGGCGCCACTGAACATCACCGAAGTGACTCGGCAGCAGTGCAGTGTCTCCTCCGGTGGGTTGCCTCTTGACGACTTGACATTGACTGCTCCCTGTGGATTGCCGGTGCCGAGGCTGCGGCGGGGCCGACCGGGCTGTGGCTGTGGACGGGGTGTCGGAATGAGCGGCGTGGGTGCACTGCCTCTGAGGTGGCGCAGAGGCTGGGACAGCCAAAAAAAAAATTGTTATTTTGTACTGATCTTGTGATGGCTTCATTTTCTTTGTTCTAATGGTAGCATTCGTGCAGAGTACAAGTGCTTAAAACAAAGTGGAAGGTCAAGTATACGAATGACCTTACATGTGTCTTGCATGTGGTTGGCTACTTCTGTAGGATGTGGTAAGTCGGAACACAAATGACTGAATACAATAAACTTTTTTTTTTACGTCTGCAGAGCCACCAAACCACTCCTAAGCGAGAGAACTGTTCAGTTGGCTTATGTATCCTCTCAGGTACACACACATGCCAATTTCTTTTTGTCCGCTGTTCAGCAAGGACAGTCTGCAGAATGCATGTAGATTTTGCAGACCTGAGAACCATCGTGTTTGTGCTTCAAACTGAACAATTTGACACTATCAGTTGCAAAGTGTGGTGGACAGACTGAACAATTTGACACTGTCAGTTGCAGTGTGGTGGACAGACTGAACAATTTGACACTATCAGTTGCAGTGTGGTGGACAGACTGAACAATTTGACACTATCAGTTGCAGTGTGATGCACAGACAGCCAGCCCGTCACCAGATGGCAGACAACAGAGCCAACAGGAAGTGGTAAATGCCTATGCTGCACGCAGTAAGACACCAACCAGTGAGACGAAGAGGCAGAGACACTGATCCTATCTGCTTTGTACCTTTGGCGCAATGGAACTCTAACTAGAGAAAGACAGAGACGCTGATCCTGTCTGCTCTGCACTGATCTGTACCTTTGGCGCGATATAACTCTAACTAGCGAAAGGCAGAGACGCTGATCCTGTCTGCTCTGTACCTTTGGCGCAATGGAACTCAGCCTAGCGCAAAGCAGAGACACGTATCCTCACTCCTCTACTGTCTCTGGTCTGTGTTTGTATTACTCCCAATACTTTTTTTTCTTAACTGTGTAATCAAGCCATTTGTTCATCCAGAGACGGACCACATCTCTCAGGAAATCCTACTAAGCTTACAGACTACTGCTCACGATTGCTAGGCACTGACAGTGCGGACGTGACAGGCAAAGCTTGGGATTTGAACTGTCAAACTCATTGTTCTGATTGCCTGCGCGTTTGGACCACACGCATCCTTTTTGGATCCTCCAGCTTGGTCTCAAACGTCTACTTTGATATTGATTATTCTTCTCTTATTTGTTTATTTGTTTGAATGCTTGTTCGCATGTTTATTTATTTAAATATTCATTCATTCATTCATTCATTCATTCATTCATTTTATTTGCCTTATTGTTTCTTTCATTAGTTTCGCTACATACATCTTTCTTCCCATGTCCCTTCTCTGCTTTTCTTTGGCTGCTTTGCGAGTCCCGTTGATTTTGTTGTTAGTCCCTCATGATGGAGAATAACAATTATGATGATAGATGTGGGAAATCTTCTCAGTTGAGATATTGTAGGTGTTAAACATTCATGCTTTTGTATTCTATTTCTTTTTTTCATTTCATCTTATTTCATTTTGTTTTATTTTATTTTACTGACGAATTTGTCAGTAGCTGAAGGTCGACTCCAGAAATGCGTAACAAATGGTTCTGTTCACAGGATAAATTCAGTAGGCTTATTGTTCAATGTTTATTATTAAAAGTGTGATGTTTAATATGATAGGTTTGATACTTAAACTTTAAATCCCTCATCTTAACAACGGTTCTGTTCACAGGAAAAATTCAGTTGGCTTATTGTTCAATGTTTATTATTAAAAGTTTGATGTTTAATATGATAGGTTTGATACTTAAACTTTAAATCCCTCATCTTAACAACGGTTCTGTTCACATGATAAATTCAGTTGGCTTATTGTTCAATGTTTATTATTAAAAGTTTGATGTTTAATATGATAGGTTTGATACTTAAACTTTAAATCCCTCATCTTAACAACGGTGCTGTTCACAGGATAAATTCAGAAGGCTTATAGTTCGATGTTTATTATTAAAAGTTTGATGTTTAATATGATAAGCTTGATACTTAAACTTTAAATCCCTCATCTTAGCAACCCCCCACCCCCACTCCCACCCTACCCCCGGCTAAATCTTAGCTAATGTATGGTCATGATAACGGATAAATTGTATACTCGCCTCCTCCGTATCTCTCACTTATTTGTTCCTTATAACATATCAGTCACCTAGACAGTATCGAGCGGAAAACACCAGTCCACTGGACTGACGTCATCCGTTATGCAGTCACAAACCCTCTGTAATCTTCGTTTTATTAATCCGGTTCCTGCCCGTTAGTGGAGAGAGCTCTAAACTGCGCAGCGCTCGTGGTTCACATGACATGTGCGCTATTCAGATGAAATACTGTCTTTCCACCAAGAGACGGCAAATATTCATCAAACAAATTGGGCCTAAATCGATTTCAATATTTAATCGGAGAAAGGTCATCCATATATCATGTACGTTGTGTCAGTCTTTGAAAATTCAACCACCAGGACAAAAAAAAAAAAAAAAAAAAAAAAGGAAAAGAAAAAAAGAAAAAAAACAAAAGAAAAAAGAAAGAGAAGAAAAGAAGAAGAAGAAAAAAAAAGAGGAAAATTAAAAGAAAATATAGAAGATTGAAAATCGGTCACAACAGCACTCACATGACGTGTTACTTGAACATTTTGCACAGCTGTGCCTAATGCTCTGGATCATGAGGAGATAAAGACAAACATGCTTGGAATGCTCATGACACTGTCTTCACGAGCAGACTGATGTCCAGTTTCTCTCGGAACACATTTCCAGGTGACGGTTTTAAGACCTACATTTTAGTATGCTGGGATACCATGTTATTTTATTTCATTATTTTTTTCCTTTTAGCAGGACGACGAATCAGTCTAAGTCGCGCCACAATATGGTTTTGATTCTATATATGAATAGTGAAAGATATACCATTAAAAGATGTCCATCTTTCATTTGCTTGAGGTGTTAAAATTCACGTTTACAATAAACGTAGGATGTTAATTTCTTATTCTTTGAGTCATAAAGTGATCATTCATTTTATTTTGGGAAGGAGACAGGGGTGGGGTGGGTGGCAAGAAATATGCCCCCCCCCCCCCCCCCCCCCCCCCCCCACCTCCCCTCCTTTTTTTCCCCCTTTGTGGTTGATTTTCAGGTCAGCTGTCGAGGAGATCTTTCGTTGCGCGTTTGAGTGAGATGCCATTGCCTTTTCAGATTTCGTTGCTTGGGTCTGTTCCATGTGCCGATTACTTCTAATTCAGTTTGACAACATCACCCAATTACACTGTGAACCTAATGACACTGTGCCCCTGCCTATGCACTTAACCGTCGTTGAGTCAAATGGGAATTTCCTACAGTTTCAACTTTCTTGAAAACTGATGTAGCATGCTCTGGGTACAAGGGGGATGTTCTAAATGCAAAGGACAGCAACTTTCCGGCCGCATGGGTTCACAGGAAGAATAAAGTAGCTTGCTTGCTTCTGCCTCTTTATATCCTTGTGTCTGGATAGAATAACAGCATCTCCGCAAGCATAACATTCTTTTCGTTTTCCGCCTAAAAGAGTTGCTAGATATGTATAGAAGCTTTCGAGCTTCAAAAGGCCATAATTTATCTTTTCACAATGAAAATAAAAATGGTCATCGATGACATGATAATAATTCATGATCTCACTTATGGAAAAGGGAATTCTGACGTGAAAGCGGATTTTTTTTCGGCTTTGTATTTGACATATCTGCCATCATACTTGACTATATGACTTATCTGCCATAATACACTACTGTGTGACGCATCTGCCCTAATACTTGACTACATGACGCATCTGCCCTAATACTTGACTACATGGCGCATCTGCTCTAATACTTGACTACATGACGCATCTGCCCTAATACGTGACTACATGGCGCATCTGCTCTAATACTTGACTACATGACGCATCTGCCCTAATACTTGACTACATGGCGCATCTGCCCTAATACTTGACTACATGACGCATCTGCCCTAAAACTTGACTGCATGACACATCTGCCCTACTACTTGACTACATGACGCATTTGCCCTAACACTTGACTACATGACGCATCTGCCCTACTACTTGACTACATGGCGCATCTGCCCTAATACTTGACTACATGGCGCATCTTCCCTAATACTTGACTACATGGCGCATCTGCCCTAATACTTGACTACATGACGCATCTGCCCTGAACTTGACTGTATAACGCATCTGCCCTAATACTTGACTACATGGCGCATCTGCCCTAATACTTGACTACATGGCGCATCTGCCCTAATACTCGACCATATGATGCATCCGCCATGATACTTGACTATGTCCTAAATTCTTTGCTGATCGGTATCCATTGTGACTTGGATTTTTTTTTCAATTAAGGAAACGGAGATGGGGATGGGGGTTGGTGGGGGTCGAAAGGGGGGGGGGGGGGGAACATTTAGACAAAACTTAAACATGTGGATATTTAATAAATGAAATGAAAAACAAAAACACAAGATTCACTTCGTTTGAATTTATTTCATGTGTCTAAATATTGGAGAAAAACAAGCTGCCATTCATGCAACTTGAGGCTGGTGATGGGTCACAGGTTTCAACGTTGAGAGAGTGTCCGCCCTCAACTGCATTGGAAATGTCCAGTAGCCTGCCATTGAGCCAAAGCGGAAGTCAGAAAGTAATATCAATCCAGGAAAAGCTTATGTGTTTCTTTTTCTTTAACAATGTACATTCACACTCCATGCAAAGCCCCTACTGATTTTTTTTTCCTCAATCAAAACAGTAATTTCCTCTGATTTTGAGCCTGTTGAGGTAATGAATTAAAAATGAAAAACAAAAAGTGAAAAAAGAAAAAAAAAGGAAAAAAAGCATACATATTTTGACTCTAGTCATGTGTGAGCAGTGAACAAGTTAATTATGACAGCTATTCCCAAATTCCTCAGGTCGCCACCCTCGCCAAGCCGTCATCAAAGGCCTACGGTCCGCGCAGGATACCAACAGCGCGCATGCACGTGTCATTGTTACCCGGTGTCGCGTGAAATCTGAGAGCGTAATATCTGGGAAGGCTTCCCAGATATCACAGATTTTTCGGGAACGCGTTCCTAAAATGTACTGTGATATCTGTGAAGGCCCGTGATGTCTGGGAACGTGGTCTTTCAGAGCTCAGCAGGGCAGAAAGAAGACGAAAAAAGAATGGATTTTCAAGATAAGGTAGGAAACAATTTATTTAGGTGCAATTGAGATCTTTGGCCTTCTTGTCACTTTTTTTCCCATTAATTTCTTGGCATGATTTTCACAAAGTTCCCAGATTTCACGATTGGAAGTTCAGGAAATCTGGGAACGCGTTCCCAGATATCACGGTAAATCTGGGAACGCGTTCCCAGATATCACGGTTCCCAGATATTATACGACACCGGATTCATGGGTCATAATTGACAGTTGTCATGAGTCTTAATTAGCATTTCATGATGATTACGATTAATCGCAGTACCAGACTGAAATGGAGGAAAACGAGCTAACATGAAACAAAAATTTCAATTATCCTTGCTGTTTTATCGGTGTGTGTGTGTGTGGTGTGTGTGTGTGTGTGTGTGTGTGTGTGTGTGTGTGTGTGTGTGTGTGTGCGTGTGTGTGTGTGTGTGTGATGCAGTATGTCCAGGAAATATCTAAACGTAATGTCTCTAAATTCGCATTTGTTCGTATTTCAAGACTTGCACAGAGAGATTCAGGCATTTTGTTTCTTCGCTGAACTGTATCCCTTTGGAACCGTTGTCCGTGGGTGGGAAAAAATCGATTGTCACACAGACTCGTTTGTAATTCTTGCTAAAATGGTACAATTTCTGAGTGACAGATAGTTAAGGGTGGTTTTTGAACTGATTCAATTTGTGATTTCAGCATTTTGTAGCACAGCTTCCAACTTGTATTATGAAACCACAAACCCTGAGGGTCAGTATCTGAGTTAATACTTGACCATTGCCACTCACATTTTCTAGATCCTAGTGTATCAAAATTCACCGAGTCGGAGTCACCTAGCCTTCCTGTCCCTGCGTCCTGTGAGTGATTGCAGTTTCGTTAAAACTGGTATGAAATATAACTTCAGTCATACTTTTGTCAAAATCGTGTGATTCTCCGCTATAAGACAGCCGATAATGATCCTTCAGCTGGCTTGATGTTGGGACTCAGGCCGACTACTGGGTTTGTAGTTTTGCTGCGAATATCACTTGCGATATGGAACAATTTTGGGATTCGGTGCAAACAAGTTATAATTGACCCAAAATCTAGCTATTAATACATTTTTTAAACCGGTTCGCTGGTTTCTCCACAAGAATCCCATGCATCGGTGATTAACAGCACGAAACGAAACTTCGTTGAATAGAGGAATTTTTTTTTTTTTTTGGTCCCAACTACTGTGACACCCTAGTTGGCACACGCCGCTCATTCCGACTCCCCGGAACCTGCAAACCACAGGGAGCAGTCAGTGTCAAGTCGTCATGGGGCAACCCACCTGAGGAGATACTGCACTGTTGCCGAGTCACTTCGGTGGTGTTCAGTGGTTCCTGGTCTGATTCAACATACTATGACCCCTACTGACGACTGATTGCTTAATCGCGGAGACGGCGTGAGTGAGTCTCCCTCCGTAGGGCGCCACCACGTCCCCATCTGCAATCCCCGTGAATTTGCCGATACCAGTGATCCCGACAGAATCAAACCAAGGCCACAGACATGGAGAGGACATCAAAATTGAGGTCACCATGAGAGCAGGGCATGAAGGGAACAGAGCCGGAGACTTTTGTGTGTGTGTGCTGATCGACGAGGACGAGGATGATGGATTTCCGTTCTTGTCTGAGACTGCATGACGGGGTTGTACTCTATCCCGACGTCAACCAGGCCCGAGAGATACAGACACTTGCAGTGTTGGCCAGGAAGTTTGAGCAACACTCTCAGAGATGCATCCATGAAGCGGATGAAACTCGACTGCGCGGTTCCAGACTCCCCAGTTGTGCCCACAGGAAACTCAGCTCTGGGTAGGAGCCGGTCGGGGAGAAAAATCCCACAGACAAATGGCTCTGATGGGAATCGAATCCACTATCTCCCAACCGGGAGTCCGCGACGCCAACCACTTCGCCACGGCGCGGCTGGTTTAAACACAGGAATTAAATTCACTTGGTCCGTCACAAATTTGATTGAGAGCTCATTGAAGCCGATGACATGCTAACGCGTTAAGACAGTGCGAATACATTTTTACGTTCGTTCACTCGTCATTTTGAATTGATGTTTAACTTTTAAAACGTGTTGTTTCATGTTGTCATAGTACGGTGTGTGTTAAGCGCTGTCATAGTACGGTGTGTGTTAAGCGCTGTCATAGTACGGTGTGTGTTAAGCGCTGTCATAGTACGGTGTGTGTTAAGCGCTGTCATAGTACGGTGTGTGTTAAGCGCTGTCATAGTACGGTGTGTGTTAAGCGCTGTCATAGTACGGTGAGTATTAAGCGCTGTCATAGTACGGTGTGTGTTAAGCGCTGTCATAGTACGGTGAGTGTTAAGCACTGTCATAGTACGGTGTGTGTTAAGCGCTGTCATAGTACGGTGTGTGTTAAGCGCTGTCATAGTACGGTGTGTGTTAAGCGCTGTCATAGTACGGTGTGTGTTAAGCGCTGTCATAGTACGGTGAGTGTTAAGCGCTGTCATAGTACGGTGTGTGTTAAGCGCTGTCATAGTACGGTGAGTGTTAAGCACTGTCATAGTACGGTGTGTGTTAAGCGCTGTCATAGTACGGTGTGTGTTAAGCGCTGTCATAGTACGGTGTGTGTTAAGCGCTGTCATAGTACGGTGTGTGTTAAGCGCTGTCATAGTACGGTGTGTGTTAAGCGCTGTCATAGTACGGTGAGTGTTAAGCGCTGTCATAGTACGGTGTGTGTTAAGCGCTGTCATAGTACGGTGAGTGTTAAGCACTGTCATAGTACGGTGTGTGTTAAGCGCTGTCATAGTACGGTGTGTGTTAAGCGCTGTCATAGTACGGTGTGTGTTAAGCGCTGTCATAGTACGGTGTGTGTTAAGCGCACACTTTCTACCATTTCCTCGGTGAGGGTGAACATGCTATTGGTCGTGTTCCAGCGTGCTCCATAATGATAATACTCATCGCTAATCATGCACCTTGGGCGAATTTCTGTTATTGGCAATGGGTTTTAAACACCACATAACACGTGGCAATGTCACACACTTGCACATCAAGTCACATTAAAGTCACATTAAAGTCACATTAAAGCGAAGCAGTTGTATTCTGGAAATGCCTATCAACAAAACTACGCCTTGTTGATATGTGTCTTTAAAAAAAAGTAAATCTACATGCATTGATATTACAGAAGAATCTACATGCATTGGTATACAGAAGAATCTTATTTAGATACGAATCGTGCAGGGCTTTCTTACTTGTGATTTTAAATCAGGGCAGGTTACTTTGTCCAAAGGAAGTGGAGATGTTTCATTTCTATGCACACGAGCGCTCCCCCCCCCCCCCCCCCCCCCCCCCCCCTCCCCCCCCCTCACCACTCCTTGTTTCCATTGCGTATTGCAGTCAAAGGTATCAAGCACATGCCTTGTGAGATAAACAGGTCATTCGTATCATTCTGAAACTGGGTTTTTCCTTTCTATTGTGAGCACTTATGTCAAACGTGTGTGTGTGTGTGTGTGTGTGTGTGTGTGTGTGTGTGTGTGTGTGTGTGTGTGTGTGTGTGTAGTAGTAGTAGTAGTAGTAGTAGTAGTAGTAGTAGTAGTAAGTAGTAGTAGTATACTTTAATTTTACGTCTTTTCACAAACTATGTGATATTAGACAAAAAAGGAGAGATAGACAGCAAATAGAGGGAGATAGATAGAGTTTGTTCATGTTGCTTACAAGTGTGTGTGTGTGTGTGTGTGTGTGTGTGTGTGTGTGTGTGTGTGTGTGTGTGTGTGTGTTGGGTGGTGGTGGCTGGGAGTGAGCGGAGGGTGGTGTACATAACATCAGAAAACAATTAGACAGACAAACAAATAAACAAACAAACCTACACACACTATCAATATCAGATTAAAGCAAATACCTGACTGGACTACAAATCAAGCAGAAAGTAACTTTCAAAGCAAAATCAATATCAAAATCAATGTGTGTGTGTGTGTGTGTGTGTGTGTGTGTGTGTGTGTGTGTGTGTGTGTGTGTGTGTGTGTGTGTGCGCGCGCGTGCGCGTGCGCGCGCGTGCGTGTGTGTGTGTGTGTTGTGTTGGTTTTGTTGCTGTTGTTTGTCTGTTTGTTTAATAATTTAAAGAACAACTTTTTTTTTTCAGTGGCTATAGAAATGATAATCACAATTTTGCTGTTAGGAAGCTAAAACCTAATCATTGATTTTAACCGTTCGCAAGCGAAGGAACGACATACAATTCAAAATTCGAGATTCAAAAAGTTTACTCCTTTTGGTCCTTTTCTGGGGACTAGATAATTGAAATTAAAAAAAAGCTTGACTGATTGGTAA
>CM031607.1:56779650-56784650 GCA_018398815.1 Conus ventricosus | reverse complement strand
CACACACCGTTTCCATATCCCTTTCACACACCGTTTCCATATTCCTTTCACACCACCGTTTCCATACCCCTTTCACACACCGTTTCCATATTCCTTTCACACACCTTTTCCCTTATTCCTTTCACACACCGTTCCATATTCCTTTCACACACCGTTTCCATATTCCTTTCACACACCGTTTCCATTTTCCTTTCACACACCGTTTCCATATTCCTTTCACACACCGTTTCCATTTTCCCTTTTCACACACCGTTTCCATATCCCTTTCACACCCGTTTCCATATCCCTTTCACACACCGTTTCCATTTTCCTTTCACACCCGTTCCATATCCTTTCACACACCGTTTCCATTTTCCCCTTTCACAACACCGTTCCATATCCTTTCACACACCGTTTCCTATTCCTTTCACACACCCCGTTTCCATATTCCTTCCCAAAACACACCCCGTTTCCATATCCCTTTCACACACCGTTTCCATATCCCTTTCACACACCGTTCCATATTCCTTTCACACACCGTTTCCATATTCCTTTCACACACCGTTTCCATATTCCTTTCAACCAACCGTTTCCATATCCCTTTCACACACCTTTTCCCCATATCCCTTTCACACACCGTTTCCATATCCCTTTCACACACCGTTTCCATATCCCTTCACACACCGTTTCCATATTCCTTTCACACACCGTTTCCATATCCCTTTCACACACTGTTTCCATATCCCTTTCACACACCGTTTCCATATTCCTTTCACACACCGTTTCCATATCCCTTTCACACACCGTTTCCATATCCCTTTAAACACACCGTTTCCATATTCCTTTCACACACCGTTCCCATATTCCTTTCACACACCATTTCCATACCCTTTCACACCCCGTTTCCATATTCCTTTCACACACCGTTTCCATATTCCTTTCCAACACACCGTTTCCTATTCCTTTCACACACCGTTTCCATATCCCTTTCACAAAACCGTTTCCATATTCCTTTCACACACCGTTTCCATATCCTTTCACCACCAACCGTTTCCATTTTCCTTTCCCCACACCGTTTCCATATCCCTTTCACACACCGTTTCCAATCCCTTTCACACCCCGTTTCCATATCCCTTTCACACACCGTTCCATATTCCTTTCACACACCGTTTCCATATTCCTTTCAACACCGTTCCATATTCCTTTCACACACCGTTTCCATATTCCTTTCACACACCGTTTCCATATTCCTTTAAACACACCGTTTCCATATTCCTTTCACAAAAACCGTTTCCATATTCCTTTAAACACACCGTTTCCATATTCCTTTCACAAAACCTTTTTCCATATTCCTTTCACACACCGTTTCCATATTCCTTTCACACACCGTTTCCATATTCCTTTCACACACCCCGTTTCCATTTTCCCTTTCACACACCGTTTCCATATTCCTTTTCACACACCGTTTCCATATTCCTTTCACACACCGTTTTCCATATTCCTTTCACACACCGTTTTCCATATCCTTTCACACACCGTTTCCATATTCCTTTCACACACCGTTTCCATATTCCTTTCACACACCGTTTCCATTTCCTTTCCACACACCGTTTCCATATTTGTTCCCCAGTAAAGGGCAGCTCAAAGAGTTGACGTTTAATATCTTGGTTATTTCATTCGCACTTCATTGCGAAAAGTACCTGTTCCGTTGCCCCTCCCACTCCCACATACCTCCCATTTTGCTTTTTTTCTGTCTGTCTGTCTGTCTGTCTGTCTGTCTGTCTCTCTCTCTCTCTCTCTCTCTCTCTCTCTCTTTCGTCACACACAACACACACACACACTACACACACATACACACACACACACACACACACACACACACACACACACACACACACACACACACACACACACACACACTATTGTCTCTGTCACTCTTTCTCTCTTTTCCTCCCCTTCCCCACTCTCTCCACCCTCCTCCCACTCTTCCCCCTTTCTCCTTTCTTCTCTCCCGCACCCCTTCCCCCGCCTCTCTCCTTACGTAGGTAACATGCTCAACAGGTCCAAGTCTATGACGAAAAGTCATTGCTGGGGCCACTCCGTCACAAACTCCGAATTTTTCTCTCACCCTGCCAAGTCAGTGTTCAAGTTTTAGAATCTCCAGTTTATTTCGTTTTTTTAAAATGTCGTGCCTCTATACTTCGCTTGTCGCCTGCGTGTTAACAGCCCGCACTGAAAGGGAGTGAAGAGAAATTAACTAACGGTCAGCTTAACATCTGACCACCATCTTTTTTTTATGCCCTGCCCAGCAGTGGGAAACTTCAAAGACATCGAGCCGATAAATGACCGAGCCGTCATTCAGTGATTCGGTGCTACCGGAGACGAAAGACCTGGTTTAAACAAATTATTTTCCACTTCACAATCACCTAGCTTTACAAAAAAATGTTAAAATTTGAAACATCAACAAGCTAATCTTATACATGTACAAGGAAATGACAGGATGCTATTTAAAATTACTAGCTAAACAAAACAAAACAAAATGAAACAAAAACATACCCACACGTGTACAAAAAGTAAATATATACATGTACGTAAACATGCTTTACACATATACATATACATTAACGCAAACATGTACAAAATCGAGGAAAAATAAAAAAAGATAGTAGTAAGCAAAGAGTAAACACTAAAGACTATAAAAAGCATGATAATCAACCACTCACACATCATTAACGTTTATATGAAGCGTTTGAGAGAGAGAGAGAGAGAGAGAGAGAGAGAGAGAGAGAGAGAGAGAGAGAGAGAGAATGTGTTCTGCTGTAAGATTTCATTATCATAAACATATGTATCATTACTGCATGCAACATGTTCTTCAAAAACGTTTGCATTGTTTAATAAAACGATGAACTGTTTTGAATATAGCTTCGTTATCCTCTCGTCGGAGGGATTGCTTAGACGATAACCTAGTGTTGGATATTTCTCAGAGTCCAAGCCGCCCACCAAGATTGGAATTGAGTACTGAGTTGAGTCGTAAGTCTCCAGGAGTAGTATTGTCGCCCGCCTTTTCCCTGTGTTCATGTCTGAAGCAGCCTCCACAAAGCGTGATTTCCAGAATTGCAAAGGTAGTCATTATGACCACATATGCGTGACATAGGCCAGAACACCAAGGCTACATCAAAATGTTGTTATGCTCTGCATAGTTATGTGGGGATTGTCTTCAGTCGTGACAAGCTCCTAGCATAACATTATCAGTCTCCCAAATTCCCCGAAGTCGGAGTATGGCTGCCCATGTGGCGGGGTAATCAAAAACGGTCACACACGTAATGTTCTCATCCCCAGCTGATGCATTTGTGCCATAGTGTTCAAATGCTTCGGCTGTTCGGATGATCCCTTGAGTCTTTTAGCCAGGGTACGACAACAACAACAACAACCACATATGCGCAGTGTACAAGTCATTAGGCACCACTCGGGAATCATTTTTACAAATCCAGCATTGTCACAATGTGAAATCCTGCCAAAGAAGTCATACACAAGGACGATTATCATACTCCTATTGATCTCCGGACATCATATATTGATGAGTGAAACTCAGAACACGAACCAAGCATAATTATGATCACTTTAAATGATCATTTCAATAATTGATTTATCGTTTTTTCTCATGAATCTTCAATAAATGTTAGCGAACCGCCAAGAGAAACGTGGACAAACGCTTCACAAGACAAAACACGACGCGTTTCGACCTCTTAGGACTTCTTCAGGCAAGACACAAACAAATAGGACAATGAAAATGGCCCAATAAGCAAATATACATACGAAGAGTCAGCTATAAGTGCTTTACGGTCAATACTATAAAACAAAAAGCGTCATTGAATAAGAAATCTAAACTGAATACAAGAGAAAGAACACACACACACACACACACACACACACACACACACACACACACACACACACACCACACACACACACGCGCGCGCGCGCGCGCGCAAGGAGAGAGAGAGAGAGAGAGAAGAGAGAGAGAGAGAGAGAGAGAGAGAGAGAGAGAGAGAGAGAGAGCATCCGGTATCTTCTACATGCCCATAGAACGCTGGAACGTGGATCAAAATAAAACTTCATAATCATGACTTCATTGTACGTCGTCGGTACTTCTGACGTCATCATGCTACTTTGATTAACTTTCCTTCAGAAGTTTCAGAGAGAGAGAGAGAGAGAAGGGGATGGGGTGAGTGTGGGTCGGAGGGGTGTATAGGATGGTGTTACGTTATCCCGTCATAATCCATATTCGTTTGGACACCAGCTTCTTTCAATCGAAAGGCGGATCTTGTTTACAAACAGAAGGACGGCGTCACTGATTTACAGAACACCGCCCATTCAGGCCCGAGTTGTAATCTGTCAAAACGTAACCCGCCAAACACAAGTTACATCTTCTTCAGGACAGGGGCATACAGCTGGGCTGTCGGCTTCCCTCTCAATCGACTGACGGTGAGTGATGTCCAATTTGTGCAGGTCCGAGTCCACGGTTACAGTTTAGGTCCGAAAACGCTATATATTCTGTATTACACTCCAAGCGGCACCTGGCTTTTCTCAGAAGATCAGCCAGTACCACAACATATTTATCGCACAGTCCAGTCCTTGACCCATACCATACCTGACTCTGAGACAGTGGTCGTGTCTGTTTCTTTTCTATGCAAGCACGATTTATATAACCCTTCAGTTTCCTCTCGCCTGCTCGACTTTTCACTCTAAAATCCTAGTGCCCTACTAATGGCGTAGAAACACAAGGAGTCCTCAAGTCATTCATCATTCTGCTATTTTGCTGACATATGGCAATGAACTAATTTACTGACCCCAAATTCCCGGACAAAATCGTCTTTTTCATATTCAATTTTTTTCTTTTTAACAGAGCCAGGGCGATTTCTGTTCGCTCAAACTTTGTTGTTACTACTTGATCTTGACTGTAACCCGAACTCTGACCTCAATGTCCGCTTCAGTCACAATTCGGTTACAAAATGGCTGCC
>CM031607.1:56744527-56778433 GCA_018398815.1 Conus ventricosus | reverse complement strand
GAAAGAAAGGGAGAGAAAGAAGACGAAAGAGGAAAGAAAAAGAAGACAGAAAGGGGAGAAAAGAAACAGAAAGAGAAAGAAGAAGAAACAGAAAGCAGAGAAAGAAACAGAAGGGGAGAGAAAGAAGACAAAAGAGAAAAAAGAAAGAAGCAGAAAGAGGAGAGAAAGAAGACAGAAAGAGCAGAGAAAGAAGAAGACGAAAGAAGAAAAAGAAGACAGAAAGAGGAGAGAAAAAGAAAAAATGGAGAGAAAGAAACAACAGAGGAGAGAATGAAAAGACAGAAAGAGGGAGAGAGAAGGGAAGAAAGAAAGAGACAGAAAGAGCAGAGAAAAGAAGACAAAAAGAAGAGAGAAAGAAAACAGAAAAAAGGAGAGAAAGAAATAAGACAGAAAGGAAAACAGAAAGAGCAGAAAAAAGAAGACAAAAATGGAGAGAAGAAGACAGAAAGAGGAGAGAAAGAAGGAAGACAGAAAGAGGAGGGAAAGAAGACAGAAAAAGGAGAGAAAGTGGAGATGAAAAATACTGCGTCCGAAAGGAAACGCATCCCCCGTCAAGATTAACACATTCAGTGTTTGAAATGTGTCAAGGAGCTTTGAAACCTCTCAAAAGGCATTAGACGCTTGGAGACAAAGGGACATTGTATGTGGTTTTACAAACAGGTAATTGACCAATTAACCAGGGTCCCTTACCCCCCCCGCACACGGCCGAAGTGGTCAATGACAAACAACACCTAGGAGAGAGTTCGCCCTGCCTGTGGCGAAAGGGGGAAGGAATGAAAACCACTACGACTCGGCACCCCAAGTGAGCGCTAAATGCTCAGTCAGCTGAGGTTCTTGTGTAAACAGTCAGTAAAGAGCAGGGGGCCTTGGATTTGTTCAGATGGTATTGCCGGTGGGTCACTGTGTTGGTTCTATTGCAGGCTGGCCCTTGAATGCGTGTGGAGGTTGTAGTACCCCTCCTTAAGATAATTTACTGTGTTAACTGACCACCGAAGTCGGGGGGAAAATTTTTGATGTCCATCGGGGGCTAAGTGTGTGTTTGCTAATCAATTAGGTAGGGGTGTGTGTAAATGCTGATGTGTGTGGGAATGTAGCGAGTGGAGAATTCAGGGACTTGTGAACTAGGGATTTGAGAAGCAGCAGGGCCCAAAGGCATGGCCCGAAGGGGAATCCTTTGTTTCCCTCCCTATATAAACTGAGGGAGAACACGTGCGGGAGACAACACCAGGAGAGAGAGAGAGGAAGGGACAGAGAGAGAGAGAGAGGAGAGGAGTGAGCAGGACAGAAAAAGGGGGTCGAGAGAAACGTGTCTGGGAGATAGAAGAGACAGCAAAAGTCTTAGGGTTGAAGACAAGCTGGAAGAGAGGAAACTAAGTTTGAACCCCAGAGGTGGGTGAAGACAGACAAACTGAATTTGAACCCAGAGGTGGGTAAAGAAGACGAGAAAAAGAGTTCGACGTCGAGATCCCAGAGACGACCACGAAGACCCAGTCCTGAAGCCTGGAGCCAGTCAACCAAGGGCATCACCATCAAGCAGTGCTGAAGAAGACGTGAAGAAACTTTGCAAGAACTGTGGTGTGGTATGAAAGCGTGGTTGTGTGTGTAAAAAACCTGGCCAGGAAGAAGTCATTTTATTATAACCCGGGATTAGGAAGTATTGATTTTTATGTTCTGATATTTCATTGTGTGTGATTTGATTGTTCATGATTAATTATAAGTAGCATAGAAATTGTATTTCTTTTTCCCCGTCGTGTTAGGGAGAGACGAATGCGTGACATCCCATTCCCAGAGAGAGGCGAATGTTGGTTTTGCGCATGAGTGTGCATATGCTGTATGAGTGCAATGATACCCTTGGTGTGTTAAGCCTACTAATAATACATCAACTTAGTGCACTTAAGCAATACCATCACGATTTCCCCGTCTGGACAAAGTGGCGAGCCTGCCAGGATTGCATGGCCCAAATTAGTTTCAGGGGAAACAAAGTGAGTACTAGAGTTAACTGGGGCGAAGCGTCCACTAAAGGCAATTTTAATTAGTTCTTCAAAATTATTTCCTTTAGTTCTTTGAGTGTTGAGTATTGACTTGTGTGTAGGGGGTTGTATTAACCAAAGGGTCGTTCAGAGAAACGAAGAACGAGGTTCTAGTCTTAACTCTCACAGAAGCTGTGGTTTAAGATTAAGGCCCCTTTTGTGTTAGGAACACTACCATTGGTTGGTTACTCGTAACGTTTAGTAGATTAAACTGTGTACCAATTTTTTTCCCGGGTGTATAAGCGTAACTGTTTTAGTGGTGCTAAAACATATAAGAAAAGAAAATGGCTGAAGAAAGTTTTACTCCCATTGCGGAACTGATTAGTTTAGGGGAGAAACTAGGATATACAGGAGATGAGCTGGTAGGTTCATTGAAACTCAGCAGAAGACTGAGAAAAGATGAAAGGGTGAAAGAAGGAAGTTGAAAAGGAACAGCTCGACGCTGTCCAAAAGAAACTCGAGGCCGAGGCTAAAGAGACTTAGACTCGAAACTGCTGCTTTCCGAAAGCGAAAGCAGATGCAAGTGTGCAGCTGCCAGAGCAAGAGCAGATGCAGAGAGTGCGGCTGCCAGAGCAAGAGCAAATGCAGAGAGGGCAAAGAGCAGAAGCGGAATCAGAGATTCTAGCCAAAAAATTTGAGTTGGAAAGAATAAAGTCTGAAAATCGTAGTGAAAATTGACACCAGTTCTGAGTCAGTAGGCCGCAGACTAAGTTGCGCACCTAGCCCTAAACTCCCACTGTTCAGAGAAGAAACTGATTCGATCGATGCCTATATCAGTCGGTTTGAATAAATTTCCCGAGCACGAGGGCTGGCCCGAAGATTGACTGGGCAAAAAACCTGTCTGCCTTGTTGACAGGTCGTGGGGTTACACACATTTTTCCACCTTACCCAAAGGTGATCAGAGAGATTTTGACAAGGTGAAACAAGCAGTACTAAAGGCATATGATTTGACTGAAGAAGGTTTTAGGCGTAAGTTTCGCGAAGCGAGAATCTAACAGGGTGAGACATACACACAGTTCGGAGTTAGACTAGATCATTACTTTAACAAGTGGATAGAATGAGTGAAGGGGGACTGTGATTTTTGAAGGCCTCAAGACACTGGTGATGAAAGAACAGATACTTGACGGTTGTGGGCCGGGCCTCACAATACACCTCAAGGAGAGGGGTGTCGTGACAATAGCTGAAGTACTTGAAGCAGCAAAAGGTTTACCGAGAAGCGAGGCGCGACTTGCCTCAACAAGAAGAGGGCCTGGAGGCATATCCAGAGGACGGTAGGCCAGCACATGACTCACGTAATGAGTCAGCAGTACACACCCGTAGGCCCACGGCGGTCACGTGAGCAAAAAAGGGGTTTGAAAACCATAGCCACGTGGCTAGGAATAGCGTGCCTGTTTTCTGTGAAATAAACAGGGCACTTGGCTAGGGATTGTATATTCAAGTCACAGAAAGCAGCAGCAATGAGGATCAGGTCCAGAGAGAGGCAGGTAGAAAAAGTGAACAAGATGACAGTGTTATTTTGTCTGGAATTGTGCTGTTGTGTTCACAGATTCAGGCGATAACATGGATGTGCACAAAGGCAGAGTAGGTGACAATGTGGTTAATGTCATTAGAGACTCTGGGTGCACTGGTTGTCAAGGTGAGGAGTCCCTGGTTGAGAAGGGACAATTCACAGTAGAACAGAGGTGTATACAAATAGATGGAAACAGTAGCAGAATTCAAAACGGCCCAGGTGTTTATTGCTACACCATTTTAAGTGGAAGTGTACAGGCTTTGGCTGTTCCGAAGCCGCCGTAAAGATTTGGTAATCGGGAACATCGTAGGAGCACGTGGGTACGGAGACCCAGACGCTGACTTTTGTGTCGAATCGGAGAAAGGAACCACGTGAGGAAAAAGGCCCCAGGCAGTCAAACACTCCAGAACGCAATGGAGCGTGTCCGTGAGACCAACCCCTCTCACTTGCGAGCAGAACAAAAGGGCGAAATACTCGCCCCAGTAAATGTTTTGGGTTTTTCTCACAGAGGGCAGAAGAAAGGTGTGAAGGAGGGCACCATCGGGTTTGAGATGAAGGATGGCGTATTGTACGGACTTTCACTCACTTGAGTTCGGGGAAGACAAAACGACAGATCGTTGTGCCTTCGAAACGCAGAAGGCGGTGATGGGCAGAAAAACATGTGACGTCAGCCCGGGGCCCTCTCGCTAGAAGGGCCCCACAAAAGGCAGTGACGCGAGAGTACTACTGGCCGGTATCCTTGGTGGTATCAGGCGTTTTCTGTGCGCATTGCAACACATTGTCGCGGCCCGGGACGACAACGTGGGTTAGCCTAGAGAAATGAAGAAAGAGTGACGGGGCGGTAGGTAGGCCAAATAAAAATGGTCGGTCGAGAAGTCAGGTAGTGGGTGCGTGTGTCTTTTTGCAGCGTCGTGTATGCGTGACGTTTGTTGGCTGCGGGCCACGTGTATGAAGGAAGGGGAGAGAATTTCCGTAGAAACATAATGGTTTTATGGCCACACGACTTAGAGCTGGTGGAGATTTCAGATTTATGTTGATATTTGCTTTGATAGTGTGTATGTATTTATTTTTTTTCTATAATTTTTGTTGCAAAAACAAATCTTGCGTGCGTTCTTGGTGTTTAAATAGGCTTATGGAGGGGCCCATATTAGCACTGGTTTAAATGGGAAAATTATGAGTTTCATTTCCTTGAATGTTAAGTTTTAGCCAATGCAGGGCATTGTCTTCGAGTGGGGGAATTTGTCAAGGAGCGTGAAACCTCTCAAAAGGCATTAGACGCTTGGAGACAAAGGGGCATTGTATGTGGTATACAAAAAAAGGGAATTTTACCAATTAACCAGGGTACCTTCCCACCGCACACGGGGCCCAAGTGGTCAGATGACAAACAACACCTAGGAGAGAGTTCGGACCTGTCCGGTGGGGAAAGGGGGAAGGAATGTAACCACTACGACCTCGGCACCCAAGTGAGCGCTAAATCTCAGTCAGCTGAGGTTTGTGTAAACAGTCAGTGAAGAGCAGGGGGCCTTGGATTTGTTCAGTGGTATTGCCGTGGGTCACTGTGTTGGGTTTTATTGTCAGGCTGGCTGAATGTGTGTGGAGGTTGTAGTACCCCTCCTTAAGATAATTACTGTGTTAACTGACCACCGAAAATCGGCGGGAATTTTCGATGTCCATCTGGGGCTAAGTGTGTGTTTGCTAATCAATTAGGTAGGGGTGTGTGAAATGCTGATGTGTGTGGAATGTAGCGAGTGGAGAATTCAGGGTACTTGTGAACTAGGGGTTTTGAGAAGCAGCAGGGGCAAAGGCATGGCCCGAAGGGGAATCCTTTGTTTCCCTCCCTATATAAACTGAGGGAGAACAATGTGTCGGGAGAACAACACCCGGAGAGAGAGAGAGGGGAAGGGACAAGAAAAGAGAGAGGAGAGGAGAGGAGTGAGCCCGGGCAGAGAAAGGGTCGAGAGAACGTGGTCTGGGAGATAGAAGAGACAGCTAAGTCTTAGGGTTGAAGACAAACTGGAAGAGAAGGAAACTAAGTTTGAAGCCCAGAGGTGGGTGAAGACAGACAACCCGAATTTGAACCCAGAGGTGGGGGAAGAAGACGAAGAAGAAAGTTCGCGTCGAGATCCCAGGAGACCCACCACGAAGACCCCGTCCTGAAGCCTGGAGCCAGTCAACCAAGGGCATCACCATCAAGCAGTGCTGAAGAAGACGTGAAGAAAATTTGCAAGAACTGTGGTGTGGTGTGAAAACGTGGTTGTGTGTGTGAAAACCCGGGCCCGGTAAGAAGTCATTTTATTATAACCTGGGATTAGGAAGTAAATTTATCTTTTATGTTCTGATATTTCATTGTGTGTGATTTGTTTTTCATGATTAATTATAAGTAGCATAGAAATTGTATTTCTTGTTCTCAGTCGTGTTAGGAGAGAGACGAATGCGTGACATCCCCTTCCCGAGAGAGGCGAATGTTTGGTGTTTCGCATGATGATGTGCATATGCGTGTATGGTGCAATGATACCCCTTTGGGGTGTTAAGCCTGACTAATAATACATCAACTTAGTGCACTTAAGCAATACCATCACGATTTCCCCGTCCTGGACAAAAAGTTAAAAGAAACCCAAAAACAACAACAAAAACAAACAAAAACAAAACAAAACAAAACAAAAAACAAAAAACGGAAGAAAAGAAGAAAAAACAGAAGGCACGCACCGGATTTTCCACTTTCCCTTGTCAATTAGCGCATGCGCCCTTTAAATTGTCCCCCTGTATGCGTCAAACAGTGCTTCCCCTTCAAATGTCAATCATGCATTCAACTTTTAGCGTGCAGTCAATACATTCAGCCCTTATCTGTCAGTTGCTGCAGTCACCCCCTAAAGTGTCGCTTAGTGCAGTCACGTCAAGCATCAAGTGTCAATCAGCTCATTCATCCCTATAAGCGTCAGTTAATGCATTCACCCCTTATGTGACGGTTTAGTGTATTCACCCCTTTAGTGTCATTCTTGTATTTCCCCCATAAGTGTCGTTCTGCGCATCCTTCCCTAAAGTGTCAATCAGTTATTTCACCCCTAAAGTGTCAGTTAGGGGCTTTCACCCCTAAAATGTCAATCAGTATTTCACCCCCTAAAGTGTCAGTTGTGCTTTCACCCCTAAAGTGTCAATCAGTTATTCACCCCTAAAGTGTCAATTAGTGCTTTCACCCCCACAAAGTGTCAATCAGTTATTTCACCCCCAAAGTGTCAATTAGGCTTTCACCCCATAAAGTGTCAATCGGTTATTTCACCCCCTAAAGTGTCAATCAGTGCTTTCACCCCATAAAGTGTCCATCAGTGTACTTACCCAGTTACCATGAATCGGTGCATTCGTGCCTAAGTGTCAATCAGTTGCTTTCACTCCGTAAAGTGTAAATCATGCTTTCCCCCTGAAGTGTCACTCAGTGTTTCATCCCCTGAAGTGTCAGTCAGTGCTTTCATCCCCTGAAGTGTCACTCAATGCTTTCATCCCTGAAGTGTCACTCATGCTTTCATCCCCTGAATGTCACTCAGTTCTTTCATCCCTGAATTTGTCACTCAGTTTTCATCCCCTGAAGTGTCACTCAGTTCTTTCTTTCCCCTGAAGTGTCACCAGTTCTTTCACCCCCTGAAGTGTCATCAGTGCTTTCATCCCTGAAGTGTCACCAATGCTTAAAACCCTGAAGTGTCACTCAGTTCTTTCATCCCTGAAGTGTCAGTCAGTGCTTTCATCCCCTGAAGTGTCACTCAATGCTTTCATCCCTAAAGTGTCACTCAATGCTTTCATCCCCTAAGTGTCACTCAGTTCTTTCATCCCCTGAAGTGTCCACTCAGTTCTTCATCCCTGAAGTGTCATCAGTTCTTTCATCCCTAAAGTGTCAATCAGTGCTTTCATTCCTAAAAGTGTCAGTTAATGCACTCACCCTATAAGTGACAATCACTGCTTTTAAACCCGTTAGTGTCATTCAGTGCTTTTCCCCCCATGAAGTGTTAATCCCTAAAGTGTTAATCATCTGTTTACCCTGCTTAAACCCACCAGTCTGTGCATTCAATCCTTAAAGCGTCAGCCAGCGTGTTTTGACACACCTACCCACCCCCCACACCCCTTCTCCAAAGTGCCCAGTGCATTAATTCACTCCGTAAGTGTCGCCCAGTTGCCTTCATCCACCCACTAAATGTCTGCGAGTTGCATTGACAGTCACGGGCCAAGACCACTCTCCCCGTCTCAGTAGCCTCTTCTTTGATTAGAGCACTACAACGACCCAACAGTTGGTACATATTCCTCTCAGCTTCAGATTCCAGTAAAAGTCCACGAGGTTAATAAAAATGAATAAACAATAAATTAAAAAAAAAAAAACCACTCGGTTGCATTGAAGGAGTCGAGAGAATCCCGTCGGATCTTTCAAAGGGATTTGGCCGGGGGGGGGGGGGGGGGGGGGGGGGGGGGGGGGGGGGGGGGGGCAAATCCCCAACCCCGTGCCCTCTCCCACCCCCATAAAAAAGGATCTGTACACCAGCCGCCATAGCGAATGACCAGTTGTCGTGAACTCCCGGCCGAGAGGTCGTGGGTTCGATTTTCCCCTCAGAGCCATTTATTGGGGGGAGTTTTCTGTCCGGACTGGCTCCTACCCAGAGGTTTTTTTTTTTTTTTTTTTTTTTTTTTTTGGCTGTCCCAACTTCTGCGCCACCTCAGAGGCAGAGCACCCACGCCGCTCATTCCCACACCCCGTCCACATCCACACCCGGTCGGCCCCCCCGCAGCCCCCGGGACCCGGGGTCCCGGTTGCATGTACAGACTTAGCGGACTCTAAGTTTGCTTAAAGTTAGGGATTTGCTTAGCGTGAAGGAATCCTGTTTTCATGGGCTTGCTTAGCAGCAAAGGATGCTTAACATCTTGCTTAAAGTTAGGACAGCTCCCCCCACCACGCGTAAGTGCGAAAATTAGCTAGGACAGAGCATACCGCAGTAAATAAAAATGGCGAACCGCGTTGAGTGTGGCTTCTGTTGCGCCGAAATTTGAGGCGAGAGAGAATTTTCAGGGATCGGACGAACCCTTTTGATGTGTATGACGACGTAGAATTGTACTCAAGATTCAGATTTCGACGGGCAGACATTTTAGACCTGTGTGATGTGATTGAGGATGACATTGATCACCCCTTTCAACGGCGAGGGTCGCTGACTCCGCTCTTGCAGCTACTGATCGCACTGCGTTTTTATGCCAGTGGGTGTTTTCAGGAAGTGATTGGGGATTTGTTTGGTGTCGACAAAAGCACAGTGTGTCGAGTAATAGGGGTTTCTCGAGCATTCGCAAACAGGCTGGATGAGTATGTTCGCATGCCAACGGTGGAGACGGCCAACAGAACGGCCAACAGTGAAATTTGCTGTTCTCACACGTTTCTTCCCGTCGTTGTCCGCCATGCTGTCTTGTTGATTCTCATCTGCGGGAGTTACTTTCCATTGGTTCGTTTTGGTGACGTATGCACAAACTGTGTACGATGACGGAGCCATGCTAAAAATAACCATCCTGACCGAAAAACTTAGAGAGAGAGAGAGAGAGAGAGAGAGAGAGAGAGAGAGAGAGAGACAAAGACGACAAAGACGGTATGTGCAACCGATTGACAAAAATGCGCAAAGGAAATCTTTACAAAGTTTGCTTTGGCTCTAACAAACTTTGCTTAAGTCAACTTTTAAGAATGTATATGCAACCGCACCAGCAATCCACAGGGAGCAGTCAATGTCAAGTCGTCAAGAGGCAACCCCCCGGGAGGAGACACGGCAACTGCTGCCGAGTCACTTCGGTGGTGTTCAGTGGCGCCTGTTAAAAACTTCTGATCTAACATCCGTAGGACACCACCTACTAAGCCCCCTACTGACGACAATAATTGCTTAGTCGCGAGCCGGCGTGAGTGAGCTCTCCTTCCGGAGGGCGCCACCACGTCCGTCCAACGACAGCCCCCATGCCCCCATGGACCCGCCGATACCAGTGACCCCGACGGAACCAAACCAAGGCCACAGACTGGAGAGGACATCGAAACTGAGGTCACCATGAGAGTAGGGCATGAAGGGCCACAGAATTTGAGACATTGTTTTTTAATGCTGATCAATGAGAATGAGGATGATTAAGATGATGCTACGGATTTCCATTTCGGTCTGAGACTACATGACAGGGCTGTACTCTACGCTTCCTTTCATAATATATACCAGCGTCAACCAGGCCCGAGAGATACAGGCACCTGCAGTGTTGGTCAAGAAATTTGAGCAACACTCTCAGAGACGCATCCATTAAGTGGATGAAACTCGACTGTGTGGTCCCAGTCTTCCCAACTGAGTCCGCAGCAAACTCAACTCTGGGTAGGAGCCGGTCGGGGCAGAAAAACCCACATGACTCTGATGGGATTCGAAACCACGACCTCCCAGCCGGGAGTCCGCGACGCTAACCACTTCGCCTTTTCTCCACGGCTGTCTTTTAACTCTAATTTTATATATATAATATATAATATATATATATAATATATATATATATATATATATATATATATATATATATATATATATATGCATATATGTGTTTGTGGGCATTATATGTGTGCATATGGATATAATCTTATGAAAAATGATTATAATTTATGTTATCCTCTTTTTTCACTCTCTCTCTCTCTCTCTCTCTGCCTCTCTCTCTCTCTCTCTGCCTCTCTCATTCTCTCTTTTCTCTCTCTCCCCTCTCTCTCTCTTGAATCAGTGTGTGTGTGTGTGTGTGCGTGTGCGTGCGTGCGTGCGTGCGTGCGTGCGTGCGTGTGTGTGTGTGTGTGTGTGTGTGGTGTGTGTGTGTGTGTGTGTGTGTGTGTGCGCGTGCGTGTGTGCTATATGTAAATATACACTCGTGTGGAAAGTGCAGAGTTGAACTATATGCATCTGGCGAACTGTGTAATTCCGAATCTGCCGACTATCTGATAAACTGAGAAGAAAAAGTTGTTGCGAACTACATTATTAGCATTTCTGAAGAAAGAGAGACTTTATATCATAGTTTTATTTGTACCTGAATGGTGTGTGAGCATGCTCAGAAAACCCGTGTGTAGATAAAGCTTCGGTGACACTTCTTCGGTGACACTGCCCCAAGCGTGTTACATAACTTTGTGAATTTAACTTTTGTCCCTTTTCATATTGATTATCCTTTTTCATTGTGCATTGTTGGATTTGGTGTGTAGGTGTGTTGTATCACACTTATTTGTAGTTTTCCGCTTTTCTAAATTTTCCTTATCCTTTTGTTTTGAAGTATTTTTGTTGTTTTGTGTGTACCAAGACACATTGGGGTTTTGATTCAAGTGACCCTTGCTTATTTTTTTAGTTGCATTTTTTGTTTTAGTTGCACAAATGGTGCAACATTTCAAAAGGGCCCACGGGAAAGAGGGACTAGTATTGGACTCTTAATAAAAAACCATTCAAAAAAAGTTACGGAGGACCCCAATGTTGTAAAATCAAGACAACCTTTCATAATTTTTGGCTTCACTAAATCAAGATTTTCAGTATTGCCCTGAGCCACGTCTTTAATCTTGCCTAAATATTGTACGCAGAGATCCCCCCCGAATCCAATCTACAGGCAATTACTTTACGTTCAGAAACTTAATTTCCCAACTTTTGTAGATCTAAGGGGGATAAAGCAGTTTGGTTAGAATCAATTGAAGAAACAAAACCGATCAAAAAGGATTGTATATCGAAACCCAGCGGAAAATGCGGTTGGTGGACAATTAGGGCTATGATGGATGCAGCATGCTTGATCCACAGAATAATACTCTTAGGTGATTTAAAATTTGGATCTTTTAAAAGTGCCAAAAATCTGGTCAAAAGGGACAACCTCATACAACCTACCCAAATTATAGACATGCCACCAGGTAACTTTCACTAGCAAAAATTAATTGACCACACATCTTTCGAACCACAAAACTCTTGAAATGTGTCCTTTGAATTGCGCAAAACCATTTCCCAGTAGCATTACGGGGAAAAAAAGGAATAAAAATTCCCCAAAAAAAAACGGGCCCAAACTATCCTTACAGATCTTTGGACCTTTCCAAGAAAAACCCTTTTCCTGCCCTCATAAATTTCCCCCTTTTATAAATGTTTATAATTACACTGACCCAGGAAAGCGTTTGGTACTGGGTACACACGTTTAATTCTTTTATGACAAGCTGCGCATTCAAAACACGCCCGATTTAAACAAGTGCCAACCAAAGTGGATGACTGATGAAATACAAGCTCCCTTTTTTCTACGCGACGATCTGTTTGAAGCGAAGGAAGTGGGATGGATTTAAAAGGCAACGTAAAAAAGTCAATTCACTAAAAAGGAAAAGAAAAAAATGTTTTTTTTCGTGAACTTGTAGCCAAAAAAAAAAATTCAAGTCCATTTTGGAAAAGCAAAAATGAACTTAAAATAAAACTTCACAGTCAAGACAATCCCATTCCAGAAAACCCCAAAATAACTCAACCAAACATTTTTACAAAGTTGCAGAACACTTGTAAAAGAAAAGAATACGACTAAAATAAATTTAAAAAAAAATTTAAAACTTTTTGCAATGCTTGAACATTCGTCCAAACACCTTTCCCCCTTGCTTTTATGAAGTTCCCCAAGCTTTTCCCAAATTAAAAGCAGACGGGAAAGCCGGACTTGCGGTTGAGGAAAAATACTGAAACTATCAGCCCTTTTTTTGGAAACCTTCCTCATTTACAATTTTTAGCATTGAAAATGTCATTTTCCCCGCCAGTTCAAAGTTGAAAAATTTTTAACCATTTTCAAATCTGGAGAAAAATCTAACCCTTCGAACTACAGACCTATATTTTTTTTGCCAGTTCTTCCAACCCCGGAAAAAAAACACATAAATAACTCTTTGCCCCCAATTTTAACCCCTCCAACCTACTAATAAAAATCGTCGGGATTCGGGGGAAAAATCATTTTGTCATCAGGGTACAAAATATAGATCAATGGCTACCCTTTTTAATGAAATAAATATTGTGGCGAAATTTTTTGTTGATTTTGCAAAGGGGATTCATTGACCACAATTTTTATGCAGGAAGCTTTTAAATATGGTAAACGGAAATACCTTCCAAAACGTAACTTTTCCAAAAAAACCGCAACAAATCGTTTGTTCAACAACTTTATCGAAAATTTACCTATCCAACAGGCTCCCCCGGGTCTTTTGGGGCCCTTTTGGGCGGTTTCAGTTTATTAAAATCTCCCCTTTAATTGGGGTTTAAGTAATTTTTTTGGTAAAACCCAGTCCATAAAGTGCCCCAGTTTGGGAAAGGGTTTTTTTCACTTCATTACAGAAGAATCTAATACTTAAAAATGGGGCAAGTAAACCTGCCGAACCAACAAAAAAAAATTTTTGCGATAAAAAACAGAGAAACAAAACAAACCACACAGCCCCCATCTTTTTATTAATAATAGGAATTAGGGGGGATAGCCTGGCTGGGGAATTTTTTAAAAATAAATTTTTGGCCACACTTCGAGTTAGAAAAAAATTTCCCAGACAAACATCACGGGGCAAGTTTAAGCTTTTTAAACCTTAATGCCAAAATTGTCCACACGCACAATTCCTCTTCAACAATTTTTGTTCAAACATTTGATTCCGCTAGTGCAAGCCATAAACCTCTTAAGGTGTCTACAAAAAGCCTTAAAGCAGTTCTTTAAAATATCTAGTTTAGTAAAGGGGGATTAACTAAAGGGGGGGCTTTTTCCGTTAAAAAGAAATTTTTTGCTGAAAACAATGTCAGCTAATGCAAAAAATTTCATCGGGTTTAGCACCAGAAAACCTTCAGTCCCAATTTAGCATAAACCCTAGGGATTCAACCAAATTTCCCGGTCCCACACCTAGAATAGCTATTTAAAACTTTCTACCGTAGCTGGTTTGGGGTTTACTTCCACTACATTTCCCAGTCTAATTTCAGAACCTTAGGGGAAAAAAAATCCAATTTTACAGCGACCATTGCTATTAACAAAAAACTTACCAGGCACCCCTCTGTTTTGTGAAATTAAACTGATACGCCCTTTCCTTTCCCCTGAGTTTTTAAAAAAAGTAAGAAAAATGAAGAAGGTTTTTTTTTGGTTTATTTAATGATTGAAATCATTTATGATGAATGAGTTTTGGGTCGCTGGTTTATTGGGCATTGTCACGATAGATTGATGCTTAATACTTTTACGGCACTGTAACCAAAATGATAAAGTGTTCCGGAATGTTTATTATGAGTATTGCTTTTTATTTTAAATTTATAGTAATGTTTAGCATTTTTTGGAAGAAAAAGGGGGTTATAATCTCTTTCTTCTCTCTCTTCTCCTCTCTCTTTTCCCCTCTCTCTCTCTCTCTCTCTCTCTCTCTCTCTCTCTCTCCCCCTCTCTCTCCTTCGTTTACTACGGCTGCTTTCGATGGATTTCGCTTTAAATTTTAAATTTTTTTAAAATTGGGGGTTTTGGTTTTGAAGGTAAAGAAAAAAAAAGAGGGGAAGGGGAATAATAATGCTCTCTCCTTTTCTCCTCCTCTTCTCTCTCTTGTCTCTGTCTCTCTCTTTCTCCCCTCTCTCCCTCTCTTTTTCCACCACACACACACACAAAAACCAACACACACACCTACACTACAACCCCACACAACACACACACACCACACACACCAATACATTTCACGCACGCATCATAAAAATAAAAGTTATAATTATTGATGCTAGAATTTTTTTGTGTTATGATAATTTATGTTCGTTTTCCCTTTGCCTTATAACCCATCATAAAATGTAAAAGAAAGAACAAATGTTGGATTATGTGCATTGTAATTGCTTAGTTTTTTATTCTTTAAAGGTTGTTTTATGTTAATCTTTTAAAAAGGAAAAGAATTCTTCTCTCTCTCCTCTCTCTCTCTCTCTCTCTCTTTTCTCTTCCCCTCCTCTCTCCTTCTTTCTCTCTCTTCCCCTTCGAAGGAGTCGCTTATTTCCCTACGTGTGTGCTAACTCTTTTCTTTTTTGTAACAATTTCTTTTTTCTTGTTTTTGTTTTTAAAAACGGTTCCTTTCCTTTTAAAATCATCTACCCCGAAAAATGTTAAAGCTAAACTTTTTAAAGTTTTAAAATTGTGTGTTTTTTTAAAATTTTGTAAGTTTTTGTCGTAGTCATACTTAGTCCCTTTAAAGGGCAAGGGCGGATGAAAAAAAGCTGTGTTTTTTTATTGTTACCCCTTTGGGAAAAAAAATTATCATCATCACTCATCATCATCTCTCTTCTCCTCTCTTCTCTCTCTCTCTCTTTTCTCTCGTCGTGCATGGTTTGTGTGTTGTTAATTCCGTACATACTTTGTCATTTCATTTTTCGTCTATTTTATACAGGGTAATTATGTACGTTTTAGTACATTTTTCCCTTTCAAATCATTACATCTATGCGTTCCCCCCCTCCCTTCCCTCCCTTTCCCCCTCTCTCTTTTTTTTTTCCCCCCCCCCCCCCCCCCCCCTCCCCCAAAAAATCTCACTTTGTTTTTAAAACCTTCTCGTATTTTATGCCTTGCGAAAAAGATTTCATGTTGTGCCTTGCTCTCTCTCTCTCTCTCCTTTTCTCTCTCTTCTCTCTTTTTTCTCTTCTCTCTCTCTTCTCTTCTTCTTGTCTCTGTCTCTCTCTCTTTCTTCTCTCTCTCTCTCTCTCCCCTTTTTTTCTCTCTCTCTTCTCTCTCTCTCTCTCTTCTCTATACGGGAGCGTGCGTGTATTGTTGTTTTCAAAAAAAAAAAGTACCACTTTTTTCATATTTCCTTCACTGTTGTTTTCATACATGCCAATCTTTTACTTGTAGTACACTTACATATGTTTCCCCCGCCCCCTTTACCCCCCTACCCCCCCTCTCTCCTTCCTCTTTATTATTTTTTTCTTTTTTATTTATATTTTTTTTTATTATTTTTTGTTTGTTTTTTATTATTTTTATTTTTTGTTTTGTTTTCATTTCCCCTTTTATTTTCATTTAAATTTCCCTATGATTACATGACCCCTTTGCTTTCTTCTTGATTTTTTACATTAATTGATTTCACTCATTTGTACCCTACCAGGGCGAGACTGGATTAAAAAAAACACGTAGTGCTTTTCTATTCCCCCGAAATAAAAATTTTGCTTGTCTTGCTCACACACACACAAAGCCCCCCACACACACACACACACACAACACACACAACACACACACCCACACACACACGCAGCACGACGCAAAACCAGCACGCACCACGCGCGAACACGCTCGCCGCCGCTCGCACGCACGCACGCACACACACACCACATCACTCTCCACCCACCCCCTTCACACTCCCCCTCTCCTCCTCTCTCTCCACACCACTTGTCACGGTCAAAAATAAAACAAGCAAGTCGTGGGTTTGTTGCCCGCCGTTCGATCGGGTTAAGCCCGATAGACATCCCCACGCCTTCAAGGGTCGCATCCCGCCAATTTTGCACAGCGGGAACAGCAGACAGTTGAGGGTGGGCCGAAGGGGCTCGATGGGCTGGTCAGACTCTCAGCGCCTACCCCGACTCACTACCAATTTAGGTCCCGTGCCACAGTTAACCCCCCGGGCCCAGTTAAGAGGAAAGGGGGGGAAATGTGCTGGGGGGGTGAAATCTACTAATCAATTAAATGACCAAATTGACCCCCACAGAGAGTAAGGCTGTAGCGTGACTGTCATGATTTGAATATCCAAGGGAAATTTGAGGGAGATAACTTTGGGTATCAGGGGTAAAAATATGACCAATGGGTTTGCCCCTTTTGACAGATCGAACGGGTAAAAGGGTTGAAGTGAGAGAACGGCAGAACGAGGGGAGAACGAACAGAGAGAGAGAGAGAGAGGTTCTGAGTGGAAGCTCTGCAGGAGAGAGGGGCAGAGAGAGAGATGAGGGGAGGAGAGAAGAGAACCAAGTTGAGAGTTTTAGCAGGAGATAGTCTGCAGGGGAAGGACTAAAAGAGAGATGTGGAGAGAGAGAGTTGCTAACTAATGAAGAGGAAAAGAAAGAAAAAAAAAGAAAAGAAAAGCAACCATGTCCATTTAATAGAGCAGACTAGGAGAGAGAGAGAGAGTGCAATGCGTTAATGCAGGAAGGAAGAAAGGAGAACAGATCGTGTTGATAGTCACTGTTCCATCTTAACCGGGGTTCGACCTCATACCTGGCAGCGTCACTTCGTCAAGCAGAACCACAGACCAACGCCAGTGCCAGCAGACCAATACCAGTGCCAGCAGTTGTGTCGTGTTGTGAAAGTGACAGTGAAAAGAAAAAAAAAGGAAAAGAAAAAGACAGTGATTCGTGAATAGTTAAGATCACCTGGCCAGGTAAAGTAGAAATCTATTTATACCCGGGTTAGTTAATGATGTTTTAGATAAATGATTTTGTGAAGTTCAGGAAAGAGAGAATGTTTTATTTTGTTTGATTCCATATGCATTGATGTTTGTTCTATGATCATGTGTAGTAAAGTTATAGACTTTACTAGTGGTTTGATGTGACGAATGCATGATATATGAATGAGATTGTAAGCAAGCTGTGAGTGTGTTTGGGCTGTGCGCTAGTCCTTCCTCCATCGACATCCCCCGGGGTTTGACAATTTATTGGGGCCCCTGCCAGGATTTTTGGCCCCTTTTTATTAAAATTTGTTCAACTTTCAGGAGGAACGGGGTGGGATTCAGTATTGTAACCCTAAGACAAGGGTTGTCTTACTGTTTTTCCCCAAAGAAAGTTAAATACTAGGTTGGCTTTGTTTCCAAGATAGTTAATACTGGTTGGGCTTTCAGCCCAGAGTACTTTTTCGCAAGATTCCCTTAATGCTCATATTTGGGGGTTCAGGCGCTGGGCGTCTTATAAAAACAAAATTACGTTGTCCCAAGTAACATTATCATTCATAGGTGGTGCTATTATCCTCGTGTCTTTAACCCAGTTTGGCTGTCGTAGTAATAAAAATCTTGTTAAAAAAAAAAAAAAAGGTAAATGGGGGAAGAAAAAAACCCCCCTTTTAAAAAATTGTGAGCGTCGCTCGGTTTTAGGTTACTCAGGAGATGATTGCGTGTTCGTTGAAAACCAACAAAGGGGAAGAATGAACGCGGGGGAAAAGACGCCGTTTTGCAGTAGAAATAGCAGAGCAGGAAAGGACTAAAGCTAGGAAAAGAGGAAACAAGAAAAAAGGGCAAGCGCAGGAAACAAAAAGAATGAAGCAGGAAACAGAAAGAAAAAGGGAAGCAAAAAACAGAAAGAATGAAGCGGGAAAAAAACAGAAAAAATAAGGGAAAAGCGGGAAAACAGAAAGAATGAAGCAGGAAAAACAAAAAGAAAAAGGGAAACGCAGGAACAGAAAGATTAAAGGTTAAATTGGTTAGGGGAAAGTGAGAATAAAAAGGGGCCCCACCGGGATGGGAGTTCAGTTTCCGTGACTTGTGCGCATTTTCCCCCCCGACCCAAGTTGCCAAAAATTCTTAAAGAACCCGATTCGATTGATGCATACATCAGCCGTTTCGAAACGTTTGCGCCACGGGTTGGCCTCCAGAAGAGTGGGCAGCCCATTTTGTGGGCGTTATGGGGTAGGCACTACAAATTTTCACTGGTTCCAGCAGAACAACAGTCTGTTTCGGCGTGTAAAGGAATCGTTGATGAAAGGTTTTGACCTCAAGGGGGGGGTTTCAGAAGAAATTTCGTTCGTAAATTACAAGCAGGTAAAACGTACACTCGTTTGGTGACGTCTAGCACTTTTTTGGGGAAAAGGGGTTTAGGTTGAGTGGTACGAAGAAGGATTTCGCTAAATTGAAAGAGCTAGTTAAAAGAACGATTTTGTCGGGTTTGCGGCCCTGATTTAAACCCATACTTTTGAAAAGAGAAGCCAGGACGCAGGAGAGTTTGAATTTGCAGAGGGTATCGAGGGGCACGTTTGGCACAAAAGGGCGGGAAAGAAAAGGTGTGGGCCAGGGGGAAAAGAGTGCAAGGGAAGGGGGGGTTTTCCGCAAAGTCTGAAAAAACCCAGTGGGGGGCAGAGGAAAGGGGCAAAGGGAAATTTAGGTGTTTTCATTTGTCACAAAAAGGGGAAAAGTGGCGGGGGTTTGTCGCATGAGGTTCCAAAAGGCGCACCCTTCAAGGGTGGATAAGGGTCGTAAAGGGGAAAAAAACCCAGGGACCAAAAAGGGATTCTTTTAAAGAGGGTGGAGTGCAGCCTTGGAAACCCGACAGAGTCAGTGTCGGGATGGAGGGCACTGGCTGAGGGGTTCGTTACCAGTGGAAGAAGGGTGGTTGGGCCCAGCAAGGGTAAAGGTTCGAGAAGGGTTGTTCATGGGGTAGTACAACAACGTGGTGAGAAAGGGGTTTTTGACAGGGCAAATCCAGACCTTCTCTAATCGTGGCACTGTGGGGGAGTTTCCAGTTCAAAGTTAGAAGTACGTACCCCTTACTTTAAGGCGATTTGTCTGCTTTGGGGTGATGGGGGAAACCCTTCTGATTTTTTTTGGAAATATTCCAGGGGCAAGGGCCCAGGGACCCGAGTTTTTGACTGCAGGGGGCAGCGTTCAAACACGGAAAAAAGAAGGGGAAAAGGGTTGATAAACCGTTGTTTTTCCAAAGGAAGTAGGCATAATGTGTCCCCTGATGAGTTTAGGGCAGCGCAGGAACAAGACCCTTCGTCGTAAAATTGGGGGAGTTTGGCAAGAGGTGGAGAGAAAACGGGGTTAGAGGAGGTGGCGAATTCTTGTGAAAGGGGGGGCTGTTGCCCCGAGTGTTCACAAGGGGGAAAGAAGGAAAGGTGCCCACTGTTAGGGGTACCAGCGGTTTATCTGACACGTTGGCCAGGGGGTCACGAGTCGCTCAGGGCGGTCATCTCGGCACCAGCAAAACAGCTGACCGAATTTTTGATGATTTCTTTGGCCGGGAGAATGGCAGACATCAAACTTTTCTGCTGTCATGGACTTTTGTTCAAAGGTCAGCCACAAGGGGGGGTGAAGGGAAGGCCTCTTAAACCCCCCCTTTAAATTTGACACCCCATTCGGAGGGGGCTGTTGACGTTTGGCCCAATCGCCCCCTTTTCCCAAGGGGGCACGGTATGTTTGACGTTGGGGATACGGACAGATACCCAGAAGCAGTTGCTTTGAAAGGCGTAGAACACAACAGGTCGTAAAGGGCTGGTAGACATCTTTTTCGCTTTGGGTGTGCCAGCAAAAATTTCTCAGTGCAGGGGGTCACAGTTCCCTCGGCTGATGAAGGGGTCAAAAGGGCTGGGATCCACGTTTCATACCCCTTACCCCCCCCAATGCAATGGTTTGGTGGAGAGATTAAATGGTGTGCGAAGGGCTTTAAAAGAAGCCTGTGATAAGGCCAGCAGATTGGGGCTAATTCCGGGGCATGTTGCTAAGGGAACCCCCCTCAGGAAAGCCAGGTTTTCCCCCATTTGAGTGCTGTTGGGCGGACAGGGGGGGACCAGTGTGCATTCTAAAAGAGCTGTGGTCCGGGGAGAACGGAGTCAAAGAGGTAAAAACCCACTTATCGTTTTGGGGGACTACGCAATGGTCGAGGGGACATGTAAGGTCGCAGGGGATTTTGCAGGGGGCTGGGTCCCCCAAGAAGAAGCAATATGACGGGAAAGGTGAGGAAGAAATTTCCCTCAAGGTGGGAGAAAAAGTCCTGTTACTGCTTCCCAGGGACCCAAACAAGTGCTGATGCTTGGAAGGGACCTTCACCATCTTTTGAAAAGGTAGATCAGGATTTCCAAATCGATGTGAATGGGAATAAAAAAACTTTTCCAGCAAATTTGCCCCGCAAATATATTCAGCGTGAACTCGCACATAGGGCGCAGCAATCATTGGGGAGGCGAAGGGACCCGCAAAAAGGGGAGTTTTTGTTGCCTGAGTTTCCAGGGAAGAGTCATAAGGGTTTTGTGTCCTGTATGAAGGGCTAGACAGTAGGGGCAGGAGGGAAGTTAGGGGGCTCCTAGAACGTATAGGGCGCCCCTGATGTAACCGGCAGGAAAAAAAACTTTTTAGAGACTTTTTCGGGTGGATTTAAACATGCAAAAACCCGTACATGTGAAACCCTCCGATCCAAAATTTGCCCCCAAGCAAGTGTCGAGGAGGGGTAAAAAAGATGTTGGATTGGGGTGATTAAACCGTCCAAATCATCGTTTAGTGCCCCCGTCGTCTTAGTAGGAAAAAAGTCAGGTGGCATCGATTCTGTGTCGACTATAGACTCTGAACAGTTTTTCCAAGGCGATGCAGAGGTATACCGAACATGGAAACCTGTTCGTCAGTTCCCCACAAGAAAGAGCCAGTATTTCACAGGATAGATCGGGAAAGGGGTTTTGGGCAAATCCCTTGGTGAGGACTAAAAAGGAAGTCACAGCATTCTCCACTCCTATGGGGTTTAACCAGGGGGGGAAGTATTTCCCTTTGGGTGGTAACGCCCCTGCAGTCTTTCTCGGAGATGGGAAGTTATTGGGGGTTGGGGAAGGCGTTGTAATTTATGGATGAATTCTGATAGCATCCAAAATGGGGGGAAAAATTGGGCATAGGAGCATTTTTAAAAGGGGTTGAGAAAAAGCCAATCTCCGCCAGCCCAAACAAAGGCCAGGTTGGTTTTCCAACCCTGGAGTTCCTATTTTTTGTTGTCGGAGGCGACACAAAGCGCCCAGAAAGGGGAAAGGTGGGAAGATGATGAAATTTAGAAGACCCAAAAACCAAACGAAGTCAGGAGTCTGCTGGTTTTTTGGTTTTTCAGGGGGTTTGTTCCCAAAATTTGCAGCAATCACGAGCCTTCCCGTGTTTTGGTCAAGCAGGGTAAACCGGGAGTGGTCAATGGTCGACGTGCAGGCACACGCAGACGGGGCTGGAAAGAAGGTTCCCTCCCATCTTTAAGCTCCGGGTATGTCTAAACGTTTTTGTTGCGGGGAGTGCACAGGTGGGGGATAGGTGCGTATTTTGAGGGCTGAAGGGGTCGAGTTTTTTTGAGGTATGTAGCAGGAAGTTGAAAGTGGAAGAAGGGGGACGCAACGGTGGGGAGGGGTGTTTAGCCCTTGTGTGGGGCCCTGCAGAAGTTCCCCAAAAAATTTTTAAGGGAAAAGAGTTCGTGTAGGATGTCTCAAAACCCTCAAATTCCGCGGGGGGCAGTTGAAAAAAAGCAAGTTTTTGGTTGGGCAATGGCACTGCAGCCCTAAAGGTATCAGGGCAGTACATTCCAGGTGAAGAAAGTCGGAGTGATTTAAGCCCTGTAGTCTGAACGCAATCAGAGGAAGTCGGTCATATCCGGGGTGCTTTGTTGATAATATGTTTGTTACGTTTTGTTGATTTGGTATGGGTTTCTTCCCAGTTGGTTGGTTATATTTTTTTTTTGTGGACTTTTTCTGTTTTCTTTTTTGAGACTTGTTATGTGAATGTAGTTATGTTGGAGCTACAGTCGCTTGTGTGTGATGCTTTTTGCATAAATGAGGGGTGGAGTTCCTCAGTGAAGTGTCGGGATCTGAAATTATATTGTCTTTTATAAGAATTGGAAGGAAGTTTTGGCAAATCCCCAGGGAGGGGGTTTTCTATGCGCACAGGGTCGTTGTAAAATGGTGAAATAAGCAAGAAAAACTCAATTTTAAACTCATTGGGGGGATCATAAATGAAAAATCCTATAATTTATAAACCGTTTGTTGTAAAGATTTTTCAAAATTTTCATGTAGTGGGTCAGCAAAAATTGGTTGTTGTTTTTTTTTTTTTACCCTTTTTTTGAGACAAAGCGGTGCTTTGTCTTTTGCAAGGGGAAAATTTTCCGGTCAAAATAAACAAAGCAAAGTCGTGGTTAGTTGCCAGCCGGTTCGAAACGGGTTAAGCCCCCCTCAGCACCCACACCCTTCAAGCGTCGACCCCGAATTTGCACGCGAGGGGGACCAGACAGTCTGAGTGGCTGGACCGACAGGTCCATAGGTCTGGTCAGACGTCTCAGCGCCTACCCCCGACTCTTTGCCAATTTAAGTGACCTGCCCCCGAGTAAGCCCACGGCCCAGTTTAAATAGGAAAGGGGGGAAGGTAGTTGGGGGGTGGGGGTGAAATCTAGCTAATCAATTAAATGACCAATTTCCACCCCGGAGTAAAGGGGTGTAGGGGTGACTGTCATGATTTGAATATCCAATGGGAAATTTGAGGGAGATAATTCGGGGGTCAGGGGAAAAATAGACCCTGGACTCGCCCTTTTTGAAGATCGGAAGGGTAAGAAGGATGTGAGGTGAGGAAGGGAGAACGAGGGGGGGAAAAGAACAGAAAAGGAAGAGGAGGTTCGAGTGGAAGCTCTGCAGGAGAGGGGGCAGAGGAGAGATGGGGGAGGAGAGAAGAGAACCCAAATTTGGGGATTACGGGGATAGTCTGAGGGGAAGGACAAAAGAAGATTGGAGAGAGAGAGTTTAACTAATGAAGGAAAAGAAGAAAAGAAAAAGAAAAGAAAAGCAACCATGTCCATTTAAAAGGCAGTTTGGAGAGAGAGAGAGAGTGCAATGCGTTAATGCAAGAAAAAAAGGAAAAAGATCGAGTTGATGTCACTGTTCCATCTTAACCCCGGGGTTCGCCTCATACCCCGGCAGCGTCACTTTGTCAAGCAAACCACGACCCAACGCCAGTGCCGCGCCAAAACCCGTCCAGAGTTGTGTCGTGTTGTGAAAGTTAAAAAGTGAAAAGAAAAAAAAAGGAAAAAAAAAAAACAGGATTTGGAATAGTTAAGATCACCTGGCCCGGTAAAGTAGAAATCTATTTATACCCGGGGTTTGTTAAAAATGTTTTAGATAAAAAGATTTTGGAAGTTCAGGAAAAGAGAGAATTTTTTATTTTTTTTGTTCCCTATGCATTTTGTTTCGTTCTATGATCATGTGTAGTAAATTATAGATTTATAGGGGGTTTTATGTGAGAATGCATGTATATGAAGGATTGTGCAGCCCTGGGGGTGTGTTTGGGTGGCGCTGTCCCTTCCTATCACTCACCCAGGTTTACACACTACACGCGCGCGCGCGACCGCACCACCGGACCTTCCACCCACTTAATTCACAGTCTCTTTTCTTTCTTCTCTTTTCTCCTCCCTCTCTTCTCTCTCCTCTCTCCCCACCACACACACCCCACACACACACACACACCACACACGCACACACACAACACACCACGCACACACACACCCTGATCCCTCACCCCCCCACACCCCTTTTTCTCTGTCCAAAACACACACAAACCCACACACACAACACACACACCCACTCCCCCCACCCCCCCAACTTCTCCTCTCTCTCTTCTCACACACCACAAAACCCCACTTCTCCTTCCACCCCCCCCACCTCTCTCTCTTCCCTTTCTCTCTCTTTTCTTCCCCTTTTCTCTCTTCTCTCTCTTCTCCTCTCTTCTCCCACACCACACCACCCACACACCGACTCCTCCCCCCCACCCACACTTCCTCTCTCTCTTCTCTCTCCTCTCTCTCTCTACCACCACACACAACCACACACCACACACCAACCGACCCCTCTCTCTCTCTCTCTCTCTTCTGTCTCTCTCCACACACAAACACACACAAAAGACACACTGTCGTTCGACCGGGCCAAAAACACATTTTAAGAAACAAAAAGTTCCCGTCACAGAAAATATACAGAAGGGGAAAAAGGTTGATAGGGCCAATGCCCAAACCTGCACCATGACGAGCCTTGAACCTTAATCACCCTTTTCCCTCTCCGCCCCCCCTTCCCCCCCCCCCCCCCCCCCCCCCCCCCCCTCCTTTTTTCTCCCTCCCCCCTCTTCACCCCTGTCTCTCCTCCACGGGGCCTTGATGTCTGGGTTTCTTGGTTGCTTTGGTTTTTTAAATTTCTTCTCGATTCCCTTTACAACTGCTTTCCCCTCTTTATTACCACCGTCCCCTTTTTTATTTCTCAGCTGTTTTCGGATGTCAGTGTGCGAGAAGGGGGTTTTCGTTGGGTTGAGGTGTCGCGTTCTAGCACGCATGGGGGTGGCCTTGAGGAAAAAATGGACTTATCTCTAAGGCCCGGTGTTTTGTGTTGTGTGTGTGTGTAGGAAGAGAGAGGAGGAGAGAGAGAGGTTCTTTACCCACAACATGCAAAATCCTCATTTCGAACAAAACCTATGGGGATCGTTCTTTTTCTTTTTAGGGTCCGGTTTCGTGGAAGAAACTCCCAATATCTTTGCGTAGTACAAACTCTGTCTTCTTTCAAGGCATCTATTTAAACAACCCTCTTCACCTATCAAGTGCAGTTCTTTCTCCCCCCCCCCCCCTTCCCCATCAAATTAAGTATGCGACTTGTGTGTGTGTGTGTGTGTGTGTGTGTGTGTGTGCTCGCATGCTATTGTGTGCGTTGTTGCGAGCCAGTGTGTGCGTGTGTGTGTGTCCATATGCATTTTTGTTTGTAGGTGCACGGTACTTTTGCAATATTTATCTTCTTATTGGCTTCATTTATGTTTTCTTTAATCTATTCTGTGGTTGTAAGCGCTTAGGGCTTACGTAAGATCAAGCGCTATAAACAATCTTTATCATTTCATCATTGTTTCACTCTGGACCTCTCTCTCTCCCCTCTCTCACACACGCACACGCGCGCGCATAGAAATTCTCTCTCTCTCTCTTTCGCACACACACACACACACACACACACACACACACACACAGCACGCACGCACAAACACACACACACATAGGGCCTACTCACTCACTCGCACACGCTCGCACGCGCACACACACACACACACACACACACAACTCTCTCTCTCACACACACACACACACACACACACACACATACACAGACACTCTCTCTCTCTCACACGGATTCTCTCTCTCTCTCTCTCCCCCCCTCTCTCTCCTCTCTCTCTCTCTCTCACACACACACACACACGATGGAAAAAAGAAGGGCTGTGATTGGACAAAAAAGTAGTGACGTGATGTGCGAGTTGCAACAGGCCCCAACATGTTGTGACCTGATTTTACCACTGCTGAGCTCAGCCCTAAAAATAGCATCTTTTTTCATTTCAGCGCGACATGCCCCGACTTGTTCACACATCCCGGTAGCTCAAATTAATGCAAACTGCAGAGTACTGCTCACTCTCTCTCTCTCTCTCTCTCTCTTACGTAGGCACGGATCTTTACGCCCCCTATTATATGGTAAGTATCCTACTTTGGACGCAGTGTTTGTAAACACTTCAGATGGCCAACTGGCGAACCGCAGAGTGCGGCAATACTGGGAAAAAAAAGAAAAAGTGTCTCCACGAAGTGCATGAAAAATCTCAGTCAACAGAACTGAAAACATGCGTACAAAAGGCAATGTTGCTATAACCCTGCGACCGCAAAGGCCATATCAGGGCTGTCACCGCATGATCGAACGAAAGACGTGCGAAAGACGTTACATATTAAACGCTTAATTCGCATAAACAAAATACTGAGAAGAAAAAAGTTACAGCGTGGTGAGAAATTGTAGCAGATTTATGAAGAAAGAAAGACGTTAATTCAAACGCGCTTGCTTTGTGCTGTTTGTAGTTGTTGTTGTTTTGTAACAAGGAAGTTCAGTTATTTAAATCAAATCGTTGCACGTTCAAACACACACACACACACACACAATCACACACACAGGGCGGTAGGAACTACATGGAGGTGGGACTGTGGTGACGGGGCAAACATTTTGACAGTCTCAGTCCTTACAGACCACGCAACGAACTAGCCCAACTTGCACAAAATCGGTATGGGATCTGAAGGAGGAGGGGACGGTTGGCAAGACTTTGTCCATGGTTACACCCTTGACTTCGGTCATGCTGCCCGAACATTGTCACCAAGTGCAGACAATTTTCTCTGCCGGAGCCAACACCTCAGCTGTGGATGTGCCTGATATGTCACCGGCCCGGTAGTTAAGTTTAGGCTAGGTCAGGGTTCGGTTTAGAAGTGCGTAAAAGTTGTTATACAAGGTTGGTTGGTGTGAGTGTGCGTGGCCTGCGTTGTGTGTGGTTGTGTGTGTGTGAACACGAGGGCACAACGGCACGGATTAACAGCGGGCACGCCCACGTGGACTGTCGCCCCCCCCCCCCCCCCCCCTCCCCTCATTACCCCTCCCTCTCCCGTCGTCGGACTTTTTCACTTTGGTACTATTTTTGAAAATCCACAGGGTGGCGGGCCCTCCCATTTCTGTGGGTCTAGGTCGCCGAACGCGAAGAGAGCATAATCACGGGAAAAGGGCAGTCGTCTTCTCCACAACACGAACTTTTATAAGCTGTAGCACACCGATAAAAGTCCCCCCCCCCCCCCCCCCAAAAAAAAAAAAAAAAAAAAAAGAAGAAGAAAAGACAGGAGATGGTGGGGGAGGGAATGGGGTGGATGAAGGAGAGCAGGGGAGGGGGTGGGGTGGAGGAAATGAGGAGGCAACCAAAACGCGATCCCATCTCTGCAACACTGTAGTAAACCCGTTCTGTAACCACCCCCAAGCAAGAAATTACTCCCCAGCGGGTGATAAAGGACACATACCCAAACTCGTACCCCCACAGGGAGCAAATGCAAAACGATGTCCTCCTTTATCCCAACTTCACTCACCTTCTATACAAAGGCAAAACGTGTCAATCAAAGCACATTGCAGGTAACCTTGAGGGGGGGGGGGGGGGGGGGGATTTTGGCCCTGAGTCCATCCAACTCTGAAACCCCTCATACATGAATGATTTGGGGCGTTGGACCCCATGGAGTGAACAGAGGCACGTTTCAAAATGTACCCGTCAATGTGACAGGAAAGTGGAAATGAAAAAATGTATCCGTTCTATGAGACAGGAAAGTGGAAATGGAACAAAATGTACCTGTTCTATGAGACAGGAAAGTGGAAATGAAAAAAATGTATCTGTTCTATGAGACAGGAAAGTGGAAATGGAACAAATGTACCCGTTCTATGAGACAGGAAAGTGGAAATGGAAAAATATATCCGTTCTATGAGACAGAAAAGTGGAAATGGAACAAATGTACCTGTTCTATGAGACAGGAAAGTGGAAGCGGATAAATGCATCCGTTCTATGTGACAGGAAAGTGGAAATGGAAAAAATGTATCTGTTCTGTGTGACAGGAAAGTGGAAATGGAAAAAAAGTACCCGTTCTATGTGACAGGAAGTGGAAATGGAAAAAATGTATCTGTTCTGTGTGACAGGAAAGTGGAAATGGAAAAAATGTATCCGTTCTATGTGACAGGAAAGTGGAAACGGAAAAATGTATTCGTTCTTTGTGACAGGAAAGTGGAAATGGAAAAAAAATGTATCCAGTCTACGTGACAGGAAAGTGGAAATGGAAATGTTCTTGTTCTATGCGACAGGAAAGTGCAAATGAAAAAAATGTATCCGTTCTATGAGACAGTAAAGTGGAAATGGAAAAGATGTACCCGTTCTACATGACAGAAACATGGAAACGGAAAAGTACCCTTATCACTCCATGGAGTGTTTCTGGACTGTAAAGGCAGGCGTCCTTCTAACTCCGTGGAGTGTGTCTGTACCATGCTCCAAACTGTTCACTGTGGTAGTAACTTGGGAAGAGAACGGCGGTAAGTTCTGGTTCGGGTCCAGAACTACCCGTTCCTCCCTCCCCCACCCCCTCCCCTTACCTATCAAATTCAGGCGCAAATTATTTTGAATGATATGTTTTCTTTTTCTTTTTTTGGATACCTGAGTATTTTAGAAGAGGGAAGTGAATTTGGATTAAAGAGGTAAGTCCGCCTGGATTTATCCTCCAACACACGCGCGTGTTCCCTCTCTCTTTCCCGAGTGCGCACGTGCTCTTCCTCTCCCTACTCCCTCTTGTATTTGCTCTCTCTCTCTCTCTCTCTCTCTCTCCTCTCTCTCTCTCTCCTGCACGTGCGCTTGCACGTTCACACGCTCGCTCTCTCTCTCTCTCTCTCTCTCTCTGTCTCAACTTTGCCCCCCTCTCTCTCTCTTCCGCGAATGCACTTGTTCCCCTCTTTGTCCCTCGTGCGTGCACTCTCTCCCTCAAGCACGTGCACTTTCCGTATCTTTTCTCGCGCGCTCCTGCGCATTCCTTTTCTCTCTGCCCCCACACGAGTCCACGCTCTCACTTTCTCTCACTCGCTTGGACATTGCATGTTCTCCACCTGTTTCTCTCCCTCACATGCGTGCGCACGCCTTCTCTGCTCTTCACACATGCAAGCTCTCTCTCTCTCTCTCTCTCTCGACACGGGAAGCGGTTCACAAGTGGCAGTCCCATTATTCAGCGCTCTCCCTATTCATCGATAATCTGTTTATTTGCTGGTTTCGTTGTCTGGTACATGAATCCATGAAGTGTGTGTGCATGTGAAGGTGCTGGTGGATTGCTGAAAAAGTTAGTTGAATGGAGCAAAAATTAACTTTATGTAATTAGTAGAGTTAACGAAGGATTCTGACTTTTATTCGTGTAAGCGGAGTTCACGCTTGTCCTTCCTTTCATCGACCATGTGCACCCGGCTGCACGTGAAAACTGTGCCTCCATTGAACGTTGTGTGTATAGGTGTGTGGTTAGAAAGACATGGACACATTTGTCCTTAAACTTCGAGCTGTTTTCCAAATATCTCCGCGCTGGTTAAGAGAAAACACTCCCAGCAAACTACAGATACCCGACAGATGTCACAAAACATGCCTGCTGCGCATCAACATAACATCGTGCACTTTATGGATTGGCGCTTCGCTCAAATGCAGCAGAGTTTGCAACTACATGTAGCTGGAATTAAAGAAAACATGGGTGAAAAATTCTCTGATCTGGAAAACAACATCGCTTTTCTTTTTTTTTAACGGAAATTAGTGACTTGAAAGAGAGTATTGACATGAATATCAGTCACATAAAGGAACTTAAAGAAGATAAGACTGTCATGATGGAAAGACTGGATCGTTGGAGAGGACGTTAGGACTAGCGAAACAAGATTGAAAAGCTTGCAACCTCAGATTCCTCAATGTGTATGAAGAAGAGTGGGAAGATGAGCACATTGCCACCCAGATTACCGCTGATGTGCTGAAGGACCACACGAACGGCGACATCTGGCGACATGACGACATTGCACGGGCGTTCGGCATCGGCAGATTATCGCATCACAGAAGTTATCCTCAAGCCGTTCTAGTCCAGTTCTGTCGGAGGCATCAAGATGGTTGCCCTGGGCGATAAAGACCTCAGAAACAGTCTGAGGACGAGCGGTAACAGGGTGGCTTCCGACCTGACATCACGACAGAGAGAGATGGTGGAGTTTCACCGAGGACTTGGCAAGATAACATACATTCATAGCGGGAGTGGAAGCTCCACGTCAGAGACAGACTGCAGCCGATGTCTTCCCTGGACGACACTGAAGGACAATCCTTCTCAGCTCCACGGGAACGCGGAAAAGCCTGGCCCCGTCTACGAACCCGTGAGGACAACGAGCACAACTATCACAGAGGTGTCCGTCAAGCCGGTAGCAGACAACCCCAGAGAAACAGACGCCACTACTTGGAACTGTCAGAAAGGGACAATGTTGATCGCACCCAGGACAATAATTGTTCTTTTTTCGAGGAACGGTCAGGCAGCAGTCGTAGTCCTCCACGCCGTTACCAGCATCCGAGAAGCCACAGTCTACATGGACAGGTGAGAGAGAGCTCAACCATCGGCATGGGATAAAATGACAAACCAAGAGGCCGAAACGGAGTTGATCGTGTTCCTGTTGTTCCCGTTACACGTTCCTACAGTGACGTCGCCAGAAAAAAAAAAAAAAAATTCTGAGCACAGGAGGGTTGTCATGGTGAAAGACGTGGTGTCAACAGAACCCATTTTTATGCTTCAGGAGGAAACGGGAAAGCCCTCAGTGTTCCGACCATCTGCAGATACCAGAGTTACCAACCACGACCCCTTCTGTGGAAAATGATATCGCCGGAGCTGACCGCGATGACAATCAACACAGAACATTAATGAATGGTTGTAGAGATGTAGCGAACACTGACGATGAAGACTGTATTCCTCGGAACAAAGACAAAATTGGAACAGACGTTGAGGACGAAGACAGATACAAGAAAAACACAAGACGTTAACATGATGACAAACCGTTGTTTAAAGCCAGAGCATAACAACTCAGCATACCAAAGCATTGCTGATCAGGACAGCACGTGCAAAGATCCAAGGGAAGACGTTGTTCATTTTTGTTGTCCTTCACAACATACAGAACAAACTGAAACAAACACAGCCCTGAACAAACAGAAGAAGGAGCTTCGGGTGATGATAAATAGGAAACGGGCCGGGCCACGATACATGAAAATAAGTCCTTGACAAATGAGGGTAAAACACTCCTACAACTAATACTTCAAATCACTTCTGTGAACAATCACTTCAGATCACTTCTGTGAACAAAATGTAAATAAGAATGAAAACAATGCTCCATTTTAAATTATAATGTAAATGGGCCTCTTCAAAAGGGAGAAAACAATTATTTAATTAATCTTATAATTTGTTACGACTTTATCTGCCTTACTGAAACGTTCATTGGATTTAACTTCGAATCATTCTTCTTTAAAGATTTTATGATATTTACGGCTAAAGCAAAGAGACACTCTCATCATGGGAGGTACTCTGGTGGCGTCATAGTTATGATTAGAAAACTTTTCGCTGATTTCATAGAAAGAATCAGACAGACCAAGAAAACGTAGTTTTGAAGATTCACAAGACTATTTTGCACGGACAAAGATGTAATGTATATTGTTCTTATATCCCCCCACATGACTCAACATTCCGGAAGAACAGGGTACTTATGAGTTGAACTATTAGAACAGTAAACAGTAAACAAGTGGGGTATGTTTGCTCCCATAAGGAAACCTAACACAGAGTAACTTTTATTCAAGACTGGCACAGCCTTTTAAACTTGAATAAAGTCAGACAAATACATAGACGAACAATCTAATAGTGGGGAAAAAACAAGCGCAGGCCAACAACTGAACTGTCTGGCAAAGATTTGGACTTGAGGGGAGGGGAGGGGAGTTTGAAGATGGAGAAACAGTGTTTAACAGACTTGCATGACACTTATGACGAGTTCTACATGTTGCTGATTGGGGATCTGAATGCAAGAACTGCGGACAAAAATTACTCCTTTTCTGATGACAGGAACGATTTCGAACCAACAACATTTCCATTTCACAATCACTTTCCAAGAAAATCTCAAGACAGTCATGTAAATAATTTTGGTGACCAGTTGATTGAATTTATGTGGCATGTTTGATTGTATTATTCGGAATGGACTCAGTGAATCAAATTTTGATGATAACTGTACATATATAGGAGCTTCTGGGAAAAGTACAGTTGACTATTTTCTTGCATCCATTGATTTATTTTCATCTCTTCATTTCATATCTCTTGTTGTTGAGAATATGATAGACTCTGATCATCTGCCAGTTGGCCTAAAAATAGAAGTAAGCAAAAAAAGGATGATTGCTTTCCTGATATGAAGCAAATTCAAACAACAGCGAGTGACAGATTTATCTGGAATAAAGATTATGAAGATGAATTTGTCAGATCATGGGCAAATGGAGATATACAAAACAAAATGCAGAAGGCGGCAAATAATTTGGGCAACAATGTAGATGCTTTCCTGGAAACGTTTGTACAATGCTTAAAAGAATATTGCAAATGCATGTTGAAACGCAGCGGTGCATACAGGGAGAAAAGGTCAGAATGGTTTGACGATGAATGCCACAAAGTCAAAAAAGAAACTAGGAGAAAACTTAACTATTTCAGAGCACAACGCACAGAATGACGACGTTAAGACAGGTCGAAGAAGCCAGAGTAATATAATTATGTCGATGCAAGGAAGAAGTATAAATACTTACTAAGAATGAAAAAACAAGCTTCTAGAAAACAGAAATTAGAAATATTAACTAAGAAAATTCATAATTGGTCAGAATTTTGGAGGCAACTTAGAAATATGGGATGTGAAAATAGACAAAGAATTACTAATGACATTAATATTTATGAATGGTTTAATAATGTTAAGAACGTATTCAAATCAACAAAGAAGAAGGCGAAAGAGACCACCATATTGAAGCCAGTGTGTCAGCCGAATCAGACATTGGTTTCTCAGAAGAAATTAGAAAAGCTACAGATAAACTAAAAACTGGCAAAGCAATTAGAATTGATTAAATCTCTGCCAAAATGCTGAAGCTCGGTGGTAAGAGTGTTCAGTTATTTCTAACTAAATTATTCAATACAATTTTGACAAAGATATTTATCCCATGGAATGGTCTAAAACTATTATAATCCCAGTACATAAGAAAGGTGACCCTGGAAACGTGGACAATTTCAGAGGATTTCTTTCCTGAGTATCATATCTAAATGCTATTCTACCATACTAAATGCAAGACTGTACACTTGGCTAGAAATCAACAATGTAAGTTCACAATGTCTAGCAGGATTTCAGAGATTACTTTATATGCCTCTGTTCAGAACTGTTTGATTAAAAAGGAAGGAAACTATAAGTCGCTTTTGTAGACTTCAAAAAGGCCTTTGATTCTGTTTGACATAATGAACTCTCGCAATGTATTAAACAGGCGTGAAAGGTAAATTTCTGGCCTCACTTAGAGCTCTGTATTATTCTTTGTTATCCTGTATTCAAGCAAATCAAGAGCTCCTCAAAATGTTTGAAACTCCTGTTGGAATTAGACAAGGATGTGTTCCAAGTCCTTCGTTATTTTCAATTTTCATAAACCAGTTAGCAAACCATATGAATGAAAAATGTAAACATGGAGTTAGGTTACTTCTGGATATCATTGAATTATTTATATTACTATTTGCTGGTGATGTCTTATTGCTATCTACTACACCAAGCGCCTACAAAATCAGCTAAATGTATCAAAAACCTGTTGTGATAACATGAAATTATCTATAAATATCAACAAAATCAAAGTTATGGTATTTAGAAAAGGAGGATACATGAGAAATAGTTTTACGATGGTGACAGACTTGAGGCTGTGAACAATTATTGCTATCTTTGGTTTAACTGTACCATTATGATCAGCGCAAAACAGGGCACCCTGCATTCAACAACTAGAGGTAAAAAGACAGTAATCCAGCTCAGCATATCATTTTTAAAAATATGGGATAATGACGGCAAGTACTTTTTCAAGGTTTTTGACACCAAGATTCAACCGATCTTGTTGTATGCCGCTGAAATAGGGGGTTATAACCGATTGGAACATTTAGAAAAAATACACCCGTTGGTATGCAAAAGATTTCTGGGTGTTCCAGGCACAACTCCAAACAAAATGGTTTACGGAGATTTGGGTCGATACCCATTATATACTAGTTCTTACGTTGCTTGTTTACGATTCTGGTTTAGACTTTTACAGATGAAGACTGAAAGGTTACATGCTACTGGAATTAGACC
>CM031607.1:56667244-56744427 GCA_018398815.1 Conus ventricosus | reverse complement strand
GATCGGGAAAACAAGGCTGGGTCTCAAAGGTAAGAGAAATCTTGTGTTCAACTGTTTTGATTTTGTTTGGTTACAACAAGGTGTTGGAACGCGTAAAACTGTTCCTAAATGTGTTTAAACAGAGGTTTATTGATATATTCATACAAGAGTGGGCTGGCATCTTACGAGACCGTGAGAGATACAAAAGTTGTAGAGATTTCAAGTCTGATTTTGAAAAAAAAAGATATCTTTTGGATATGAACACATACTGTTTCCGCGTTGCCATTACACGAACAAGATTCAATTTTCTTCCACTGAATAACAACCTGCATCGTTAGAGTAAAACAGAAAAGGACAAAGCGTGCCCATTTTGCCGTGATCAGGTGGAGAATGAGCAACATTTTTTTAAAAATTTCAATGCTCCCTCTATCAAGACCTTAAGAATAAATTTCTCAAAGAATCGTCCATTTCATTTGCTTCATAAGGTATCTAGTGCTTCACACATACATAACATGTCGAGGTATATTTTTCATGCGATAAACAGAAGGCTAAGATCTATTCTTTAGTTGGTAAATTGCTGCGGGTAATCACCATCACTTTGGTTTTCCTTGATATGTCTGACTTCATTCGTGTTGTGTTTTCTTGTATTCAAAATGTAACTAAGAGATGTATCATCCTTTTATCTCATAGCTCTGGGAATGAATATGACAATACCTTTCTGTTCTGCTTGCAGTAACATATGTGCTATCTCCACCTCGTTCCTACCTACTCCCTCCCCCCTTCCCTTCGTACCTTGTATTGTGGCCTTAGGCCGATGTACATTAAACTTTCTGAGTTAAAGCTTTCTGAGTTCTCTCTCTCACTTTCTCTCTCTCTCTCTCCTCTCTCTCTCTCTCTCTCTCTCTCTCTCTCTCTCTCTCTCTCTCCTCTTAACGGGGCAAGGGCCGGATGAAAAAAAGCATGTGTTTGCTATCTGTTACCCTTGGAAATAAAGATTATCATCATCATCATCATCATCTCTCTCTCTCTCTCTCTCTCTCTCTCTCTCTCTCCTCTCTCTCTCTCTCTCTCTCTCTCATGCATTTTCCCTCTCCCGCATGACAGCACGTTGTCATTTTTCCCCTACATATGCACACTGTCTCTTTCTCTCCCGCGTGTGCTCTCCCTCTTTCATTTATACCAGTGCGCTCTCTCCCTCTTCCTCTGCACACACTCTCCATCTTCCCCATATGCACGCTCTCCGTCTCTCTCCCTTGCGTGCACTTGCTCTCCCTCTTATTTTTCATGCCCTCTCTCTGCCTCTCTTTCCCTCTCTCTGTCCTCTCTATGACTCTCTGTCTGTCTGTCTCTCTGTCTGTCTGTCACTGTCTCTCTCTGTCTATCTGTCTCTCTCTCTCCTGCACATGCACATTTTCCGTCTCTCTCCAGCACGTACGTATGCTCCCCCCTCCCCCTCTCTCTCCAGTTCACTCCCTCTCTCTTGCTTTCGCTTTCTGTCTCTCCCTTGCTCCCGTTCTCTGTTTCTCTCCCTTGCGTGCCGGCACTCTCCCTCTCTCCTCTCGTACGCACACTCGATCCCTGTTCTTTCTTTTGCATGCGCACTTCCTCCCTCTCCCTCGTGCACGTGTGTCAGGCGACAATCGCCTGACACACGTGCGCTCTCTCTCTCTTCTCTTTGGCACAAAGAAGCGCTCTCTCTCTCTGCTTCCCCCCCCCCCCCCCCCCCCCCCCCTCCCCCTCTCCCTCACTGTCTTCCTTGCACTCTCCATTTCTTTCTCACATGCACTTTCCCTCCCTCACGCATGTGCTCTCTCTCTCTCTCTCTCTCTCTCTCTCTCTCTCTCCTCTCTCTCTCTCTCTCCCCACCCCCAGCATGCTTGTGCTGGATCTCTTTCCGTCTCCAGTGCACGAATGTGCTCCCCCTCTCTCTTCTCTTTCACGCGCATGAACGTACTCTCATCTCGCCGACACGCGGTGTCTGTCTCTATCACACACGCTCTCTGTCCTGTTGTGTGCTTTCCCCCCCCCCCCCCCTCTCTCTCTCTCTCCTCTCTCTCTCTCTCTCTCTCTCTCTCTCCTCTCTCTCTCTCCAGTCACTCTCTCTCTCTTTCCCTCACGCTTGCTCACTCTTTTTGACACCCCCCTTCCCCCCACTTGTGTTCGCGCGCTTATTTCCTCTCTTTTTGTCCCTCTCTCTCTCCAGCACATGCACACTCACTCTCTCCCACATGCGCGCAGTCTACCTCCTTTTGCATCCTGTGTGAGCCTCTCTCCTATGCATGCTCTCCCTCTCCCTCTGCCTCTCTCTTCCATGCAAAGCTGTCTCTCTCTCTCTCTCCCGCACACCTGTGAGCTCTCCCATCACCTCTCTCCCTCTCTCTCTGCATTTGTTCGTTCGTTCCAATACCCCAAAACTACCCCTTGGCCTTTTCCTTCCTTCTCTCTCTCTCTCTCTCTCTCTCTCTCTCTCTCTCTCTCTCTCTCTCTCTCTCTCTCCTCTCTCTCTCATTTTACCCCAAACCTACCCCTTGAACCGTTTTCTTCCCCGTTTCCCTTCCTTGTTCGTTTTTCCAACTTTTTCTATTTCATTCGTTTTCATGTTATGAAAATACTTTAATTTGTTCGCTTTTCAGTTGTTTTCCCCTTTGTTCTTTTTGTTGGGTTTGCATTTTTTGATCTTTTTGCATTAAGTCTTTCCATTTTTTTTTTTTTTCCAGGCGGTGAGCATTTGTATCCTTCTCTTCCCCGGGAAATAAATTCTTTTTTCCCATTTTCTTGTTCTCTCCCTCCATAGCACACTCTCTCTCTCTCTCTCCTTCTTTCTCCTCTCTTTCCTTTCTTCTCTCTCTCTCTTCTCTCTCTTTGCGAACGCTTTCCCTTCCCCTAAAAAATCGTCGTTCTTCGTTCTCTTTTCCTCTCTCTCCCCACCCCGAGATTTTTTTTCATCCCTCTCTTGCCCTTTTGTCTGCACACCACCTCTCTCCACTCTCGCATGCCGCTCCCCCGTCACTATCTTTCTCTTTCTCCTCTGCATGCACCCTTCTCCTCTCATCTCCCCCCCCCCCCCCCCCCCCCCCCCCCCCCCCCCCCCCCCCCCCCCCCCCCCCCCCCCCCCCCCCCCCACTTCCACCCCCACCCCACACCCCACCCCCCCCCCCCCCCACCCCCCCCCCCCCCCCCCCCCCCCCCCCCCCCCCCCCCCCCCCCCCCCCCCCCCCCCCCCCACACACACACATGCGCACTGATCTCCACCTGTCGGCTGCGCGGGCGCACTGTCCCTCTCTCTCTCTCCTGTGCTTCCATCATTCTTGCACTTACTCCCTCAGAGAACAGCAATTACCAATCCGGGCTCACTTGCTCCTCCACCAAGTTTTTGGCCGAAAGGGGCCCTTTAAAAGCCGCCTTTTCCTGTTCTCTGACAAGTAAGACTTCAATAACCAAAAATAACGATTATCTACAAACAGACATACTGTGTGGGATTATCTGTTTTCAATACTAATTTACTAAACTTGCTTGTCTTTTAAAACTAAGTTATATTTTGACATAAAATCCCCCACACTTTTTTCTGACTAATTTCTCCCTACAAAATTTGTATAAAAAGACAGGCTGACACGAGGCTGAAACCTGATCGCTTAATTTACGGCTGGCGCAGACAAGGGCCTTCGTTAAACACAGCGCACGGCCCGCTTACAAACTCGACCAAAAAATCAAAAGCACACCTCGCGGCGCGTTAAACTGCAACATAGCCTATTGCATTAGCGAATGTTCTAGACTGTCACGTGTCATTGCCACTTCGGGGCCGCCGCGTCAGCAAGCCCGGTTTCGCCATTTTTCCCCCAAGACTACTTCACAAGAAGGTTGTGTTTTGACTGTGCCTTAGCTGTCTGTCATTTTACATTGGAAGGCTGTGCTGTGCTGTGGTGCTTTTTCAGTGAGAAAAGTGTTTAATTTAACAAGGCGAACTGTCACAAATGTCTCAAGATAGTATTTTTTCAGAATTAATAGAGAACTTCTTGAATCACGGCCGTTCATCAAGAATTGTTAGATTATTCTAGGCAGGCAACTAGTTTAAATTTACCTGACTGGATCAAGCTTGCAATGTTCCATTACCACCTCCAACACCAAAGAATTGTGGACCGAAGAAGAAAGAATGTTTTGAAGAAACAGGCTATTTCATGAAGAAATGGAAAACATTGCTGAGAAGGCAAAAACAGTAGGCCCAATGAACTACTAAAAAGGCCAAAACGAAAGATGGAAGATTTATTCAAAGGAAAAAACAGGAAGAAAGAAAAAGAGGTCGGAGCTTGATTCTCCAACAGATTTGCACAATTATCTTGTTGCAAATGAAGCTGACACCAGTACTGGCATATCAAGAAAAGCCTTTTTAGATTCTGTTCTTTTTGTCTACTCAGCGGGCGAAAATGAAATTATAGAAAAACTGCAAAAAGGGAATAGAAATCTAAAAAGACAGAACGCCCAAACAATAATGTTTCATATTCATTGGTTGGTTTCTGATTTTGTGCAAAAACTGGCAGGAGGAAAAAAAAAAGAAGGAAGAATGAAAGAAACGTGGGCACAATGGTTAAAAGAAAAAAAGGTATTCAGATGTTTACGTACGCAAGCTACGTAACTTGCAAAAGTACTTCAACCATTTCCTCAGTTTTACAATATTGGTCTCCCAGTCAGTTTTATCATGAATAAAACTGAAGCAAATTGAAACATGCTACAGATTGTAGAATACAAAACTACTGGTCAAAAGTTCTAAATATCCTGGCTGAACCTCAACTGTCGCAGCCCTAGTCATACAATGTTTGTTTGTGTGGCGTTTTAGCAACAGTGCGCGCGACTGTAAGACCACTGCAGGCCTACCACTGACGTAAGATCTATTTTTAGAAAACCGCTCATGCAGGAGCGGTCGGGTTTGTTTAGAGTTGATGTTTAGCAACAGTGCGCGCGACTGTAAACCCTGCAGGCCCTACCACTGACGTAAGATCTATTTTTAGATACCGCTATGCAGGAGGGGTCGGGTTTGTTTAGAGTTGCTGCCTTGAATTTCCACCAAGCACTTCATGACTTTGTATATATTGCTGTGATTACTGGCTTCACTGCTTCGCTTAAACGTCCTGCTTCAACTTTTTTGGTGCTTTTTTAAAGCGGCCACAGAGTGTACTTTATTCAACTTTTCTTGTTTATTAAATCAAGCTTTGATAAATGCACTTGGTGGCCGCTTTGAATAATCTTCAGTTGACAGAGAGACTGGCAGCCGCAAACCATAAATCCTTTTACATTTCCCTATGCAAGCACTTCCCTATTTTTTAATGTTTGTGCGTGTTGCTGTTATTTTTGTTTTAACTGATAATAACTATATTATATTCTAAACATCTGTTTCTTATAAAAATCAAAGGTGCGCGCATGCACACCCCCCACCCCACCCTACCCAAACCCCACCCCCCACGCATGCACACACTTAAGTCACTTCTAAGTTCTTACTTAAGTTATCCTCAGTTTTTAAATTTAAAGGGTCTTAATTAAGTTTTTAATTAATTACTTCAAGTTCTTAATAAGTTCTTGTTTAAAGTTTTTTTAAATTTTAAGTTTTTAAATTTAAGTTACCTCAAGATTGAAATTTAAAGGGTCGTCCTTTAAGTACAACAATTCTTATTCAATTTAAATCTTATAATTATCAAAAAACAATACAATCTATGTTTTTATCTTAAATAGTAGATGTCTAATTATAGTACACACACGCCTCAAAAAACGCGTTATGTTGGGGATGTCTTGCTTAACGCCCCTTGGCGTGAGTTTTGGGTCAGCATAGATCTTAATGAATTCTTACATCCTAACCCAACCGCATTGATTACAATTCTGGTCGATGGAAATGTTTTTTTATAGACTCCATGTCTTTATTTATTGACTTCATCATTTTAAAACAAATAAAATCCGCCATGATCTATTTTTATTAAAAATATTATTCCATTTGAAATGGATGAAAATGAATTTTTGGTTATTGGCGGTGCTGGCGTGCTTGTTTTTTCTGTATTTAGCGTTCAGATTTTTTTACTGTTTTTGTTTTTGTTGCCATTGGTTATATATTTTATAACCGTAATAACTGCCCCCAGCAGCAGCAAGGGCCCCCCCAAAAAATGGCAACAGTTTTAAGTTAAATTTCCATGAAGACTTTGGTGCCTTGAATTAACTTGCTCTTGTTTGGAGCTGGCATTGGATCAACTGTTGGCGTTGGCGGTTTTTATGTTTTCATTTATGAGTTATTTTCTGGATTGAAAACTTTAATTTTCTTTGTCTGTTTAACTCTGCTACTTTTTTCCCTGCTGCAACACCCCAGGATGTTTACGGGTCACTTTCTCGATTGATTCATTTTTTTTTGATTCAATTTTTCCCTGATTCTGCTGATTTTCCGACTCGTTCATTTTGAAGGGAAATAAAATCTATATGATTTAAAAAGTAATTAATCCTATGATTAACGGTGATTTAAAAATGTTCCAAATCTGTAAAATAAATCACAGCTTAGAGACTCTAATGACTTTGTTAAAAACTGGATCTTGCGTTAAATCATACGTAAGATCTTGTTCGAATCAATGGGGCAAATCGCTGACTAGTTTAGTGTACAAACTAAGAACTGTTTGTCTACACTTTTTACCATTCTAGACCCCAGCTGCGCTCATACCGTTATGATACTTTATAAGTCTTGCGGCGCTCTGTGATCTGTTCAATGGTGAATCAGTTCGAGGAATGTTTGGGTTTTCACATGCTGCCAAGAATACAACCTCTCTTTTTGGCAAATAGCTTGATGCATCAACTTCTTCTTTGTAAGTTTTTGGGAAAGGGTTTTGCCGATCTGTAGCTGATAGATCGTCGCTGTTCATGTTTTTATTAATTATAAGTAGTTTATTTTTTAAATGAGCACCGAAAAAATTTACCAACCTTGTACCTTCTGCCGTTATTGGAGGCCTAGTGTGGATTTCACAATGCTTGTAAAACCTTTAAGAATTAAACCAGCGGATCTTGGCAACTAGGCTTTTGGATTCTGCAAAGCTGATTGCTATTATTGCAGCTATCGTTCGCTACGAAAGATTTTTTAGTAAGCAAGGAATAATTCCTGACAATTTTGTAAATTAAAAATACATTTATAAAAATGGCTTCACTCTAATGATGATAGGGGGCGCTGTGGTTAATGCGCTTGCTTTTAGCGGAAGTAATTTACGCGTTTAGTAAACTACGGGATGACGACGGAAGAAAAAAAGACATAACAAAGCTGTGAGCAACTAGCCGCGCACAAGATCGCTATGAAAAGCATTTGAATTGAGCAGTTAGATTTTATTAATAACACACTGAAAAAACAGGGGGATGCAGCTTACACATTTAAAGATGTTGATCAAGCGATAAAAGAGTATTATCTAGTAACGGGGCAAACCAATCCAGACATTGCCCCCCCAAAAATTCAGCAACTTTTATCAACCATCAGAAAACAAAAGATGCAAGAAATCGGGGTTTTTTGTCGTTGGTAGCTGTTGTGTATTTGTTGCGCATAATATCAGCGAAAAAAAAAATGAACAAAAATTATTATTCGCCAAAAAGGGTATTGGAAGGGAATCACGGCAATCAAAAAGCTAAGCCAAGCAGCGGGAGTCAGTGAACAAACAGCAAAGGAATGGTTATCTAAACAAGCGATTTGGCAAATTTATTTACCTGCGCCTAGAACGAATACAGAGACCACACTTTTGTGAATACAACTCCAAAACGACACCCATCAAATGGATCTTTTATATTTACCCTCTGATACGATTAACGAAAAAGATTTAAGTACGCACTCATATCATTGACATAGCTTCAAGATACAAAGATGCGGAACCGTTAACACAAAAGAGTGGGTTCTGCTGTTGCTGTTTTCTATACAACTGATATACCAACGAGGCCCCCTAACTTATCCTCGCATGATTCAAGTCGATGATGGAAAAGAATTTAAAGACAAGTGAATCAATTATTGTTGAAACATAGAGTTACCATTAAAAGAGGCATTCCAGGAGTTCACAGATCACAGGCTTTAGTCGAAAAACTTTAACAAACAGTTTTCTGAAAGACTTTTTTCCTACCAGTAAACACAGAGAGGGTGATTGACAATTCTCGCAACACAGAAGGTTAGAAAAACTGCCCTCAGTTTTGCGGCAATGAAAAATGAAGAATTTAAAGGTCAAAAACCAGTTAAAAAGCAATCAAAAGAAACAATAAATGTTGTTGAAGGAGAGTCTTCATCGGCAAATATTTGCCGTTTGGTTTTAAAAGTAAGGTACCTTTATTTTACCGGGGAAAGCGGAAGGGGACACTCGCATCAGGGCAACCGATCCAGTTTGGAGTGTTGATCCATATGAAAAAAAAAGAATTGTAAAAATGAATCCGCCCGTGATTTATTTACGAGAAACTGACAACAACAAAAAAACCAGCTCCTCAAAGATCTTTGTGAAAGAAGAACTGCAGATAATTCCCACCAGACACAGTTCCACTTTAAATTTTTTTTACGGTTCTATAATGTCCATATGCTTATGAAAACCTGGATGAACAAACACAACGTTTTGTGTTTGTTCTATCTAACGACTTCTTTGTTACAACCGTTGTGTTGATCTCATGTTGATTAGATCGCGTTTTACGTTGTCATGATGAAAAGACTTTTTTGTCAAACAATGCTTCTTTGTAGTTGTCATGCGATTTTGCTCGACTGCACAACACTGCGAGATATTCCTTTTGCTTTCTTAATGGGTTTTCCCTGGCTCGAAATACTGTACATTTTTTAACCTTTAACCCCACATACTCCTTAATCACCTTTCCAGATAATTCATCCTTCATCTTTCCTAAAAACCTTTTGTTAGTAATTGAATGGGAAAGGCGAATCTTTAGGATAATCGGATGTGTCGTACCATCCACTCGCTTCTTTAGCTACTTCTAAATTCCATGTCTTTATAGATGTCTTCAGTAGGGATATTTATAACAAAACTGTCTGTATCTGTGTAAAGTACTCTGGACTCTGGATACGAGGGTTTAAAGTATCATAAAGAAACTTAACATTAAAGCTTTTGATAATTCTAAAACAGTAAACCCAATAAAAAAAGGGTTTGTCCAATTTGACTTTCTTTTTTTCATCATTATGCCAAAAAGCTGATCATGAATCTTCTGAAATCCTGATAATAGGTTTTGAAGTCTGCTTTATTGCTTCGTTCTCTTTGTGACCAATCTGACCTTCTTGCGCTTGTGCGGATTTTCCATAGTCTTTCCGAAACAGCTGTTGTTCATCAGCTTAAAAAATTTTTTTCTGAAGCATCTGTGGATTTAGTTCTAAGATCAGTGTTCTTCATGATGATGGTTTCATGAACTGTTCTTGATCAAAGCATTATACGATGAACTGCTTTTCCCCAATCAAACCATGTCTTAAATAAAATTGTAGAAGTCTGTAATGACAGACTTAATTTTTTTGCCTCGAAGATTGGGCACAATTAGGCGGCTCTGTTTTCGCCATCTTTAGGCTTTTTGCAGCTATGGGTAGTCATTATTCAGGTCATGGAGTCATGAGGATATTCTAAGTCAACTTCTAGAATGAAACCACGCTGTTGATTTTAACGTCAAACTGCCCAACCACTTTAATGCCTTTTGAAAATTATTTGTACCGCCGCTTGTGTACATTTTAAAGTTACGTAGTGGAAGTGATTGCGCCATAGCCCAACCAGACAGATTGTTTGCGTCAAATACATGAGATAGTTTTTGACCTTTTACTTAGATCATAGTCGTCCAAATATTTGTTGTTTTTCTTTACAGTAATGATGCGACGCCATACTAATTCCTCACACGCAATCCGTTTTTAATCATCTGAATCATTGGGAAAACTGCCAATAAATCAATCGTACTCCAGTAAACTTTAAGGGAAAACGTCCCCAAATCATCCCGGGCGCAGAAATGTAATGCGCAGATCCAGCTTAATGTTTCATGCTGGTATTTCTGATAATTTTAAAGACGTCCGCCACAAAACATGTCAGCAGCCATCAAGTTGGAATCATGATAGTCCCCATCGTTGGTACACTTTACTCTGCACACGCATCTTGAGAATGCTGGTAATCAGAATCACTGATGTCCTTTCTCTCTAAGACTAGAAAAGGAACGCGCCTTTAGGAGGAAGTGTGTCTCGTCAAATCACTTTACCAACTGTTCATGTCTCATAAGGGTAAACGGCCCTTTTCTAACGTGGAGTTGGTCAAAATATTCTTCCGTTATTGGGCAGGACTTTATGGGACATTGATATCGTACTCTAATTGAACCCATAATGTGCTGCATAGAGTCATAAATAGACATGTTATTTTAAATGTGAAAACTTATGTACTTTTCTGGATGACTGTGCAATGCATGACACCCTGAAGGCATCGTCCACTGTCTTCATTATAAGATTGAGCGTCGTAACCGCGCCAAGTTATGAAAGCGTCTCTACTGGCTGTTCCATGTCTTTGGTTTCAAAACTTTAGTTGAAGATTGCAGTTACTGTGTGCTGCTCCTCGGAACTTCCCACTTATGTGTTCTGGTCTCTTACTGTTGGATTTCTGTTGCTTCTTCACTAAGTTCTAAACCGCATATTCCAACAGTGAGTGTGCTAAGTCATACTGTCTGTTGATCTTCACGGGCGTATTTTGATTTAGATAAATTCTGATTATTAGAAACAGTCATTACGCACTTGCTTGCATGGGCGGTTTAAGAAGTATTCTGCCAGATTTGGTCCTCTGTTTAATTCTGGCGTTGATTGAGCGCCATATGACCTAAACAATAATGAAGGGCAAATGAACAAATCTGATGAATACTCATTAAGATTGTTTTTCGAAGTTTTTGTGGGCGCTGCTCTTCATAAGAGCAATGAGTGTTCAAAGTCTGCGTAAACAAACATATGGAGAATTTTGCATCCGTTTCCAGTACTTAAAAACTAACTTTAGAATCCGGGTGGGGGTTGTAATTAGTTCTGTCTTTCAGTCGTTGGGCGATACAATGTTTCTTATGTTCGCTGGCTTGAGCAGATGGAATTTTTGTTAACATTTTCTGCAGAATTCTTGTTTGTGCCCATCTTTGAAAGTATGCTGCATTTGTTTACTCATGGTTTCGTATCAATGTGTAATTATTGGGAGCCGCCGGTTGAAAGCATCAGTAGTAAGTCAACATGATTTTTGTCTGGATCACCTATTGTTGGGCTGTTCTTAACACTTTAATCGGCGTAGATTTGTTTCCTCATCCCATGTGTAGACTTACAGGTTTTGGTTTGTTTTGTTCTTCAAACTGATCAATGGAATCCACGCGTACAGGAAAAGGATATTTCCACTAATGTTAAGATCATTGACGTAATGGCGTAGTTAGACACTCACTCTGCGTTTTTGTGCGGACGTAATGCAAGCCTTGCGGAGAACACACCACATGAAAAACATTTGTTGTCGATTTCTTATGTTTAGAATGGTTTTTTTGCAATAATTGTGGAGGTAGTGGAAAGTAAGACTTGCCAACAATCGGCGCACATACTTTGACTGTTTTAATCTGATCTCTAGGACTTCGCCCTCTGACAACCAGAGCCTCTCATTTTAGCTTCTTCAGCGGCCACATCAAATCTGTGTATGCAGTTCATCTGCCCATCCGGGAGTTAAGTCTTTAGAGGTAAAGTATAGTCTGCGTTTAGTCGAGAACCAGACTTCTAGATTTTCTCATTTAGTGTTATAAGTCGATTTTTAAAAACAGCTAAACATTACTTTAATGGTGGGTTTATTGTGAGTTTACCTGGAACTTGAGATATAGCATGAGCAACCTTGCCTGTACGTTTGAGGGATCATGACTTCTAATTAATATCATTCAGTGCTCTTGATAATTCTTCTTGCATTGCTCAAACATTTCGTTCGGTCCTTACATATTTTTTTCCATGCTGAGTTTCTTTTCTAACTCATATTTATTTAAAATCAAGGGAAAAAAAATATTTAACTAATATCGATGGTCTTTTGTGCTTAGACTCATAAACTAAAGTATATAACCACCTTAGGCGTTGTTAATGTGAGCTGTTAAGAGCAGAGTTAATGTTTCGTTTACTTTTTTTAAGCATTCTTTTTATCTGCTCGGCGGTGGCGGCTGGCTGTTGAGAATACTGTCCTCGCCTTTCTTTGAAGATCAAAATTTTGTCTTTTGTAGTCATCAAATTCGGCCTGGAAACGTTTTAAATTCTTCATCCGTGTGATGTTTTGAGTCAGGCTAGTGCGTTTATTTATTATCAGCTTAAAGGAACTAAGTTTAGCTGTTATTAGTTGAACTATTAGCTGTGTGGCTTTTGGAGTGTAGTTTTTATTTTTTTGTAGCAGCTCTACGGCTAATGAGGCACAGGCCGAGAGTAAATGACAAAACGCTAGAGGTAAAGATGCGGTGGCCTATGCCTGATGCTAAGAGATCCTACACTTGTTCTGCTGATGCGGCCACTTATAGTCGATGCTCCAGTATTAACTTAGGTAACAGCATTAAAGGCTGCAGAATACCTTCGTTTGGGTTTGCTGTTATTTTGAAAGGTTTTCCTGTCCTCTAGTTTTTTGTTGCATTTGTGTAATGTTGGTTAATCTAAAGGTTTTTATGCGGGGGGTTCTACATCTCTTCTCTTGGGTCTCCGGTTCTGTAGGCACTTTTGGATAATTTTGATGTGGGCATGCTTTTTAAAATGATAAAATAATTTTGTATACGACATCGTTAAATCTGTTAGCTTCCCAATATTTAGCTGTGATCATATATAAAAAACAAATGTACAATTAAGCGGTTGAACAGCTCTTTATCTTTATCAATTTGAATGTTTATTATTGTCTCTAACATCTATCCCACTTCCCATGCAACTGATATATCTCTGTTGACCTTAGGTCATCCATAAACCGTATTTTGATGTTAATACTCATCAAGCTAACACTGTGAAGGTGTAGATCTTTAGACGCAAGGTTTGCTGTTAGACTTCCTACCCCTCCCGCCCCCAAACAATTTTCTTATTTTCGTCTCAAATGATGATAAGGCCTAAGTCCGCTAGCAAAGAATTGGTTAGAATTCCATCAATCGAACACATTGTTCTTTCGTTATTTTTGGATTAAAACTTTTCACTTGCTCTTGCGAATGGTTCTTCTTCTTCGCACAGCAATAAATTACCTTTAAGCGATTTTACTGCAACACTATGATTTAAAATTCCATATAGCGTCTGCCCTGCTTTTAGGATATGTTGAATGATGACCGCACGTTTTCGTAATATAGTACTAATTGTGATCATATTGTTTCCATTCAGCCTTGCTAAATTAGTGTTTGCTAACAACGTCAAACTCGATCGAGAGTCTGAAATGCTGTAATTTGCTTCGGTGTATGTGATTCTGATAACACGTTTGTAGTCATTAAAGTTAGTTCGTCTGACAATACTGGTTTTTAATGTCCTTGAAAGTATGGCGCATGCGCTTTTAACAACTCAAAATTGGGAATGGAAAAAAAAGCGATTTTCCTAACGCATTATCTTACAGCCTAAAGATTTTTGGTGCCCTTGAGCACCTGAGGCGGGAGTTCGGCGCCCCTATTCTAAGTTTTAGTGCTTCTTCATTGGACGATTCGTGAAACGCAAGATCTTCCCCTTTCATTCGCGGTTTAGCCATAGATCAGAATAGGTTAAAAATATGTCTGCATTGTTTAAAGTAAAATACTTATTTCCCTCAAGTTTTATAGAATTTTCTTAACGATTGCCTTCCCAAATTCTGGAACAACTGTTTGGTTTTGGTTGTTGTTGAGCGAGTTCTATTTTGAAGTAAGCCGTGCAGAGGCCTGGCACAATCTAATCATCCGCTCTTGTTGGTCTGGAAATGTAACAGTAAGAATTTGATCCGCATCAATAAGTAGATGGATTATTGGAACAGTAATATTCCGTTTTTTCCCTTCACGCCCACGGGGTTCTTTCAGTCTTCTATGCGGGGTCAAGAATCGAGCCATATACTTGTGGACATTTTTATAAAACCAAATAAAAGTTAATATTTTAAAACATGGCGGAATTGGAGCGTGAAGAGATTATGATATTTGTGATCTTGGGAGACGCCAACATGGAATGAAAGGACTCTTTAACACAGCATCGCTCGGAGATCTCATTGGAGGATGAAATAGCTGAAGGGGAGCAAAGGCGTGAATTAACAGAAAGTAAGTCAGATCATTATACAAAGTTTTTAAAAACAAAATTCCTGAAAATATCTACCTGATGAGTTTGAAACTAAAAGGTAACCATTGGTAGTTTAGAAACGACCAAAGGAGAACGTGTTGTTCGTTACGTATAAACTAAACTCATCAAAGTTTGTAAGCATGGGTACAATTATTCAAAAGCTTAGTTGAAGCGAGCGGGATCGCCTTGGCTTTACTGAACCAAAACCAAAATTAAAGAGGAAAGCAGGTTTCTTACCTTCAATACATGCAACAAGAACTCCAAACAGTTCACCCAATACATAGAACTACAAGAAAGTAAATTCCAATAGCAGACAAAACAACAAATGTAATAGAGAAGCAGAAACAGTTTTTCAGAAAGAAACAGCATTAAAACAATTAATGATCCTAATACCCCCGCAAGAATTAGAGGCTATTAATCGGAATGTAGAAAAATTAAGAGGTGAATTTACAGACAATTTATGCATGACTGATGAACTAGATGAAGCATTTAAAAAGAGAAAAGAAAAACTCGCTGAGGCTGACGACGCCAACTTAGGGCGTGTTGATAAAGAAAGAAATAGAAACTGAAGACTAAAAAAGATCTTGAAAAAGAAAGAGCAAAAATACTAAAAGCGGCCCACGTCTACTAACCGAGCCAATTACGAGGCTCAAGTGATCAGAATAAGAGAAACTATCGAAAAAATTTTATTTGATGACTACAACGCTAGCAGAACGAATAAGAACATGTTTAGAGAAACAAGGCAGCGTTACATTAGCGAGCGTTATAACGGCCTTAGTTTTGCAAAAGTACACTGGGGATGGCCTATTACAGGCTGTGGTGGGGGGCAGTTCAGTGCCGCCTTCAACATCGTGCTGATAAATCATGGCGTTAAAAAAAACAGCTTGATCATCTTGCGAGTTTATTAAAAAATTAGCGGTAAAGCTATAGGCTCTTTGCCTGGAATATTAGGGTAGTGTTATTAGCTGGCTTGTGTCTCTGCAAGCAAAGTAGTTGGCTTATGGGCGAGCATTATGGGGCATTAGTTCTCTTATAGTGGGTTTATTATTTTGTAAGATAAAGACCAAGTAATCCTAGGGCAGTATTAAAATCCAACAACAAGTGCGGTCTTTTCTATATTCATGGTCATTATTTTGTACTTAAACGGTCTTTGGGCTTTGAACCTCGGGGATTGGGATATTTATCTTGGGTGTTTTTTTATTGTTTGTAATATTACTGGCCCCAGTATTTTATGTCGTTTTTTCCGACCTTATGTTCATTGCCTGCACAAGGTTTTCATTATTATAATTTATTATTGTACCTATCTGGAGGTCTGAGGTCAGAAGGAAGGCCTCTTGTTAAACCAGTGCCAACAGCAAAGTCTACTTTGTATCTTGCGTATTGTATAACTTTTTGGTAACCTTTTATACTTGAAGGTAAATCAACTGTAGGACTTAATGGCGTCCTCTAAATTTGCCAAGTACTGTTTTTGTGCATCTAGGCCAGTTGATAGAAGATTCAGTTATGCTCGATCTCGCTTGTGCTTGCGAACCTAGCAAACACCAAACGAAGTACGAATAGAGTAGTTTATTGTTCTATGCCTGCTTTAGTTAGGCCCTTAGAAGTGGTCTAAGAAATGTTGTCCATGCTGTTTTATGCTCTTGCTCTATGGACCCTAGGTGAAAGTTGGCTGAAGAGAAAGATGTGTAAGGAGGATTCCAGGCATAGTTATACTTTCTGTTGCACGCCCACAATAAGGGGTGCCTAAGCCATGATTAAGTTCTGACTTTTGTATAAAAGTCTTTCTTAACATTAATATTGAATTCGTTAAGATCCTTTCAAAAGCCTTCATGTCTATTCTGTTGCTGAATGGATTAAACGTTTGTCATTTGGTAATGGCGCTCGCAGTTCAGCCCAAAATACGTCTGAAGGTGTAATAAAAATGAAATCTGTACACTGACCTCACCAAAGATTAGGATGATTTAAATGATCAGCATACGACACTCCACACCCAGTTGATGCACAAAACACAGCAAAGTTTAACTGGTTCTGATAAAACTGCATCGGATGACTGAACCACACTTTCGCGATGTAGTCTTTTTTAATAGGGGGGTTAAGTTATCTGCTTAATGGAGTACTCCCCTTTTTATGAAAAGTGTCAGCCTGGGTCACAGCAATGTCAAGAGTATCAGTTGCTATATTTTTAGGATTGTAGTGCGGCCAACAGAATATTTTGCATCTTTAGTATATTTGAACGCACTCATTTTTATTTTGTTTAAAAAAATGTTTGTAACAATAACAACTCAAGACAGTTCTCCGGCTTTAGAACATGCTATTGATAACGATTTGCGGAACCAAAATGGTCGCACTCCATGAAATATTCTACAAAGTCGTATGGTTTAAAATAACTGAAGCCCAAAAAGAATAATAAGATTACAAAATATGAAAGGAGAACAAACGACGTTAAACAGTTAACAATACCTGATGGTTATTACGGGTTTTGCTCACTAAAAGAAGCAATGAGTAACTTAGACATTACTCTTAAACTTAACAATGCAAATCTAAAAACAATATTAACATTCAAACCTGAAGAAGCAAAATACGATTTTGATAGAGAGCTAGCTAAAATGCTAGGCTTTACAACTAGCAATCTACCCACTCATAGTTTTAGTGTTTCGCCAGATGAAACTACGTTTGAGGGGGAAAGTCCGCTCAATCTTGCAGTACATTCATTACTCTATGTTCATTTAAATGAGCTGAGCACTGATGAAAACTTATATGATGGAAGGCCCTCAACTGTTTTAAGAGCTCTGCCGTCAGGGAAAGCTGCATATTGCGATTATGAAATTATACAATTCCCTAATTTACAGTTTAAAAGATTAGTTTGTGGGAGGGTCGGATCATTTAATATAAAAATCAAAGACAAAACGGGGAAAGTCGTAAAATGTGATAACCTAAACATTGTTTTAGAAATAAAATAATAAGTTGTACTAAAAAATGTCGCGCGGGCCAGGTGAATCCGGAGTTACATTAGCGCCTGTGAGGTGTATAACTTTAGAATTAAAAGACCTTGCAGACGTTGCGGACTTTGAACAGAACGGTGAGATAGGCGCTTTGTATGGTTTTGAGTACACTAAAGATGGTGATTATAAACGCAAACAGGTTGGCGACAGCAAAAAGTTTCCTAAACTAGAACAACTGCGCAATCTAGAAGCAAATAATGTTGGCCAGTATGAATATAAAATAGTTCGAAAACCTGACCTCAAATGGCACTTGGAACCATATTTAGAATGGGACATAAAATTTGAATTCATAAGCCCATTTACATTTTTAACCATCAAAAAAATTTCAGAAAAGCATTCAACTCTGGCCCTTTACACGTAAGTCTTATGCCAGACGACAATAGTCGGAAAGAGATTGAAATAACGCCGTATGGGAAAAAACAGTACATCCTCCACAGAAAAGAAACGGTTTTAAAGAAAGCTTCTACAAAATTACAGTTCTTTCCAAGCAGAAAATTAGGAGACACGTTCACAATGATATTTGAAATTTCTGTCTTTAAAGATGTGGAGAGGGATGGGGTTGTGGGCGTTAGTGACGACCTTATAAAAGGAATTAATATTAGCTGGCAAAACTTAGACGTTAAACGTCTTAAAGTTACCATCGTCGTTCTTCACAATGGTGAGGATATTAAGGTCATAACAACAAGCAACAAAATTAATGTTGACTTAAATAGAAGCAATCTTACAGAACTGAATTGGATTAATCTTACACATTTAGGCCTCATAGGGTTTTATTATACTGAACAGGTTTTAACAGAAAGTATGATAAACATAATAACTGGATTAGATTAAGTTCTGTTATAAAACTATGGAGCAGTTAAACTTTATGACAAAAAACCCCTCATTGTTCATTAATTTGTGGACAAACTGGTTGTGGAAAAACAATATTTATCCTCGACCTGTTACAAACAGTTTATCGTTATAATTTTGATCATATTGTGATTTTCTGCCCAACACTTAAATGGAACAAAGCATATCATGATAGAAGGTTTATATGGACTGATGATAACATATTTTTAGTTAATCCTAGCAATAAACTAAGTGAGTGTCTAGAACGCTTTTTTTTTATATTGTTTGAAGGAACGCAGACACTATTTATTATAGATGACTGTTCAGCAGAAAGAGACATAGTTAAAAAGAGAAACACTTTGTCGAAACTAGCTTTCAGCGGAAGACATGCTGGGATAAGTGTGTGGATTTTATGTCAGAAATATAACTCGGTTTTAAAAGACTTTAGAGAACAGTTAAAGACTGTAGTTTTATTTCACATGAAAGACAAGAGATGCATTTTGATGAATGTTTGCGTGAAAATGATGTTATTGAAAATGATCAGGAAAAACATAGGATTAAGCAAAAACTAAAATCTGAAAGTTTAGTAAATTAGTATTGAAAACAGATAATCCCACACAGTATGTCTGTTTGTAGATAATCGTTATTTTTTGGTTATTGAAGTCTTACTTGTCAGAGAACAGGAAAAGGCGGCTTTTAGGCCACTTTCGCCCAAAAACTTGGTGGAGGAGCAAGTGAGCCAGGATTGGTAAAATGCTGTTCTCTCCCTCTCTCTCCCTCCCGCACGCTCTCTATTGCTCTCCTCTGTGTGATGATCACCATCATGGCGAGATTAACCTCAACTTGGCATCAGGCCCTTATTGTTAAAGACAAGGTTTCCCAGACTGCAGGCTGCGTCGTTTTTGGCGTTGCTGTCCCCGGCGGTGATTGGCCGGAGTCGGTGTTGTCGGTCGTCTGCTCTCTATGGCAGCCTCCCCCAAAGCCCTTGTACCGCTCCCTTTCAGGACCACTGATATAGATCCACATGATCCAAGGTGGGCCAGCTTGGGCAGAACACCCTAGCTGGTCGCTCCCCACCCCTGGCAAGCCAGACGGGTGTGACCCAAGGCTGGATTCTGCGGAACCTCTTTGCGATCTTCATGTGAATCCCGCACATGTGCGTGGTGTCTCTCTCTCTGCCTGCTTCTCTCCTGCTCCCATTTGTTCCGTCTCTCTCCCATGCATGCACTCTCTCCCTATGCTATCTGTGCGTGTGTGCTTGCGTGCGTGCGTGCGTGCGTGCGTGCGTGCGTGTGTGTGTGTGTGTGTGTGTGTGTGTGTAAGACACAGAGAGAGGGAGAGACAGACAGAGACAGAGACAGAGAGAAAGTCTGAGTCTGTGTGTATGTCTACTGGCACGCGTGAACATGTGTGTATACCAGTGAACATTTCATGAGTGACAAAATAATAAACCATTCTTTGCATTATCATGATTATACTCGCTTGATGAGCGAAACTTTGGTTTATGTTGTCGCCAGCTATAAATGAAGGATTTATGACTCTTCTGTGCTATCGCAAAATTTGTGAAACTTTGCGTATATTTCAAGACCTGATTTATTTGTGCTAACATTTACTCCTACTTTTTTTCTGCTTTGCTTAGCATCTTGTTTACATAATACATTTGAAGTGTGTATATTTTCTTTTATGCTTGTGTTTGTTACTATTGATATAAATGGCTATTACTATTGTTCTTGTACTTACTGTAGCTACTGCTAATACTTGGCCATCCAAAGATAGGCTTAGGGTTGGTTGGTTGTTTAATATTAATCATATCGTGAATAAGTGAACTGATGTGTCTAATATTTTGAATAACTCTGGTAACAAATTTCAATATATTTGGTTTTGCTGAGACAAGATTTTCGACATGCAAATGCCTCTGAAATACCAGGATATAATATACGTAAAGATCCAACACTTACTATGGGTCAAGTTTAGTTGGTTTGGTTATCAACATCCATCAAAGTACTAGCTTTAAAAGAATTAATCCTATATAACATACCATCACTATAGTTTCAAATTAAATTCAAACGCTCAAAACCACTTCCTTCCGGATTTGTTTATAGAAATCCCGCAAAGAGTGCAGTTTGGCAAGACAATTCTAATCTTCTGCTATGGCGAGATAATTCTAGTCTTCTGCTACGGCGAGATAATTCTAGTCTTCTGCTAGAGGATTTATGTTCCACTGCTGACGAATTTACATTATTGGGAGACTTGAACATTGATCTTTTGGAGCCAAACAAGTCCTGGATACAAATGATTGAAACGTTTCACCTTTTTTAGTTAACAGACACAGCTGCAAGAATAACAGCCACTTAAAAAAACCACCTATCGACCACATCACATCTGAAACTCGAAATGCAGGAGAAATTTGTTCATGAATTATGCTTATACTGATGATCATCTTCCCATGTGCCTGATGTGGATGAAAAGAAAAGGTTTTAAATTTAGAAAAAAATGTCGTTCCTTAAGTGAACAAATAAGTTTTTTCTATTGTAATTCCAATAAATTCCAATTTGATTTAATGAATTCGCACACACATGACATCTGTTGGTTTACAGATCCTGACGAAGCATTTGAAGGTTGGCATCAATTTTTTTTTTTTTTTCAATATTTACCATAAACTTGCACCATGTCAACAAAACGTGTTAGAAGTAACCCCAAAGTGCCCTGGCTCACATATAGTGTGAAAGATGCCTGGGAACCGCCGATTTGTCGCACGTGCGACAAATCGGCGGAAAAAGGGGTGTGCTGAACCGCCGATTTGTCGCACAAGCCGATTTGTCGTACGTGCGACAAATCGGCGGTTCAGCCTCACGCTGCTTTGTCGCACATGTGTGTGTGTGTGTGTGTGTGTGTGTGTGTGTGTGTGTGTGTGTGTGTGTGTGTGTGTGGTGAATGGGAGAGAGAGAGGAAAAGACACACACACACACACACACTCACACACACACAGAGGCAGACAGACAGACAGTGTGTGTGTGTGTGTGTGAGTGTGTGTGTGTGTGTGTGAGAGAGAGAGAGAGAGAGAGAGAGAGAGAGAGAGAGGAGGAGAGAGAGAGAGAGAGAGAGAGAGAGAGAGAATGTGTGACGCCCAATATACTATAGGTTCCCACGGTCTCCTGAAAGCTATTTGCTATTTTTGCAAAATAATTAAAAGATTTTTCATTTCATTCATTTCATTTCGTTTCATTTCATTTTCATTTCATATCTCGCTCTCTCTCTCTCTTTCATCTCTCTCTCCCATTCACCACACACACACACACACACACACACACACACACACACACACACACCCTATACATGTGCGACAAAGCAGCGTGAGGCTGAACCGCCGATTTGTCGCACGTACGACAAATCGGCTTGTGCGACAAATCGGCGGTTCAGCACACCCCTTTTTCCGCTGATTTGTCGCACGTGCGACAAATCGGCGTGTGCGACAAATCGGCGGCTCTCACCATGGACTTACGAGATCTATTATTTCAAACGGGAACGAAAGAAGAGTTTCATAAACAAAGGACCCGTGTCAATATCTAAAATGCGGCAGAACTTGATTTACTTTCAAGATCTTGGGTCGTCAAAAACAGACATTAAGTCAATCTGGAAAGCCATAAATCAAATAAGCACTAATAAAGTTAATACTTGAGCTATATTCAGTAAGCAATGTGTCCCCCTGAAACACTTAACAATCATATCTGTGGAATAAATAGTGCAATTGTAATGAAAGATAAATCTGCCTCTGGAGACCGTTTGTGAATTCTGTATTTCCAAAGACATTTCTTCTGAACTAAACGTACCGTTAATGGCAGTGCGTGAAGTATACAAAGCACTCATTCATTTAAAACAAACGTCTTCTCGTGAACTAGATGGTTTTGGATAGTAAAATTCTAAAATCACTGCACCAGTTATTTTTGAAACTTTCACTTACATTTAAGATTACAACTAGTGCATGTCAAACAAAGAAAAATTCCTAAGGCATTTAGATTTGCAGAAATTGATATTCCTTTACATACAGCATGAGACCATTTAACTACAGGCCCATTTCTTAATTACCAATGTTATCTAAGCCCTTAAAATCACTTTCCGAAATCTATACTTCATCATTTCAAATTTTTTTTCCAATCTATTTCATCCGAACCAGTAAGGTTTCAGAGCTATTCATGCTATACTGCACTGACGCCCTTAGTACACAAATGTTTAATATCAATAATAACGAAATTACTGTTTTTTGTTTGTTTGTTGTTTTGGGTTGTTGACGTCACTACAGCCTTCGATATACTTGACTATGCACTCCTTTTAGAAAGAACTTAAGATCTATGGTTTGAATACCAACTCAGTAGAACTGATGTCATCTTTCCTGTTGGATAGAAAACAACCAGTATCGCTTAGCTGAAAAATATTATCTCCATTGCCTCTTGCTTACGGTGTTCAACAAGGTTCTTTCCTAGGACCCTTAGTATTTTCAAATCATTTTAATGACAACCCTATTTCTAAAGTTCTGCCGTATCCAAGTTAGGCCTATTTGCAGATGTCACGACTTTACACTTCAATAGCACCAGCGTTGTGAAGGTTTCAACAGCTCTTCAGACCATCAACCAGTTAGTTGAATGGTTTAACTAAATAAAGTATGTCTACATCCACAAAAAGCGATAAACATGCTGTTAACAACCCGACAAAAACGTAAAAATCTGACTACTAATTCATTTCCTTTTTACATAAATGGCAAAATTGTTGCAGACACGAACAGCAAAAACGCTCTCGGCGCTGTTGATAACAATCTGTCATGGACGGATCATATCACAGGCACCTGTGACATTATTTCTAAAAAGAGTTATCAACTCTCTGAAGCGAAAAAAAAAATTCTTGAATTTACATGCTCGACAAATATTCTTCCAGGTTTACACAGAATCTACATCAATGTTTCAGTTGTTTGGGATTCAGCAAGCGAAACTGTTACGAAACCTTTAAAAAGTCTGCATAGACTAGCCTTAAAATTGGTTCTTCTAAAGTCATCGACTCTGTTAGCTTTTGTTTATAAGGTATTGAATATTTTGTCATTCAAACTAAATTAGAATATAATAAATGAATGTGTGTGTGTGTGTGTGTGTGTGTGTGTGTGTGTGTGTGTGTGTGGGGTGTGTTCGCGCGCGCGCGCGCGCGTCTGTTCTCTCTCTGTGCACGTTATGCTTGTGTATGTGTGCGTGTGAGCGTCCATGTGTGTGTGTGTGCCCGCGTTGTATTTTTACATGAATGTATGCACGTGTGTGTGTGTGTTGTGTGTGTGTGTGTGTGTGTGTGTGTGTGTGTGTGTGTGTGTGTGTGTGTGTGTACGCGCACGTGTTTGTGTGTGTGTCGTTCTTCTGCGTGAACACGCACGCGTGGTGTGTTTATGTGTGCGCGCGCATGCGCGCCTAGGTAAACACGAGTCTCGGAATTAGTTCTGCAGATACATCGTTCAGGGATTGGTTGATGATGCGAGGGGGTCTGATATGCGAGATGTTACGGGATCGGTGGATGATGCTGTAGATATCCTACACAAGACGAATGGTGATGTGAATGTCCCACATGCCGGATACATGAAGGTCATAATCAACGATTGATGAGCGATACCGATATCCTTCATGCAGACAGCTGCAATGCGAGTATCTCACATCGAAGACATACAACCGAAGTCGAACGATGATGTAGATGTCTTTCATTTGGGATGCTTGAAATAATGAAAATGTCCAGTGCTGGAATGCGAGTAGCGATGGGATGACCTACTCTGGCGACACACCATGGCAGTTTGGTATGACAAATACAGATAAATAAACAACAGAAGAAGCGGCACGGTACAATGGAGACGGGAACTTGTCCACGTCGGAGAGAACCGCCAAAATTTGATCCAGACTAAACCGAGACGGTAGTCATACAACATATCTGGTATCACTGGGCGTATGAAGTCGGGTGGGTAACCTGCACGTTTTAAAGCCTTCAGCAGAAGCGCTCGGCACAACAGGTCATGTGGAAACCCCAAAATCGTAGCCGAGTAGTGTTAACGGAACGGTCAAAACAATGGCTCAGGGGAAACTACTTCATATCCTTGTACACTCAGACATGTACAGGTTAGGTCCCCTGGCCTTTCTCAAGTTTAAAAAAAAAAAAAAAATTCTTTTACGTTGTACCGTGATGTCAGATGCACTCTTGGGTTTCTCCACATATCTCGGTGGTCAGTCAGGTGCAACAGGGTAGAGGTGTTGTAACCAGTCAAGTCCTTTAGAAACTTGATCTGGAGGTCTGCTTTCAGTGGGATCTTACACTCTGTAACAGAGCGTAGTTACACTAATCACATCCCTGAGGAAGGTCAGAGACCGAAAATTTCGTTTTTGTGCAAAAGGCTTGTTGTTAGTTTTTCTTTTTAGTTATGTGTATGTGTATATGTATATATATGGAGAGAGAGAGAGAGAGAGAGAGAGAGAGAGAGAGAGAGAGAGAGAGAGAGAGAGCGATGTGTGTACGTATGAAACTAAAAACAAACAAAAAAAGAGATGTGTGTGCCTGTATGAAACTAAAAACAAAGATGTCAAGTTACAAAATTATCTCACAAATGAAAGATGGTAGTCAGCTAATTTTTTTTGCCTTCTCCTTTTTTCCCATTTATTTCTCTGGAGCATGCCACATGATGTTCAACAAACCTGAACAAGTTTTTTTTTTATATAAAAACAAATGCTCTCAAAACATGCTCGTCTAAAGCCTTATCAGTTGATGTAAGCTGTGTTTGGATGCATGTGATTGTATGCAGTCTTTGGGTAACCTGACCAAGGCCATTGAAAAAAGCCTAAAGTCCTGAAGTCATGCAACACACACCCCCCATTTAATTTAGCAGAATGAAAGCAAGAAGTATGCAAGCAAGGGATGCATTGTTTTCAGTGGACTTCTGAAGCAGATGAATGCCTGACTGACAAATAACAGCCAGCATTCTGACTGCTGCAGCTCTCAGACACTGTGCTTCTCAACTCCCCATATGTGATGAAGCTGAGAGACAGATGAACTAGGGAAGAACTGTACTATTACCAAGACACGGAAAAACTTCCATCATTATTTATTGAATCTAATAAACCATTCATAGCTTATGTCAGCACAGAATCTGTCTAACTGATGAAAAATATGTTAAAAACAAATTTATTTACAGATTTAGGCAACAAAACAACAGCAAAAATCACTAACTTTTAAAACCACAAGTCATAACAATGCTGCCAAGTACAGAAGAGAAAGTATGAAGTGAAGAACATCCGACATCTGTGAAGAGGCTTGTCTGGTGATGCTATTTACAAGGGATTTCCTCAAAAAATATTCATCCCTCCATCCAACATTCCATCTGTCGACCACCACAGAAACCATAGACTACAGCTCTACATCTTTATGTGCCGAGACAATTCATCAAATTAAATCTATACCATCACTTAAGTGTGCTATGGACAATTTACCTCATTTCATTGTAATAAACTATGTTGAAGTAGGCAGGTGATCGAAAAGACCTAACGAGAACAACACTAACTTTGGAAGAAGCTGAAATGAAAATTTACAGCATCAAACACTTTCAGTTTAACTCTCTCTTAAGCACTCTGATCAAAACAAGGCGAAGAATGTCAAACACAGACACTAAAAGATGCATTGTATTGTGCCCTTCCTTCCTGTACTGCATTGTGCAACTGTATTGTTATACTAAAGCACTGTGTCATGCTGCATTACATAACCTCATCACAGCAAAATGCTGAGTGAAACTTCGGATATTCTCTCTAGACAGCACATGTTTGACCATAAGGTGCTAACCCACCTTTTCATCCCTATCTGCATGTGTTTATTCTGACCTATCAAAATAGATCATCCCCCATTAGTTTGCCAATACTTATTTGAAACCCTACAACCAGTCCTACGACTACTGGTCCAGTGGATGGGGTAAAAAAAACTCGTCCTATATGGAGACTCAAACCATTTCCTAGACGCTGCCTTGTCCACTAGGCCACACACACATCAAGATGGACTGTCAAACTGCCAACTGTGCTAATGCACCAAGGAAAAAAAAAGTTGTCTGAAGGCACACAGCCAATGATGGTTATCTGGCTGAAACTTTGGTACTAGAAGGTGGCTGCTTCGAATAATCAGAAGAAACTCGACAGTATTTCAGCTTTCAGGATCTGGCTTTCATGATTCAGTTCAACTTCTACAATCATATAGCCAGGCTGACCATGCAGGATCTTTTGGTGCTGTCACTGAATCAGGAGCAGGGTGGGGGTGGGGGGGGGGGGGGGGGGGAGGAGGAGGAGGATAGAGCCCATCTTGAAAAAGAATGACAATGTCACCAAACCGCCAACATTCCAAAGGCAGACAAAACCAGGGCCATGCGGGGAGAACCAGCTGTAATGCTTCATCCATCACCCCTATGATTAAAAAAAGAAAAAAGTCAGTGAAAAACATTTGCTGAACGGGCAGCTCATGTCCACTCTTGACATTGTGTACAGTCTTACCATCTAGTGCCACATTACCACACAACCAAAAACAGTAAACCATAAACTGTGAGCAGTTCTATTATTGTGAATTGAGAAAACAGTGTAAAGGATTTTTCTGGAACAAAGACAGTAGTACAGGTCACAAAGGCAGATAAACAGTTGACGGCAGTTAATAAATGGGGAGAAAAATGAGGGAGGTGGATGTGGAGGTGGAGGCAAATCAAAGAGAGTGAAAGAAAAGAGGGAAATTTCCAACATTGCAATGAAGAAAATTTCTGTCTGCAAAGTCTGATGTATAAAATTCTAACCAGCTATCAGCTCCAGCTTGGAGACTAACGGGTCTAGAGGCTAGCTGAAGTTAATCAGTGAAACAGGAAACCAAACTACCTTTAAATCTGTTGTCATTTATTTTACACCTTCCTTTTTTTTTTTCTTTTTTTTCTTTTTTTTCAAAATCGACTGCATTTCAGCGCTGAGGTTTTACCCAAGCAGACCCAGGAGCTAACCAAACCCTAAACCTGGGAAGCTGAAGAAGCCTGAAATTTCTTCAGATAACCCAGCATGTTGCTAAACACTACCATTGTGTCTTGCTATGAAAACAGCGTGCACACTACAAAACTAGCAAGACTCATTGTGGGCCCAGTGTCTGGTGTTAGTCTGTTGTCAGGCTTAGTGTCTGGTGTCAGGCTCAGTGTCTGGTGTTAGTCTGGTGTCAGGCTCAGTGCAGGTGTTAGTCTGGTGTCTGACTCAGTGTCGGGTGTAGTCTGGTGTCAGGCTCAGTCTGGTGTCCGACTCAGTGTCTGGTGTTAGTCTGGTGTCAGCTCAATGTCTGGTGTTAGTCTGGTGTCTGACTCAGTGTCTGGTGTCCGACTCAGTGTCGGTGTCAGGCTCAGTGTCTGGTGTCAGGTTCAGTGTCTGGTGTTAGGCTCAGTGTCTGTTGTCAGCTGTGTCTGGTGTAAGGCGTAGTGTCTGTGTCAGGCTCAGTGTCTGGTGTTAGTCTGTGTCAGGCGGGTCTGGTGTTAGTCTGTTGTCAAACTCAATGTTTGGTGTTAGTCTGGTGTCAGGCTCAGTGTCTGTTGTCAGGCTCAGTGTCTGGTGTTAGTCTGTTGTCAGGCTCAGTGTCTGGTGTTAGGCTCTGTGTCTGGTGTTAGTTTGTTGTCAAACTTAATGTCTGGTGTTAGTCTGGTGTCAGGCTCAGTGTCTGTTGTCAGGCTCAGTGTTTGTTGTCAGGCTCAGTGTCTGGTGTCAGCTCGGTGTCTGGTGTTAGTTTGTTGTCAGGCTCAGTGTCTGGTGTCAGGCTCAGTGTCTGGTGTTAGTCTGTTGTCAGGCTCAGTGTCTGGTGTCAGGCTCAGCATCTGGTGATAGTCTGTTGTCAGGCTCAGTGTCTGGTGTCAGGCTCAGTGTCTGGTGTCAGGCTGTTGTCTGACTCGGTGTCTGGTGTTAGTCTGTTGTCAAGCTCAGTGTCTGGTCTCAGGCTCAGTGTCTGGTGTTGATCTGTTGTCTGACTCAGTGTCTGGTGTTAGTCTGGTGTCAGGCTCAGTGTCTGGCGTCAGGCTCAGTGTCTGGTCTCTGGTGTCAGGCTCAGTGTCTGCTGTTTGTTGTCAGGCTCAGTGTCTGGTGTCAGGCTGTGTCTGCTGTTAGTCTGTTGTCAAGCTCAGTGTCTGGTGTCAGGCTCAGTGGCTGGTGTTAGTCTGTTGTCAAGCTCAGTGTCTGGTGTCAGGCTCAGTGGCTGGTGTTAGTCTGTTGTCAAGCTCAGTGTCTGGTGTCAGGCTCAGTGTCTGCTGTTAGTCTGTTGTCAAGCTCAGTGTCTGGTGTCAGGCTCAGTGGCTGGTGTTAGTCTGTTGTCAAGCTCAGTGTCTGTTGTCAAGCTCAGTGTCTGGTGTCAGGCTCAGTGTCTGGTCTCTGGTGTCAGGCTCAGTGTCTGGTGAAAGATGGTGCCTGAAGTTGACCAGTGGTCTCTCTATGTCATGGACAGCTACATGTGTGTGGTGTTGGGCCCGTCAGTCTCTGTACAGTGAATGAAATCTCTACCACTGGGGGCAACTTACACACTCGGACGTCTGGAACTGTGAACTGAACTCATCCAACCAGATTTGCTGGTGCTACTGGTGAGCTGGTAAACGTCAACTCTCAACCCTGCATTCTTTTTATGTTTCATCTGCTAATTTGAGCTGGTTGTTGTGGCCCAGAGAAGGGGTTGCTATGGCTCCGAGAAGGGGTTGCTATGGCTCGGAGAAGGGGTTGTTATGGCTCTGAGAAGGGGTTGCTATGGTGTCATGAGTCGGCCAAATGTTCTCGAGCATTTAGGCAAATTAAGGGTAGTTTTGCTGTTGTTGAGAGCAAGTTCCTTGGGTTGTTCAAGTGTGCTAACTCAGGCATCACCAGAGGGGAATACCCCGGGTCGTGTACTGAGGGAGGGGGAGTTGCTGGGAAGTGTTTCGCATGTCCGAGGGATAGTGACAAGGAGTTGCCGACCTGCCGGTCCTGGGTAGAGGAGTGTCCAGTCCGACCACTGGCTGGCTATTCACTGGGTTCTCCAGTGGGCCGGAAGGGAAGGTGATCGTGTCAGGTGAGCATCACGGGTAGGTGACCGTCAGCCTGCAGGCAGAGTACAGCGACCATTCAGTCGTCCTTGTTCTGAGGAATGAATGGAAGGCTGCGGCCTATTGAGTGGTTTGCGTCTTGTTGTCTATAGAGGTAGTAAATACTTGAAGCATCAGTCATGGCTGGTAGAGAAGTCCAGGCTGTTAGTACAATGGGTAGCTTCGGGGAATCGAACATGAGTTTGAATGGGAGGTTATGCATTAACCACTTGGTACCCAAGTCTTTGTTGGCGCTAGCAGCTGTGGTGTGTGTGTATGTGTAGGTGACTAGTGATTCCATTGGTGGAATAAAAATAACTTGGGAATTTATTGGTACAAATCGTGTGATGTGTGTGTGCCCGTGATTCCATTGGTTGAGCCAGTTAAACTCGGGTTCTCTCTTGTTTAGAATGAATATAAGCTGCTTGGAAAACCAGGGAGTGGGTGACTCACTTAAGGGAAAGTGAACTCGCCCGTCTTGCTGAGGGCTAAAGAAAATACAGCGTGAAGCAGAGGTTAGCTGTCGCCTTGTTGTCTCCTGGGTGGGGACGTAAGACAGTGGAGGTTGCTGTAGCCTCGGAGCCGACGACGAGAAGAATTGTCTCCCGTGTGGGGACGGTCGACAGCAAGACGTGTCAGCCTGTTGGAGCCTAGACAGGGAGCTGCCAGACAATGGTGGGTGTTTGCAGCCAGAGAAGACCTGTGGGAGAGGCCGACAGGAGCCCTTTCCGTGGAGAGGGCGAAGTACAGTGGAGTCTGGGAGACTCGGTGTGAGGGTGCGACTCAAGCTACGTTGCCAGTGTCCCCCAACTGGGATTTGGCCAATCGGGAGGACACAACTGTGTGGCAGCTTCAGCTCGTGGTCGTACAGTGGATGAGAGAAACTGACGATCAACCAAGGAATGCTGGCAAGTTACGGACATTTTATTTGTTCTTAAGTTTATAAGTGTGCAAACAGAATTGTGGAATATTGTCTTTCCTGGTTAATGAAGAGTAACTGAAGGAAAGGGATGCGATTTATGAGATTGTCTGTATGATGTTTACATTGTTGTATGATACAGATAGTTGTGTTGTGTAGTGACGGTGGGGGCTCGGAGTCAAGTTAAATAAAGTTGATTATTTTCTATGAAATGTTATTGGTTTCCCGTCACCTTTGTGCGGGCCCGATGTGAGTGACAGAGTGCGTGTGCCTATGCGAGAGCGCATTTTGGTTATGAAAGCGTAAATACTTCTGTCTATAACCCCCTGCATCCCTGAATATGAAAATCATATTTTAATAACGAAGGGGGGCGTCGGAGACCCGTCACATATGGCTCTGAGAAGGGGTTGCTATGGCTCTGAGAAGGGGTTGCTATGGCTCCGAGAAGGGGTTGCTATGGCTTCGAGAAGGGTTGCTATGGCTTCGAGAAGGGGTTGCTATGGCTCCGAGAAGGGGTTGCTATGGCTCCGAGAAGGGGTTGCTATGGCTCCGAGAAGGGGTTGCTATGGCTCCGAGAAGGGGTTGCTATGGCTCTGAGAAGGGGTTGCTATGGCTCTAAGAAGGGGTTGCTATGGCTCTGAGAAGGGTTGTTATGGCTCTGAGAAGGGGTTGCTATGGCTCTGAGAAGGGGTTGTTATGGCTCTAAGAAGGGGTTGTTATGGCTCTAAGAAGGGGTTGTTATGGCTCTGAGAAGGGTTGCTATGGCTCTGAGAAGGGGTTGCTATGGCTCTAAGAAGGGGTTGTTATGGCTCTAAGAAGGGGTTGTTATGGCTCCGAGAAGGGGTTGTTATGGCTCCGAGAAGGGGTTGTTATGGCTCTAAGAAGGGGTTGCTATGGCTCTGAGAAGGGGTTGTTATGGCTCCGAGAAGGGGTTGTTATGGCTCTGAGAAGGGGTTGTTATGGCTCCGAGAAGCGGTTGCTATGGCTTTGAGAGGGGGTTGCTATGGCTCTGAGAAGGGGTTGCTGTGGCTCTGAGAGGGGGTTGCTATGGCTCTGAGAAGGGGTTGCTATGGCTCTGAGAAGGGGTTGCTATGGCTCTGAGAAGGGGTTGCTATGGCTCTGAGAAGGGGTTGCTATGGCTCTGAGAGGGGGTTGCTATGGCTCTGAGAAGGGGTTGCTATGGCTCTGAGAAAGTACTGCTGGCAGGTGGGAATTAAACAATGGTCTGTGAGCAAGAACAATTTCATGAAGATACCTGTACCTTTGTTATGCAGTGAGTCATTTCAAGACTACTCCTATGGGACCTGCTGTGCTCAGCCAGATAAGATAAGATAATGTTGCTTATAGCCCAGCCGACCGCAAAGGGCCACATCAGGGCTGTCATCACGTTAAAATCAACTCACCAGTCATTAAAAAAAAAAGAAAAAAAAAAAAAATAAATAAAAAATAAAAAAACCTTTCACACATCTCTTTAAATGACATCGTCTAGAAACGTACCAGAAACTGTGCTCAGCTGGCATAAACCAAATCAGTCTGCACTAGAAGTGGAGATCATTGGTGATGAAACAGGCCTTCTTTCACAGCACTCTAAAGTGTTGCGTTCTAGTCCAAGATTCCAAATTGTAACCAACGAATGGGGAAAAAAAAGGTGATTTCAGTTCAAGGTCACTTTACAACATTAATCAGTGCTAATTCATACAGACCAAAACAAAACAAAAACCCAGGGAAGGTCACTTCTGCTTCCACAGAGAAGCAAACAATGAAATGCATGTATCCTCAAACTGATGCTGTTTGTGGGTGCCCAGTCATCTGTCTCGCAGGCAAGAAAAAAGGCACACAAAACCAAAAAGGAGCTTAATTCATTAACATTTTGTTCTACCTGTCTTCATTTTTATTGTCATGATTATGTATGTATGAAATGTATCAATGAGTGTGTCTTTGTGAATGTGTGTGTTTGCGTGTGCAAGTTTGTGCATTTATGTGCAAGTGTTTGTGTCTGCATGCTTGAGATCATATCTGTAAGTATGTGCATGTGTGCACAGGTGTCTGTGTGTGCGTGTGTGTGTGTGTGCGTGTGTGTGTGTGTGTGCGTGTGTGTGTGCATGTGTGTGTGTGTGTGTGTGTGTGTGAGAGTGTGTGTGTGTGTATATGAGAGTGTGCATGTGTGTGTTTAGTGTGAGTGTGTGTATATGTGCGTGCGTGCGTGCGTGCGTGCGTGCATGCGTGCGTGCGTGCGTGCGGTGTGTGTGTGTGTGTTAGGAGATATCTGGAGTAGGATCTGGTCAATATGTGTGGAAAGATGGGGAGGGAGAGCGAACTGAGTTTGAAAGAAAATACTTTTATTCTGAATGTTTATTTAAAAGCTTTTTGACTTTATGCACATGTGCATATGCTTGTGCGTGTCTGTGTATGGGTCCCAGTATATGTGCTTAACTGCAATTGCAATTGATACTTAATTCGTTTTAAAATAATTATGAATGTGCTCTACAAAAAACAAAATACCCCATCCTATATCATGTTTTAAAGTTGCCACTCAGCCTTTCTCAGATGAGACATTTAAGTACTTAACTGTCTTAAAATCATCATAAAAACAAACAAACAAAAATCCTATGTCTGTCAAGTTAATTATTAGCTGGCCCTCCTCTCTAAAATCACCACCAAACAATTTCCATTTAACCAGATCATCACTACAATGCAACCAGGCAATGTGTGTGAGGTCATGTGCCGAGTTTCTTAGCCAGACAACCATAGTCACCACCACAGAAATCCAAATTCAGTTTTGCAGTCACTACCTGAAATCCCTGGTCTCTCTTACAGTCATAACCCAAAATCCCGTCTTTTCTGCAGTCACTACCAAAAATCCCCTGTCTTACAGTCACCGCCAGAAATTTCTGGTATGTTCCACATGTTTCTTCAGAAATGCCCTGTCTGTCTTATGGTAACCATCGGGAATCCCCCTCTGTCTTTCAGTCATCACCAGAAATCCCCCGTCTCTTTGACAATCACCACCGAAAGTCCCTGGTCTGTCTGACAGTCACCTACAGATATATCCCCATTCTGTCTTCCAGTCAGCACCAACAAATCCCTGGTCTTACAGTCCCCATCACAACAAATCCCTGTCTTACAGTCCCCACCACAATCATTTTACACTCATCTTCTGTCCCTGTCCCCCCTGTCTCTGTAGGAGCTGCTGGAGTAATCTCCTCTTCTCCTCTCTTCCTTCTTCCTCTCCTTACTGTCGTCTTCCTCTGACGAGGAATGTCTCCTCTCTTTCTTTTTCTTCCTTCTGTCTTCCTTCGGAGATGGTGACCTCTCTTTTCTCCTCCTCTCTTTTTTTCTGTCTTCTGAAGAAGACCTCTTTTCTTTCTTCTTCTTTTTCTTGTCCTCGTCAGAAGATGTTGACCTTTTCTTCTTTTTCCTTCTGTCTTTTTCAGTTGATGGTGATCTGTTTTTCCTTTTTTTCCTTTTATCTTGCTCGGAGGATGGTGATCTTTCTTTCCTCTTCTTGTGTTTCTTTCGGTCTTTATCCGACGATGGTGACCTTTCTTTTCGTCTCTTCTCTTTCTTTCTGTCTTCCTCCAAGGATGGAGACCTCTTCCTCTCTTTCTTTCTTTCCTTCTTGCTGCCTTCCTCTGTGGGAGAGGTCTTCCTGTCCCTCTTCCTCTCCTTCCTCCTGTCTTCCTGCGAGGAAGAGGACCGCCTCCTTTCTCGCTCCTTCTCCCCGCGCTGTGTGTTGGGCTGGTCATCAGATGCCCTGTCCGCTGCAGTCCCATCTCTTTCTCTCCCCTGTGGGCTTCTACTTCTGCTTTCAGACCTGCTGCCTTCTCCCTGTCGCCTGGCCTTCTGAAACTCAGCAAGTCACACGCCTCCATCATGATCTGTCATGAACAGGCAAAAATATACAAATAACATAAAATCAAAATGGAGTGTGAACCAACATGCACCTAATACACAAAAACAAACAGACGAGTGAATTTCAGACAAACATGTCGTTTTCAGATCCCATATACAGATACAATAAAATGCACAAAACCATACTCCCTGGATGGCAGCCAGCATGAGAATGATAAGGTATAACTCTTCTACTACCAAGGATTTCTGCTGCTTACTTACTGCTGTAAACCAAGTAATTCTTTAAAGTTTGTGAAAATTTTCACTTGCTTTCATTAAAAAATCATAAAAAATTGAGTTAGGCATGAATTTGCATGAAATTTTGTGTTCATGTGCAGAAATGAATGAATAAAAATATGAAATGAAAATAAATTGGATATGAGTTTTCTAATATTGTCTTTTTCAAAATCTCTCGGCCAATGATCAAAATCACAGGCACACACATCAAATGGATCGCTGTTATTTTATCTTCGTCCTCAGAATCACTCAAAAGATCCCCGTAATCAACATAAGCTTCAAAGTTCTGCCACTTCACAATCTTTTTTGATGCGTTGAAGTTCACTTTCACTAATTTCTTCAGCAGTAAAACCCTGAAAGTTTTCGTTGTCGCTTGTAACAGCTCTCGCTAGAAGTCTTCATTCCTGTCCATTGCAAAAATTGCTCAAAGCACAACTTTTCTTCGATTCAAACCAAAACAAACTGCCATTTGCAAAGCCAGTCCATCCGGAATCGACTGCGCATGCATGTATTAACGGAAAGTGTGATGTAAGTCGCAAAAGAAAGGATGGAAGGGACAGACTGAATGGCCGCACGCATTCGGCAGCTGTACCCGCTCACGGTTCTTGTGTATAGCAGAGATTGTCAGCGGTTCTACCTGCCGACGGCAGTAGGAGAAATAAAAGAAGAGTGGTAGGACATTTCGGAAACGCAACAGGAGAGGAAAGACTGTCAGAAAGAGAAAATGAGAGAGAGACAAAAAGTAGTGAGTGGATGAGAGGAGGAGGTAAAACACAAGTTAGATCTCATCAACCATAAGGGATGTGATGGGGTGAGGTGGGGGATGAGGAGGGGGTGGGGGAGAGATCAGAAGGGAACATGGGGAAAGAGGGGAGCAGGAGGGGTAGAAGGCATTTGTCCCTCCCTTCAAAAAAGATTTTGTGTTCAAAATGCTGCCATCTGACATGACTGCAATGCAATCTGATACGAATCTCAGCATGAAGTGGTTTGTCATTCACTTTTTGTCTGACCAGGACCAGAACCACATGTTCACACAGGTTTTGTTGATCACTAATTTGTTCAGAGTCTTGCTGATGCATGGCATCAGAGCAGGGCACTATTTTGCCTCCAAAATGGCGACCACCCACTGATGCTAAGACTCTTAGGTAAGATCTAGTGGAGTCAGTGTTATCTGCTAAGATATCAAAAACGTGACCTGTACCATGCTTTTCTCCTTCCTGGAGCTGTTTTCACTAAAGCATTGTTCTTTTCCACCATTTCTCATTCTTACATTTTTCTCAAAATCTCAAATTAGCCGAAAAGTGGGAGCTCTGCTCTACTTTCAAACTTGTTTCTATACCAGACTTGAAAGACACACATGAGCGGTGCCAGTGGCTCACTAGGTAAGGATCTTAAAGGGAGAGAAGATCATCCATCAGATGATTTTGTGCCGACACACAGGATTCCAAACAAGTAAATATCACCAGATGTACAAAAGTCACAGACTGGACGAAGCGCTTGAAGGTGGCCAGTTTTTAATTTCATCAAAAAGGTGTCAGCTTGCCAAATAATTTGCATGGGCTATAACACATTGGTAAAGCCATAAGGCCACATCAAGCAGCATTTTAATGATGACAAATAAAGAAAGAACTGAAAAAAACTTGGAAGGAGGCCTTGTAGACAAGACTTTGCATTTACCCGAACATGACCCTAACATGCTGCTCAGGTTTGAATCCCTAGTTAACATGGTCTGTCCACAGCATCTACCCAGAATAATTGTTTGACAATCTACAACATTGTGCAGCAAATTTATGCTTCAATTTTTATCTCACATGACACCAGAGCCAACTTTCAGCGAGAGTGGAACTGTCACATGGAAAAAGGGTGCCTCGAGCAGCAGCCCAAAACAGGTGAGCAATAACATACTACAGAGTATGCGAGGTAATAATCATTTCACAGTCGGATAATGGTTGAACTGGAATTAGGATACATTCTAAAAGGAAATCAACATCCATTTTCTGAAAGGTTAACTAATCCAAGACTGCTGTCTGAGTCACTTTTGCACAATCAAAATTTTGTGCACAAGAATCCAGTTACTTGACAGGAGGCAAGTTCAACTATCATTCAGCAACATCAAATCTCACCTTTCTCTCTCTGGCATCCCCATCTTCATCAGAATTGGAGAGTTTTCTGTGTTTGTGTTTTTTGCTCTTCTTCCTCTCTGGGCTTTTTTCTGGCAGGTCGTGTTCGAACACCAAATCATAGTTACTAGACTCTGTTAAGGATGTCTTGTGTTTTGATGGAAACTATATCACACAATCTCTAGCCTTAGCTCCAAGTCATTTCTACCTATGATCAGTTGCTTGGTTACTGATTCCTCATAAGTCTTTGCTGTGTTCAAGACAGTCAAGTGTAATGCTGTCGACTTATTCCTTTTCTATCAGTGGAATTGTTATGCATTTAGTCACTGTTGGCTGAATATCCAATTTCCTTACAAATAATCCACAACCACCATGCCCACATTTTTTTTAAAAACATTACTTCAGTTTATCTTGGGGGTGCAAGAATAACACCATGGTGATGCACCAAAATTAAGATACATCAGGACAAACAGTTAGGACCTTATTTCAAAAAGACAACAAACTACACAAAACAATCAGAGCCATACAAATTTATCTCATTTCAAAGTTTATGATATATAATTTCCAATTTTTTTTTCTGGCAAAATTTATCATGAATACCATTTGTAAATTTGTGCAGTATTTTAAAGTATGTCACTAAATTCTGAAATGAAAAATGTATGGAAGGTTATGTACCCTTAAAGCTATAATGTTTGTACTGTCCATCGCCAAATCCACTGGGAAGAATGGGATAACTTATCAGAGTAATATTCCCAAAGTTACAGACGCAAATAGAATGTTGGAAATTCCATTTGCATCTACCGGTACATAAGATCGGATGCCTCATGCAATGAATACTACTTTTATTGCATTATCTTCTGGTAAAAAGAACATTTTCATATCTTTCAAAACAATGCTATCTGTCATGAAACAAAATAAAACATACACACCCTCTCTCTCCAACCAAAGCCATCTTCCATCTACATGAAAAAACTGTGTACAGTTAAATGAGTGTGCATTAGGACCAAAACAATTTGAGTTTTGTCCACTTTGACATGCCACAGCATGCAGACATGCCTACCCCAAAATCTTACTATCAGGAACAGATGTTATAAAAATCAGGAACAAATTGAAAATTTCAAAAATTTTCAGGAACACTCAACCTTCCTTTTGTGGACACAACCGCGCGTGTGTAGATTCACACACACACATTCACACACACAAACACCATAACAATTCTGCAAAACCCCTCTCTTTCAGGCAGAAAAAACAACTTACCTTTATTTAGGCTACACTATGTACATTGCATGTCATGCATGGTTTTCACTGTGCAGACTTCAGAGACCTGTAGTAGGCACTCTTCAGGTCTGCATAGTCCGAGGTCTTCTATTGTTTTCGCCGCTATTTCTTTTATAATGGCTGTCCCCTTACTCCTGCCACACTGAAACTTCTTTGCCACATCAGAGTCTTTAAACATCAGTTTGAACGCTTTTGTAAAAGTATCCAAAACGGTGAAAGGCAGATTCAGTTCAGCAACAAGGTCGACGAGCATAACTTCGGCACGAATCACTTCATCTGTTGATTCTGCTTTGCTGGTCGACGAACTGGTGAAAAATCCAGAAATCTTGCGAGTGTGACCACAAGATATCTCAAAGTCCTTGTGTTTTTTGGATTCGACATGTCGATGACAGTCATCTTGGCCGCCATGCGCGATGGAGAACTCGCACTGGCAAACCGTGCACCAGCAAAAGTTTTCCCCTTTCCGTCCTTCTTGTAAACATGACCACCTCTCACTGTATTGTTTACGAAAGGTTTGCCGACGGCGATCTTGTTTTTTTCGCGGCTGCCGCTGGGGTCCATTTTGAGGTTCATCATCATCTGTCTCGCACACTCGCTTCGCAGTCTTCATGCTAGCCATGTTTGATAGTCGAGCGCGCTTTGTTTGAATCTCGGCTCCGTTCGGTACGTTTCGTCGACGGATATGGCAGTGTGAGCATGCGCACTGCGCTTCAATTCAATCGTCCTAACCGTCATCCGGTTTGTCCCTCTGTGAAAAATTGTCCACTCGTTTGATTTCGTTTTTTGTTTTTTTGTTTTTCCGGAACACGCGATCCCTGACCGTAACGTCCGGAACAAACCTCGATTTTTATGTTTTTCCGTAACAAATACGGCTATTCCGGTACGGTAGGCATGTCTGCAGCATGTAACAGCCAGTTAACTATCAGTCAGTTGAATTCCTGACCTAATTAACAACAGCAATAATAACAATAACTCAAAGTCATTGCAGACACATCAGTTGAGCGAAAAATGAAGAGTTGCTGTTACAACATTCTGGAGGATGCTGTTGCTGTACTGAAAGCAGTATGAGAAGAACACATGAGCCACTCCCAAAGTAAAGGATACTTGTCTTGACGTTGCTGATCCTTGAGGACATATTTGGGTTGGTCCACTTTCTTCTCTTCCTCTGCTTTCTTCCCTGAAAACAGCAATTACATGCATATTAAAGGGCTTCCAGTTTTTCCCGTAAATGGCCTCATATTGTTATATAGCTGTTGTTTTCCCTGAAAACAGCAATTACATGCATATTAAAGGACTTCCAGTTTTTCCCGTAAATGGCCTCATATTGTTATATAGCTGTTGTTTTCCCTGAAAACAATAACTGCAACCCTTTTCCTTCCATGAAAAGTTTACCACACATGCAAAACATCAAAGCTCTTCCCTGAAAATAATAACTCACAGGTGGGTTATACAACCCATCATTTGTTCCCTGAAAACTGAAATAAAAGAAAGTAAAAATAAAGATAATTACCCATGACCATGGGTTCTTTTTTCCCTCAACACAAAAATTTCTAAGTTTTCTTTACATCAAATCTCAAACAACTATGTAGTTAGATGCAAAGAAGCCATTTTTTTCCTGTAAATATTGACAGATGTAATCTGGCCCGTCTGTTCCTTCCAAACAGATATGCATTTGAAATGTGGCTAACTTCTGCGTAACTCATATATATCGTATGTACACTTTTATGGACTCCACTATGTCAATGAAACAATGTCTGTCAGATTTTTTGGGTTGAAGAGATCTGTTCAATCTGGAAGTTCTCCACTCTTGAAGCTACAAAGACTCAGATTCATTCCGGTATCAAGTCAAGACTTCATCACTGCCACTGTCTTCTCTACTCTCTAGCTGATTTTGAATCTACCCTTCATATACTGCAGAGAGATCAAAACTCAATTCTTCACTGTAAACCTCCTCTCCACTTTTGAGCTAGCATTACTGCCTCCCTGTCTCGGAGAGAATAAAATACAAAACTGAATGCATCTGTCTAAATATCTTAACTAGCTCTGCCTATGGTTATTTGTAAGATCTGGTTTCCATTTACACTCTTCTCGCTCTCTGCACTCTACCACTGAAACATGGCTTCTCCATTAGCGTCGCTTCAAACATAAATTTCTCGGCTTCCATTCCTCAATTCATGGACCACAGTTCAAGAATTCTCTCCCTTTTCATGTTAGGCAATCTACCTCCATTGCATCCTTCAAGTCTAAGCTGAAAAAGCCTACCTGTTTTATATAGTGCTACTAGCAACATTCATATTATCCTCTTCCTCTTCCCTCCTTAAAGTGAAATATTCATAAATTTCCTCTTGTCATTTTTTCTTTGTTTTCAAGTTTGTCAATTACATGTATGTATGCATATCATTAGGAACTTTTGCACATCCATGCAAGCATGTATGTTATACCACACATTAGTTAATATTAATATGGACATTGTCAGTTGAAAGCTGGTGTCTGTGTGCATCGAGAGACTTCATAAATGAATAACATTCTCATAATCATTTCTCACTCAAAATAGTAAAACTTATGACATGGACGTCTTTCCCAAATAAAAACATCATTCTTCGTTAAAACAATAACACATATAATGGTACCATCAGGATCACATTCTGACAATAACAGTGATGTTCTTGTAACATTCATGACTTACACTGGGGAAAAACAATTTAAAACTGATGAAATTACAGTGGGATCTGTCAAGCCTGTTCTCCCTTCCCCAGAAAAATGTTGAAACCTGCTTTCAAAATGTGCCAACTGACACAGTCTGAACAGCAGTGGTGTTTTTTGTCCACTTTTCAGTCCAACCACAACCATTTGTTCATCAGCTTTTATTTGCTTCTTTCACTTTTGCAGAATCTTTCAGATGCATGACATCAAATGTATAACATCATATTTTTGATACACAATATGATGACTGCCCATTACGAAAAGCAGTTTATTGAGATTTTGATGTGCAGTGTAATCGACTACATACCAAAACACAATCTGTGCAGAACAGATTCCATCGTCACTTTTCTTTGTTTTTCCCTGTTTTTTTCCCCCTGAAACTTTTCTTTTTCCCAAAAGATTCTCAGATTAACATTCGCTGAGATCTGCAACTTGTAGGAGATTTGGGAGCCCTGAACATTGTTCGGTTTTGCTATGAAAAATCAGGGTTCAATTCTGAGAGGTACCAAACCCCTTCATAACTCCAAAGTACAAGTTACTGTCTGTCATTCAATTCTTCACTGTATCATCAAACTTACTTGCTAAAATCCCACACCATTATTGAGTCAACCATGATACATTTTCACAGACAGTGCACCAGGTGTATGTTGCACCGCTTTTGATGGCCGAGTCATTCTGTATTGTTGACAAGAAACCGGAAAAAAACTTGTTTGTATAGATCTTACATCTGTATTGTTGACAAGAAACCGAAAAAAACTTGTTTGTATAGATCTTACATCTGTATTGTTGACAAGAAACCGGAAAAAACTTGTTTGTATAGATCTTACATCTGTATTGTTGACAAGAAACCGGAAAAAACTTGTTTGTATAGATCTTACATCTGTATTGTTGACAAGAAACCGGAAAAAAAACTTGTTTGTATAGATCTTACATCTGTATTGTTGACAAGAAACTGGAAAAAAACTTGTTTATATAGATCTTACATCTGTATTGTTGACAAGAAACCGGAAAAAAAACTTGTTTATAGATCTTACTTCATATATGTTGACAGAAAACCGGCAAAAAATTCTGTTTTCATAGATCATCTTAGTTTTGGTAGAAGTTAACGCTTGAGCAAGTTTCCTTTCGGAGGGTCTGCATTCAGTCAGCCATTGTAATGAATAAATGGAAGTGAAGGAAAAATCAGCCAGCTTCTGGGCATCATGCCTCTCACTGGTTATTGATCAACAATGATGAAGATGACTGGCTGGTAGCTGAGTACATTTCTAAACCTGGAATTTCAAAGAAATCAGCAAATCATCAATGTCAGCAATGATAGTTGCTTCAACTGGCCAAACATTTTTTTTTAGTTTCTCACTGTGAAACATACTGCATGGCCATAATCTGAAGAACGGAAAACTGTGCAATGAAAACATATGGGTTTGGCACCCTTGACATTTTAAAGGAACATGAGCGAGATATTTTGGTCACTGTTTCACTTGTGACAACAGTACACAAAAGGAAACACCACAACAGCATTTCCATTTCAAAGCCCTCGGTATCATCATTTCCCACTCCTGCTTCTCTATTTGGTCAAATCCACCAGAATATTCTTTGTTCTAATAGCAGAAAGTGCCTTCATATGATTTGAACTCTAATTTGAGCTCCTTTTATTTTGATGGAAATCTGCAAAACAACATTTACCACACAGAATACATCAAAAGATCAACAGAATTTCTGACAACAGAAAATGCATCTGGCAGGCAAGAATGTAACAACAAAACATTTCCTGACTGCAAAAATTACAGTACTCATATGACAACACACCATGGGCAAAAGATCTCTATGCCACCACTAATACTATAAAGAAAGGATGTAAACTTTGTGTTGTTTTTAAAGCGCACAAGCAACTACAAAGATCATCTTAGTTGAATGAAAGAGTAAACAATACCAAAGTTAACTGTATTAATAAAGATTACCACGAGACGCTTCCTGAATGTTCAACACCAGTGCAGTGTCTCCTCTACCATGTTACTCTATGGTGACCTGAAGATTGCTCCCTGCAAACTGCTGGTACAGTGGACAATCTGGGTGTGGCTATGTATGGGGCTACAAGCATAAGTGTTTGAAGAAAGGAAATGAAAGATGAGGCAGTGGTTTTTTAACAGATTAAAGCAATATAAGTGCACATAAATGGTAGGACCCTGTTCATGACTGGACCATTCAATGGAAAGAACAGCTGATTTGCACTGAGGTTATGAAATGCACCGATATTACAAGTACCTCCGCCAAGGAGGTGACCTTGTCACCTGCATGTTTGTCTATCACCAAGAAGCAAAACCTATGAGAATATCTTTCAAGGAACTTTGTTTGAAAGATGGAACGAGCCCAGCAAGATCCATTAGAGTTTGGTCCGATCCGGATCAAGAGACAGATTTTTAAAAAATCTGCGCAATCTTCATGTTGGCCTGCGCTTTCCCAAATGCCCTTCAAATTTCTGCACTTGAAAGAGATGAAAAACTCAGTAATTACATTTATTCTCACACACACACACACATACACACAACCACACACAAAACAAAAAACACAAACAGAAAAGAAAAGGCAAAAACTGTACCAGAAGCCATGGGCATCCTAAGCTTGGACACAGACTGGCTGAAGTCCACGTGAATGCGCCGGTCATCAATGAGCACATTGTCCATCTTAAAATAGGCATTCTCACAGTGCTCTGGCTTCTCAAACTCTACAAAGGCATACTGCAAAGACTCTTTGGTCTTGTGGTCCTTGATGACCTCACAGCTGACAATGGCCCAAAGCGAGAGAAATCATCTCCAGGTCCTCGTCTGTGGTCACAGGGTTCAACTTGCACACGAACAGCACGTTGTCCGGAGGCTTTACATCCTCGTCTGGTATGTCCCCCACCTAGGTACAGCAAAACATGAAAAAGAAAGAAGCTGTTAATGGGTATGGTGTGGTCAGTTCTACACCACCTTGTCACAGCATGTCTCAGGGAGAAAGTGAGAGACGGAGAAAGATGGGGAGAGTATTCATGGTGGCTCTGCAACTAAGCAGTTTATTAGATCATCAATAGGGGACTTATCAGTGTTATGTGGATGTTGGATCAGAACAGGCACCACTGAACACCAATGAAGTAACTCTGCTGCACTGTATTGTCTCCTCCAGTGCACTGCCTGATGACGGCTTGATATGGATCTCTCCCTGTGGACTGGTGTGAGCTGCAGCTGTGGTGGAGCAAAGCCTGGTGTGACCGGCATGGACAGCCAGAAATTATGGGATTAATACGCCAAGGGTGGAGAAGATGAAATGGAAAAAAAAAAGAAAAAAAAAAAGAGAGAGAGAGAGAGAGAGAGAGAGAGAGAGAGAGAGAGAGAGAGAGAAAGAAATGGAAAGAGACTGTCAGCCAGTTGATGGGATATAAAGAAAAAACAAAAAACAACAACAAAACAAGACCTAACAATGGAAAGAGAGAAAGAAATGGTGAGAGACTAACAGCCAGAGAGAAAGACAGCAGTTAAGGAGAATGCTTTATGCTTTGAGAACTCTTTCTGCACAATGCAAAAGACCAGCCTTTTGACCTGGCTGTTCCTGCTGCTACCGATTTTAAAAAGTATGCTTAATTGTTCTAAAAGAAAGCTGCAAAGCATTATTGGGACTATCCCCCCCCCCCCCCCACCCCTCTCCCTTTTTACAGTTTAAGTTTGTGTTTTTCAAAATTTGAAATAGGGTGAAAACAAAAAGGATTTTCAGGCTTACAGCTAAATTTCTGGTACTCATCCAGATAGTGGCTACCAAACTACACCAGCAAGTTAAGAGAGAAACAACTTGTGAACATGCCAATGGCTTTACTAACATGTAACATTCTATGGTAAACTTGTAAGCATGCCAATAGCTATGATAACACGTCAATGCTGAGTGATGAATCAATGTATCAGCATGTCAGTGTTAAAAAGTGATGAAACAACTTGTCAGCATGCCAATGGCTACAACAACATGTCAATGCTAACACTGGATGAATCAGCTTATCAGCATGTCTATGGCTATAACAACATGTCAGTGCTTACAGATGAATCAGCTTATCAGCATGTCTATGGCTGTAATAACAGGCCAATGCTCACAGATGAATCAGCTTATCAGCATGTCTATGGCTGTAATAACAGGCCAATGCTCACAGATGAATCAGCTTATCAGCATGTCTATGGCTGTAATAACAGCCAATGCTCACAGATGAATCAGCTTATCAGCATGTCTATGGCTGTAATAACAGGCCAATGCTCACAGATGAATCAGCTTATCAGCATGTCACTGGCAACAACATTTGAACACTAAGTACTAGAACAACTTGTTGGCATGCTAATGGCTAAATTATGTCAACATTAAATGACATACCAATGTGTCTACAGGTCATTAGCTGCATCAACATGTCAACGTTAAGTAATAAACCAATGACAAATCAATTTGTCAGCATGCAAATGGCTACATCAAAATGTCAACATTATGAGATAAATCAACTTATAAGCATGCAAATGGCTACACCAACATGTCAACATTAAAATATAAACAAACTTGTCAGCATGTCAACTGCTACACCACCATTAGGATAAAAAGTTACTCGTCAATGTGTCAATGGCTACGATAACATGTCAATCTAACTCATACATATAAGTTTTCAGCATGTTAACGGTTTAAATAACTCAAGTGACACACCAACCTGTCAGCAATTCAATGGCAAAACCACTGTATTATGTGATGACCAGGTGTAACGAGTTACACATTCACTGACACTCACCACCACCACCATCAATTTACTGTAACATCTCGAATCCGCTTTGCCTCCTGTCTGCCTGCCTACATAGTATGTTCACATGTAGCAGTTTTTGTCACACAATTTGTTGACAAAGTGATGGTGGAAGTGTTCCATCACTTTTCAGTCAGCTTAGTGGTTCCTTTGACATCAATATCATACATGACCAAGAGACCCAAAGGCGGTGCAATGGAACCCAACCCAGTTGTCAGTCATGGTCAAATGTTGGGCCACTAGCCAGTGGTTGTCTGATCACAGCCCCTGTAATGCTTGCACACACAAACTGGGCGTTTCCAAAGGCTTCTGCTATGAAGCTAAGCCTATTGTCAGTAGACTGACATGTTCAGTGGACGTTCATCTTGAATTGGTGTGACAGGGATGGGGTTTATTGATAGTCATCACACAAAGGGGCATGGGTAAGCATTTCATTTACTCAGAGGCCACACACACCGGAGGGCAGAATAATGGAAAAAAAACTGGTTTTGTATCAGTGCTGTCTATACAACATATGGACTGGCTTGTTTTTTTGTGTCTCTCTCTGCCTCTCTCCCTTGTGACCGACAGACACGCTTCACTCACTGTCCTGAATATTCGGATATTCTATGTGATTCACGAATGGAGTGCTTAAATTTTTACACGCAATGATTCTTTTAGTTCAGTACTTTCACCTCTGAAAGCGTGGTGCCTCTACTGAGCGCACAAAGTGAAATATTCTAGTCAATTTGTTTGTGATTGTGTGTGGTTCCCTCTTTATCTGCCGACCACGCAGCGCGAGCCAGCAAGCCAACAGCATGTAACGGCAGAAGGTAGGAAGGAGGCCAGCGCACAGCTGGAAATGCTTTGTACCATGTAGCTGACCGGCAAGACTGTGCTGCCGCATGGCGTGTAGAGACTGACTGAGTGATACTCTGTATTATTGTGTTTTTGTTTCTAGTGTCGTATAACCATGTAAACAACCATGTGCGACACGCGCACTGCAGGCTCCGACTTCACGGGGCCTGCAACAGTATCCATGGACACCCCTCATTCTGGCATACTCCGTGACACAGCTGACCCACTACAAAAAAAAATTCCATTGCAGCAGACGTGAACTGGCCACATGGAGGCAATGCCTCATACACAGATACCACCCTGACAATCTACCCAGTGAATTCTCAGTGAACGTTGAGTCAAGGGACTTTGACGAATGTGCTATCAACATCATGAGACTTCCCCAATTAGCTTGTGCTCCCCACTACCAGCTAACTTCGCCAAAACTGTTATAAGATTATTAGTTCAGGGCGTCAGATAATCGTCATTACACTCTATGTTAAGAGTGGTGAAGGTGAAGATGTTGAGGGAACAGTGCTATTGCAAGGTGCCGGCTGTCCTACGTTTGGTGTAGACGAAATTGACCAAATTAGCCCAATAGTAGGTCATCTTCAGCCAGTGACTTAGCAGCTGACATTGACAAAACTTTTCATGAAAGGATCCTAACTCTACCCTTCCCTGATCTGGAAGACAGTCCAATGCCCAGAACATCCGAAGAGGAGTCCATTGAACTAGATCACCACACAAATGTCAAAAAACCGGCAAACCTACGACCAAAACATAGACCAGCTCAGTGTCAAACGAGCCCATCGACGAAGGTCGTCAAACAGATTCATTCGCCACCCTGTCAAAGGGACCACATCACCAAAGATCACCAGGACACTGCAAACCCTACAAGAGAATGTGGACTACAACACACAGCGTTTGTCGGATGCAGAAAATATTGTCCAAAGCCATATTCTGGATTTAAAAGAACAGATAAAAAATGAACTCAAAAGCTTTGCCAAAGAGAAATTAAGAGTCCCTTGAAGATCTATGCAAATCACTATCTACTAAAGTTAAAACATTAGAAAATGAAAATCACAAATTGAAATCAGATGTTGGCGAGCATAAAAGAATTATTACAGATCTCAAGAAGCGGCTTGCCACCAGTTCTTCTCATGAGTACCCCCCATTGAAACCTGCCTCTGAACCTGCCATGTCCACTGCCCCTGTTCTTTTTTTCCACTGCCTTGAAGAGGACCAGCCTGCATCAAGCGACGCCAACATCACAGATGCACAGATCACCTGACCTGTCTAAGACCCACCACCCTCCACCCCTACCGTACCACCCAGCGGTCAACCCAGTCCCACCTCCGTCCAAGTAGAAACACTCTCTGCACCCAGCCTCTCTTTCCACCCATTCCCACCTCCCTTCCTCTGACCTAGCTGACCCATTCTCCATGCCAGTCCCGCCCCTCTCAAGTTAGACAGTGCTCCTGTCTACTCCATCCCAGTTAGAAATCGTTTTGATCCATCACCATCATCACCTGATCATCAGTCCATTCCTGTCCATGTCTCCAAAAGACAAACAGCTACTCCCAGCCCACCCCATTGCCTCCAACAAACATCATTGGAAGAACAGACGGACTGTTTGATTATAGGAGATTCCACAATACATAACATGGATGCACACAAAATGAACACAGGTAGCTTCAAATCATTTTCAGAAAATCAGTGTGTCCGGTCTCGGGGTCTCTGACATAAAACACTGGCTTGATCCCGTCCACCCAATGCCCCATATGGTTAGAGTTATTTTGCATGTAGGAATCAACGACTGTAAAGGGGGAGAGATTACAACACACCAATGGAGGGCTCTCCTTTACTCATGCCAAACGACCTTCCCCAGAGCAACAGTCGTGGCCTCGTCCATCATCCCCGCATGTGGTAGACATTTAATGAATCCAGCCATTGTTCAATCCAACCTAAAGCTTCAGACAGTATGCAGGGAACTGTCTGCAGTATTTGTAGACAACAAAGATTCCTTTCTTGCTAGGAGTGGTGCCCCCAGGAAAGACATGTACAAATCTCCCCTAGCCATCAGCCACAAAGGTTTGCTAAAACTAGCATGGAACATCAAATACTGTGTTAGTGCCTCGTCTACGCACGACTCCGCCCTGCTGCAAGCCACAATGTCAATACAACACACACGCCAACACACCATCAGCCCCATGTTCCGGCCAGCGCTGCTCAACCATCCCAGCGCTACACTTCAGCGGTCGCGCAGAAGCAGTACAACACAGGCCACGCCCCCCTGTTGAGAACCCCAGCTTCTCAGATTCCTATGGCCGGCCCTGTCAGTACTTCAGTGACTAATGCCAACGCCCAGAGCACCGGTCCACAACCACTGCCCACTTACGGCACCGCTGTTCCCGCCACGGTGCCTCCCTCCCCCACTAATCCTCTACAGGCCATTGCTGAAGCACTGCGACTGCTACAGCAGCCTGTGGCCTCTCTTCAGTGTGAAGACTGTCTTTGTAAGAGTCATCCCTTCCACACCCACCAGCGCCCCCCCAAAAAAAACAACAAAAAAACAAAAAAAACAAAAAAAACAAAAACCCACACAAAAAACTTGAGGAACTAGACGTGTGTTATACGTACAAGTCCTTGATTTAAGTGTGTGTGTGTGGTGTGTGTGTGTATGCATGCGCGCACGCGTGCGTGTGTGTGTGTGTGTGTGTGTGTGTGTGTGTGTGGTGTGTGGTGTGTGTGTTAACTTTTATCCTTCCTTGCCAGACTGAGAATTAATCCTGGGATACCACTTGTGCGTGTCATTATGTTCTTAGGAATAATTAACTATCTTTTCACATCGGCATCTATTGTTGACAGTGATCACCGTAGGCTGTGCTGAAACATTTTGTGTTCTACTCATTTAATATCAAGACCACTCGTGTTACTAAAGACACATGTTTCAGAAATGACTGAACTGTGTGGCTCATGAATCATATGTGCCTTCACTGAATGTCAGACTACATTTGTGTTTCTAAAAAAAAAAACAAAAAAAAAACAAAAACTTTCTTTTACCTGCGTTCGGTGGATGTGACTGATTGGAGAGCGCTCCATAAGTGCAACGCATTTGTGCCAAACAGACTTGGACCTATAGACAATTTAATCTGATTATCAGCATATATACGTGTGTTCAGATACATATGAGTTGGAGATTCTGTGCGTGCAACATACAGGAATTGTGCTTTTTAGTCTTGCAGTACTTCGTCCTGTACAACCTGACAGCAATTAGTTGAGTGCACATTAAATTGTAAGTGCATTCTCAGTCACCTATTTCCGAACCACTGCTGTGGTACCTAATCTACCAGTTTGTTTGATTGATTTTTCTTGTTTTTTGTTGTTGTTGTTGTTATTGTTGCTGTTTTTTGTTGTTGTTATTGTTGTTGCTTTCATTATTTATTTTACTTTTTTATACGTGTCCTTTCTTCCCCTTTCTTTTTGTGTTTCCTTTTACTTGTGCACTCAGGACATAATATGACCACAAACCAGAACTCATGGCCATCGAGAGATGGACTGAGAATTTGCCATTTAAATATCAATAGTGCAGCCAGTAAGATCTCTGATATCTCGACCCTGATATCGAACCACCAAAAGCCATTCCATGTTCTGGGTCTCTCCGAATCAAGACTAAATACCTACATTAGTGATAAAGATGTAGCAGTCCCAGGTTATAATATCGTTCGAAAAGACCCTACTAAAGACAAAGAGACAGGTCTTCTAGTGTATGTCAGTGAATCTCTCAACTTCAAGAGACTTTCCCACCTAGAACAGCATGACGTAGAAGCAGTGTGGATACAAATCACACTGAACAAAACACGATCCATTTAATCGGGTTTTGCTATCGGAACCCAGCTGAAAGAGTCAGCTGGACTGAAAAATTTTTGTTACTATGATGGACGCAGTTTCCTTAGAATGTAAAGAGATTGTTTTACTCGTGACTTCAATGTAGAACTTTTGAAATCAAACAGCCAATGGAGCCAAACGATAAGTTGTTGAATTTACATCAGATTATCAAAACACCCACCAGAGTAACACCAACTTCAAAGACAATCATTGACCATATCTATATCTCAAATGAAAATAACATACTAGAAGCTTGTGTACCAGTCTTCTCTTCTAGTGATCATTACCCAGTGTGTGTTACATGGTCTAAACATGGAGTGAAAATCCCAAAACCCAGGACACAAAACCATAACTATCGTTGCTTCTCAAATTTAAACGAACAAAACTTTTTGCTTGATTTAATGAACTCAGAACTTAATACAGTATAAAAATATTGCTGATCCAGATTCAGCGATTGACTTTTGGATCGAAATTTTTACAGAATTCTATAACAGACATGCTCCGTTAAAAACAATCAGAGTAAAGCATATTCCCAAACCACCGTGGTACACGAAAGAATTACAGGGGGCGTGCTAAACCCTTTGAGACCTTTTGAAAGAACATGGCTATGAAGAAAATTCAAGATCACTAAGAAATGCAATAAACTCTCAGAAGCGCAGGGAAAAAACGAAATACTATCGCGAGTTATTAACTTCCAAACAAAATCCAAAACTGGTTTGGCAAGCAATAAACCAGCTTAACAACAACAGTTCTTCTTCAAAATCAACTGTTATCAAAGGTATTTCTGCTGAACAACTTAACACTCACTTTTCTACCATTCCAGATACAGTTGTTACTACTGATCATTCAAGCTCTAATGAACTTAAAGAACCCCCATCAATTTTGTCACGACAAAAAAATCACGTCTGAACTACACATTCCACTCATAACTGTGCACGAGGTGTATCAGTACCTACTTCATCTGAAACAGTCAGGAACATGTGGACTAGATGGCATAGATGGCAAAATTCTGAAACTCTCGGCTCCAGTTTATAACTGACACGTTAACGTATATCTTTAATCTGTGCATTGATAAAAGTTATTTTCCTAATGCGTTCAAAAAAGCAAAAGTTATACCCATTCAAAATCTGGTGATAATACTGATCCTTCAAACTACAGACCAATATCAATCTTATCTATCCTTTCCAAACCTCTAGAAAAGCATTTAAATAAACACATCCTTCATCACTTCACAAGTACGATTTGCTCCATCCCGGACATCTGGTTTCAGACAGAAACATTCCTGCCATTCTGCATTAATCAATCTTGTAGATGTGGGCTTAATAATATTAATAACAACAGATATTGTGGTGTCTTATTCGTTGATTTTAAAAAAGCCTTCGATGTCATTGACCACAATCTCCTTATTCGAAAACTGGAGATATACGGTCTTTCAAAATCCGCCCTTATCCTTCTAAAATCATACATCACAAAACGACAACAATGCGTCTTATCGGGGACGGCTGTCTCTTCTATAACAACTCTTAAGTATGGCGTTCCACAAGGCTCCATTTAGGCCCGCTACTCTTCTCAATCTACATTAATGACCTACCCCTACATGTGAGATCTACATGCGACCTCTTTGCAGATGACACCACAATTCACACCAGCCATAATGATCCTTCCAGTCTTTCAAAACATTTGCAAGAGAGTACCAACGACCTTGTAAAAGGACCGAACTAAATCATATGTCACTTCACCCTCAAAAAACAAAACTCATGTACATTACAACTAGGCAAAAAAGACAAAAGCTCACCAAAGATTTCCCTCCTATACACCTCAATAATGTACTTGTGGAACAAGTCACTCATCATAAAGTATAGGACTAATAATTGACAATAGTCCTCAGCTGGAATCCCCACATAACGTTACTATGCAAAAAGCTCTCCCAGAAAGTCTATCAGCTCACCAAAATCAAACACTTTTTTGACCTTCATTCACGAAAACTTTTTTTCCATGCTCATATTCAGTCTCATGTTGATTAAAGCATCGACTATAGGGATTCTGCAAGTGCAAACACACTAAAACCATTTTTCAGCCTACATAAACGAGCGCTCAAACTAATCCTTCTGAAGAAAACTAGCCTCGAAAGCTCTGATTATAAACATCTTCACATTCTTCCATTCAGCCAGAGACTCAAATACAACAAAGGGCTAATGATGCACAAGATTCTGACCGGGAAAAGCTCCAACAACTTAATGAGACATTCTCAAAAGTCTCGTCGAGAAACTCCCACAAACTCCATATCCCAATTCCCAGAATTGACCTATATAAATCAAGTCTAACGTACTCGGGAACCTCTTTGTGAACTCCCTTCCAGAATACATCAAACAAATCCATTGTACCACAACTTTCAAAAACACTTACCTTACCCATCTTCTGCGGTAAAAAAAAATAAATAAAAAAAAACTAAATAAAAATAAAATAAAAAAAACATAAGTAATACCAAGTAATCTCAAAAGCATAAAAACATCCCATTTTCATGTACTTAACCAATTTGTCTTTTCTAATTTTTTTTTCTTCTTCTTTTTTTTTCATGTATCAAGTATCTTGATATATATATATATATATTATATAAATATATATATATACATATATATATATATATATAAATATATATATATATATATATATATATATATATATCACCAGTGTGTGTGTATGTATGTAGTATGTTGGTATGTATGTATGTATGTGTGTATATATATATGTACGTGTGCGCATGTATGTGTATGTGTGTGCGTGTATGTATGTATGTGCATGTATGTGTGTAATATGTATATAATATATATATATATATATATATATATATAAATATATATATATATATATATGTGTGTGTGTGTGTGTGTGTGTGTGTGTGTGTGTGGGGGGGGGTATATATAATATGCATATGTGTGTGTGTGGGTATATATATGTGTGCATATGGATATAATCTTATGAAAAATGATTATATGTTGTCCCCTTTTTCACTCTTTCTCTCTCTCTCCTCTTTCTCTCTCTCTCTCTCTCTGCCGCCTCTCTCTCTCTCTCTCTCTCTGCCTCTCTCATTCTCTCTCTCTCTCTCTCTGTCTCTGTCTGTGCATGTGTGCGTGTGTATGTTCCGAATTCCGTACATATTTTGTCATGTTCATTTTACTGTCTGATTTTATACAGGCTAATTATTGTACGTTTTAGTACAGTTCCATTTCAAATCATTACATCTCATGCTGTTCCCCCTCTCCCTTCCATCCTCTCTCTCTCTCTCCTCTCCTCTCTTTTTTTCTCTCCCCCCCCCCCCCCCCCCCCCCCCCCCCCCCCCCCCATGTCATCTCACTTTGCTTAATACGTTCTACGTATTTTCATGCCTTGCGAAAAATGAATGCATGTGGTGCCTTGCTCTCTCTCTCTCTCTCTCTCTTCTCTCTCTCTCTCTCTCTATGCGTGCAAACGTGCGTGTATTTGTGTGTTCAAAAATATGTACGCGCTTTGTCATATTCACTTCACTGTCTGTTTTCATACATGCCAATCTTGTACGTTGTAGTACACTTGCATATGTTTCCCCAGCCCACTTCACTCCCTACCCCCGCTCTCTCCTTCCTCTTCATTATTATTATTCTCACTTTATTTTTATTTTATTTTTTTGTTATTATTATTTATTGTTGTTGTTTGTTTATTATTATTCTTATTTTTGTTTTGTTTTCATTTATCTTCTATTTTCATTTGATGTTCCTCTATGATTACATGACCGCTTTGCTTGCTTCTTTGATTTCTTACTTTAATTGATTTCACTGCATGTTGTAGTCCCTCTCAGGGCGAGGACTGGATGTAAAAAAGCACGTTAGTGCTTATCTATTATCCCTCCCTAAATAAAGAATTTTGTCTTGTCTTGTCTTGTGTCTCCAAGTTGTTCTCATCACTGTCGGTTGATTAGAAATTCACCTTTTGCTCTAGCACAAAGGACGGTCAGAGGATAATTCTCTGGCAGCAAGGAAGCGAAGAAAAGTGAAAGGCACACATTCACAGACATTCACAATCACCATCACCTTCAGTTTAATGAAATGTCTCATGTCAGTCTTACAGAAAAGTGAAGGACAGACACACACAGACAATCACCATCGCTGCACCCTTAATTTGCTGTAATGTTTCATGTCAGTCTTACACAGAAGTGAAGGACAGACATACACAGATACTCACCACCACAATCACCGTTAATCTGCTGTAAAATCTTAAATCAGTCATACAGAAGAGTGAAAGGCGTTCACAGAAGCTCGCCATCAATGTTATCATAAATCCACTGAATGTCTCAAGTCAGGCCTACAGAAGGGTGAAGGGCAGACACTCACCATCTCCAGCAGCTGAGCATTGGCCTTGGCCTCTCTTGTCTCCTGCAACTCCTGAATCTCCTTCTCCGTCATTCCCTTGGTGTCGTCCACTTCCTCGTCCACTCCAATCCTGTCACTCTTCATACAAACCACAAAAAATGCTATAATACATAACATGTAATTATACACAAAAAATAATATCTTTCTTTCAGCATTGTTCACTAGGATCCAGTCACTCTGCACACAAACAGCAACTTGACAATACCAAGTTTTAATGCATCACAAAACATGATATCATTCCTGTGGTGCTGTCCCCTCTTATCATGTCTCCCTGCACACAAACAGCTACACAACCATACAAGCTACTACACCATAAAACACAGTATCAATCTGATTATGTCACTCTGTACACAAAAATATTGTAATGTTTTACTGCATCACAGTACAAGACATCATTCTTTGGCGTTGTCATCTTCTTTGTTCACCCAGTCCTGTCATTATGTATGTAAACAATAACTTGATAACAGTACATGATAAATAGTACATATTTTAACAACATGGTGACACATGTTATTGTGTCAGAAAAGATAGTGCTGAGGTACATGTGCTAATTGTATAACACAAAATTTAAGTGCATAGTGTTACGTAGAAACTAGCCACAGACTAAAATAAAAGCAAAAACAAACAAAAAACACTGAAAAAAACAGCCATGAATTGTGGACCTACAGGCTTCATTTGATAGGCAGCAAAATAAGTGCATCCTACATTATGACGATCCTTATTTACAGGAAAAAAATCTTTTCTTAAAACTAAGATGTATATGCAGTATTTTCATGCAGCTTGAATAAAAAAGACTATGGCTGATATAACAACAACACAAAACTTTGCATCACTGCTTCAGATTCATCTTCCTTCCCCCTCTATATCCATACAGCCACTTTGCATATATAGGTCGACTTGACAGTTGTCATTTACAATAATGGCACAGTCCTTTCAGTTCCTTTGATGCTGTACAACAGTTCTTCAATCACCCATACTCTAACATTGCAGAGCGGCAACTATCCAGACACCATTATGTTCGGCCCCTATCCGCCCATGCAAGGCAATCCTAGATCTCATTTCCATTCCACACGTTTCGAAGGCTTCAAGCGTTAATATGCACCATTAGAGGACATCGAAAGTGGCTGTCAAGTGCTTTCATTTGGCTCTAGAATTTTTTCAACTCATTTTTCGATTGTCAAGTGAAAAAAAAAGCACCAGTGATGGGTGACCATCGTTTCCAGACAACTGTGGACAATGAAGCAGCCCAGACACTTTTCAATGGAGAATGACCACTCATTCAGAAACCGAGGACTGTACAGGAACACTTACACTCACTTCAAACTTCAGTAGCATGTGTGAGACCACAAAGATGTGGTAGGACAGCTTCAAGACTATGGATGGATTTCTGATTTACTGAACAAAGGTGAATGACCACTAAACATTACCAACACAAAATCAATCACAAGCACAGTGTGAACTTTATCCACCACAAGATTTCTTCAGCAAAATTTGGTGTGATTTCGCTCTAAGTTTGGCTATATTTTGTTTTATCAAAACATTCATTGCAAAAGTTCAAGCCAGGTTTGTTATACACTATAAGAAATCAATCTGTAACTATAGAAACATTAAATAAAGACACCTTTGGGGTTTTAAATGTTTAATGTTTACATGAAAGCAAATACTGAAGTAAAGAAGTGCCTGGTAAACACAAAAAAACATTGAAATAACAATGAATCATTGATCATCTTCAGGCAGGGGAAAGGGAAATTACTTAAACTCAACAGTCAGCTTGAATAAAGTAACTTTCAAGTATGATTCCTTGGATCCAATAAAACAAAAAAACAACAAAAAAAAAAAAAACCCTTCAAAGTATGACTGCAGGTGGAGATCATAACATTAAAAGAAATGTTGAAGTACTGAGCAGCCAGATAAACACAACAAAGACTGAAGAACAAGCCTTGACTGATTGGCTTTCTAATATGTCAAGGCTCATTATTTCAATCTTTGTTGTGTATATCTGGCATGCTCAAAACTTCAACTTCTGGTCAATACTTATGCTAAACAATACCTCCAGCATTTCTTTTGTGGGCTCTGGTGACTTATCTGGGATGACCAAGCCCTCTGGTCATCAAACGGGTCATCAATGATCACTGTGTGAAAATCCTGTGACACATGAACAATAACACATTTTTAGCTGCTAATCAAACATCACCGAGTTAAGATTATAAAAAATAATTTGCATCTGGTATGAACCAGTGACATTGATCAAATATAACTTGACAAACATACACACAAACGCTTCAACTGATTCTATGGAATGGAAACAACCATGCAGAATATACACTAAAAGTACATAAGCATATCAACAAAAATGATACGCAACCCATGTATAATGATGCAGATTGTATAACACACCCAAATAATGAAGGCATATTATATAACACACCAAAATGGGCTATAAAAATGAGCTCAAAGAAGGTATGGAATCCACATGCTGTTGTTGACAGATATCAGGTCAAAGGTTTAAAACCAGAAATCTCATCCAGGCTTGGCGCATTTACAAAAATCAACTGGAGACAAACTCATCATACAGAAAGACATCATCTTTATTTTTCCTTTGTTTAATGCTGCACCTCTGTACTGAGCAGTTTATCTACATTTCTAATATTTCATTCTTGGCTTTTACTTCTAACTTCTTATTACCTTCATCTAGTCTTTTCTGTGCCTGCAACAGGATATTACTATATCTACAGCTTTCACAGTGTCTGAGAACCCAACAAAAGATTTTTCATCCAGTTTGCTTGGCTGTCCAATACAAACTCGGAGATCATGTGCTTGGCTGTCCAATACAAACTCAGAGATCCTGTTCTATATTTTGCCAACTAGTTCTACCCACCAGTGTCACAGTTACCAGCAAAAAAATTCCTGTAGCCCTACATTCCGTGACACTGACACACTTCAGTGGGTTCCAGAATTTCAGGGAGTATTCCAAGTCAAGCTGGGACACTGCTCAATTCAGCCACAGAGAGAAAGAAGCAAGCAGACAGCTGGGTAATGAACATTGAACATCCCTGCTGATATACCATCTGTCATCATACAAAGCTTCATCTTAGGGAGAAAGAAAAGATCCAGGATACCTGATGTCCCGGTAAGGGCGTGCTTGTCATCGCAGTATGCTTCGTTCAGTTTGTCCAGGACCTCAAAGCCCTCAGCCACCTCTCCAAACACTGTGTGTTCCCCATCCAGGTAGTCAAGGTCTGCGCCCAGAGTGATGAAGAACTGCAACCATAGTTACCAAGCCTTCTTCAGACTGAAATCATCTAATCACTGTTCAAGAACAAGTGATCTCATCCAGTCATCATTCACTTGGAAGCAACCAATCACTATACACAATTCTATAACCCGTCAGCACTCATACTGAAATAGCCAGCTGCCAATCACAAAAAATCGGCAGTTAAAATTTAGACTGAAAAAAACTGTCACCGTTCCCATCAAAATCAACTGTTCACCACTTACACAGAAATCACCAGTCACTAGCCAAACTGTTATAACCAGTCACCATTTACAATTTGGCCAGTCACAGCTAAAACTGAAGCCAACCTGTCACCTTTTATACTGAAAGCAAGCGGTCACAATTTACACAGAAATCACCAGTCACTATTCACAATGAACACACAGTTACTATTCACAATGTCGCCAAACATCCTTTACACCAACACCAACCATCATTCACTCCAAATCAATCAGTCACCATCATAAACTAAAAGAAATCACCAGTCACTATTCACAATTAAATAACCAGTCACCACTTACGACATCATCAGTCAACATTCACAACAGAAACAGTTTCCATTCACACAAAAATAACAACTCACCATTCACATATTACAAGTCAGTCTTCACATAAAATTACCAGTCACTATACACATTGAAAATGAAATCAACTAGTCACCATTTACCAAGAAATCGCCTATCACTTTTCACACTAACTCCATGCAGACAGCCATTCGCTAGAAATCACCAGTCAACACACAAAAATCCAACAAGTCACACTCCAACTGCCAGTCATTACTGAACTGAAAAAGCAACACATTCTTTTTCCCCAAGATAAGGTGATGAAAATTTACTGATACAAATGTAACTGACCCAAATCTGTGTGTAGAAATCTAGCTGTCCTTTACACAAATGGATGAAAACAAGTCTACAGGTATATGTTCTTCTTCAGTGAGGTGTAAGTGGTGATATAAAAACTTGGGATAATATGAGACGAGAGCAGACAAGCAACTGAGTATTTCATTCCCTTTCATTCTGAATACCAGACCTTATCCTTCCAACTCTGATCAGCTACCCTTACTTCATGAAACCTTTTACCAGTTCAACAGTCATAATTTTTCTTTCTTTTTTCATTCATGGATGGATGTTCTCATACACTGACCAGTTAGCCAACATAGAACAGTCATTACGAGCTATTCCACTCTTTCACTGCCAAATGTTTTTGCTTTTCCTCTCCTTTCTTTTTTTTTTCACTTTTTTTTTAATAGTAAAATCTGTATCAACTACAGAGAACGTAGAAACACGATTCTGGCTCACCTGGTCTCAACCGGGTGACTCCAGAATCCGTGTTTTCTACGTTCTCTGACAAGTAAGACTTCAATAACGATTATCTACAAACAAACATACTGTGTAGGATTATCCGTTTTCAATACTAATTTACTAAACTTTTTAGATTTCAGTTTTTGTTTAATAGGGTCGTTTGGCTAGTTTGCCGCTAAGCTTTGCAGGTCAAGTGATCACACTGGGGTCGTTTGGCTAGTTTGCTGCGTGCTTTGCAGGTCAAGTGATCACACAGGGCCGTTTGGCCTAGTTTGCTGCTACACCCTGCAGCCCTCTTGCTGCTAAAAAGTACACGACTCCTTCAACATTAACAGTTAGAGCAACAGTATATATAAACCCAACACATTGAAAGCTTTCACAATTCTATGGTGACCAGTGTAAATGTTGATAAAGTTGTTTTTTATTTAAGTAGAATATTTTTAAGACCAAACAACAACTGTATCTTACATTACTCTTGAGTCACTAGTTTGTTCAATATTTATATTAAATACGTTAGCATATTAAATATAAAAATATGATTTTAACAATTAATTCTCTCTCAGAGAACTACGAATAAAAAACATTAAAGGGAGATAATTACGGGCCCGCTGAGAGCATTAACAGCCGCCGTGTGGCAGCAAAGCCACTAATTGCCGCTCTGGGGATCGCCTTACCTGTCCGACGTTGCCGCGTGTTTTGTTAATTTATGGTTAGACTGGTTGTAGACTGTTTGAGGGAACGCAGACACTATTATTATAGACGACTGTTCGGTAGAAAGAGACATAGTAAAAAAGAAACACTTTGGCAAAACTAGCCTTCAGCGAGACATGTTGGAATAAGTGTGTGGATTTTATGTCAGAAATATTAACTCAGTTTTAAAAGACTTTAGAGAATATATATTCACTGGCACGCGGCGCCGCCCGGCTATGCAATTTTGTTTTAATTTGATGCGGGCTGATTTGCGTTGGCTGGGCGCCTACTAGTAAAGTGACAAATGCGGCGCCCTAGCTCTACAATTTTGTGATAAGCTGATATGAAGGGCTCACACAAAGGAAAGCATGTAAGGAAAAAGAATGTAACAATGGATTGTGTTTTTATTTTACGTTTCATCAAGTCGCCATAGGTTCTTATTCAAGTCGCTATCAAGTTGTTCTAAGTTCTTAATCAAGTAACCTCTAAGTTCTTAATCAAGTCCCCCCAAGTTCTTAATTAAGTTCTTACTTAAGTCACCTCAAGTCACTTAAGTTCTTACTTAAGTCACCTTATCGTCGAGGATGTCTGCTCAGCGACTTTGGCGCGAGATCGCCAGCATAGATCTTAATGAAGTTCTTACATCCTAAGCAACCACATTGATTAAAATTCTGGTCTATGGAAATGTCTTTTATAGACTCTATGTCTTTATTTATTGACTTCATCATTTTAAACAAATAATAATCCATCATGATCTATTTTTATTAAAAAAATTTAAAATTAAGTTCTTAAAATATTATTACATTTCAAATGGATCAAAACGATCTTTTGTTGTTGGCGGTTCTGGCATGCTTTTGTTTTCTGTATTTAGTGGTTCAGATTTTTTGACTGCTTGGTTTTTGTTGCCACTGTTTATTATTTTTTATAACTGTAATAACCGCCCCCAGCAGCAGCAAGGGCGCCAAAAATGACAACAGTTTTAAGTTCAATATTCCATGAAGACTTTGGTGCTGTAGGCCTTGAATCACATGGAGTTTTTTATAGCTGGCATTGAATCAACTTGTTCTGACGTTGGCGGCGTTTGTTTTCATGATGAGTTTATATCTGTAACTGAAATTTTTTTTTTGTCTGTTCCACTCCGCTAATTTTTTTCCTGCTTCAACACGTCCAGGATGAGGATGCTTCTCACTGGTCACTTTCTTCACTGGATCAATGTTTTCTGATTCTGCTGATTTTCTGGCTCGGTCATTTTGAAGGAAATAAAATCTATATGATTAAAAGTAATTAATCCCATGATTAATGGCGATAACAATGTTCCAAATCTGTAATATAGATCACATCCTAGAGACCTAATGACTTTGTTAAAACTGGATCCTGCGTTAAATCATACATAAAGTCTTGTTCAGAATCAATGGAGCAAATCTACTAACTAGTTAGTGTACAAACTAAGAACCGTTTGTCCTACACTTTTTACCATTCTTGAGCCCAGTTGCGCTTCATACCTGTTATGATACTTTTCAATGTCTTGTGGCGACATCTGTTGAATCTGTTCTATGCTGAATTCATTTCCGAGGAACTGTTTTTGTTTTCCCACATGCTGCTAAAGAATACAACCTTTCCTTTTTGGGCATAATAGCTTGGTCATCAACTTGGTCATCATAAGTTCAGGAAGGTTTAATAGATCATCGGTGTTCATGTTTTTTATTAATTTAATATTTTATTTTTAAAATGAGCACCGAAAAAACTGTCGCCAACCTTGTATACCATTCTGCTGTTATTGGGGGGCTAAAATGTAGGATACACAATGCTTGGTAAAAGCCTGTTAAAATAAAACCAGCAGATCTTGGCAAACTAGGCTTTGAGGATTCAGCAAAGCTGATTGCTATTATTGCAGCTTCGTTCGCTACGAAAGATTTTCTAGTTAAGCAAGGAATAATTCCAGATAATATAAATATGTAAAAAAATACATTTATAAAAAATGGCTTCACTCGTAATGATGATAGGCGGCACAGTGGTTAATGCGCTTGCTTTTAGCGGAAGTAATTACGCAATTTAGTAACTGCGGGATGACGGTGAGAGAAAAAGACATAACAAAGCTGTGGAGCAACTAGCCGCAGCACAAGATTACTATGAAAAGCAGAGAATTGAGCAGTTAGATTTCATTACGACAAACTGAAAAAACAGGGACATGCAGCTTACACATTTAAGATGTTGATCAAGTGATAAAAGAATATTATCTTGTAACAGGTAAACCAATTGAGACATTGCCCCACCAAAATTCAGCGACTTTTATCATCCATCAAAAAACAAAAGATGCAAGAAATCGCGTTTATTGTCTTTGGCATGACCGTTTGTATTTTGTTGCGCATATATTGGCTGAATAAAAAATGAACAAAATCTATTATTCGCCAAAAAGGGTATTGGGAAGGGGTCAGGCAATCAAAAAAACAAGCCCAAACCGGGTTTTGAACAAACAGCGAAAAAGGTTTTTAAACAAGCAATCTGGCAAAATTTTTTACCTGCACCCAGACGAATCCCGAACCACCTTTGTGAACCAATACCCAAGACCCATCAAAATGGTTTCTATATTTTCCCCATGAACCTTTAAGAAAAGATTTAAGTAGCATTTCAGTAGGTTTCCCAAAGCAGGCCCCTTTCCCGGGGAAACCGCGCGGAGGGGAAATTTTGGTTTTTAATTGTGCAAACCCAAAAAATGGGCCATTTTGACAATAAAAATAACCCAATCAATTTACCGCTTTTTTTTTCGTTTTGGTAGGTTTTATCATTTAAAAGAAAATAAAGTTATTTTTAAAACCCTTTTAAAAAAAGTACTTTCCGCGGTCGGGGGGATCCCCGACTTTCAGAACACAAGTTTTTTTTAACCCCCCTTTTTCCCCCGACAGGGAGGCGGCGGGGCCACAAAAAACTCTGAACTCAACAGAGTTGTGAAAAGGGCTTTAAGCTTCATTTTTCGGGGGGGGGGATAAGGGGTGAAAAAAATTTGTTAATTTCCCCAAATTTGTTTTAAAATTCAAAATTCTCAAAAATCCGTAAAAAACGAAATCTTTTTTCAAAAATATACAAATTTAAAATCATATTCCCCATTTTCCAAAAAATAGGTCAAACAAATGCGAAACAGTGGCCCCGCTCCCCCCGGGGGTTTCCCCCATATCACATTGGAAAAACTTTTAAATTGTCAACAATGGGGACAGTCGAGTAACTGTGCATCGTTCAAATCCAACACTATTTTTACCAAATTTCATCACCCGGGCGCTAAAAACAACACAGAAAGGTAAGTTGATACATTTACTATATTCTATAAGTTATATTTTGTGTACTTAGAGCGCGATTGTATTAAAAATCTTTTTTAAAAACGTGAACCGAGAGAGCCTTTTTTTGAATCGACACTTCAACTTCACGATCGACTTTATTTATCTTCAGCTACGTGGAAGGATTTTTAACATTGTAATCAAGTAATCGAAACATCAATTTGGAAAACCTGTGTCATAAAAATATGATTTACATTGTAGTTCTTCAGTATTTCTTATGAAAGGTCACGTGACTTGGACCAAGTTAGGTCCTGAACAGAACATGTCGTCTGCTCGAACACTTGGCCGCGATGATCGCAGCAGCGATGGAGTCACTGAATGCATTGCTTTTACAAACTCTGTAGATTCTCTTGCGTGCGTGCATGCATGTATACACACACACGCACACGCACACACACACACACACCACTGAGTTCATCTCGCACTGTAAACATCACAAGAATACAAAGACCTTGGCACACACACACACAAAAAATAGTTTGCTGCTGATTTCAGTTTGTTTACTGAAATAAATTTGCAAACAGTGATTTATTTTAATGTAGTAAGAATTGCCCAAGCACATGGTTTTCTTCTCATTCTTATGTCCCTGACATATTTCTGCTGTTGTTCATGGTATTTAGTAATTTTACCCATTAAAATTGCAACATAATTCATTAATTGTACTTACCTCCATCTTGTTAGTAAACACAATGGTTACACATGGGTGTATGCATGTGTGTGCGTGTGTGTGTGTGTGGAAGGGGGGGGGTACTGTGCACATGCATGCATGCGTGTGGTGTGTGTGTGTGTGCTCTGTGTGTGTGTGTGTGTGTGTGTGCTGTATCTGGTGTGCGCATGTGTGACTGTAATTGTGTGTGTGTGTGTGTGTGTGTGCGTGTACTTCGTGTGTGGTGTGCTGTGTGTGTACTGTGTGTTGCAGAGGACGACCAGTACAAAGAACTGAAGTGCTGCTTCTTGGTGTTTGGTAAAGGAAGAAGACCCAACCCCCCCCCCCCCCTCCCCCCCAAACATATCCAGCTGCACAAACAGACTGTTACTGAGCTGACAGACTTCGAACTGAAAATGGGAAGTCTGTAACATTTGACGCTGTGGCAGAATGGTTTCTTCAGCTTTTTCCCCGACACCAGCTTCCTGATTAACAGGTTGAAAGGGTGATCCAGCACTGTACACTCAAGGCTGAGAAGTTGCCAGCTAAAGAACTTTCAGCAATGCTAAATGAAGATGTTGATTTGGATAATATTGATAATGTTCTGTCTTCAGTTGGCATCAATTGGAAAACTCTGAAAAAGGCTGAGCTTTTGAAGATTCCATGTGACACCAAAGTGACAAATGCTGTTGCTGTCGCTTTTATAAACTTTGAGGAACAAAGAGGGGTGGAGTTCAAGCTTTGTTGTTGACTGGCTGCAAAGACTGAACAAGACAGCAATGGGACAGAAAGACAGTCACAAAAATTATATCTGACTACAAAACTATCTGTCGGAAAAAATCAAAAGATCCAGAGAAGTTCAGCTGCTTCATGGAAACCATACGTTATTATATATTTTTTATGACTGTGCACTATATTATTGGACTGAAAACTGTTAAAATATATTTTTGATGGTCGAAAAGCTGTTAAATGTATACTTTCTCTTCTTTATAAGACCAAAATTTTATTGTTGCATAATTAAAATTATGTATGAAATATCTCGCAAAATGTGTTATATATGTGTTTTATAAGCTTTTTAAAATCATTTTGGTATAAAAACAACATTGTACAACATACAGATACAAATTAATGAACATGTGAAGACAAGCATAATTTACGTAAAAAGTGACCCTTTTGCGCAAATTGCATATTTAACCAACTTCAGCATTACACTGTTGACTATTTATTCAGAGAAGACAGAAGGAAAAAATTGGGCATTATCTATAAGTGCATGAGAGTAGCTAGGAACAATTGGGCTCATTTGAGAGCATAGAAATGGATTTAAGGTACCTCAAAGTTGGGGTCCGAAGCAAACTGCCACTTTCCCCAAAATTTTCCAAGTCCAAAATTTCTTTAAAAAATCATAACTTCGTCAAATATTATCAGAAGAACATAAGTTTTATATCAATGTGTTCAGAAATTGAGCTCTTTTAAATGAAGCTACTTTTTAAACAACTCTTGGCTGTTTCAAAAATCACCTTGGAATACCTACTTACAGTCATTGACGTAGCTTCAAGATACAAAGATGCGGAACCATTAACACAAAAGAGTGCTTCTGCCGTTGCTGTTGCTATACAACTAATATATCAACGAGGCCCGTTAACTTATCCTCGCATGATTCAAGTCGATGATGGAAAAGAATTTAAAGGCCAAGTGAATCAATTATTGTTGAAACATAGAGTTACCATTAAAAGAGGCATTCCAGGAGTTCACAGATCACAGGCTTTAGTTGAAAACTTTAACAAACAGTTATCTGAAAGGCTTTTCTCCTACCAGTATCACAGAGAGCTGATTGACAATTCTCGCAACACAGAATGGGTTAGAAGACTGCCCTCAGTTCTACGTGCAATGAATAATGAAGAATTTAAAGGGCTAAAACCAGTACAAGCAATTAAAAAACAAATAATAAATGTTGCTGAAGACTCCAGTTCATCCAGCAAACTATTACTGTTTGGTTTAAAAGTAAGGTACCTTATTTGCCGGGGGAAGCAGAAGGGGACACTCGCATCAGGGCAACCGATCCAGTTTGGAGTGTTGATCCATATGAAATAAAAAGAATTGTAAAAATGAATCCGCCCGTGTATTATTTACGAGAAACTGACACAACAAAACAACCAGCTCCTCAAAGATCTTTTGTGAAAGAAGAACTGCAGATAATCCCACCAGACACAGTTCCGCTTTAATTAATTTACGTAAATATATTTGAGTTAAAAATGGAAGCTCAGAAGGAAGAAACCTTACGTATTGAGGCACAGAAGAAAGAATTCTTACATGGAACTAAACCGGAAGCAAGAATGATAAATGAAAAGACCTTAGAATTGATGCGGGATTCATATGATTTGAATTCTGCTATTAGGGCAACATTTGCGAGGACTCATCAGCACATGGCAATGCATCCGGATCACCTACAACCCCAAATCCTAAATTTTGATTATCAAAATGGGATAAAGAATATCTTGAAATAATAAAAAAAAATTCGAGCACATCAAGCAAACATGAGAAAAATTTTGGATGAATTGGATATTGATGCGATTGAGCTTATAGATAAACTTCGGGAAAAATATAAACCCGAACCCGCGGACAAAGAAGATATATAATTATGCCCTTCTCCAATGTCCAATTGCATATGAAAACTCTGGATTAACAAACACACGTTTTGTGTTTGTTCTATCTAATGACTTCTTTGTTACAACCGTTGTGTTGATCTCATGTAGATTAGATCGCAGTTTTACGTTGTTATGATGAAAAGTCTTATTGTCAAACAATGCTTCTTTATAGTTGTCATGCGATATGTTTGACTGCACAACACTGCGAGATATTCCTTTTGCTTTCTTAATGGTTTTCTCCTGGGTCGAAATACTGTACATTTTTTACCTTAACCCAACAAACTCCTTGATCACCTTTCCAGATAATTCATCCTTCATCTTTCCTAAAACCTTCTTCTTAGTAATTGAATGCAAAGGCGAATCTTTAGGATAATCAGATGTGTCATACCATCCTGCTTGCCCTTTAGCTACTTCTAATTCCATGTCTTTATAGATGTCTTCAGTAGGGATATCTATAACAAAACTATCTGTATCTGTGTAAAGTACTCTGGACTCAGGATACGAGGGTTTAAAGTAGTCATAAAGAAATTCTAACATTAAAAGCTTTGATAATTCTAAAACAGTAAACCCGATAAAAACGGGCTTGTCCAATTTGACTTTCTTTTTTTTCATCATTATGCCAAAAAGCTGATCATGAAATCTTCTAAAGTCCTGATAATTAGGTTTTGAAGTCAGCTTAATTGCTTCGTTCTCTCTGGTGACCAATCTAACATCTTTACGCTTGTGCGGATTTTCCATAGTCTTTCCGAAACAGCTGTTGTTCATCAGCTTGAAAAGTCTTTTCTGAAGCATCTGTGGATTTAGTTCTGAGATCAGTGTTCTTCATTATTGTAGGTTTCATGAACTGTTCTTGATCAAAAGCAATTATACGATGAACAGCTGTCAACTTCAAACCATGTCTTAAATAAAATTGTAGAAGTCTGTAATGGCAGACATAATTTTTTTGCCTCAAAGATTAGGCACAAGTTTAGGCGGCTCTGTTTTCGCCATCTTTAGGCTTTCTGCTGCTAACGGATAGTCATTATGCAGGTCATGGAGTTCCTGAGGATATTCTAAGTCAACTTCTAGAATGTATCCACGCTGTTGACCCGGCGTTAAACTGCTCAACCACTTTAAATGCTTTTTGAATATTATTGTACCGCCACCTGTGAGCATTTTAAAGTTACGTAATGGAAGTGATTGCGCCATAGCCCAACCATACAGATTGTTTGCATCTAAATACATGAGATAGTTAGACCTTTTACTTGGATCATAGTTGTCTAAGTATTTGTTGTTTGCTTTACAATAATGGTGTGACGCCATACTAATTCCTCCACGCAATCCGTTTTCAATCATCTGAATCATTGGTAGGTCAGACAATAAATCAATCTGTATTCCTGTAAACTTTAAGAAAGCGTCCCAGCTCATCCCGGGCGCAGAAATATAATGTGCGGGATCCAGGCTATAATGTTTCATGCAGGTCTTTCTATAATTTTCAAAGACGTCCGCCAACAAACATACATCTGCCATCAAGTATGCATCATGATAGTCTCCCATCGTTTTACACTCTAACTTCTGCCACGCATCTTGAGCATGCTGGTAATCGGAATCGCTGATTTCCTTTCCTCTAAGACTAGAAAAGAACGCGCCTTTAGGCGGAAGTGTGTCTTCATCAAACCTTTCCCAACTGTTCATGTACTCATAAGGGTAAACGCCCTTTCTAACGAGTGTTGGGTCAAAATATTCTTCCGTTATGGGCAGGACTTTAAGGACATAGCTAGTGACTCTAATGATCCCATCATGTGCTGCATAGAGTCATAAAAAGACATGTTATTTAAAGTGAAACACATGTACTTTTCTGATGACTGTGCAATGCATGACACCCTGAAGGCGTTGTCTACTGCTTTCATTATAAGGTGAGAGTCGTAACCTCGCAAGTTATGAAAGAATACAGGCAGCTTCCATGTCTTTGGGTCAAACCTTAGTTGAAGATTGCATTTACTGTGTGCTGCTCCTCTAAACTTTCCACTAATGTGATCATGGTCTCTTACTGTTGAATTCGCTGCGTCTGATGAGAGGTCTAAACCACAAATCCCAACAATGTGTGGCTGAGTCATACTGTTGTTGATCTTCAGGCGTCATTATGATTTCAGATAAATTCAGATTATTAGAACAATCATTACGCACTTGCTGCATGCGCTGTAAAAATCTTCTAGCCGCATTTGGTCCTCTGTATAATTCTGGTGTTGAATGAGCGCCATCCGACCTGACAACGATGAAAGCAAATGAACAAATCTGATGATTACTCACAAAGGCTGTTTTTGGAAGTTTCTGTGGGGTTGGCCCCTCATAAGGAACAATGAGTGATTCAAAGTCTGCGTAAACAACATATGGACTAGTTTGCATCCGTTTCCAGTTCTTAAAACTAACTTTACTGCCTTCTAGGGCGTAATTAGTTCTGTATTACAGTCAACTGGGCCAATACAATGTTTCTTATGTTCGCTCGCTGCTTTAACGGATGGAATTCTTGTTAAACATTTTCTACAGAATTCTTGTTTATTTTTTTGCTTTGAAGTATGCGCCAATAATCTACTCATTGTGCGTATCAATGTGTAATGTGGTAGCCCTGCTGGTGAAAACATCAGTAGTAAGTCAACATGATTTTTGTCTGGCTCGCCAATCGTTGGGCTGTTCTTAGACACTTTAATGGGCTGTAGATTTGTTTCCTCATCCCATGTGTAGATATTAACAGTTTTTTGGGTTTGTTTTGTTCTTCAAACTGATTAATTTGATCTACGCTAACAGAAAGGATATTCCATTGAAGTTAAGATCATTGATGTAATCCCAATAGTTAGACACTCTCTCTGCGTTTTTGCGGGCGTAATGCAGCCTTGCAAGAACACACCACATAAAACATTTGTTGTCTGTATTCTTTATGTTTAAAAACTGCTTTTTTTGCAACTAATGCTGGTGGTAGTGGAATGTAAGCCTTGCCTACAATCGGCGCATACTTAGCCTGTTTTAATCTGATCTCTAAGACTTCGCCCTCTGACCAACCAGAGCCTCTCATTTTGGCTTCTTCAGCAGCCACATCAAACTGTGTAAGCAGTTCGTCTGCCCAACCGGGTGTTAAGTCATTTATGAGAAAGAATATCTGTTGTTTAGTGAGACCCAGACTTCTAGATTTTCTTCATTTATTGTTACATAGTCGATTAAAACAGCTAACATTACTTTAACTGGCGGGTCTATTGTTTAGTTTACCCGGAAACTTGAGAAATAGCATGACCAACACTTGCCTGTACGTTTGCTGGATCAATGACTTCTAGATTAAATATCATTCAGTGCTCTTGACAAACGCTCTTCCTTACGCATTCCTTCAAACAATTCGTCTGGGCCTTCATATATTTTATCCATGCCGAGTTTCTTTTCTAACTCAAAATATTTATTTAAATTAAAAAAAAATACTTAATCAATATCAACGGCCTTTTTGTGCTTAGACTCATAAACTAAAGTATAAACACCCTTTGGCGTTGTTAATGTGAGCTGTTTAGAACAGAGTTTAATGTCTCGTCTACTTTTTTTTAAACATTCCTTTTTTATCTGATCGGTGTCTGGCTGTTCAGAAAAACTTGTCCTTGCCTTTCTTTGAAGATCAAACTTTTGTCTTTGTAGTCATTAAAAATCAGCCTGTAAACGGCTAAATTTCTTCATCCGTGATGTTTGAGTCAGCTAGTGCTTTATTTTTTAAATCAGATTAAAGGAACTAAGTTAGCTGTTATTAGTTGAACGATGGCCGTGTGCTTTTGAAGTTTAGTTTTTATTTTTTGCTAGCAGCACCTACAGCTAATGAGCACAGGCCGAGAGCTAAAGACAAACCACCTAGAGGTAAAGCTGCAGGCGTGCCTATGCCTGTTGCTAAGAGGCCAACACTCATTCCTGCTGATGCAGCGCTTATAGTCGATGCTCCAGTATTAACATATGTAACAGCATTAAAGGCAGCAGAATACCTTCGTTTGGCTTTGCTGTATTTTGAAAGGTCCTGCTCTAGTTTTTGTTGCATTTGTGTAATTTTTGTTAATCTAAAGGTTTTTACTTCAGCAGCAGAAAACGACCTTAGAGTCGATGTTGCCTTCTATAGCAGCAGAGTTGCCTGCTATCTCTTCTTTAGGTACTTTTGGATAATTCAGAACAGACATGCTTTTTATAAAATAAAAATAATTTAGTATGGTGCACCTTTTAATCTGTTATCTTCAATATTCAGCTGCGCATCATATATAAAAACAAATGTGCATTAAGGGTTTATCGCCATCTTTTTCTTTATCAATTTGAATGTTTATTACGTCTCTAACAGTTTCCTCCCCGCTTCCATGTAACTGATTATCCTCTGTTGACCTTAGGTCAATCCATAAGCCGTATTTGTTGTTAAATAATCATCAAGTCTAACATTGTGAAGGTGTAGATCTTTAGACACAAGGTCTACTGTTGGATTCTACACCTCCCGCCCCCAAACAATTTTCTTATTTCATCAAAATGTTGATAAGGTTTAAGCCCGCTAGCGTAGATTTGGTTAGGACTACCCTCAATCGAACATTGTACTTTCGTTATTTTAGGATTATAAACTTTTCACTTCCTCTTTCGAATGGTTCTTCATCTTCACACAGCAATAAAATCCCTTTAAGTGAATGTGCTGCGACACTAAAACTAAAATTCCATATAGTGTCTGCCTTGTTTCTAGGATATGTTGTATGATGAATCACTCTTTCGTAATATATTGCTAATTTTGACTGATATTGTTGCTCAATCAGCCTTGCTAAATTAGGGTTTGCTAACAACGTCAAACTCTAACGAGATGTCAGAAATGCTGTACTTTGCTTCGGTGTCTGTTGATCTGATAACACGTTTGTATTCATTAAAAGTTAGTTCATATGACAATCTGTCTTTTAATGCTCCTTGAAAGTATGGTGCATGCGCTTTTAACAACTCAAAATCTAAGGGAAGGGAAAAAGCGATTTCCATACGCAAAATTTACAGCTACATACTTTTTGCCGGCTTTATTAGCATCTGCGGCGCCTATTCTATGTTTAGTGCTTCTTCATTATCTATTCCTTGAAACGCAAGATCAGCCCTTCATTCTCGGTTAGCCCATAGATCAGAATAGGTTAAAAATATGTCTGCATTGTGTAAAGAAAATACTTCTTGCCCCTCAAGTTTTACAGAAATTTTCTTAACGATTGCCCGTCCTAGATTCTGGACAACTGTCCTGTTGGATCTGTTTCTGATGTGAGTTCTATTTGAAAGTAAGTCGTGCAGAGCCTGGCACAATCACTTCACCCGCTCCTAGGTCTGGAAATCTAACAGTAAGAATTTGATCCGCATCAATAGTAGATGGATTATTTGGAACAGTAATATTCCGCTTATTTCCCTTCACGCCTCGGGGTTCTTTCAGTCTTCTAAACTATACGGTCGAGAATCGAGCCATATGCTAGTGACATTTTTTTATAAAACAAAAAAAAATAAAAAGTTAATTATTTAAAAACATGGCAGGCATTGACTTTGAAGATTATGATATTGAACCTGTAGACAACATGAGTAATTCCCTTGGGAGCAGCGTCAATTAGGGCCCCCATTGCAGGATGAATTAGAAGGGGCGCAAAGGCGTGAATTAACAGAAAGTAAGGTCAGATCATTATACCAAAGTTTAGAACTAAGCCCTGATTTTATAGACCCTAATGATTTTGAACTAAAAGATAACCATTTGTATGTGAAAACCGACGAAGGAGAACTTGTTCAGCTTACGTTTAAAACGAGACCCATCAAGGTTTGTAGGCATGGGTACAATTAATCAAAAGCTCAGTGTAAGCAAGCGGAATCGCCTTGGCTTTACTAAACCAAAATTAGATGTGGAAGCAGTTGCTAAACTTCAAAACATACAACAAGAACTCCCAACAGATAACCAAATGCAAAACATGGAACTTGAAGATTTAAGCCAAACAGCAGACAGAATAATAAATACAATAGAAGCAGAAACCACTGAAGAAGAAGAAACAGCATTAACAACTATAGATGATCCACCGCTGCCCATGCAAGAAATAAAGGCGCCTATAAGAGAATTACAAGCCCTTGATCGTGCTTTAAGAACCATCCGAGGGGAATTATTAAACAATTAGCAAAACTGACTGAACTAGATAAGGATATAAAAAAAGAAAAAAAAAAAACTCGCTGAGGCTAACGCTGCCAACTTAGGGAGTGATGTTAAAGAAAGAATAAAACAAAGACTAAAAGTGCTTGAAGAAGAAAGATCGCCAAGACTAGAAGCAGCGTCTACTAACCGAGAACAATTACGAACTCAAGTGAGCAGAATAAGAGAAACTATTCAAAGAATTTTATATGAAGACACAACGCTAGCAGAACGAATAAGAACACTGTTTAGAGAGCAGGAGGTCACATTAGCAAGTGTTATAACAGCCTTAGGATTTGCAATAAGTACACTGGTAATGGCTATTACAGGCGGTGGTGGTCAAAGTTCAGTGCCTCCCCCGCCATCGCCTCCACCTAATAAATCATGGGTAAAAAACAACTTGATCATCTTGCGAGTTTATTAAAAAAATTAGCCATAAAGCTATAGACTCTTTGCCAGGTATATTAGGGAGTATCGTTAGCTGGCTTTTGTCTACTGCAAGCAAGTAGTTGGCTTTATGGCCGAGCACTTATGGGCATTAGTTCTCTTAATAGCTGGGTTACTATTTAGTAAGATAAAGACCAAGTAATCCTAGGCCAGTTAATCCAATAACAAGTGCTTTTCTATTTCATATTCATGGTCATTACTTTTTTTTGCGGTCTTCAACGGTCTTCGGGCTTTGGACCTCAGGGATTGGATGACTTAAACTTGGGTGTTTTTTTATTGTTGTAATATACTGGGTCAGAATTATGTCGTTTTTTCCGACCTTCTGTTCATTGCCTGCCACAAGGATTTCATTATTGTAGTTTATTATTGTTCCTACCTGGAGCCTGAGGTCAGAAGGCAGCATGTATAACCAGTGCCAACAGCAAAGTCTACTTTCGATCTTGCGTATTGTAAAACATGTTGGTACCTTTTAATACTTGAAGGCAAATCAACTGTAGAATTAATGGCGTCCTCTAAAATTTGCTAAGTATTGTTTTTGTGCATCAAAGCCAGTAGAAGGATTAGTTATGCTCGATCTTGCCTGTGCTTTTGAACCTAGCAAACACCAAACGTAATTACGAATAGAGTCGTTTATTCGTTCTATTCCCGCTCTAGTTAGGCCCTTAGAAGTGTCTAAGATAAATGTTGTCCATGCTGTTTTATGCTCTTGCTCTATTTGGGCCCGAGGTGAACAGTTGTGCCTGAAGAGAAAGATGTATAAGGAGGATCCCAGTCATAGTTATACTTTCTGTGCACGCCCCAAAAATAAAGGGTGCCTAAGCCATGATTGCGGTCCAACTTTTGTCTAAAGTCTGTCTTAACATTAATATTGAATTCGTTACAGATCCTTTCAAAAGCCTTCATGTCTATTCTGTTGCTGAATGGATTAAACGGTTTGTCATTTGGTAATGGTGCTTGCAGTTCAGTCAAAATACGTCTGAAGGTGTAATAAAAATGAAATCTATACACTGACCTCACCAAAGGATCAGGATGATTTAAATGATCAGCATACGATACTCCACACCCAGTTGATGCACAAAACACAGCAAAGTTTAACTGGTTCTGATAAAACTGCATCGGATGACTGAACCACCCCTTTCGCGATGTAGTCTTTTTTAATAGGAGGGTTAAGATAAACTGCTTAATGGAGTACTCACCTTTACTTGAAAGGTGTCAGTCTGGGTCACAGAAATGACAAGAGTATCAGTTGTTATATTTTTAAGATTGTAGTGCGGCCCAACAGAATATTTTGCATCAGTATATTTGAATGCGCTCATTTTTTATTTCATTAAAAAATGTTTGTAAAAAATAACAAACCCAAGACCGTCCTTCGATTTTAGAACATGCTGTTAAGAACGATTGCGGAACCAAATGATCGCCACTCCATGAAATTTTTACAAGTCGTATGGTTTAATATTACTAAATCCCTAAATAATATAAGATTTTAAAAGTTGACAAAACAGGGCCAAAGTTAGCCAGTTAACAATTACCTGATGGTTATTACGGGTTTTGCTCACTAAAAGAAGCAATGAGTAACTTTGACATTACTCTCAAACTTAACAATGCGAATCTGAAAACAATGTTATTATTCAAGCCTGAAGAAGAAGCAGGTTACTATTTGATAAAAGCTAGCTAAAATGTTAGGCTTTGCAGCTGACAATCATAGATTTAGAGTTACACCGAGCAAAACTACTTATGAGGAGAAAATCCGCTCGATCTTGCATTACATTCATTACTCTATGTTCATTTGGATGAGCTGAGCACTGATGAAAACTTACATGATGGAAGGCCCTCAACAGTTTAAGAGCTCTTCCGTCAGGGAAAGCTGCATATTGCGATTATGAATTATACAATTCCCTAATTTACAGTTTAAAAAATTAGCTTGTGGGAGGTCGGATCATTTAATATAAAGATCACAGACAAAACAGGAAAAGTCGTAAAAATGTGAAAACCTACACATTGTTTGGAAATAAAATAAATAAACTGTACTAAAAAATGTCGCGGGGCCCGAAGAACCGGGAGTTACATTAGCATCTGTAAGGTGTAAACCTTAGAATTAAAAGACCTTGCAGACGTTGCAGACTTTGAACAGAACGGTGAGATAGGCACTTTGTATGGTTTTGAGTACACTAAAGAAAGGTGATTATAAACGCAAAGAGGTTGGGGACAGCAAAAAGTTTCCTAAACTAGAACAACTGCGCAATCTAGAAGCAAATAATGTTGGCCAGTATGAAATAAAAATAGTTCGAAAACCTGACCTCAAATGGCACTTGGAACCATATTTTGAATGGAAATAAAATTTGAATTCATAAGCCCATTTACATTTTTTAGCCGTCAAAAAAGTTTCAGAAAAGCATTCAACTTGGCCCTTTACATGTAAGTCTTATGCCGGACGACAATAGTCGAAAGAGATTGAAATATCACCGTATGGGAAAAAACAGTACATCCTCCACAGAAGAGAAACAGTTTTAAAGAAAGCTTCTACAAAATTACAGTTCTTTCCAAGCAGAAAATTAGGAGACACGTTCACAATGATATTTGAAATTTCTGTCTTTAAAGATGTGGAGAGGGATGGGGTTGTGGGCGTTAGTGACGACCTTATAAAAGGAATTAATATTAGCTGGCAAAACTTAGATGTTAAACATCTTAAAGTTACCATCGTCGTTCTTCACAATGGTGAGGATATAAGGTCATAACAACAAGCAGCAAAATCAATGTTGACTTAAATAGAAACAATTTTACAGAACTGAATTGGATTAATTGTTACACATTTAGGCCTCATAGGATTTTATTATACTGAACAGGTTTTGACGGAGAGCATGATAAAAATAATAACTGGATTAGATTAAATTCTGTTATAAAACTATGGAGCAGTTAAACCTTTATGACAAAAACCCCCATTGTTCATTAATTTGTGGACAAACTGGTTGTGGGAAAACAATATTTGTCCTCAACCTATTACAAACAGTTTATCGTTATAATTTTGATTATATTGTGATTTTCTGTCCAACACTTAAAAGGAACAAAGCATATCATGATAGAAGGTTTATATGGACAGACGATGACGTATATTTAGTTGATCCTAGCACTAAACTGAGTGGGTGTTTAGAATACTTTTATAAAGTGTTTGAGGAACGCAGACACTCTTTATTATAGATGACTGTTCAGCAGAAAAAGATATAGTTAAAAAGAGAACACTTTGTCAAAACTGGCTTTCAGCGGAAGACATGATGGGATAGTGTGTGGATTTTATGTCAAAAAATATAACTCCGTTTTAAAAGACTTAGAGAACAGTTAAAGACTGTAGTTTATTTTCACATGAAAGACAGAGACTCATTTGATGAATGTATGCGTGAAAATGATGTTATTGAAAATGATCAGGAAAAACGCAGGATTAAACAAAAACTGAAATCTGAAAAGTTTAGTAAATTAGTATTGAAAACGGATAATCCTACACAGTATGTTTGTTTGTAGATAATCGTTATTTTTTGGTTATTAAAGTCTTACTTGTCAGAGAACAGGAAAACACGGATTCTGGAGTCACCCGGTCGAAAACTGGTTGAGACCGGGTGAGCCAGAATCCGTGTTTTCCTGTTCTCTACTACTCTTAGAATAATTTTCTAGAGGCCAAAATAAATTCATAAAACTGGGTTACAGTTTCTTATAAAAAAAAAAATCATGTTAAAAACCACTGGGAGTCCCAGTCACACCAAAATTTGTGTGAAAATCTAGCACTGGACGTAATCTGACTGGCATGTGTCTCCGTGTATATAGTCGATGCCTGTGACTGACCTCTGAGGTCACTCCTGCAACTTGAAAGATCCTAAAATCGATCCAAATGCAGACAATGACTCACCACATCTTGATCGTCTCAGTTATTGCCACTAAATTTCGAATTAACTTCAAACGCACTTAGGCTGCTACCCTGATGTCTTCAGTCCTCAATGTCAAATGGCCCACAACAATATCAAGTACGCTGTCCTGTATGATTGTCACCCATCATTCTGCCTTTTATACTACAGCCAGGGTTAAAAACAAATTTTAGAAACTTTTAGGCTTTTTGGGATGCCCAGTACAAATGGCACCACAGGAGCTGAAGCACAATTCAAAATGCTGTGTTTTAACACTCAGCCTTCCCAGACAACCTGTAAGGAGACAAAAGATACAGTCAGCCTTGACAAGCAGACATAATATGGACGTGGAGTTACAGGAAAATGGCAGACATTAGCTAAAAGTTTAATGCACTGATACATGAATCAAAGCACATTGGTGTCAAACTACGGAAGCTCATTCCACACAATTCCACCAAAGAGATCAAAACGAAAGGGAGAAGGCTGCCAGTGTTCACTTCAAAGACAGACCTGTGAGCCATGTCTTCCATTGCCATTGTTGACCATTGACAGCAGCCCCCGTTTCTTGTGCTTGATCCTGGGCGTGACCTCCATGTCAAAGTAGCTGGCTT
>CM031607.1:56643756-56666244 GCA_018398815.1 Conus ventricosus | reverse complement strand
GCGTTGTCCTGTGTATGGGTCCCAGTATATGTGCTTAACTGCATTGCATTGATACTTAATCGTTTTAAAATTATTTGAATGGCTCTACAAAAAACAATCCCATCCTATATCATGTTTTAAAGTTGCCACTCAGCCTTTCTCAGATGAGACATTTAAGTACTTAACTGTCTTAAAATCATCATAAAAACAAACAACAAAAATCCTATGTCTGTCAAGTTAATTATTAGCTGGCCCTCCTCTCTAAAATCACCACCAAACAATTTCCATTTAACCAGATCATCACTACAATGGCAACCAGGCAATGTGTGTGAGGTCATGTGCCGAGTTTCTTAGCCAGACAACCATAGTCACCACCACAGAAATCCAAATTCAGTTTTGCAGTCACTACCTGAAATCCCTGGTCTCTCTTACAGTCATAACCCAAAATCCGTCTTTTCTGCAGTCACTACCAAAAATCCCTGTCTTACAGTCACCGCCAGAAATTTCTGGTATGTTCCACATGTTTCTTCAGAAATGCCCTGTCTGTCTTATGGTAACCATCGGGAATCCCCCTCTGTCTTTCAGTCATCACCAGAAATCCCCCGTCTCTTTGACAATCACCACCGAAAGTCCCTGGTCTGTCTGACAGTCACCTACAGATATATCCCCATTCTGTCTTCCAGTCAGCACCAACAAATCCCTGGTCTTACAGTCCCCATCACAACAATCCCTGTCTTACAGTCCCCACCACAATCATTTTACACCATCTTCTGTCCCTGTCCCCCCTGTCTCTGTAGGAGCTGCTGGAGTAATCTCCTCTTCTCCTCTCTTCCTTCTTCCTCTCCTTACTGTCGTCTTCCTCTGACGAGGAATGTCTCCTCTCTTTCTTTTTCTTCCTTCTGTCTTCCTTCGGAGATGGTGACCTCTCTTTTCTCCTCCTCTCTTTTTTCTGTCTTCTGAAGAAGACCTCTTTTCTTTCTTCTTCTTTTTCTTGTCCTCGTCAGAAGATGTTGACCTTTTCTTCTTTTTCCTTCTGTCTTTTTCAGTGATGGGGATTTTGTTTTTCCTTTTTTTTCCTTTTATCTTGCTCGGAGGATGGTGATCTTTCTTTCCTCTTCTTGTGTTTCTTTCGGTCTTTATCCGACGATGGTGACCTTTCTTTTCGTCTCTTCTCTTTCTTTCTGTCTTCCTCCAAGGATGGAGACCTCTTCCTCTCTTTCTTTCTTTCCTTCTTGCTGCCTTCCTCTGTGGGAGAGGTCTTCCTGTCCCTCTTCCTCTCCTTCCTCCTGTCTTCCTGCGAGGAAGAGGACCGCCTCCTTTCTCGCTCCTTCTCCCGCGCTGTGGGTTTGGGCTGGTCATCAGATGCCCTGTCCGCTGCAGGTCCCCCTCTCTTTCTCTCCCCTGTGGGCTTCTACTTCTGCTTTCAGACCTGCTGCCTTCTCCCTGTCGCCTGGCCTTCTGAAACTCAGCAAGTCACACGCCTCCATCATGATCTGTCATGAACAGGCAAAAATATACAAATAACATAAAATCAAAATGGAGTGTGAACCAACATGCACCTAATACACAAAAACAACAGACGAGTGAATTTCAGACAAACATGTCGTTTTCAGATCCCATATACAGATACAATAAAATGCACAAAACCATACTCCCTGGATGGCAGCCAGCATGAGAATGATAAGGTATAAACTCTTCTACTACCAAGGATTTCTGCTGCTTACTTACTGCTGTAAACCAAGTAATTCTTTAAAGTTTGTGAAAATTTTCACTTGCTTTCATTAAAAAATCATAAAAAATTGAGTTAGGGCATGAATTTGCATGAAATTTTGTGTTCATGTGCAGAAATGAATGAATAAAAATATGAAATGAAAATAAATTGGATATGAGTTTTCTAATATTGTCTTTTTCAAAATCTCTCGGCCAAGATCAAAATCACAGGCACACACATCAAATGGATCGCTGTTATTTTATCTTCGTCCTCAGATCACTCAAAAGATCCCCGTAATCAACATAAGCTTCAAAGTTCTGCCACTTCACAATCTTTTTTTGATGCGTTGAAGTTCACTTTCACTAATTTCTTCAGCAGTAAAACCCTGAAAGTTTCGTTGTCGCTTGTAACAGCTCTCGCTAGAAGTCTTCATTCCTGTCCATTGCAAAAATGCTCAAAGCACAACTTTTCTTCGATTCAAACCAAAACAAACTCCCATTTGCAAAGCCGGGCCACCGGAATGACTGCGCATGCAGTTTTAAGGGGAAAGTGTGATGAAAGCGCAAAAAAAAGGAGGGAAAGGGCAACTGAAGGGGGCCCCACGCATTCGGCAGCGTACCCGCTCACGGTTCTTGTTATAGCAGGTTTGTCAGGGTTTTCTACCTGCCGAGGGCATAGGAAAATAAAAAAGAGGGGTGGACTTTCGAAACGAAAAGGGAGAGGAAAGACTGTCAGAAGAGAAAAGAGAGAGAAAAAAAAAAGAGTGAGGGGATGAGGGGGGAGGTAAAAACAAGTTAGATTCATCAACAAAGGGATGTGTGGGGTGAGGTGGGGGATGAGGGGGGGGTGGGGGGAGATCAGGGGGAACGGGGGGAAAGGGGGGGAGCAGGAGGGGTAGAAGGCATTTGTCCCCCCCTTAAAAAAAAGTTTTTGTGTTAAAAAGCTGCCATCTGACATGCTGAAATGAAAATTGATACGAATTCAGCATGAAGGGGTTTTGTCATTCATTTTTTGTCTAAAGGGCCCAGAAACATTTTCCCACATTTTTTGTTGTCACTAATTTTTTTCAGAGTTTGCTGATGCATGGCATCAGAGCGGGCACTATTTTCCCTCCAAAAATGGGACCCCCACGATGCTAAACTTAGGTAGATTTAGTGAGTCAGTGTTATCTGCAAAGTTTAAAAAAAACCCGGACCTGTACCAGCTTTTCCCCCTGGACTGTTTTCACAAAAGATTTTTCTTTTCCCCCATTTCTCATTCTTACTTTTTCTCAAAATCTCAAATTAGCCAAAAAGTGGGAGCTCTGCTCTACTTTCAAACTTGTTTCTATACCAGACTTGAAAACACACATGAGCGGTGCCAGTTGGCTCACTAGGTAAGGATCTTAAAGGGAGGAAGATCATCCATCAGATGATTTTGTGCCGACACACAGGATTCCAAACAAGTAAATATCACCCGATGTACAAAAGTCACAGGGCTGGACGAAGCGCTTGAAGGTGGCCAGTTTTTAAATTTCATCAAAAAAGGGGTCAGCTTGCCAAATAATTTGCCCTGGGCTATAACACATTGGTAAAGCCATAAGGCCACATCAAGCAGCATTTTAATGAGACAAATAAAGAAAGAATCTGAAAAAAACTTGGAAGGAGGCCTTGTAGACAAGACTTTGCATTTTCCCGAACATGACCCTAACAATGCTGCTCAGGTTTTGAATCCCAGTTAACATGGTCTGCCACAGCATCTACCAGAATAATTGTTTGACAATCTACAACATTGTGCAGCAAATTTATGCTTCATTTTTATCTCACATGACACCCGAGCCAACTTTTCAGCGGAGTGGAACTGTCACATGGAAAAAAGGGGGCCTCGAGCAGCAGCCCAAAACAGGTGAGCAATAACATATACAGAGTATGCGAGGTAAAAATCATTTCACAGGCCGGATAATGGTTGAACTGGGGAAATTTGGATACTTCTAAAAGGAAATCAACATCCATTTTCTGAAAGGTTAAAAAAACCAAGATGCTGTCTGAGTCACTTTGCACAATAAAAATTTTTGTCCCACAAAAATCCAGTTACTTGACGGGAGGCAAGTTAAACTATCATTCGCAACATCAAATCCCCTTTCTCTCTCTGGCATCCCCATCTTCATAAAATTGGGAGAGTTTTCTTTGTTTGTGTTTTTGCTCTTTTTCCTCTCGGGCTTTTTTCGGCAGGTCGTGTTCGAACACCAAACATAGTTACTAGACCGTTAAGGATGCTTGTGTTTTATGGAAACTATATCACACAATCTCTAGCCTTAGCTCCAAGTCATTTCTACCTATGATCAGTTGCTTGGTTACTGATTCTCATAAGTCTTTGCTGTGTTCAAGACAGTCCCAAATGAATGCTGTCGACTTATTCCTTTTCTATCGTGGAATTGTTTTGCATTAGTCACTGTTGGCTGAATATCCAATTTCCTTCAAATAATCCACAACCACCATGCCCCACATTTTTTTTTAAAAACATTACTTCAGTTTATCTTGGGGGTGCAAGAATAACACCATGGTGATGCACCAAAATTAAGATACATCAGGACAAACAGTTAGGACCTATTTCAAAAAGACAACAAACTACACAAAACAATCAGAGCCATAAAAAATTTATCTCATTTCAAAGTTTATGATATTAATTCCAATTTTTTTTTCTGGGAAAATTTATCATGAATACCATTTGTAAATTTGTGCAGTATTTTAAAGTATGTCACTAAATTCTGAAATGAAAAAAAGTATGGAAGGTTATGTACCCTTAAAGCTATAATGTTTGTACTGCCATCGCCAATCACTGGGGAAAAATGGGATAACTTATCAGAGTAATATTCCCAAAGTTACAGACGCAAATAGAATGTTGGAATTCCATTTGCATCTACCGGTACATAAGATCGGATGCCTCATGCAATGAATACTACTTTATTGCATTATCTTCTGGGAAAAAAGAAAAATTTTTATATCTTTCAAACAATGCTATCTGTCATGAAACAAAAAAAAACATACACACCCTCCCCCTCTCAACCAAAGCCATCTTCCATCTACATGAAAAACTGTGTACAGTTAAATGAGTGTGCATTAGGACCAAAACAATTTGAGTTTTGTCCATTTTGATGCCACAGCATGCAAAATTTGCCACCCCAAAATCTACTATCAGGAACAGATGTTATAAAAATAAAGGAACAAATTGAAAATTCAAAAATTTTCAGGAACACCAACTTCCTTTGTGGACACAACCGCGCGTTTTGTAGATCACACCAACAATTCACACACACAAACACCTAACAATTCTGCAAAACCCCTCTCTTTCGGCAAAAAAAAACTTACCTTATTTAGGCTACACTATGTACATTGCATGTCATGCATGGTTTTCCTGTGCAGACTTCAGAGACCGGTAGTAGGCACTCTTCGGGTCTGCATAGTCCGAGGTCTTCATTGTTTTCGCCGCTATTTCTTTTATAAGGCTGTCCCCTTACTCCTGCCACACTGAAACTTCTTTGCCACATCAGAGTCTTTAAACATCAGTTTGAAGCTTTTGTAAAAGTATCCAAACGGGTGAAAGGCAGATTCAGTTCAGCAACAAGGTCGACGAGCATAACTTCGCACGAATCACTTCATCTGTTGATCTGCTTTGCTGGTCGACGAACTGGGGGAAAAATCCAGAAATCTTGCGAGTGTGACCACAAGATATCTCAAGTCCTTGTGTTTTTTGGATTCGACATGTCGATGGGCAGTCTCTTGGCCGCCATGCGCGATGAGAACTCGCACTGGCAAACCGTGCACCAGCAAAAGTTTTCCCCTTTCCGTCCTTCTTGTAAACATGACCACCCCTCACTGTATTGTTTTCGAAAGGTTTGCCGACGGCGATCTTGTTTTTTTCGCGGCTGCCGCTGGGGTCCATTTTGAGGTTTATCATCATCTGTCTCGCCACTCGCCTTTGCAGTCCTCATGCTAGCCATGTTTGATAGTCGAGGCGCGCTTTGTTTGAATCTCGGGTCCGTCGGTTTCGTTTCGTCGACGGATATGGCAGTGTGAGCATGCGCACTGCGCTTCAATTCAATCGTCCTAACCGTCATTTCCCGGGTTTTTCCCTCTGTGAAAATTGTCCCACTCGTTTGATTCGTTTTTGGTTTTTTTTTTTCCGGAACACGCGATCCCTGACGTAACGTCCGGAAACAAAACCCCGATTTTTATGGTTTTCCGTAACAAATACGGCTTAATTCCGGTACGGTAGGCATGTCTGCAGCATGTAACAGCCAGTTAACTATCAGTCAGTTGGGAAATTTCCGGACCTAATTAACAACAGCAATAATAACAATAACCAAAGTCATTGCAGACACATCAGTTGGCGGAAAATGAAGAGTTGCTGTTACACATTCTGGAGGTGCTGTTGCTGTACTGAAAGCAGTATGAGAAAAACACATGAGCCACTCCCAAAGTAAAGGATACTTGTCTTGACGTTGCTGATCCTTGAGGACATATTTGGGTTGGTCCACTTTCTTCTCTTCCTCTGCTTTCTTCCCTGAAACAGCAATTACATGCATTTTAAAAGGGCTTCCAGTTTTTCCGTAATGGCCTCATATTGTTATATAGCTGTTGTTTTTCCCGGGAAAACGCAATTACATGCATATTAAAAGGATTTCCAGTTTTTCCGTAAATGGCCCTCATATTGTTATATAGTGTTGTTTTCCCTGAAAACAATAACTGCAACCCTTTTCCTTCCATGAAAAGTTTACCACACATGCAAAACACCCAAAGCTCTTCCCTGAAAATAATAACTCACAGGGGGGTTTTAAAACAACCCATCATTTGTTCCCTGGAAAAATGAAATAAAAGAAAGTAAAATAAAGATAAATTACCCATGACCATGGTTTTTTTTTTCCCCTCAACACAAAAATTTCTAAGTTTCTTTACATCAAATCTCAAAAAAACTATGTAGTTAGATGCAAAGAAGCCTTTTTTTTTCCTGGAAATATTGACAGATGTAATCTGGCCCGTCTGTTCCTTCCAAACAGATATGCATTTTAAATGTGGCAACTTCTGCGTAACTCATATATATCGTATGTACACTTTTATGGACTCCACTATGTCAATGAAACAATGTCTGTCAGATTTTTTGGGTTGAAGAGATCTGTTCAATCTGGAAGTCTCCACTCTTGAAAACTACAAAGACTCAGATTCATTCCGGTTATCAAGTCAAGACTCATCACTGCCACTGTCTTCTCTACTCTCTAGCTGATTTGAATCTACCCTTCATAACTGCAGAGAGATCAAAACTCGCTTCACTGTAAACCTCCTCTCCACTTTGAGCTAGCATTTACTGGGCCTCCCTGTCCTCGGAGAATAAAATACAAACTGAATGCATCTGTCTAAATATCTTAACTAGCTTGCCTATGGTTATTTGTAAGATCTGGTTTCCATTTACCTCTTTTCCGCTCTCTGCACTCTACCACTGAAACATGGCTTCTCCATTAGCGGGCGTTCCAAACATAAATTTCTCGGCTTCCATTCCTCAATTCAGGACCACAGTTTTAAGAAATTTTCTCCCTTTCTGTTAGGCAATCTACCTCCATTGCATCCTTCAAGTCTAAGCTGAAAAAGCCTACCTGTTTATATAGTGCTTACTAGCAACATTCATATTATCCTCTTCCTCTTCCCTCCTTAAAGTGAAATATCATAATTTCCTCTTTCATTTTTTTTGTTTCAAGTTTGTCAATTTTCATGTTGTATGCATATCATTAGGAACTTTTTGCACATCCATGCAAGCATGTATGTTATACCACACATAGTTAATATTAATATGGACATTGTCAGTTGAAAGCTGGTGTCTGTGTGCATCGAGAGACTTCATAAATGAATAACATTTCCATAATCTTTTCTTCACTCAAAATAGTAAAACTTATGACATGGACGTCTTTCCCAAAAAAAAACATCATTCTTCGTTAAAAACAATAACACATATAATGGTACCCATCAGGATCACATTCTGACAATAACAGTGATGTTCTTGTAACATTCATGACTTACACCTGGGAAAACAATTTTAAAACTGATGAAATTACAGTGGGATCTGTCAAGCCGTTCTCCCTTCCCCAGAAAAATGTTAAAAACCTGCTTTCAAAATGGTGCCAACTGACACACGTCTGAACAGCAGTGGTGTTTTGTCCACTTTTCAGTCCAACCACAACCATTTGTTCATCAGCTTTTATTTGCTTCTTTCACTTTTGCAGAATCTTTCAGATGCATGACATCAGAATGTGTATAACATCATATTTTTGATACACAATATGATGACTGCCCAGTTACGAAAAGCAGTTTATTGAGATTTTGTGATGTCAGTGTAATCGACTACATACCAAAACACAATCTGTGCAGAACAGATTCCATCGTCACTTTCTTTGTTTTTTCCCTGTTTTTTTCCCCCTGAAACTTTTCTTTTTCCCAAAAGATTCTCAGATAACATTCTGCTGAGATCTGCAACTTGTAGGAGATTTGGAGCCCTGAACATTGTTCGGTTTTGCTATGAAAAATCAGGGTTCAATTCTGAGAGGTACAAACCCTTCATATCTCCAAAGTACAAGTTACTGTCTGTCAGTTCAATTCTTCACTGTATCATCAAACTTACTTGCTAAATCCCACACCATTTTGAGTCAACATGATACTTTTCACAGACAGTGCACCAGGTGTATGTTGCACCAGCTTTTGATGGCCGAGTCATTCTGTATTGTTGACAAAAACCGGAAAAAAACTTGTTTGTATAGATCTTACATCTGTATTGTTACAAGAAAACCGGGAAAAAAACTTGTTTGTATAGATCTTACATCTGTATTGTTGACAAAGAACCGGAAAAAACTTGTTTTGTATAGATCTTACATCTGTATTGTTGACAAGAAACGGAAAAAACTTGTTGTATAGATCTTACATCTGTATTGTTGACAAGAAACCGAAAAAAACTTGTTTGTATTAGATCTTACATCGTATTGTTGACAAGAAACTGGAAAAAAACTTGTTTATATAGATCTTACATCTGTATTGTTGACAAGAAACCGGAAAAAAAACTTGTTTATATAGATCTTACTTCAGTATTGTTGACAAGAAACCGGCAAAAAATTCTGTTTTCATAGATCATCTTAGTTTGGTAGAAGTTAACGCTTGAGCAAGTTTCCTTTCGGAGGGTCTGCATTCATCAGCCATTGTAATGAATAAATGGAAGTGAAGGAAAAATCAGCCAGCTTCTGGGCATCATGCCTCTCACTGGTTATTGATCACAATGATGAAGATGACTGGCTGGTAGCTGAGTACATTTCTAACCTGGAATTTCAAAGAAATCAGCAAATCATCAATGTCAGCAATGATAGTTGCTTCAACTGGCCAAACATTTTTTTTTAGTTTCTTCACTGTGAAACATACTGCATGGCCATAATCTGAAGAACGGAAAACTGTGCAATGAAAACATATGGGTTGGCACCCTGACATTTTAAAGGAACATGAGCGAGATATTTTGGTCACTGTTTCACTTGTGACAACAGTACACAAAAGGAAACACCACAACAGCATTTCCATTTCAAAGCCCTCGTATCATCATTTCCCACTCCTGCTTCTCTATTTGGTCAATCCACCAGAATATTCTTTGTTCTAATAGCAGAAAGTGCCTTCATATGATTTGAACTCTAATTTGAGCTTCCTTTTATTTTGATGTGAAATCTGCAAAACAACATTTTACCACACAGAATACATCAAAAGATCAACAGAATTTCTGACAACAGAAAATGCATCTGGCAGGCAAGAATGTAACAACCAAAACATTTCCTGACTGCAAAAATTACAGTACTCATATGACAACACACCATGGCAAAAGATCTCTATGCCACCACTAATACTATAAAGAAAGGATGAAACTTTGTGTTGTTTTTAAAGCGCACAAGCAACTACAAAGATCATCTTAGTTGAATGAAAGAGTAAACAATACCAAAGTTAACTGTATTAATAAAGATTACCACGAGACGCTTCCTGAATGATTCAACACCAGTGCGTGTTCCCTCTACCAGGTTACTCTATGGTGACCTGAAGATTGCTCCCTGCAAACTGCTGGTACAGTGGACAAATCTGGGTGTGGCTATGTATGGGGCTACAAGCATAAGTGTTTGAAGAAAGGAAATGAAAGATGAGGCAGTGGTTTTTAACAGATTAAAGCAATATAAGTGCACATAAATGGTAGGACCCTGTTCATGGACTGGACCATTCAATGGAAAGAACAGCTGATTTGCACTGAGGTTATGAAATGCACCGATATTACAGTACCGTCCGCCAAGAGGTGACCTTGTCACCTGCATGTTTGTCTATCACCAAGAAGCAAAACCTATGAGATATCTTTCAAGGAACTTTGTTTGAAAGATGGAACGAGGCCAGCAAGATCCATTAGAGTTTGGTCCGATCCGGATCAAGAGACAGATTTTTAAAAAATCTGCGCAACTTCATGTTGGCCTGCGCTTTCCCAAATGCCCTTCAAATTCTGCACTTGAAAGAGATGAAAAACTCAGTAATTACATTTTATTCTCACACACACACACACATACACACAACCACACACAAAACAAAAAACACAAACAGAAAAGAAAAGGCAAAACGTACCAGAAGCCATGGGCATCCTAAGCTGGACACAGACTGGCTGAAGTCCACGTGAATGCGCCGGTCATCAATGAGCACATTGTCCATCTTAAAATAGGCATTCTCACAGTGCTCTGGCTTCTCAAACTCTACAAAGGCATACTGCAAAGACTCTTTGGTCTTGTGGTCCTTGATGACCTCACAGCTGACAATGGGCCCAAAGCGAGAGAAGATCATCTCCAGGTCTCGTCTGTGGTCACAGGGTTCAACTTGCACACGAACAGCACGTTGTCCGGAGGCTTTACATCCTCGTCTGGTATGTCCCCCACCTAGGTACAGCAAAACAGAAAAGAAAAGAAGCTGTAAGGGGTATGGTGTGGTCAGTTCTACACCACCTTGTCACAGCATGTCTCAGGGAGAAAGTGAGAGACGGAGAAAGAATGGGAGAGTATTCATGGTGGCTCTGCAACTAAGCATTTATTAGATCATCAATAGGGGACTTATCGGGTGTTATGTGGATGTTGGATCAGAACAGGCACCACTGAACACCATGAAGTAACTCGCTGCACTGTATTGTCTCCTCCAGTGCACTGCCTGATGACGGCTTGATATGGATTCTCCCTGGGGACTGGTGTGAGCTGCAGCTGTGGTGGAGCAAAGCCGGGTGTGACCGTGCATGGACAGCCAGAAATTAGGGGATTAATACTGCCAAGGGAGTGGAGAAGATGAAATGGAAAAAAAAAAGAAAAAAAAAAAGAGAGAGAGAGAGAGGAGAGAGAGAGAGAGAGAGAGAGAGAGAGGAAAGAAATGGAAAGAGACTGTCAGCCAGTTGATGGGATTATAAAGAAAAAAAAAAAAACAACAACAAAACAAGACCTAACAATGGAAAGAGAGAAAGAAATGGTGAGAGACTAACAGCCAGAGAGAAAAGCAGCAGTTAAGGAGAATGCTTATGCTTTGAGAACTCTTTCTGCACAATGCAAAAGACCAGCTTTTGACCTGGCTTTTCCTGCTGCTACGATTTTAAAAAGTATGGCTTAATTGTTCTAAAAGAAAGCTGCAAAGCATTTTTGGGACTATCCCCCCCCCCCCCCACCCTCTCCTTTTACAGTTTAAGTTTTGTTTTTAAAAATTTGAAATAGGGTGAAACAAAAAGGATTTTCAGGCTTCCCAGCTAAATTTCTGGTACTCATCCAGAATAGTGCTACCAAACTACACCAGCAAGTTAAGAGAGAAACAACTTGTGAACATGCCAAGGCTTTACTAAAAGTAACATCTATGGTAAATTTTGTAAGCATGCCAAAAAGCTATGAAAACACGTCAATGCTGAGTGTGAATCATGAAATCAGCATGTCAGTGTTAAAAAGTGATGAAACAACTTGTCAGCATGCCATGGCTACAACACAGTCAATGCAACACTGGATGAATCAGCTTATCAGCATGTTTTATGCTATAACCATGTCAGTGCTTACAGATGAATCAGCTTATCAGCATGTCTATGGCTGTAATAACAGGCCAATGCTCACAGATGAATCAGCTTATCAGCATGTCTATGGCTGTAAAACAGGCCAATGCTCACGATGAATCAGTTATCAGCATGTCTATGGCTGAAATAACAGGCCAATGCTCACAGATGAATCAGTTTTATCAGCATGTCTATGGCTGTAATAACAGGCCAATGCTCACAGATGAATCAGCTTATCAGCATGTCACTGGCAACAACATTTGAACACTAAGTACTAGAACAACTTTTTGGGCATGCTAATGGCAAATTATGTCAACATTAAATGACATACCAATGTGTCTACAGGTCATTAGCTGCATCAAACATGTCAAGGGTTAAGTAATAAACCAATGACAAATCAATTTGTCAGCATGCAATGGCTACATCAAAATGCAACATTATGAGATAAATCAACTTATAAGCATGCAAATGGCTACACCAACATGTCAACATTAAAATATAAACAAACTTGTCAGCATGTCAACTGCTACACCACCATTAGGATAAAAAGTTACTCGTCAATGTGTCAATGGCTACGATAACATGTCAATCTAACTCATACATATAAGTTTTCAGCATGTTAAGGGTTTTAATAACTAAAGGACACCACCCAACCTGTCAGAAATTCAATGGCAAAACCATATTATGTGATGAGCCAGGTGTAACGAGTTACACATTCACTGACACTCACCACCACCATCAATTTACTGTAACATCTCGAATCCGCTTTGCCTCCTGTCTGCCTGCCTACATAGATGTTCAATGTTAGCAGTTTGTCACACAATTTGTTGACAAAGTGATGGTGGAAGTGTTCCATCACTTTTCAGTCAGCTAGTGGTTCCTTTGCCCATCAATATCATACAGACCAAGGGACCAAAGGCGGTGCAATGGAACCCAACCCAGTTGTCAGTCATGGTCAATGTTGGCCACTAGCCAGTGGTTGTCTGATCACAGCCCTGTAACCCTTGCACACACAAACGGGGCGTTTCCAAAGGCTTCTGCTATGAAGCTAACCTATTGTCAGTAGACTGACATGTTCAGTGGACGTTCATTTTAAATTTGGTGTGACAGGGATGGGGTTATTGATAGTCATCACACAAAGGGCATGGGGTAAGCATTTCTTTTACTCAGAGGCCAAAACACACGGAGGGCAGAATAATGGAAAAAAAACTGGGTTTTGTATCAGTGGTCTATACAACATATGGACTGGCTTGTTTTTTTGTGTCTCTCTCTGCCTCTCTCCCTTGTGACCGACAGACACGCTTCACTTCACTGTCCTAAATATTCGGATATTCTATGTGATTCACGGAAGGGAGTGCTTAAATTTTACACGCAAATGTTTCTTTAGTTCAGTACTTTCACCTCTGAAAGCTGGTGCCTCTACTGAGCGCACAAAGTGAAATATTCTAGTCAATTTGTTTGTGGATTGTGTGTGGTTCCCTTTAATCTCCCGACCACGCAGCGCGAGCCAGCAACCCAACACATGTAACGGGCAGAAGGTAGGAAGGAGGCCAGCGCACAGCGGGAAATGCTTTGTACCATTAGCTGACCGGCAAGACGTGCTGCCGCATGGCGTTAGAGACTGACTGAGTGATACTCTGTATTATTGTGTTTTGTTTCTAGTGTCGTATAACCATGTAAACAACCATGTGCGACACGCCCACTGCAGGCTCCGACTTCACGGGGCCTGCAACAGTATCCAGGGGACACCCTCATTCTGGCATACTCCGTGACACAGCTGACCCACTACAAAAAAAATTCCATTTGCAGCAGACGTGAATGGCCACATGGAGGCAATGCCTCATACACAGATACCACCCTGACAATCTACCCAGTGAATTCTCAGTGAACGTTGAGTCAAGGGACTTTGACGAATGTGCTATCAACATCAGTGAGACTTCCCCAATTAGCTTGTGCCCCCCCACTACCAGCTAATTCGCCAAAACTGTTATAGATTTATTAGTTCAGGGGCGTCAGATAATCGTCATTACACTCTATGTTAAGAGTGGTGAAGGGAAGATGTTGAGGGAACAGTGCTATTGCAAGTGCCGGCTGTCCTACGTTGGTGAAAGACGAAATTGACCAAATTAGCCCAATAGTAGGTCATCTTTCAGCCAGTGACTTAGCAGCTGACATTGACAAAACTTTTCATGAAAGGATCCTAAACTCTACCCTTCCCTGATCTGGAAGACAGTTCCAATGCCCAGAACATCCGAAGAGGAGTCCATTGAACTAGATCACCACACAAATGTCAAAAAACGGCAAACCACGACCAGACATAGACCAGCTCAATGTCAAAAGCCCATCGACGAAGGTCGTCAAACAGATTCATTCGCCACCCTGTCAAAGGGACCACATCACCAAAGATCACAGGCCCACTGCAAACCCTACAAGAGAATGTGGACTACAAAAACACAGCGTTTGTCGGATGCAGAAAATATTGTCCAAAGCCATTTTCTGGATTTAAAAAAACAGATAAAAAATGAAATCAAAAGCTTTCCCAAAAAAGGGGAAATTAAGAGTCCCTGAAAAACTATGCAAATCACATCTACTAAAGTTAAAACATTAGAAAATGAAAATCACAAATTGAAATCAGATGTTGGCGAGCATAAAAGAATTATTACAGATCCAAGAAGCGGCTTCCCACCAGTTCTTCTCATGAGTACCCCCCATTGAACCTCCCTCTGAACCTGCCATGTCCACTGCCCCTGTTCTTTTTTCCCACTGCCTTGAAGGGGACCAGCCTGCATAAAGCGACGCCAACATCACAGATGCACAGATCACCTGACCTGTCTAAGACCCACCACCCCTCCACCCCTACCGTACCACCCAGCGGTCAACCCAGTCCCACCTCCGTCCAAGTAGAAACACTCTCTGCACCCAGCCTCTCTTCCACCCATTCCCACCTCCCTTCCTGACCTAGCTGACACCATCTCCATGCCAGTCCCGCCCCTCTCAAGTTAGACAGTGCTCCTGTCTACTCCATCCCAGTTAGAAATCGTTTTGATCCATCACCATCATCACCTGATCATCAGTCCATTCCTGTCCATGTCTCCAAAAGACAAACAGCTACTCCCAGCCCACCCCATTGCCTCCAACAAAACATCATTGGAAGAACAGACGGACTGTTTGATTATGGAGATTTCCACAATACATAACATGGATGCACACAAAATGAACACAGGTAGCTTCAAATCAGTTCAGAAAATCAGTGTGTCCGGCCCTCAGGGTCTCTGACATAAAACCTGGCTTGAATCCGTCCACCCAATGCCCATATGGTTAGAGTTATTTTGCATGTAGGAATCAACGACTGTAAAGGGGGAAGTTACAACACACCAATGGAGGGCTCTCCTTTACTCATGCCAAACGACCTTCCCCAGAGCAACAGTCGTGGCCTCGTCCATCATCCCCGCATGTGGTAGACATTTAATAAATCCAGCCATTGTTCAACCCAAAACCTAAAGCTTCAGACAGTATGCCGGGAACTGTCTGCATATTTGTAGACAACAAAGATTCCTTTCTTGCTAGGAGTGGTGCCCCAGGAAAGACATGTACAAATCTCCCCTAGCCATCACCACCAAAGGTTTGCTAAAACTAGCATGGAACATCAAATACTGGTTTAGGGGCCTCGTCTACCACGACTCCCCCCTGCTGCAAGCCACAGATGTCAATAAAACACACACGCCACAACCATCACCCCATGTTCCGGCCAGCGCTGCTCAACCATCCCAGCGCTACACTTCAAGGGGTCGCGCAGAAGCAGTACAACACAGGCCACGCCCCCCTTTTTGAGAACCCCAGCTTCTCAGATTCCTATGGCCGGCCTGTCATTACTTCAGGACAAATGCCAACGCCCAGAGCACCGGTCCACAACCACTGCCCACTTACGGCACCGCTGTTCCCGCCACGGTGCCTCCCCCCCACTAATCCTCTACAGGCCATTGCTGAAGCACTGGGGACGCTACAGGCAGCCTGTGGCCTCTCTTCAGTGTGAAGACTGTCTTTGTAAGAGTCATCCCTTCCACACCCACCAGCGCCCCCCCAAAAAAAACAACAAAAAAACAAAAAAAACAAAAAAAACAAAACCCACACAAAAACTTGAGGAACTAGACGTGTGTTATACGTACAAGTCCTTGATTTAAGTGTTTTGTGTGTGGGTGTGGTGTGATGCATGCGCGCACGCGTGCGTGTGTGTGTGTGTGTGTGTGTGTGTGTGTGTGTGTGGTGTGTGTGTGTGTGTGTAAAATTTTACCTTCTTGCCAGAATGAGAATTTAAACCTCGGGTAAACCCCTTGTGCGTGTCATTATGTTCTTAGGAATAATAACTATCTTTTCACATCGCATCTATTGTTTACATGATCACCGTAGGGTGTGCTGAAACATTTTTGTGTTCTACTCATTTAATATCAAGACCACTCGTGTTACTAAAGAACACATGTTTCAGAAATGACTGAACTGTGTGGCTCATGAAAACATATGTGCCTTCACTGAATGTCAGACTACATTTGGTTTCTAAAAAAAAAACAAAAAAAAACAAAAAAAATTTCTTTTACCTGCGTTCGGTGGATGTGACTGATTGGAGAGCGCTCCATAAGTGCAACGCATTTGTGCCAACAGACTTGGACCTTAGACAATTTAATCTGATTATCACATATATACGTGTGTTCAGATACATATGAGTTGGAGATTCTGTGCGTGCAACATACAGGAATTGTGCTTTTAGTCTTGCAGTACTTCGTCCTGTACAACCTGACAGCAATTAGTTGGTGCACATTAAATTGTAAGTGCATTCTCAGTCACCTATTCCGAAACCACTGCGTGGTACCTAATCACCAGTTTGTTTGATTGATTTTTCTTGTTTTTTGTTGTTGTTTGTTTTATTGTTGCTGTTTTTTGTTGTTTTTATTGTTGTTGCTTTCATTATTTTTTTTTACTTTTTTTATACGTGTCCTTTCTTCCCCTTTTTTTTTGTTTTTCCTTTTACTTGTGCACTCAGGACATAATATGACACAAAACCAGAACTCATGGCCATCGAGAGATGGGCTGAGAATTTGCCATTTAAATATCAATTTGTGCCGCCAGTAAGATCTCTGATATCTCGACCCTGAATCGAACCACCAAAAGCCATTCCATGTTTTTGGGTCTCCCGAAAACAAGACTAAATACCTACATTAGTGATAAAGATGTACAGTCCCAGGTTATAATCGTTCGAAAAGACCCTACTAAAGACAAGAGACAGGTCTTCTAGGTATGTCAGTGAATTTTCTCAACTTCAAGAGACTTTTCCCACCTAGAACAGCATGACCGTAGAAGCAGTGTGGATAAAAAATCACACTGAACAAAACACGATCCATTTTAATCGGGTTTTGCTATCGGAACCCAGCTGAAAGAGTCAGCTGGACTGATAAATTTGTTACTATGATGGACGCAGTTTCCTTAGAATGTAAAGAGATTGTTTTACCCGGTGGGCTTCAATGTAGATCTTTTGAAATCAAACAGCCAATGGAGCCAAACGATAAGTGTGTTGAATTTACTCAGATTATCAAAACACCCACCAGAGTAACACCAACTTCAAAGACAATCATTGACCATATCTATATCTCAAATGAAAATAACATTTCTTAAAGCTTGTGTACCAGGGCTTCTCTTCTAGTGATCATTACCAGTGTGTGTTACATGGTCTAAACATGGAGTGAAAATCCCAAAACCAGGACCCAAAACCATAACCTATCGTTGCTTCCAAAATTTAACGAACAAAAAATTTTTGCTTGATTTAATGAACTCAGAACTTTAATACAGTATACAATATTGCTGATCCAGATTCAGCGATTGACTTTTGGATCGAAATTTTTACAGAATTCTATAACAGACATGCTCCGTTAAAAACAATCAGAGTAAGCATATTCCCAAACCACCCTGGTACACGAAAGAATTACAGGAGGCGTGCTACCTTAGAGACCTTTTGAAAGAACATGGCTATGAAGAAGATTCAAGATCACTAAGAAATGCAATAAACTCTCAGAAGCGCAGGGAAAAAAAAGAAATACTATCGCGAGTTATTAACTTCCAAACAAAATCCAAAACTGGTTGGCAAGCAATAAAACCAGCTTAAAACAAAACAGTTCTTCTTCAAAATCAACTGTTTTCAAAGGTATTTTTGTGAACAACTTAACATCCCACTTCTACCATTCCAGATACAGTTGTTACTACTGATCATTCAAACTCTAATGAACTTAAAGAACTCCATCAATTTTGTCACGACAAAAAAATCACGTCTGAACTACACATTCCACTCATAACTGTGCACGAGGTGTATCAGTACCTACTCATCTGAAACAGTCAGGAACATGTGGGGCAGATGGCATAGATGGCAAAAAATTTTGAAACTCTCGGCTCCAGTTATAACTGACACGTTAACGTATATCTTTAATCTGTGCATTGATAAAAGTTATTTTTTCCCCAATGCGTTTTAAAAAAGCAAAAGTTATACCCATTCATAAATCTGGGTATATCGATCCTTCAAAACTACAGACCAATATCAATCTTATCTATCCTTTCCAAACCTCTAGAAAAGCATTTAAATAAACAACCTTCAACACTTTAACAAGTACGATTTGCTCCATCCCGGACATCTGGTTTCAGACAGAAACATTCCTGCCATTCTGCATTAATCAATCTTTGTAGATGTGGCTTAATAAAAATTAATAAAAAACAGATATTGTGGTTTCTTATTCGTTGATTTTAAAAAAAGCCTTTGATGTCATTGACCCCAATCTCCTTATTCGAAAACTGGAGATATACGGTCTTTCAAAATCCGCCCTTTTCCTTCTAAAATCATAAAATCACAAAACGACAACAGCGTCTTATCGGGGACGGGTGGGCTCTTTTTATAACAACTCTTAAGTATGGCGTTCCACCAAAGGGTCCATTTTAGGCCCCCTACTCTTCTCAATCTACATTAATGACCTAACCCTACATGTGAGATCTACTTTCGACCTCTTTTCAGATGACACCACAATTCACACCAGCCCTAATGATCCTTCCATCTTTCAAACATTTTCAAGAGAGTACCAACGACCTTGTAAAATGGACCGAACTAAATCATATGTCACTTCACCCTCAAAAACAAAACTCATGTACATTACAACTAGGCAAAAAAGACAAAAGCTCACCAATGATTTCCCTCCTATAAAACCTCAATAATGTACTTGTGGAACAAGTCACTCAATCATAAAGTATTAGGACTAATAATTGACAATAGTCCCCAGCTGGAATCCCCACATAACGTTACTATGCAAAAAGCTCTCCCAGAAAGTCTATCAGCCACCAAAATCAAACACTTTCTTGACCTTCATTCACGAAAACTTTTTTTTCCATGCTCATATTCAGTCTCATGTTGATTAAAGCATCGACTATAGGGATTCTGCAAGTGCAAACACACTAAAACCATTGTTCAGCCTACATAAACGAGCGCTCAAAATAATCCTTCTGAAGAAAACTACCTCGAAAGCTCTGATTATAAACATCTTCACATTCTTCCATTCAGCCAGAGACTCAAAAACAACAAAGGGCTAATGATGCACAAGATTCTGACCGGGAATGCTCCAAAAACTTTAATGAGACGATTCTCAAAAATCTCGTCGAGAAACTCCCACAAACCCATCCCCAATTCCCGATTGACCTATATAAATCAAGTCTAACGTACTCGGGAACCTCTTTGGGAACTCCCTTCCAGAATACATCAAACAAATCCATTGTACCACAACTTTCAAAAAAAACTACCTTTCCCATCTTCTGCGGTAAAAAAAAATAAATAAAAAAAAACATAAATAAAAATAAAATAAAAAAAACATAAGTAATACCAAGTAATTCAAAAGCATAAATCATCCCATTTCAGTACTTAACCAATTTGTCTTTCTAATTTTTTTTTCTTCTTTTTTTTTTTTCATGTATCAGTATTTGATATATATATATATATATATATATATATATATTTTATACATATATATATATATATATATATATTATATATATATAATATATATATATTATAATATCACCAGTGTGTGTGTATGTATGTAGTATGTTGGTATGTATGTATGTATGTGTGTATATTTTATATGTACGTGTGCGCATGAGTGTATGTGTGCGTGTATGTATGTATGTGCATGTATGTGTGTATATGTATATATATATATATATAAAATATAATATATATATATATATATATATTTTATATGTGTGTGTTGTGTGTGGTGTGGTGTGTGTGTGGGGGGGGGGTTTTATATATATGCATATGTGTGTGTGTGGGTATATATATGTTGTGCAAAATGGATATAATCTTATGAAAAATGATTATATGTTGTCCCCTTTTTTCACTCTTTCTCTCTCTCTCTCTTTCTCTCTCTCTCTCTCTCTGCCGCTCTCTCCCCTCTCCCCTCTCTCTGCCTCTCTCATCTCTCTCTCCCCTCTTCTGTCTCTGTCTGTGCAAAGTGTGCGTGGTATGTTCCGAATTCCGTACATATTTGTCATGTTCATTTTAACTGTCTGATTTTATACAGTAATTATTGTACGTTTTAGTACAGTTCCATTTCAAATCATACATCTCATGCTGTTCCCCTCTCCCTTCCATCCTCTCTCTCTCTCTCTCTCTCTCTCTTTTTTTCTCCTCCCCTCCCCCCCCCCCCCCCCCCCCCCCCCTTCTCTCACTTCCTCTACTTTTCATGCCTTCAAAATGAGCGTGGGCCCTGCCTCTCCTCTCTCTCTCCCTTCTCTCTCTCTCCTCTCTATGCGTGCAACGTGCGTGTTTTGTGTTCAAAAATATGTACGCCTTTGTCATAAACATTCACTGCTTTTTCATACATGCCAATCTTGTACGTGGGAGTACCCTTTCATATGTTTCCCCAGCCCTTTTCCCTACCCCCGCTCTCTCTTCCTCTTCCTTATTATTTATTTCCTCCCTTTTATTTTATTTTATTTTTTTGTTATTATTATTTATTGTTTTGTTTTGTTATTATTATTCTTATTTTTGTTTTGTTTTCATTTATCTTCTATTTTCATTTTATTTCCTCTATGATTACATGACCCCTTTGCTTGCTTCTTTGATTTCTTACTTTAATTGATTTCACTGCATGTTGTAGTCCCTACTCAGGGCGAGGACTGGATGTAAAAAAGCACGTTAGTGCTTATCTATTATCCTCGTAAATAAAGAAATTTTGTCTTGTTTGTCTTGTGTCTCCAAGTTGTTCTCATCACTGTGGTTGATTAGAAATTCACCTTTTTCTCTAGCACAAAGGACGGTCAGGGATAATTCTCTGGCAGCAAGGAAGCGAAGAAAAGTGAAAGGCACACATTCACAGACATTCACAATCACCATCACCTTCAGTTTTTAAAGAAATGTCTCAGTCAGTCTTACAGAAAAGTGAAGGACAGACACACACAGACAACACCATCGCTGCACCTTAATTTGCTGTAATGTTTCATGTCAGTCTTACACAGAGTGAAGGACAGACATACACAGATACTCACCACCACAATCACCGTTAATCTGCTGTAACGTTTAAATCAGTCATACAGAAGAGTGAAAGGCGTTCACAGAAGCTCGCCATCAATGTTATCATAAATCCACTGAATGTCTCAAGTCAGGCCTACAGAAGGTGAAGGGCAGACACTCACATTCCAGCAGCTGAGCATTGGCCTTGGCCTCTCTTGTCTCCTGCAACTCCTGAATCTCCTTCTCCGTCATTCCCTTGGTGTCGTCCACTTCCTCGTCCACTCCAATCCTGTCACTCTTCATACAAACCACAAAAAATGCTATAATACATAACATGTAATTATACCACAAAAAATAATATCTTTCTTTCAGCATTGTTCACTAGGATCCATCACTCTGCACACAAACAGCAACTTGACAATACCAAGTTTTAATGCATCACAAAACATGATATCATTCCTGTGGTGCTGTCCCCTCTTATCATGTCTCCCTGCACACAAAACAGCTACACAACCATACAAGCTACTACACCATAAAACACAGTATCAATCTGATTATGTCACTCTGTACACAAAATATTGTAATGTTTTACTGCATCACAGTACAAGACATCATTTCCTTTGGCGTTGTCATCTTCTTTGTTCACCCAGTCCTGTCATTATGTATGTAAACAATAAACTTGATAACAGTACATGATAAATAGTACATATTTTAACACTGGTGACACATGTTATTGTGTCAGAAAAGATAGTGCTGAGGTACATGTGCTAATTGTATAAACACAAAATTTAAGTGCATAGTGTTACGTGAAAACTAGCCACAGACTAAAATAAAAGCAAAAACAAACAAAAAACACTGAAAAAAACAGCCATGAATTGTGGACCTACAGGCTTCATTGATAGGCAGCAAAATAGTGCATCTACATTATGACGATCCTTATTTACAGGAAAAAAATCTTTTCTTAAAACTAAGATGTATATGCAGTATTTCAGCAGCTTGAATAAAAAAGACTATGGCTGATATAACAACAACACAAAATTTGCATCACTGCTTCAGATTCATCTTCCTTCCCTTATATCCATACAGCCACTTTGCATATTAGTCGACTTGACAGTTTCATTACAAATGCACAGTCCTTCAGTTCTTTTGCTGTACACGTCCACCCACCTAACTT
>CM031607.1:56607167-56642756 GCA_018398815.1 Conus ventricosus | reverse complement strand
CTTTATTTGATTGTAAAGGGAAACTGGAAAAAAAACTTGTTTATATAGATCTTACATCTGTATTGTTGACAAGAAACCGGAAAAAAAAACTTGTTTTATAAGATCTTACTTCAGTATTGTTGACAAGAAACCGGCAAAAATTCTGTTTTCATAGATCATCTTAGTTTTGGTAGAAGTTAACGCTTGAGCAAGTTTCCTTTCGGAGGGTCTGCATTCAGTCAGCCATTGTAATGAATAAATGGAGTGAAGGAAAAAATCAGCCCAGCTTCTGGGCATCATGCTCTCACTGGTTATTGATCACAATGATGAAGATGACTGGCTGGTAGCTGAGTACATTTCTAAACCTGGAATTTCAAAGAAATCAGCAATCATCAATGTCAGCAATGTAGTTGCTTCAACTGGCCCAACATTTTTTTTTTAGTTTCTTCTACTGTGAAACATACTGCATGGCCATAATCTGAAGAACGGAAAACTGTGCAATGAAAAACATATGGGTTGGCACCCCTTGACATTTTAAGGAACATGAGCGAGATATTTTGGTCACTGTTTCACTTGTGACAACAGTACACAAAAGGAAACACCACAACAGCATTTCCATTTCAAAGCCCTCGGTATCATCATTTCCCACTCCTGCTTCTCTATTTGGTCAAATCCACCAGATATTCTTTGTTCTAATAGCAGAAAGTGCCTTCATATGATTTGAACTCTATTTGAGCTTCTTTTATTTGATGTGAAATCTGCAAAACAACATTTTACACACAGAATACATCAAAAGATCAACAGAATTTCTGACAACAGAAAAATGCATCTGGCAGGCAAGAATGTAACAACAAAACATTTCCTGACTGCAAAAAATTACAGTACTCATATGACAACACACCATGGGCAAAAGATCTCTATGCCACCACTAATACTATAAAGAAAGGATGAAACTTTGTGTTGTTTTTAAAGCGCACAAGCAACTACAAAGATCATCTTAGTTGAATGAAAGAGTAAACAATACCAAAGTTAACTGTATTAATAAAGATTACCACGAGACGCTTCCTGAAGATTCAACACCAGTGCAGTGTCTCCTCTACCAGGTTACTCTATGGTGACCTGAAGATTGCTCCCTGCAAACTGCTGGTACAGTGGACAAATCTGGGTGTGGCTATTGTATGGGCTACAAGCATAAGTGTTTGAAGAAAGGAAATGAAAGATGAGGCAGTGGTTTTTAACAGATTAAAGCAATATAAGTGCACATAATGGTAGGACCCTGTTCATGGACTGGACCATTCAATGGAAAGAACAGCTGATTTGCACTGAGGTTATGAAATGCACCGATATTACAAGTACTCCGCCAAGGAGGTGACCTTGTCACCTGCATGTTTGTCTATCACCAAGAAGCAAAACCTATGAGATATCTTTCAAGGAAACTTTGTTTGAAAGATGGAACGAGGCCCAGCAAGATCCATTAGAGTTGGTCCGATCCGGATCAAGAGACAGATTTTTAAAAAATCTGCGCAATCTTCATGTTGGCCTGCGCTTTCCCAAATGCCCTTCAAATTTCTGCACTGAAAGAGATGAAAAACTCAGTAATTACATTTTATTCTCACACACACACACACATACACACAACCACACACAAAACAAAAAACACAAACAGAAAAGAAAAGGCAAAACTGTACCAGAAGCCATGGGCATCCTAAGCTTGGACACAGACTGGCTGAAGTCCACGTGAATGCGCCGGTCATCAATGAGCACATTGTCCATCTTAAAATAGGCATTCTCACAGTGCTCTGGCTTCTCAAACTCTACAAAGGCATACTGCAAAGACTCTTTGGTCTTGTGGTCCTTGATGACCTCACAGCTGACAATGGGCCCAAAGCGAGTGAGAAGATCATCTCCAGGTCCTCGTCTGTGGTCACAGGGTTCAACTTGCACACGAACAGCACGTTGTCCGGAGGCTTTACATCCTCGTCTGGTATGTCCCCCACCTAGGTACAGCAAAACATGAAAAGAAAGAAGCTGTAATGGGTATGGTGTGGTCAGTTCTACACCACCTTGTCACAGCATGTCTCAGGGAGAAAGTGAGAGACGGAGAAAGAATGGGAGAGTATTCATGGTGGCTCTGCAACTAAGCAGTTTATAGATCATCAATAGGGGACTTATCAGGTGTTATGTGGATGTTGGATCAGAACAGGCACCACTGAACACCAATGAAGTAACTCTGCTGCACTGTATTGTCTCCTCCAGTGCACTGCCTGATGACGGCTTGATATGGATCTCTCCCTGTGGACTGGTGTGAGCTGCAGCTGTGGTGGAGCAAAGCCTGGTGTGACCGTGCATGGACAGCCAGAAATTATGGGATTAATACTGCCAAGGGAGTGGAGAAGATGAAATGGAAAAAAAAAAGAAAAAAAAAAGAGAGAGAGAGAGAGAGAGAGAGAGAGAGAGAGAGAGAGAGAGAGAGAAGAAATGGAAAGAGACTGTCAGCCAGTTGATGGGATTATAAAGAAAAAACAAAAAACAACAACAAAACAAGACCTAACAATGGAAAGAGAGAAAGAAATGGTGAGAGACTAACAGCCAGAGGAAAGACAGCAGTTAAGGAGAATGCTTTATGCTTTGAGAACTCTTTCTGCACAATGCAAAAGACCAGCCTTTTGACCTGGCTGTTCCTGCTGCTACGATTTTAAAAAGTATGGCTTAATTGTTCTAAAAGAAAGCTGCAAAGCATTATTGGGACTATCCCCCCCCCCCCCCCCACCCCTCTCCCTTTTTACAGTTTAAGTTTTGTTTTTCAAAATTTGAAATAGGGTGAAAACAAAAAGGATTTTCAGGCTTACAGCTAAATTTCTGGTACTCATCCAGAATAGTGGCTACCAAACTACACCAGCAAGTTAAGAGAGAAACAACTTGTGAACATGCCAATGGCTTTACTAACATGTAACATTCTATGGTAAACTTGTAAGCATGCCAATAGCTATGATAACACGTCAATGCTGAGTGATGAATCAATGTATCAGCATGTCAGTGTTAAAAAGTGATGAAACAACTTGTCAGCATGCCAATGGCTACAACAACATGTCAATGCTAACACTGGATGAATCAGCTTATCAGCATGTCTATGGCTATAACAACATGTCAGTGCTTACAGATGAATCAGCTTATCAGCATGTCTATGGCTGTAATAACAGGCCAATGCTCACAGATGAATCAGCTTATCAGCATGTCTATGGCTGTAATAACAGGCCAATGCTCACAGATGAATCAGCTTATCAGCATGTCTATGGCTGTAATAACAGGCCAATGCTCACAGATGAATCAGCTTATCAGCATGTCTATGGCTGTAATAACAGGCCAATGCTCACAGATGAATCAGCTTATCAGCATGTCACTGGCAACAACATTTGAACACTAAGTACTAGAACAACTTGTTGGCATGCTAATGGCTAAATTATGTCAACATTAAATGACATACCAATGTGTCTACAGGTCATTAGCTGCATCAACATGTCAACGTTAAGTAATAAACCAATGACAAATCAATTTGTCAGCATGCAAATGGCTACATCAAAATGTCAACATTATGAGATAAATCAACTTATAAGCATGCAAATGGCTACACCAACATGTCAACATTAAAATATAAACAAACTTGTCAGCATGTCAACTGCTACACCACCATTAGGATAAAAAGTTACTCGTCAATGTGTCAATGGCTACGATAACATGTCAATCTAACTCATACATATAAGTTTTCAGCATGTTAACGGTTTAAATAACTCAAGTGACACACCAACCTGTCAGCAATTCAATGGCAAAACCACTGTATTATGTGATGACCAGTGTAACGAGTTACACATTCACTGACACTCACCACCACCATCAATTTACTGTAACATCTCGAATCCGCTTTGCCTCCTGTCTGCTGCCTACATAGTATGTTCACATGTAGCGTTTTGTCACACAATTGTTGACAAAGTGATGGTGAAGTGTTCCATCACTTTTCAGTCAGCTAGTGGTTCCTTTGACATCAATATCATACATGCCAAGGAGACCCAAAGGCGGTGCAATGGAACCCAACCCAGTTGTCAGTCATGGTCAAATGTTGGCCACTAGCCAGTGGTTGTCTGATCACAGCCCTGTAATGCTTGCACACACAAACTGGGCGTTTCCAAAGGCTCTGCTATGAAGCTAAGCTATTGTCAGTAGACTGACTGTTCAGTGGACGTTCATCTTGAATTGGTGTGACAGGGATGGGGTTTATTGATAGTCATCACACAAAGGGCATGGGGTAAGCATTTCATTTACTCAGAGGCCACACACACGGAGGGCAGAATAATGGAAAAAAAACTGGGTTTTGTATCAGTGCTGTCTATACAACATATGGACTGGCTTGTTTTTTTGTGTCTCTCTCTGCTCTCTCCCTTGTGACCGACAGACACGCTTCACTTCACTGTCCTGAATATTCGGATATTCATATGTGATTCACGGAATGGAGTGCTTAAATTTTACACGCAATGATTCTTTTAGTTCAGTACTTTCACCTCTGAAAGCGTGGTGCCTCTAACTGAGCGCACAAAGTGAAATATTCTAGTCAATTTGTTTGTGATTGTGTGTGGTTCCCTCTTTATCTGCCGACCACGCAGCGCGAGCCAGCAAGCCAACAGCATGTAACGGGCAGAAGGTAGGAAGGAGGCCAGCGCACAGCTGGAAATGCTTTGTACCATGTAGCTGACCGGCAAGACTGTGCTGCCGCATGGCGTGTAGAGACTGACTGAGTGATACTCTGTATTATTGTGTTTTTGTTTCTAGTGTCGTATAACCATGTAAACAACCATGTGCGACACGCCCACTGCAGGCTCCGACTTCACGGGGCCTGCAACAGTATCCATGGACACCCCTCATTCTGGCATACTCCGTGACACAGCTGACCCACTACAAAAAAATTCCATTGCAGCAGACGTGAACTGGCCACATGGAGGCAATGCCTCATACACAGATCCACCCTGACAATCTACCCAGTGAATTCTCAGTGAACGTTGAGTCAAGGGACTTTGACGAATGTGCTATCAACATCAGTGAGACTTCCCCAATTAGCTTGTGCTCCCACTACCAGCTAACTTCGCCAAAACTGTTATAAGTATATTAGTTCAGGGGCGTCAGATAATCGTCATTACACTCTATGTTAAGAGTGGTGAAGGTGAAGATGTTGAGGGAACAGTGCTATTGCAAGGTCCGGCTGTCCTACGTTTGGTGTAGACGAAATTGACCAAATTAGCCCAATAGTAGGTCATCTTTCAGCCAGTGACTTAGCAGCTGACATTGACAAAACTTTTCATGAAAGGATCCTAACTCTACCCTTCCCTGATCTGGAAGACAGTCCAATGCCCAGAACATCCGAAGAGGAGTCCATTGAACTAGATCACCACACAAATGTCAAAAAACCGCAAACCTACGACCAGACATAGACCAGCTCAGTGTCAAACGAGCCCATCGACGAAGGTCGTCAAACAGATTCATTCGCCACCCCTGTCAAAGGACCACATCACCAAAGATCACCAGGACACTGCAAACCCTACAAGAGAATGTGGACTACAACACACAGCGTTTGTCGGATGCAAAAAATATTGTCCAAAGCCATATTCTGGATTTAAAAGAACAGATAAAAAATGAACTCAAAAGCTTTGCCAAAGAGAAATTAAGAGTCCCTTGAAGATCTATGCAAATCACTATCTACTAAAGTTAAAACATTAGAAAATGAAAATCACAAATTGAAATCAGATGTTGGCGAGCATAAAGAATTATTACAGATCTCAAGAAGCGGCTTGCCACCAGTTCTTCTCATGAGTACCCCCCATTGAAACCTGCCTCTGAACCTGCATGTCCACTGCCCCTGTTCTTTTTTCCACTGCCTTGAAGAGGACCAGCCTGCATCAAGCGACGCCAACATCACAGATGCACAGATCACCTGACCTGTCTAAGACCCACCACCCTCCACCCCTACCGTACCACCCAGCGGTCAACCAGTCCCACCTCCGTCCAAGTAGAAACACTCTCTGCCCCAGCCTCTCTTCCACCCATTCCCACCTCCCTTCCTCTGACCTAGCTGACATCCAGTCTCCATGCCAGCCCGCCCCTCTCAAGTTAGACAGTGCTCCTGTCTACTCCATCCCAGTTAGAAATCGTTTGATCCATCACCATCATCACCTGATCATCAGTCCATTCCTGTCATGTCTCCAAAGACAAACAGCTACTCCAGCCCACCCCATTGCCTCCAACAAACATCATTGGAGAACAGACGGACTGTTTGATTATAGAGATTCCACAATACATAACATGGATGCACACAAAATGAACACAGGTAGCTTCAAATCAGTTCAGAAAATCAGTGTGTCCGGTCTCAGGGTCTCTGACATAAAACACTGGCTTGAATCCCGTCCACCCAATGCCCATATGGTTAGAGTTATTTTGCATGTAGGAATCAACGACTGTAAAGGGGAGAGATTACAACACACCAATGGAGGGCTCTCCTTTACTCATGCCAAACGACCTTCCCCGAGCAACAGTCGTGGCTCGTCCATCATCCCGCATGTGGTAGACATTTAATGAATCCAGCCATGTTCAATCCAACCTAAAGCTTCAGACAGTATGCAGGGAACTGTCTGCAGTATTTGTAGACAACAAAGATTCCTTTCTTGCTAGGAGTGTGCCCCCAGGAAAGACATGTACAAATCTCCCCTAGCCATCAGCCACAAAGTTGTCTAAAACTAGCATGGAACAACAAATACTGTGTTAGTGCCTCGTCTACGCACGACTCCGCCCTGCTGCAAGCCACAGATTGTCAATACAACACACACCAACACACCATCAGCCCCATGTTCCGGCCACGCTGCTCAACCATCCCAGCGCTACACTTCAGCGGTCGCGCAGAAGCAGTACAACACAGGCCACGCCCCCCTGTTGAGAACCCCAGCTTCTCAGATTCCTATGGCCGGCCCTGTCAGTACTTCAGTGACTAATGCCAACGCCCAGAGCACCGGTCCACAACCACTGCCCACTTACGGCACCGCTGTTCCCGCCACGGTGCCTCCCTCCCCCACTAATCCTCTACAGGCCATTGCTGAAGCACTGCGACTGCTACAGCAGCCTGTGGCCTCTCTTCAGTGTGAAGACTGTCTTTGTAAGAGTCATCCCTTCCACACCCACCACGCCCCCCCAAAAAAAACAACAAAAAAAACAAAAAAAAACAAAAAAACAAAACCCACACAAAAAACTTGAGGAACTAGACGGTGTTATACGTACAAGTCCTTGATTTAAGTGTGTGTGTGTGTGTGTGTGTGTGTATGCATGCGCGCACGCGTGCGTGTGTGTGGTGTGTGTGTGTGTGTGTGTGTTGTGTGTGTGTGTGTGTGTGTGTGTAACTTTTATCCTTCCTTGCCAGACTGAGAATTAATCCTCGGATACCACTTGTGCGTGTCATTATGTTCTTAGGAATAATAACTATCTTTTCACATCGGCATCTATTGTTGACAGTGATCACCGTAGGCTGTGCTGAAACATTTGTGTTCTACTCATTTAATATCAAGACCACCTCGTGTTACTAAAGACACATGTTTCAGAAATGACTGAACTGTGTGGCTCATGAATCATATGTGCCTTCACTGAATGTCAGACTACATTTGTGTTTCTAAAAAAAAAACAAAAAAAAAACAAAAAACTTTCTTTTACCTGCGTTCGGTGGATGTGACTGATTGGAGAGCGCTCCATAAGTGCAACGCATTTGTGCCAAACAGACTTGGACCTATAGACAATTTAATCTGATTATCAGCATATATACGTGTGTTCAGATACATATGAGTTGGAGATTCTGTGCGTGCAACATACAGGAATTGTGCTTTTTAGTCTTGCAGTACTTCGTCCTGTACAACCTGACAGCAATTATTGAGTGCACATTAAATTGTAAGTGCATTCTCAGTCACCTATTTCCGAACCACTGCTGTGGTACCTAATCTACCCGTTTGTTTGATTGATTTTTCTTGTTTTTTGTTGTTGTTGTTGTTATTGTTGCTGTTTTTTGTGTTGTTATTGTTGTTGCTTTCATTATTTATTTTACTTTTTTTATACGTGTCCTTTCTTCCCCTTTCTTTTTGTTTTTCCTTTTACTTGTGCACTCAGGACATAATATGACCACAACCAGAACTCATGGCCATCGAGAGATGGACTGAGAATTTGCCATTTAAATATCAATAGTGCAGCCAGTAAGATCTCTGATATCTCGACCCTGATATCGAACCACCAAAAGCCATTCCATGTTCTGGGTCCTCCGATCAAGACTAAATACCTACATTAGTGATAAAGATGTAGCAGTCCCAGGTTATAATATCGTTCGAAAAGACCCTACTAAAGACAAAGAGACAGGTCTTCTAGTGTATGTCAGTGAATCTCTCAACTTCAAGAGACTTTCCCACCTAGAACAGCATGACGTAGAAGCAGTGTGGATACAAATCACACTGAACAAAACACGATCCATTTTAATCGGTTTTGCTATCGAACCCAGCTGAAAGAGTCAGCTGGACTGATAAATTTGTTACTATGATGGACGCAGTTTCCTTAGAATGAAAAGAGATTGTTTTACTCGTGACTTCAATGTAGATCTTTTGAAATCAAACAGCCAATGGAGCCAAACGATAAGTGTGTTGAATTACATCAGATTATCAAAACACCCACCAGAGTAACACCAACTTCAAAGACAATCATTGACCATATCTATATCTCAAATGAAAATAACATACTAGAAGCTTGGTACCAGTCTTCTCTTCTAGTGATCATTACCCAGTGTGTGTTACATGGTCTAAACATGGAGTGAAAATCCCAAAACCAGGACACAAAACCATAACCTATCGTTGCTTCTCAAAATTTAACGAACAAAACTTTTTGCTTGATTAATGAACTCAGAACTTAATACAGTATAACAATATTGCGATCCAGATTCAGCGATTGACTTTTGGATCGAAATTTTTACAGAATTCTATAACAGACATGCTCCGTTAAAAACAATCAGAGTAAAGCATATTCCCAAACCACCGTGGTACACGAAAGAATTACAGGAGGCGTGCTACCTTAGAGACCTTTTGAAAGAACATGGCTATGAAGAAGATTCAAGATCACTAAGAAATGCAATAAACTCTCAGAAGCGCAGGGAAAAAACGAAATACTATCGCGAGTTATTAACTTCCAAACAAAATCCAAAACTGGTTTGGCAAGCAATAAACCAGCTTAACAACAACAGTTCTTCTTCAAAATCAACTGTTATCAAAGGTATTTCTGCTGAACAACTTAACACTCACTTCTCTACCATTCCAGATACAGTTGTTACTACTGATCATTCAAGCTCTAATGAACTTAAAGAACACCATCAATTTTGTCACGACAAAAAAATCACGTCTGAACTACACATTCACTCATAACTGTGCACGAGGTGTATCAGTACCTACTTCATCTGAAACAGTCAGGAACATGTGGACTAGATGGCATAGATGGCAAAATTCTGAAACTCTCGGCTCCAGTTATAACTGACACGTTAACGTATATCTTTAATCTGTGCATTGATAAAAGTTATTTTCCTATGCGTTCAAAAAAGCAAAAGTTATACCCATTCATAAATCTGGTGATAATACTGATCCTTCAAACTACAGACCAATATCAATCTTATCTATCCTTTCCCAACCTCTAGAAAAGCATTTAAATAAACACATCCTTCATCACTTCAACAAGTACGATTTGCTCCATCCCGGACACTGGTTTCAGACAGAAACATTCCTGCCATTCTGCATTAATCAATCTTGTAGATGTGTGGCTTAATAATATTAATAACAACAGATATTGTGGTGTCTTATTCGTTGATTTTAAAAAGCCTTCGATGTCATTGACCACAATCTCCTTATTCGAAACTGGAGATATACGGTCTTTCAAAATCCGCCCTTATCCTTCTAAAATCATACATCACAAAACGACAACAATGCGTCTTATCGGGACGGCTGTCTCTTCTATAACAACTCTTAAGTATGGCGTTCCACAAGGCTCCATTTTAGGCCCGCTACTCTTCTCAATCTACATTAATGACCTACCCCACATGTGGAGATCTACATGCGACCTCTTTGCAGATGACACCACAATTCACACCAGCCATAATGATCCTCCAGTCTTTCAAACATTTGCAAGAGAGTACAACGACCTTGTAAATGGACCGAACTAATCATATGTCACTTCACCCTCAAAAACAAAACTCATGTACATTACAACTAGGCAAAAAAGACAAGCTCACCATGATTTCCTCTATACCTCAATAATGTACTTGTGAACAAGTCACTCATATAAAGTATTAGGACTAATAATTGACAATAGTCTCAGCTGAATCCCCACATAACGTTACTATGCAAAAAGCTCTCCCAGAAAGTCTATCAGCTCACCAAAACAAACACTTTCTTGACCTTCATTCACGAAACTTTTTTTCCATGCTCATATCCGTCTCATGTTGATTATGCATGACTATATGGATTCTGCAAGTGCAAACACACTAAAACCATTGTTCAGCCTACATAAACGAGCGCTCAACTAATCTTCTGAAGAAAACTAGCCTCGAAAGCTCTGATTATAAACATCTTCACATTTTCCATTCAGCAGAGACTCAAAACAACAAAGGGCTAATGGATGCACAGATTCTGACCGGGAATGCTCCAACAACTTTAATGAGACGATTCTCAAGTCTCGTCGAGAAACTCCACAAACTACCATATCCCAATTCCAGAATGACTATATAATCAAGTCTAACTACTCGGGAACTCTTGTGGAACTCCCTTCCAGAATACATCAAACAAATCCATTGTACCACAACTTTCAAAAACACTTACCTTACCCATCTTCTGCGGTAAAAAAAATAAATATAAAAAAAAACATAAATAAAATAAATAAAAAAAACATAAGTAATACCAAGTAATCTCAAAAGCATAAATCATCCATTTTCATGTACTTAACCAATTTGTCTTTTCTAATTTTTTTTTCTTCGTCTTTTTTTTCATGTATCAAGTATCTTGATATATATATATAATATATATATATATATATATATACATATATATATATATATATATATATATATATATATAAATATATATATATATATCACCAGGTGTGTGTATGTATGTAGTAGTTGGTATGTATGTATGTATGTGTGTATATATATAGTACGTGTGCGCATGTATGTGTATTGTGTGTGCGTGTATGATATGTATGTGCATGTATGTGTGTTATTGTATATAATATATATATATATATATATATATATATATATATAATATAATAATATATGTGTGTGTGTGTGTGTGTGTGTGTGTGTGTGTGTGGGGGGGGGGTATTATATATATGCATATGTGTGTGTGTGGGTATATATATGTGTGCATATGGATATAATCTTATGAAAAATGATTATATGTTGTCCCCTTTTTTCACTCTTCTTCTCTTCTCTCTTTCTCTCTCTCTCTCTCTCTGCCGCTTCTCTCTTCTCTCTCTCTCTGCCTCTCTCTCATGCTCTCTCTCTCTCTTCTGTCTCTGTCTGTGCATGGTGTGCGTGTGTATGTTTCCGAATTCCGTACATATTTTGTCATGTTCATTTTACTGTCTGATTTTATACAGGCTAATTATTGTACGTTTTAGTACAGTTCCATTTCAATCATTACATCTCATGCTGTTCCCCTTCCCTTCATCCTCTCTCTCTCTCCTCCTCTCTCTTTCTCTCTCCCCCTCCTCTCCCCTCTCTCCCTCCCCTCCCTCCCCCCCCCCCCCCCCCCCCCCCCCCCATGTCATCTCACTTTGCTTAACGTTCTACGTATTTTCATCCCTTGCGAAACATAATGCATGGTGCCTTGCCTCTCTCTCTCTCTCTCTCTTCTCTCTCTCTCTCTTCTCTGCGTGCAACGTGCGGTATTTGTGTCAAATATGTCGCGCTTTGTCATACTCACTTCACTGTCTTTTCTACATGCCAATCTCTGTACGTTGTAGTCACACTTGCATATGTTTCCCCCGCCACTTCACTCCCCTACCGCCTCTCTCCTTCCACTTCATTATTATATATTCTGCACTTTTATTTTATTTTATTTTTTTGTTTTATTATTTATTGTTGTTGTTTGTGTTTTATTATTTATATTTTTTGTTTTTTTTCATTCTACTTTTATTTTCATTTGATGTTCCTCTATGATTACCTAGACCGCTTTGCTTGCTTCTTTGATTTCTTACTTTAATTGATTTCACTGCATGTTGTAGTCCCTACTCAGGGCGAGGACTGGATGTAAAAGCACGTTAGTGCTTATCATTTTTTATCCTCGTAAATAAAGAATTTTGTCTTGTCTTGTTCCTTGTGTCTCCAAGTGTTCTCATCACTGTCGGTTGATTAGAAATTCACCTTTTGCTCTAGCCAAAGACGGTCAGAGGATAATTCTCTGGCAGCAAGGAAGCGAAGAAAAGTGAAAGGCACACATTCACAGACATTCACAATCACCATCACCTTCAGTTTAATGAAATGTCTCATGTCAGTCTTACAGAAAAGTGAAGGACAGACACACACAGACAATCACCATCGCTGCACCCTTAATTTGCTGTAATGTTTCATGTCAGTCTTACACAGAAGTGAAGGACAGACATACACAGATACTCACCACCCCAATCACCGTTAATCTGCTGTAACGTCTTAAATCAGTCATACAGAAGAGTGAAAGGCGTTCACAGAAGCTCGCCATCAATGTTATCATAAATCCACTGAATGTCTCAAGTCAGGCCTACAGAAGGGTGAAGGGCAGACATCACCATCTCCAGCAGCTGAGCATTGGCCTTGGCCTCTCTTGTCTCCTGCAACTCCTGAATCTCCTTCTCCGTCATTCCCTTGGTGTCGTCCACTTCCTCGTCCACTCCAATCCTGTCACTCTTCATACAAACCACAAAATGCTATAATACATAACATGTAATTATACCACAAAAAAATAATATCTTTCTTCAGCATTGTTCACTAGATCCAGTCACTCTGCACACAAACAGCAACTTGACAATACCAAGTTTTAATGCATCACAAAACATGATATCATTCCTGTGGTGCTGTCCCCTCTTATCATGTCTCCCTGCACACAAAACAGCTACACAACCATACAAGCTACTACACCATAAACACAGTATCAATCTGATTATGTCACTCTGTACACAAAAATATTGTAATGTTTTACTGCATCACACAGTACAGACATCATTCCTTTGGCGTTGTCATCTTCTTTGTTCACCCAGTCCTGTCATTATGTATGTAAACAATAACTTGATAACAGTACATGATAAATAGTACATTTTTAACAACATGGTGACACATGTTTATTGTGTCAGAAAAGATAGTGCTGAGGTACATGTGCTAATTGTATAACACAAAATTAAGTGCATAGTGTTACGTAGAAACTAGCCACAGACTAAAATAAAAGCAAACAAACAAACAAAAAACACTGAAAAAAACAGCCATGAATTGTGGACCTACAGGCTTCATTTGATAGGCAGCAAAATAAGTGCATCCTACATTAGACGATCCTTATTTACAGGAAAAAAAATCTTTTCTTAAAACTAAGATGTATATGCATATTTTCATGCAGCTTGAAAAAAAAGACTATGCTGATATAACAACAACACAAACTTTGCATCACTGCTTCAGATTCATCTTCCTTCCCCCTCTATATCCATACAGCCACTTTGCATATATAGGTCGACTTGACAGTTGTCATTTACAATAATGGCACAGTCCTTTCAGTTCCTTTGATGCTGTACAACAGTTCTTCAATCACCCATACTCTAACATTGCAGAGCGGCAACTATCCAGACACCATTATGTTCGGCCCTATCCGCCCATGCAAGGCAATCCTAGATCTCATTTCCATTCCACACGTTTCGAAGGCTTCAAGCGTTAATATGCACCATTAGAGGACATCGAAAGTGGCTGTCAAGTGCTTTCATTTGGCTCTAGAATTTTTCAACTCATTTTTCGATTGTCAAGTGAAAAAAAAAGCACCAGTGATGGGTGACCATCGTTTCCAGACAACTGTGGACAATGAAGCAGCCCAGACACTTTTCAATGGAGAATGACCACTCATTCAGAAACCGAGGACTGTACAGGAACACTTACACTCACTTCAAACTTCAGTAGCATGTGTGAGACCACAAAGATGTGGTAGGACAGCTTCAAGACTATGGATGGATTTCTGATTTACTGAACAAAGGTGAATGACCACTAAACATTACCAACACAAAATCAAATCACAAGCACAGTGTGAACTTTATCCACCACAAGATTTCTTCAGCAAAATTTGGTGTGATTTCGCTCTAAGTTTGGCTATATTTTGTTTTATCAAACATTCATTGCAAAAGTTCAAGCCAGGTTTGTTATACACTATAAGAAATCAATCTGTAACTATAGAAACATTAAATAAAGACACCTTGGTGTTTAAATGTTTAATGTTTACATGAAAGCAAATACTGAAGTAAAGAAGTGCCTGGTAAACACAACAAACATTGAAATAACAATGAATCATTGATCATCTTCAGGCAGGGGAAAGGGAAATTACTTAAACTCAACAGTCAGCTTGAATAAAGTAACTTTCAAAGTATGATTCCTTGGATCCAATAAAACAAAAAAACAACAAAAAAAAAAAAAACCCTTCAAAGTATGACTGCAGGTGGAGATCAAAACATTAAAAGAAATGTTGAAGTACTGAGCAGCCAGATAAACACAACAAAGACTGAAGTAACAAGCCTTGACTGATTGGCTTTCTAATATGTCAAGGCTCATTATTTCAATCTTTGTTGTGTATATCTGGCATGCTCAAAACTTCAACTTCTGGTCAATACTTATGCTAAACAATACCTCCAGCATTTCTTTTGTGGGCTCTGGTGACTTATCTGGGATGACCAAGCCCTCTGGGTCATCAAACGGGTCATCAATGATCACTGTGTGGAAAATCCTGTGACACATGAACAATAACACTATATAGCTGCTAATCAAACATCACCGAGTTAAGATTATAAAAAATAATTTGCATCTGGTATGAACCAGTGACATTGATCAAATATAACTTGACAAACATACACACAAACGCTTCAACTGATTCTTGGAATGGAAACAACCATGCAGAATATACACTAAAAGTACATAAGCATATCAACAAAAATGATACGCAACCCATGTATAATGATGGCAGATTGTATAACACACCCAAATAATGAAGGCATATTATATAACACACCCAAAATGGTCTATAAAAATGAGCTCAAAGAAGGTATGGAATCCACATGCTGTTGTTGACAGATATCAGGTCAAAGGTTAAAACCAGAAATCTCATCCAGGCTTGGCGCATTTACAAAAATCAACTGGAGACAAACTCATCATACAGAAAGACATCATCTTTATTTTTCCTTTTGTTTAATGCTGCACCTCTGTACTGAGCAGTTTATCTACATTTCTAATATTTCATTCTTGGCTTTTTACTTCTAACTTCTTATTAGCCTTCTCAGTCTTTCTGTGCCTGCAACAGGATATTACTATATCTACAGCTTTCACAGTGTCTGAGAACCCAACAAAAGATTTTTCATCCAGTTTGCTTGGCTGTCCAATACAAACTCGGAGATCATGTGCTTGGCTGTCCAATACAAACTCAGAGATCCTGTTCTATATTTTGCCAACTAGTTCTACCCACCAGTGTCACAGTTACCAGCAAAAAAATTCCTGTAGCCCTACATTCCGTGACACTGACACACTTCAGTGGGTTCCAGAATTTCAGGGAGTATTCCAAGTCAAGCTGGGACACTGCTCAATTCAGCCACAGAGAGAAAGAAGCAAGCAGACAGCTGGGTAATGAACATTGAACATCCCTGCTGATATACCATCTGTCATCATACAAAGCTTCATCTTAGGGAGAAAGAAAAGATCCAGGATACCTGATGTCCGGTAAGGGCGATGCTTGTCATCGCAGTATGCTTCGTTCAGTTTGTCCAGGACCTCAAAGCCCTCAGCCACCTCTCCAAACACTGTGTGTTCCCCATCCAGGTAGTCAAGGTCTGCGCCCAGAGTGATGAAGAACTGCAACCATAGTTACCAAGCCTTCTTCAGACTGAAATCATCTAATCACTGTTCAAGAACAAGTGATCTCATCCAGTCATCATTCACTTGGAAGCAACCAATCACTATACACAATTCTATAACCCGTCAGCACTCATACTGAAAATAGCCAGCTGCCAATCACAAAAAAATCGGCAGTTAAAATTTAGACTGAAAAAAACTGTCACCGTTCCCATCAAAATCAACTGTTCACCACTTACACAGAAATCACCAGTCACTAGCCAAACTGTTATAACCAGTCACCATTTACAATTTGGCCAGTCACAGCTAAAACTGAAGCCAACCTGTCACCTTTTATACTGAAAGCAAGCGGTCACAATTTACACAGAAATCACCAGTCACTATTCACAATGAAACACACAGTTACTATTCACAATGTCGCCAAACATCCTTTACACCAACACCAACCATCATTCACTCCAAAATCAATCAGTCACCATTCATAAACTAAAAGAAATCACCAGTCACTATTCACAATTAAATAACCAGTCACCACTTACGACATCATCAGTCAACATTCACAACAGAAACAGTTTCCATTCACACAAAAATAACAAACTCACCATTCACATATTACAAGTCAGTCTTCACATAAAATTACCAGTCACTATACACATTGAAAATGAAATCAACTAGTCACCATTTACCAAGAAATCGCCTATCACTTTTCACACTAACTCCATGCAGACAGCCATTCGCTAGGAAATCACCAGTCAACACACAAAAATCAACAAGTCACACTCCAACTGCCAGTCATTACTGAACTGAAAAAGCAACACATTCTTTTTCCCCAAGATAAGGTGATGAAAATTTACTGATACAAATGTAACTGACCCAAATCTGTGTGTAGAAATCTAGCTGTCCTTTACACAAATGGATGAAAACAAGTCTACAGGTATATGTTCTTCTTCAGTGAGGTGTAAGTGGTGATATAAAAAACTTGGGATAATATGAGACGAGGAGCAGACAAGCAACTGAGTATTTCATTCCCTTTCATTCTGAATACCAGACCTTATCCTTCCAACTCTGATCAGCTACCCTTACTTCATGAAACCTTTTACCAGTTCAACAGTCATAATTTTTCTTTCTTTTTTCATTCATGGATGGATGTTCTCATACACTGACCAGTTAGCCAACATAGAACAGTCATTACGAGCTATTCCACTCTTTCACTGCCAAATTGTTTTTGCTTTTTCCTCTCCTTTGTTTTTTTTTTCACTTTTTTTTTAATAGTAAAATCTGTATCAACTACAGAGAACGTAGAAACACGGATTCTGGCTCACCTGGTCTCAACCGGGTGACTCCAGAATCCGTGTTTCTACGTTCTCTGACAAGTAAGACTTCAATAACGATTATCTACAAACAAACATACTGTGTAGGATTATCCGTTTTCAATACTAATTTACTAAACTTTTTAGATTTCAGTTTTTGTTTAATAGGGTCGTTTGGCCTAGTTTGCCGCTAAGCTTTGCAGGTCAAGTGATCACACTGGGGTCGTTTGGCCTAGTTTGCTGCTGTGCTTTGCAGGTCAAGTGATCACACAGGGCCGTTTGGCCTAGTTTGCTGCTACACCCTGCAGCCCTCTTGCTGCTAAAAAGTACACGACTCCTTCACATTAACAGTTAGAGCAACAGTATATATAAACCCAACACATTGAAAGCTTTCACAATTCTATGGTGACCAGTGTAAATGTTGATAAAGTTGTTTTTTATTTAAGTAGAATATTTTTAAAGACCAAACAACAACTGTATCTTACATTACTCTTGAGTCACTAGTTTGTTCAATATTTATATTAAATACGTTAGCATATTAAATATAAAAATATAGATTTTAACAATTAATTCTCTCTCAGAGAACTACGAATAAAAAAACTATTAAAGGGAGATAATTACGGGCCCGCTGAGAGCATTAACAGCCGCCGTGTGGCAGCAAAGCCACTAATTGCCGCTCTGGGGATCGCCTTACCTGTCCGACGTTGCCGCGTGTTTTGTTAATTTATGGTTAGACTGGTTGTAGACTGTTTGAGGGAACGCAGACACTATTTATTATAGACGACTGTTCGGTAGAAAGAGACATAGTAAAAAAGAAACACTTTGGCAAAACTAGCCTTCAGCGGAGACATGTTGGAATAAGTGTGTGGATTTTATGTCAGAAATATAACTCAGTTTTAAAAGACTTTAGAGAATATATATTCACTGGCACGCGGCGCCGCCCGGCTATGCAATTTTGTGTAATTTGATGCGGGCTGATTTGCGTTGGCTGGGCGCCTACTAGTAAAGTGACAAATGCGGCGCCCTAGCTCTACAATTTTGTGATAAGCTGATAATGAAGGGCTCACACAAAGGAAAGCATGTAAGGAAAAAGAATGTAACAATGGATTGTGTTTTTATTTTACGTTTCATCAAGTCGCCATAGGTTCTTATTCAAGTCGCTATCAAGTTGTTCTAAGTTCTTAATCAAGTAACCTCTAAGTTCTTAATCAAGTCACCCCAAGTTCTTAATTAAGTTCTTACTTAAGTCACCTCAAGTCACCTTAAGTTCTTACTTAAGTCACCTTATCGTCGAGGATGTCTTGCTCAGCGACTTTGGCGCGAGATCGGCCAGCATAGATCTTAATGAAGTTCTTACATCCTAAGCAACCACATTGATTAAAATTCTGGTCTATGGAAATGTCTTTTATAGACTCTATGTCTTTATTTATTGACTTCATCATTTTAAACAAATAATAATCCATCATGATCTATTTTTATTAAAAAAATTTAAAATTAAGTTCTTAAAATATTATTACATTTCAAATGGATCAAAACGATCTTTTGTTGTTGGCGGTTCTGGCATGCTTTTGTTTTCTGTATTTAGTGGTTCAGATTTTTTTGACTGCTTTGGTTTTTGTTGCCACTGTTTATATATTTTATAACTGTAATAACCGCCCCCAGCAGCAGCAAGGGCGCCAAAAATGACAACAGTTTTAAGTTCAATATTCCATGAAGACTTTGGTGCTGTAGGCCTTGAATCACATGGAGTTTTTATAGCTGGCATTGAATCAACTTGTTCTGACGTTGGCGGCGTTATGTTTTCATGATGAGTTATATTCTGTAACTGTAATTTTTTTTGTCTGTTCCACTCCGCTAATTTTTTTCCTGCTTCAACACGTCCAGGATGAGGATGCTTCTCACTGGTCACTTTCTTCACTGGATTCAATGTTTTCTGATTCTGCTGATTTTCTGGCTCGGTCATTTTGAAGGGAAATAAAATCTATATGATTAAAAGTAATTAATCCCATGATTAATGGCGATAACAATGTTCCAAATCTGTAATATAGATCACATCCTAGAGACTCTAATGACTTTGTTAAAACTGGATCCTGCGTTAAATCATACATAAAGTCTTGTTCAGAATCAATGGGAGCAAATCTACTAACTAGTTTAGTGTACAAACTAAGAACCGTTTGTCCTACACTTTTTACCATTCTTGAGCCCAGTTGCGCTTCATACCTGTTATGATACTTTTCAATGTCTTGTGGCGACATCTGTTGAATCTGTTCTATGCTGAATTCATTTCCGAGGAACTGTTTTGTTTTCCCACATGCTGCTAAAGAATACAACCTTTCCTTTTTGGGCATAATAGCTTGGTCATCAACTTGGTCATTCATAAGTTCAGGAAGGTTTAATAGATCATCGGTGTTCATGTTTTTTATTAATTATAATTATTTTATTTTTTAAAATGAGCACCGAAAAAACTGTCGCCAACCTTGTATACCATTCTGCTGTTATTGGGGGGCTAAATGTAGGATACACAATGCTTGGTAAAAGCCTGTTAAAAATAAAACCAGCAGATCTTGGCAAACTAGGCTTTGAGGATTCAGCAAAGCTGATTGCTATTATTGCAGCTTCGTTCGCTACGAAAGATTTTCTAGTTAAGCAAGGAATAATTCCAGATAATATAAATATGTAAAAAAAATACATTTATAAAAAATGGCTTCACTCGTAATGATGATAGGCGGCACAGTGGTTAATGCGCTTGCTTTTAGCGGAAGTAATTACGCATTTAGTAAACTGCGGGATGACGGTGAGAGAAAAAGACATAACAAAGCTGTGGAGCAACTAGCCGCAGCACAAGATTACTATGAAAAGCAGAGAATTGAGCAGTTAGATTTCATTAACGACAAACTGAAAAAACAGGGACATGCAGCTTACACATTTAAAGATGTTGATCAAGTGATAAAAGAATATTATCTTGTAACAGGTAAACCAATTGAGACATTGCCCCACCAAAATTCAGCGACTTTTATCATCCATCAGAAAAACAAAAGATGCAAGAAATCGCGTTTATTGTCTTTGGCATGACCGTTGTGTATTTTGTTGCGCATAATATTGGCTGAATAAAAAATGAACAAAATCTATTATTCGCCAAAAGGATATTGGAAGGGAATCACGGCAATCAAAAAGCTAAGCCAAGCAGCGGGAGTTAGTGAACAAACAGCGAAGGAATGGTTATCTAAACAAGCAATCTGGCAAATTTATTTACCTGCACCTAGACGAATACAGAGACCACACTTTGTGAACACAATACCGAACGACACCCATCAAATGGATCTTCTATATTTACCCCATGATACCATTAGACGAAAAAGATTTAAGTACGCACTTACAGTAGGTATTCCAATGCAGGCCCCTTGCCTGGCGAACAGCGCTGCAGGAGCGAAATTTTCCGTGTTTTCAACTTGTGCAAACCACATAAAAATGGCCGATTTAGACAATAAAAATAACACCAATCAATTTACCAGTCTTTTTTCTTTCGTTTTGGATAGGTTTTATCATTTAAAAGAACATAATAAGTTTATTATCAACCTTGTAAAGAAGTACTTCTCCGCGGTCGGGAGGCATGCCGTCGCGACTTTCAGAACACAAGTTTTTACACCCACCTTCTTCCCCGACGAGGGGAGCGCGGCGCGCACAAATAGCTCAGTGAAACTCATACAGAGTTGTAGAAGAGACTTCAAGCTTCATTTTCGTATGCAGTAAGGGTATAGAAAAAATTTAGTTAAGTTCCCTAAAATTATGTTTTAAAACTTCAAATTACTCTAAAATCCGTAAATATGAACGAAATCTGTTCAAAAATATATCAAATTAAAGCTCATATTCCGCACTTTCCAATAAATGAGGTCAAACAAATGCGAAACAGTGCGCCGCGCTCCCCCGGCGGTTCCCCGCATATCACTATTGGAAGACTTGAAGTATGTCAACAATGGCGGACGAGTCAGACGTATCTGTGTCATCGCTTACAAATCCAACACTATTTTCACCAAATTTTCATCATCCGGCGCTAAAAACAACACAGAAAGGTAAGTTGATACATTTACTATATTCTATAAGTTATATTTTGTGTACTTAGAGCGCGATTGTATTAAAAATCTTTTTTTAAAACGTGAACCGAGAGAGCCTTTTTTTGAATCGACACTTCAACTTCACGATCGACTTTATTTATCTTCAGCTACGTGGAAGGATTTTTAACATTGTAATCAAGTAATCGAAACATCAATTTGGAAAACCTGTGTCATAAAAATATGATTTACATTGTAGTTCTTCAGTATTTCTTATGAAAAGGTCACGTGACTTGGACCAAGTTAGGGTCCTGAACAGAACATGTCGTCTGCTCGAACACTTGGCCGCGATGATCGCAGCAGCGATGGAGTCACTGAATGCATTGCTTTTACAAACTCTGTAGATTCTCTTGCGTGCGTGCATGCATGTATACACACACACGCACACGCACACACACACACACACACACTGAGGTTCATCTCGCACTGTAAACATCACAAGAATACAAAGACCTTGGCACACACACACACAAAAATAGTTTGCTGCTGATTTCAGTTTGTTTACTGAAATAAATTTGCAAACAGTGATTTATTTTAATGTAGTAAGAATTGCCCAAGCACATGGTTTTCTTCTCATTCTTATGTCCCTGACATATTTTCTGCTGTTGTTCATGGTATTTAGTAATTTTACCCATTAAAATTGCAACATAATTCATTAATTGTACTTACCTCCATCTTGTTAGTAAACACAATGGTTACACATGGGTGTATGCATGTGTGTGCGTGTGTGTGTGTGTGGAAGGGGGGGGGTACTGTGCACATGCATGCATGCGTGTGGTGTGTGTGTGTGTGCTCTGTGTGTGTGTGTGTGTGTGTGTGCTGTATCTGGTGTGCGCATGTGTGACTGTAATTGTGTGTGTGTGTGTGTGTGTGTGCGTGTACTTCGTGTGTGGTGTGCTGTGTGTGTACTGTGTGTTGCAGAGGACGACCAGTACAAAGAACTGAAGTGCTGCTTCTTGGTGTTTGGTAAAGGAAGAAGACCCAACCCCCCCCCCCCCCCTCCCCCCCAAACATATCCAGCTGCACAAACAGACTGTTACTGAGCTTGACAGACTTCGAACTGAAAATGGGAAGTCTGTAACATTTGACGCTGTGGCAGAATGGTTTCTTCAGCTTTTCCCCGACACCAGCTTCCTGATTAACAGGTTGAAAGGGGTGATCCAGCACTGTACACTCAAGGCTGAGAAGTTGCCAGCTAAAGAACTTTCAGCAATGCTAAATGAAGATGTTGATTTGGATAATATTGATAATGTTCTGTCTTCAGTTGGCATCAATTGGAAAACTCTGAAAAAGGCTGAGCTTTTGAAGATTCCATGTGACACCAAAGTGACAAATGCTGTTGCTGTCGCTTTTATAAACTTTGAGGAACAAAGAGGGGTGGAGTTCAAGCTTTGTTGTTGACTGGCTGCAAAGACTGAACAAGACAGCAATGGGACAGAAAGACAGTCACAAAAATTATATCTGACTACAAAACTATCTGTCGGAAAAAATCAAAAGATCCAGAGAAGTTCAGCTGCTTCATGGAAACCATACGTTATTATATATTTTTTATGACTGTGCACTATATTATTGGGACTGAAAACTGTTAAAATATATTTTTGATGGTCGAAAAGCTGTTAAATGTATACTTTCTCTTCTTTATAAGACCATATTTTATTGTTGCATAATTAAAATTATGTATGAAATATCTCGCAAAATGTGTTATATATGTGTTTTATAAGCTTTTTAAAATCATTTTGGTATAAAAACAACATTGTACAACATACAGATACAAATTAATGAACATGTGAAGACAAGCATAATTTACGTAAAAAGTGACCCTTTTGCGCAAATTGCATATTTAACCAACTTCAGCATTACACTGTTGACTATTTATTCAGAGAAGACAGAAGGAAAAAATTGGGCATTATCTATAAGTGCATGAGAGTAGCTAGGAACAATTTGGGCTCATTTGAGAGCATAGAAATGGATTTATGGTACCTCAAAGTTGGGGTCCGAAGCAAACTGCCACTTTCGCAAAATTTTCCAAGTCCAAAATTTCTTTAAAAAATCATAACTTCGTCAAATATTATCAGAAGAACATAAGTTTTATATCAATGTGTTCAGAAAATTGAGCTCTTTTAAATGAAGCTACTTTTAAACAACTCTTGGCTGTTTCAAAAATCACCTTGGAATACCTACTTACAGTCATTGACGTAGCTTCAAGATACAAAGATGCGGAACCATTAACACAAAAGAGTGCTTCTGCCGTTGCTGTTGCTATACAACTAATATATCAACGAGGCCCGTTAACTTATCCTCGCATGATTCAAGTCGATGATGGAAAAGAATTTAAAGGCCAAGTGAATCAATTATTGTTGAAACATAGAGTTACCATTAAAAGAGGCATTCCAGGAGTTCACAGATCACAGGCTTTAGTTGAAAACTTTAACAAACAGTTATCTGAAAGGCTTTTCCTACCAGTATCACAGAGAGCTGATTGACAATTCTCGCAACACAGAATGGGTTAGAAGACTGCCCTCAGTTCTACGTGCAATGAATAATGAAGAATTTAAAGGGCTAAAACCAGTACAAGCAATTAAAAAACAAATAATAAATGTTGCTGAAGACTCCAGTTCATCCAGCAAACTATTACTGTTTGGTTTAAAAGTAAGGTACCTTATTTGCCGGGGGAAGCAGAAGGGGACACTCGCATCAGGGCAACCGATCCAGTTTGGAGTGTTGATCCATATGAAATAAAAAGAATTGTAAAAATGAATCCGCCCGTGTATTATTTACGAGAAACTGACACAACAAAACAACCAGCTCCTCAAAGATCTTTTGTGAAAGAAGAACTGCAGATAATCCCACCAGACACAGTTCCGCTTTAATTAATTTACGTAAATATATTTGAGTTAAAATGGAAGCTCAGAAGGAAGAAACCTTACGTATTGAGGCACAGAAGAAAGAATTCTTACATGGAACTAAACCGGAAGCAAGAATGATAAATGAAAAGACCTTAGAATTGATGCGGGATTCATATGATTTGAATTCTGCTATTAGGGCAACATTTGCGAGGACTCATCAGCACATGGCAATGCATCCGGATCACCTACAACCCCAAATCCTAAATTTTGATTATCAAAAATGGGATAAAGAATATCTTGAAATAATAAAAAAAAATTCGAGCACATCAAGCAAACATGAGAAAAATTTTGGATGAATTGGATATTGATGCGATTGAGCTTATAGATAAACTTCGGGAAAAATATAAACCCGAACCCGCGGACAAAGAAGATATATAATTATGCCGTTCTCCAATGTCCAATTGCATATGAAAACTCTGGATTAACAAACACACGTTTTGTGTTTGTTCTATCTAATGACTTCTTTGTTACAACCGTTGTGTTGATCTCATGTAGATTAGATCGCAGTTTTACGTTGTTATGATGAAAAGTCTTATTGTCAAACAATGCTTCTTTATAGTTGTCATGCGATATGTTTGACTGCACAACACTGCGAGATATTCCTTTTGCTTTCTTAATGGTTTTCTCCTGGCTCGAAATACTGTACATTTTTTACCTTAACCCAACAAACTCCTTGATCACCTTTCCAGATAATTCATCCTTCATCTTTCCTAAAACCTTCTTCTTAGTAATTGAATGCAAAGGCGAATCTTTAGGATAATCAGATGTGTCATACCATCCTGCTTGCCCTTTAGCTACTTCTAATTCCATGTCTTTATAGATGTCTTCAGTAGGGATATCTATAACAAAACTATCTGTATCTGTGTAAAGTACTCTGGACTCAGGATACGAGGGTTTAAAGTAGTCATAAAGAAATTCTAACATTAAAAGTTTTGATAATTCAAAAACAGTAAACCCGATAAAAGGGGGCTTGTCCAATTTGACTTTTTTTTTTTTCATATTAGCCAAAAAGCTGATCATAAACTTCTAAAGCCTGTAATTGGTTTTGAAGTCAGCTTAATTGTTTTCGTTTCTCTGGTGCCCCAATTAACATCTTTCCCTTTGGGGGCGGATTTTCCATAGTCTTTCGAAACAGTGTTGTTCATCCTTGAAAAAGTTTTTTTCTAAAGATCTGTGATTTATTTTTCTGGATCATTTTCTTCATTATGTATGGTTTCATGAACTGTTTTTGACAAAAGCAATTATACAATGAACAGCTGAAACTTCAAACCATGTTTTAAAAAAATTGTAGAAGCTGTAATCAACATAATTTTTTTTGCCTCAAAGATTGGGCCCAAATTTTTAGGCGGCTCTGTTTTGCCATCTTTGGGCTTTCTGTGCAAGGGATGTCTTTAGAGGTCAGGAGTTCCTGGGGAATTCTAACAACTTCTAGAATGTTCCACGCTGTTGACCGGCGTTAAACTGCTCAACCACTTTAACTTTTTGAAATATTTTTGAAACCCCCACCGTAGCTTTTTTAAAGTTACGTAATGGAAGTGATTGGCCATACCCAACCATACAGTTTGTTTGCATCTAAATACTGAGAATTTAGACCTTTTATTTGGCATAGTTGTCTAAGTATTTTTTGTTTCTTTCAATAATGGTTGCCCCATACTAACCTCCACGAAATCCGTTTTCAATCATCTAAATCTTTGGGTAGGTCAGACAAAAATCAATCTGTATTCCGTAAACTTTAAAAAGCGCCCACTCTCCCCGGGCGCAGAAATTAATGTGCGGGATCCAGGTTTAAAGTTTTCATGGCGGGTTTTTTCTATAATTTTTAAAAGACGCCCGCCAACAAACTACATCTCCCATAAAGTATGCTCATGATAGTCCCCCACTTTTTACACTTAATTTCTGCCACCATCTTGAGCGTGGTAATGGGAATCGCTGATTTCCCTTTCCTCTAAGACTAGAAAAAACGCGCCTTTAGCGGAAGTGTTCTTATAAAAACCTTTTCCCCAACGTTCATGTACCAAAAGGGGTAAACGCCCTTTCAAACGATGTTGGGTCAAAATATTTTTCCCCGTATTGGCAGGACTTTAAGGACATGCTAGTGACTCTAAACCCCCATCATGTGCTGCATAGAGTCAAAAAAAGACATGTTTTTAAAGTGAAACACATGTATTTTGTGACGGCAATCATGACACCCTGAAGGCGTTGTCTACTGTTTTCATTATAAGGTGAAGTCGTAACCTCGCAAGTTTGAAAAAATCAGCGTTCCGTTTTTGGGTCAAACCTTTTTAAAGATGATTTACTGTTTTGTGCCCTCTAAACTTTCCACTAATGTGATCATGGTCTCTTCTGTTGAATTCGCTGCTTTTGGGGGAAGGTCAAAACCCACAAATCCCAACAATGTGTGGGATCATACTGTTGTTGACTTCAGGCTATTATGATTTCGATAAATTAAATTATTAGAACAATTTACGCATTTGTGCATGCGCTGAAAAAATTTTCTAGCCGCATTTGGCCCTGATAATTCTGGTTTAATGAGCGCCCCCCCGACCTACAACGATAAAAGCAAATGAACAAATCTGAATTACTCACAAGGTGTTTTTGGGAATTTCTGTGGGGGGGCCCCCTATAAGGAACAATGATGATTAAAAGTCTGCGTAAAAAAAAATATGGCTTTTTCACCCGTTTCCAGTTCTTAAAACACCTTTCTGCCTTTCCCAGGGGGTAATTAGTTCGTATTACAGTCAACGGGGCCAAACAATGTTTTTTATTTTCGCTCGCTGCTTTAAGGGAGGGAATTTTGTTAAACATTTTCTACAGAATTCTTTTTTATTTTTTTGCTTTGAAGTAGCGCCAATAATCTACTCATTGTGCTTATCAATGTGTAATTGGAGCCCTGTGGTGAAAACATCATTAAAATCAACATTTTTTGCCCTTTCGCCAATCGTTGGGCTGTTCTTAGACACTTTAATGGGCTGTGATTTGTTCCTCATCCCATGTGTATATTAACAGTTATTGGTTTTTTTGTTCTTAAAAACGTTTAAATTTTTGTCCGCTAACAGGAAAGGATATTCCATTGAAGTTAAGATCTTTGATGTACCCCCAATTTTAGACCCCTCTGTTTTTTTGGGGGCGTAATGCAGCCTTGCAAGAACCACAATAAAACATTTTTGTCTGTATTTTTTATTTTAGAACGCTTTTTTGCAATAATGCTGGTGGTAGTGGAAGAACCCCTTCCCTACAATGGCCCCAAACTTGCCTTTTTTAAAATTGTTTTAAGACTTCGCCCTCACCAACCAAGCCTCCTTTTTTGGTTTCTTCACACCCTCAAACGGGTTTAAGAGTTGTCTCCCCAAACCCGGGTGTTAAGTCATTATGAGAAAGAATAGTCTGTTGTTTATTTTAAACCCCCGACTTCAGATTTTTTTCATTTATTTTACATAGTCATTAAAACAGAACTTTACTTTAACTGGCGGGTCTATTGTTATTTTTCCCCCGGAACTTGAGAAATAGCATGCCCAACCTTCCCTGTCTTTTTTTTTTTCCCTTTATCTGCTTTTTTTAGATTTAAATATCATTCGTGCTCTTGAAAAACCTTTTCCTTACGCATCCTTCAAACAATTCGTCTGGCCTTCATATACTATCCTCCCGAGTTTCTTTTCTAACTCAAAATTTTTATTTAAAATTTAAAAAAAAAACTTAATCAATACAACGGCCTTTTTGTGCTTAGACTCATAAATAAATTTAAAAACACCCTTGGCGTTTTTAAAAATGTGAGCTTTTTTGAACAGAGTTTAAGTCTCGCTACTTTTTTTAAACATTCCTTTTTTATCTGATCGGTGTTGGGCTGTTCAAAAAAACTTGTCCTTGCCTTTTTTTGAAGTCAAACTTTTGTCTTTTGTAGTCATTAAAATCGCCGTAAACGGCTAAATTTTCATCCTGATGTTTGGTCAGCTAGTGCTTTATTTATTATCAGATTAAAAAAACTAAGTTTAGTGTTTTTAGTTGAACGATGGGCCCTGTGCTTTTTAAGTTTAGTTTTTATTTTTTTTCTACAGCCCTACACTAATGGCACAGGCCGAAGCTAAGACAAACCACCTAGAGGTAAAGCGCGGCGTGCCTATGCCCGTTGCTAAGAGGCCAACACTCATTCCTGCTGTGCGCGCTTATAGTCGTCTCCCGTATTAACATATGTAAAAGCATTAAAGGGAGCAGAAACCTTCGTTTGGCTTTGCGTATTTGAAAGGTCCCGCTCTAGTTTTTTTTGCATTTTGTAATTTTGTTAACTAAAGGTTTTTTTTTTCCAGCAGAGAACCCTTTGAGCTGTTGCCTTCATACAGGAGTTGCCTGCTATTTTTCTTTAGGTACTTTTGGATAATTTAGAACAGACATGCTTTTTATAAAATAAAAATAATTTAGTATGGTGACCTTAACTGTTATCTTCATATTCAGCGCGCATCAATTTTTAAAAACAAAGTGCATTAAGGGTTTACGCCCTCTTTTTTTTTTTCAATTTTAATGTTTATTACGTCTTAACAGTTCCCCCGCTTTTATGTAACTGATTACCTCTGTTTACCTTGGGCAATCCTAAACCCATTTTTTTTGTTAAATAAACATCAAATTAACATTTTGAAGGTGTGATCTTTTGACACAAAGGTCTACTTTGGATTTCTACCCTCCGCCCCAAACAATTTTCTTATTTCATCAAAGTTGATAAGGTTTAAGCCCCTAGCGTAGATTGGTTAGGACTACCCCCAATGAACATTGTACTTTCGTTTTTTTAGGATTAAAAAACTTTTCATTCCCTTTGAAAAGGTTCTTTCTTCACACAGCAATAAAATACCTTTAAGTGAAAGTGCTGCACACTAAAACTAAAATTCCATTAGTGCGCCTTGTTCTAGGATATTTTTTATGATGAATCACTCTTTCCCTAATTATTTTCTAATTTTGATGATATTGTTGCTCAAAGCCTTGCAAATTAGGGTTGCTAAAAAACGTCAAACTCTACAGATTCAGAAAAAGCTTCTTTTTCTTTGGTGTCTGTTTTTTGATAACACGTTTGTATTCATTAAAAATTTTGTTCATAAAGACAATCTGCTTTTAAGCTCCCTTGAAAGAGGTGCATGCGCTTTTAACACCAAAATTAAGGGAAAGGAAAAGCGATTTCCATACCAAAATTTACAGCTACATACTTTTTTGCCGGCTTTATTTGCATTGCGGCGCCTATTTATGTTTTTGTGTTTTTATTTTTATTCCTTTAAACGCAAAATCAGCCCCTTTTATTCTCGGGTTTCCCAAATCAGAATAGGTTAAAAATTTGTCTGCATTGTGTAAAGAAAATCTTCTTGCCCCTCAAGTTTTTTCGAAATTTTCTTAACGATTGCCCTCCTAGACTGGAAACTGTCCTTTGGATCTTTTTCTGATGTGATTCTTTTTTGAAAGTAAGTCGTGCAGGGCCCCGGGACTCACTTCATCCGCTCCTAGGTCTGGAAATCTAACAGTAAAATTTGATCCCCAAAAGTAATGGATTATTTGGGGAAAGTAATATTCCGTTATTTCCCTTTACGCCTCGGGGTTCTTTCAGCTTTTAAACTATAGGGTCAAACGGCCAAGCTAGTACATTTTTTTTTAAAACAAATAAAATAAAAATTAATTATTTTAAAAAAATGGGGCATTGACTTTGAAGATTATGAAATTTAACCTGAGACAACATGATAATTCCCTTTTGGGGCAGGTCAATTAGGGCCCCCCATTGCAGGATGAATTAGAAGGGGCGCAAAGGGGTGAATTAACAGAAAGTAAGGCAGATCATTATACCCAAAGTTTAGAAATAAGCCCCGATTTTTTTAACCCCAATATTTTAACAAAAGATAACCCTTTTTAGTGAAACCGACAAGGAGAATTGTTCGCTTTCGTTTAACAGACCCCTCAAAGGGTTTTTAGGCATGGGGGACAATTTTCAAAAGCCCGGTAAAACAAGCGGAACGCCTTGGGTTTAAAAACCAAAATTAGATGTGGAAGCAGTTTCTAAAACTTCAAACATACAAAAAGAATCCCCAACAGTAACCAAATGCAAAACATGGGAACTTTAAGATTTAACCAAACAGCAGACAAATAATAAATACAAAAGAACAGAAACCCCGAAGAAGAAGAAACAGCATTTAAAAACTATAGATGATCCACCCCCTGCCCCTGCAAGAATAAAGGGCCTATAAGAGAATTACAAGCCCTTGATGTGCTTTAAGAACCCTCCGAGGGAATTATTTCAATTTTTGCAAAAGACTGAACTAGATAAGGGTATAAAAAAGAAAAGAAAAACTCGCTGAGGTAACGGCCCCTTTGGGAGTGATGTTAAAGAAAGAATAAAACAAAAATAAAAATGCTTGAAGAAGAAAGATGCCAAGACTAGAAGCAGCGTCACTAACCCCCGGAACAATTTAAAGAACTCAAGTAGCAGAATAAGAAAACATTCAAAGAATTTTTTAGAAACACAACCTAGCAAACAATAAAAACACTGTTTAAGGCGGAGTTCACATTTGCAAGGTTTTTAACACCCTTTGGGTTTGCAATAAGTACAAAATGGAATGGGTATTAAGGCGGGGGGCAAAGTTCAGTGCCTCCCCCGCCATCCCTCCACCTAATAAATCAGGGGGAAAAAACAACTTGATCATCTTGCGAGTTATTAAAAAAAAAAGCCCGTAAACTATAGACTCTTTGCCAGGGGATTTGGGAGTACGTTAGCTGGCTTTTTTCTACTGCAAGCAAAGTAGTTGGCTTTATGGCCGACCTATGGGATTAGTTTTTTAAAGCTGGGTTACTATTTTAGTAAATAAAGACCAATAATCCTGGCCCGTTAATCCAAAAAACAAGTGCTGCCCTTTTTATATTTAAGGGCATTTTTTTTTTTTTGCGGGTTTAAAGGGCTCGGGGGTTTGGCCCTCAGGGATTGGTGATTTAAACTTGGGTTTTTTTTTTTATTGTTTGTAATATTACTGGCTCAAAATTTATGTCGTTTTTCCACCTTCTGTTTCATTGCCTGCCACAAGGATTTCTTTTTGTAGTTTATTATTGTTCCTCCCACCTGAGGTCAAAAGGGCGCAGTATAAACCATCCCAACAGAAAAGCATTTTTCTCTTGCGATTGAAAAAACATGTTGGTCCTTTTAATACTTGAAGGCAAAATAACTGTAAAATTTAAATGGCGTCCTTAAATTGCAAATATTGTTTTTGTGCATAAAAGCAGTAAAGGATTGTTATGCCCCTTTGCCTGTGTTGGGAAAACCTAAAAACCCCAAAACGTAATCGAAAAAAGGTTTTTTTTTTGTTCTATTCCCGCTTATTTGGCCCTAGAAGTGTCTAAGAAAATGTTGTCATGCGTTTTATGCTCTTGTTTTATGGACCGAGGTGAACATTTGTGCCTAAGAGAAAGATGTATAAGGGGCCCCGTCAAGTTATACTTTCTGTGCACCCCCCAAAAAATAAAGGGTCCCTAGCCATGTTTGCGGCCCAAACTTTTGTCTAAAGCGTTTAACATTAATTTTAAAATTCGTTACGATCTTTAAAAAAGCCTTATGTCTATTTGTTGCTGAAGGGAAAATTTAAAGGGTTTTGTCATTTGGTAAGGTTTGCAGTTCGTCAAAATACGTCAAAGGGTGTAATAAAAATAAAATCTATACACGACCTCCCAAAGGATAGGTAAATTTAAAAGAAGCATCGATACTCCCACCCAGTTGTGCACAAAACACAGCAAGTTTAATGGTTCTGAAAAACTGCATGGGATGACTGAACCACCTTTCGCGAGTAGTTTTTTTTAATAGGAGGGTTAAATTTCTGCTTAATGGGACCACCTTTACTTAAAAGGGTCATCTGGGTCACAGAAAGACGGGTTCAGTTGTTATTTTTTTTAAGATTGTAGTGCGGCCCAACAAAATATTTTGCTCAAAAATTTTTAAATGCCCATTTTTTTTTCTTTAAAAAAAATTTTTGAACAAAAAAACCCAAGACCCCTTCGTTTTTAGAACATGCTGTTAAGAACGATTGCGGAACCAAAAAGATCGCACTCCATGAAATTTTTTACAAAGTCAGGGTTAATATTTCTAAATCCCTAAATAAAATAAGATTCTAAAAATTTTAAAAACAGGGGCCAAAATTAGCCAGTTAAAAATACTATGGTTATTTGGGTTTGCTCACAAAAGAAGCAATGAGTAACTTTGACATTTCCTCAAACTTTAAAAATGCGAAACTGAAAAAAAAATGTTATTTTTAAGCCTGAAAAGAAGCAGGTTACATTTTTATAAAGGCAGCTAAATGTTGGTTTGAGCTGACAATCATAATTTAGAGTTACACGGCAAAACCTTTTGAGGGAAAATCCCCTCGTCTTGCATTCAATTACTTATGTTCATTTGGATGAGTGAGCATGATTTAAAATTTCTGATGGAAGGCCCCCAACAGTTTTAAAGCTCTTCCGTCAGGGAAGCTGCTATTGCGATTATGAAATTATACAATTCCAATTTTCGTTTAAAAAAAATTTGTTGGGGGAGGGTCGGATCATTTAAATAAAGATCACAGACAAAACAGGAAAAGTCGTTTTAAAATGTGTAACCTAAAACTTTTTTGGAAATAAAAAAAAACTGTACTAAAAAATGTCGCGGGGGGGCCAAAAACCCCGGGGTTTCTTAGCATTGTAAGTGTATAACCTTTGAATTAAAAAAACCTTGCGACGTGCAGACTTTGAACAGAACGGTGAGATAGGCATTTGTATGGGTTTTGAGTACACTAAAGATGGTGATTATAAACGCAAAGAGGTTGGCGACAGCAAAAAGTTTCCTAAACTAGAACAACTGCGCAATCTAGAAGCAAATAATGTTGGCCAGTATGAATATAAAATAGTTCGAAAACCTGACCTCAAATGGCACTTGGAACCATATTTAGAATGGGAATAAAATTTGAATTCATAAGCCCATTTACATTTTTTAGCCGTCAAAAAAGTTTCAGAAAAGCATTCAACTCTGGCCCTTTACATGTAAGTCTTATGCCGGACGACAATAGTCGGAAAGAGATTGAAATATCACCGTATGGGAAAAAACAGTACATCCTCCACAGAAGAGAAACAGTTTTAAAGAAAGCTTCTACAAAATTACAGTTCTTTCCAAGCAGAAAATTAGGAGACACGTTCACAATGATATTTGAAATTTCTGTCTTTAAAGATGTGGAGAGGGATGGGGTTGTGGGCGTTAGTGACGACCTTATAAAAGGAATTAATATTAGCTGGCAAAACTTAGATGTTAAACATCTTAAAGTTACCATCGTCGTTCTTCACAATGGTGAGGATATTAAGGTCATAACAACAAGCAGCAAAATCAATGTTGACTTAAATAGAAACAATTTTACAGAACTGAATTGGATTAATGTTACACATTTAGGCCTCATAGGATTTTATTATACTGAACAGGTTTTGACGGAGAGCATGATAAAAATAATAACTGGATTAGATTAAATTCTGTTATAAAACTATGGAGCAGTTAAACTTTATGACAAAAACCCCTCATTGTTCATTAATTTGTGGACAAACTGGTTGTGGGAAAACAATATTTGTCCTCAACCTATTACAAACAGTTTATCGTTATAATTTTGATTATATTGTGATTTCTGTCCAACACTTAAAAGGAACAAAGCATATCATGATAGAAGGTTTATATGGACAGACGATGACGTATATTTAGTTGATCCTAGCACTAAACTGAGTGGGTGTTTAGAATACTTTTATAAAGTGTTTGAGGGAACGCAGACACTCTTTATTATAGATGACTGTTCAGCAGAAAAAGATATAGTTAAAAAGAGAAACACTTTGTCAAAACTGGCTTTCAGCGGAAGACATGATGGGATAAGTGTGTGGATTTTATGTCAAAAATATAACTCCGTTTTAAAAGACTTTAGAGAACAGTTAAAGACTGTAGTTTTATTTCACATGAAAGACAGAGACTCATTTGATGAATGTATGCGTGAAAATGATGTTATTGAAAATGATCAGGAAAAACGCAGGATTAAACAAAAACTGAAATCTGAAAAGTTTAGTAAATTAGTATTGAAAACGGATAATCCTACACAGTATGTTTGTTTGTAGATAATCGTTTATTTTTTGGTTATTAAAGTCTTACTTGTCAGAGAACAGGAAAAACACGGATTCTGGAGTCACCCGGTCGAAACTGGTTGAGACCGGGTGAGCCAGAATCCGTGTTTCCTGTTCTCTACTACTCTTAGAATAATTTTCTAGAGGCCAAAATAAATTCAAAAACTGGGTTACAGTTTCTTAATAAAAAAAAAAATCATGTTAAAAACCACTGGGAGTCCCAGTCACACCAAAATTTGTGTGAAAATCTAGCACTGGACGTAATCTGACTGGCATGTGTCTCCGTGTATATAGTCGATGCCTGTGACTGACCTCTGAGGTCACTCCTGCAACTTGAAAGATCCTAAAATCGATCCAAATGCAGACAATGACTCACCACATCTTGATCGTCTCAGTTATTGCCACTAAATTTCGAATTAACTTCAAACGCACTTAGGCTGCTACCCTGATGTCTTCAGTCCTCAATGTCAAATGGCCCACAACAATATCAAGTACGCTTGTCCTGTATGATTGTCACCCATCATTCTGCCTTTTATACTACAGCCAGGGTTAAAAACAAATTTTAGAAACTTTTTAGGCTTTTTGGGATGCCCAGTACAAATGGCACCAACAGGAGCGAAGCACAATTCAAAATGCTGTGTTTTAACACTCAGCCTTCCCAGACAACCTGTAAGGAGACAAAAGATACAGTCAGCCTTGACAAGCAGACATATATGGACGTGGAGTTACAGGAAAATGGCAGACATTAGCTAAAAGTTTAATGCACTGATACATGAATCAAAGCACATTGGTGTCAAAACTCGGAAGCTCATTCCACACAATTCCACCAAAGAGATCAAACGAAAGGGAGAAGGCTGCCGTGTTCACTTCAAAGACAGACCTGTGAGCCATGTCTTCCATGCCATTGTTGACCATTGACAGCAGCCCACCGTTTCTTGTGCTTGATCCTGGCGTGACCTCCATGTCAAAGTAGCTGGCTTGATCTCCATACCCATCGCAAT
>CM031607.1:56603992-56607067 GCA_018398815.1 Conus ventricosus | reverse complement strand
AGTCTCACTTTGAAGGAGCTCACTAAGACACAACAGAGTAGCTGTGTGTCAGTCATCCCATGAAGGTTTTCTGGCCGCCAATGTTGGCATGTTCACAGTGATTGACATCCCCTTTGTGAGAGACGAGAAGCGGGGAAGGCAGAATGAGTTGGAACAAAAGATGAAAGAACACAAATGTCAGTATTGTTCTCTAACGATCAGACAAAGAAAAGGTTCATGAAAGGGTTAGAGAAAATGGCAGGTCGTGGATGGGGGGGGGGGGGGGTGGGGTGGGAGGAGAGAGAGAGAGAGAGAGAGAGAGAGAGAGAGAGAGAGAGAGAGAGAGAGAAAGGAGAGAGAGAGACAGACTGACACACACACACACACACACACACACACACACACACACACACACACACACACACACACACACACGCACACACACACACACACACACACACACACACACACACACACACACACACACACGCACGCACCCACGCACGCACACTCACACATATGGACATATACAACATGCACACACGGATATAGACAGACACGGACCCCCCCCCCCCCCCCACACACACACACACACACACGCACTCACGCACGCACGCACGCACGCACGCACGCACGCACGCACGCACACACACACACACACACACACACACACACATACACAGAACACACACACACACCACACGCGCGCGCGCGCGCGCGCGCGCTCGTACACACACAAGCATACTACGGTATTGCACACCAGCGTTTTTCTGGGACAGCACTCTTCTTAAAACCGAAAAGGCAGAGGAGTCAAGTTACCGCTTTCCGCGGTCACTGAGGAGAAACAATCCGGTTTCAAATACTGGTATCTGACCAGGAGCTATATGCTAGTGAGTTTCCTCCCCATTGGAGATTGTCTTCCCCTTGGAGACTATAAGCTTGCTGAAGGTTCATCTGAGAAGCATTTATTATTCCCCATTCACCCTCTAAAGCACATACTGTTAGTTAGGCAGTATTATCTACCACTGGAGATATGAATGCTTATCACCCCCTATTTCTTCAATCAAAGACATAAGAGCAAGTTTTGTTTTGTAATTGAATATTTCTTGCAGTCATTGCAACGCCACGCTGCTCTGTAAGTTGCTGGAATGGTGCTCGGTTACTTATCCTTGGAATTTATTAGTCTATCAGTAGAAAGAAACTCATGGAGAGCGTGGCAGCAGAGAGTCCTCAGAAGAGAAGCCCCCTTCAAGCAAGTGTTTCGGCCCTTATCTCCGGACACTCTAGGGGGGTTGGGCCACACCCGGTTCATGACTCCGGATGTCCCTCTGCTGCCCCTTTTTTTCCCCCATCTTGGGACGAGCCATGGCTGGGATTCGAACCCATGACCCTCTGGACATGCTCATTTTCTACTTAATGACTCGCGCTTTAACCACTGAGCCACAGGGACACCTGATATTTGTAGGGAAATTAAGCCTTATGAAGTTCACTTTTGTTCCTCCTTGACCAGATCCAGCTTGAACACCTCTCTGCCGCCTCTGCCATTGCTTTCAGGGCTCTGGTTTTTTCCTTCCCTGCAACTGAGAGCTGTTTCATGAGGCTGTATGCAGACGTTCCTACAAATCCCTAGCTCCAATTTCTGCAGTGAGGACTTTGACCTGATAGCCTTCTCTCCTCAGGCTGTTTGCCAGATCAGCATACTTTTCAGTCGTTGTAGATTTGAGCTGCCTCCATTCTGTTCTCATATGGCACCGTGAGCTCGATCATGATCAGCTGCTTGGTTGACTTAGAGTGGACTGCTATGTCTGGTCTCATGCCACTCTTGCTGATGATCTCTGGGTGACTCTTCCATTCTGGGAGGTCTGCAGTGCACTCCCAGTCATCTGCCCCATCCAGCAGACTCTGCCTGCATGTTTCGAGTGGCACTGTTGTTCTTGGCCATGATTTGCTGCCTCCTGTCGTGAAGAATGTTGCGGGTGCTTTTGGAGTCCTGATTCTCCCTTTTGTGGTGTTGGTACTAGCCCAGACTACTTGTACAATTTCTTTGAGCACTTGGTTGTGCCTCCATGTGTACCTTCCTTGAGCCAGGGCTACTTTACATGAGCTTAGAACATGCTCCACTGTTTGTTTTTCATGGCAAAGGGGCATGCAGGATCGTCTATTTTCCCCCACTTCACCAGGTTTGCATTTGAGGGCAGAAGGTCATATGCAGATCTGAGAATGAAGCTGATCCTGAGAGGGGCCATGTGCCAAATGTCATTCCAAGTTAGACTTCTTTGGAGTGCATTCTCCCACGTTGTCCATTGCCCTTGCTGGCTCTGCTGGACTGCTTTTTGGAGTCTTTTTTGGTCTTCTTCTTTTCTCATCTCCTGAATCATCATGTCCCTTTTGGCTTTTCCTTTGGCCTTTGACCACCATTCAGTTTTGGTCACCCCAGTCCTTGTCTGTTGGTCTGTGTGTGTCCTGTTATTTCTCTGATCTTGAGACTTTCTTTTGCAGAATCCATCGCCTCTTGAACTTTCCATTTTCTGCCTGTCTTCAGCTGGGGCTTGATTGCTTCTACCACCTTGTCTCCTGAGTCCTCCAGCATGCTTTGAAGTCTGATATTCCCTGCTTTGTATTCCTCCAGGATGGATTTCAGTGGTAGTTTCAGCTTTGCTTGGCGACAGTACAGCGCTATGTCAGTCAGACAGGGTGGGACACCAAGCCATTTCCTTGTGAACTTGTTGATTTTGGCTTCCATTGCCTCCACTGTGCTGGTGCAGATGTCGTATATCATCAGAGGCCATAGGAGCTTTGGTATCAGCATGAACTGCAGACACCAGACCTTGTATTTGCCAGGGAGCCCACACTGGTCAATGGTCTCCAAGCCTTCTTCCGCCATCTGCTTGGTTTCTTTTGCTCTTTGTGTGTCTTTCAGCGTATCATCATACCATCTTCCAAGGCTCTTGACTGGCTCTTCTGTGACTGTTGGAATGGCCTGGTTGGCAACACTGAAGACCACAGATTCGGCCACTTTTCCTTTCCTCAATGAGAGACTCCGTGATTGTGGATTCATTCCAAGAACTGGCCCTCAGCACTTGCGTCTTAAGAGGT
>CM031607.1:56596492-56598992 GCA_018398815.1 Conus ventricosus | reverse complement strand
TGTGTGTGAGTGCGAACGTTCACACACATGTGTATGTGTTGTGTGTGTGTGTGTGTGTGTGTGTGTGTGTGTGTGTGTGTGTGTGTGTGTGTGTGGTGTGTGTGTGTGTGTGTGTGTGTGTGTGTGTGTGTGTGTGTGTGTGTGTGTGTGTGTGTGTGTGTGTGTGTGTGTGTGTGTGTGTGTGTGTGTGTGTGTGTGTGTGTGTGTTGTGACAGACAGACAGACAGACAGACAGACGGACCAACAGACAGATAGATGGATATACATACAGACAGACAGAGGGGAGAGAGGTTGTTCCAGCAAAGAGAGAGAGAGAGAGAGAGAGAGAGAGAGAGAGAGAGGAGAGAGAGAGAAGAGAGAGAGAGAGAGAGAGAGAGAGAGAGAGATGTCTTATCACCAGACCAAGGAACTCTTCCAGAAGCTGAGCCTCCCAGAGGGAAGGTAGGAAATCAGACTGATGATGGTCGTCAGCAGACTGAAGACCCCTTCAATGTCTGGCAGTGTTGTCGGCCGGTTGTCAGCACAGCCTCACACCACAAGGTCATTCACCTCAGTAGGCCTCACTGTGTGGGCAAAGAATAAAGGCTACAATGAGGGGTGGAGGTGTAACTCCCGTGTCAGTTGGTTGCTGTTTCTGTCTGTGTGGGTTTAAAGCATGGGGTGGGGATAGCCAGGAGGAATGACAAGGTTGTAGGAGAGGGGAAGCGAGCGCTGTCTTTGTCTAAAGTGTATTGACCCTGATTTAGAGGCATTGGATGTGGGGTGCGAGTGGTGATGCCGGGATGATAGTAGGGCAAGGAACTACTTTTTTTTTTTTAATGAACGGAGTTGTCTTCTTGTAGCATTCCATTTCATCTCTCTCTCTCTCTCTCTCTCTCTCTCTCTCTCTCTCTCTCTCTCTCTCTCTCTCTCTCTCTCTCTCTCTCTCTCTCTCTCTCTCTCTCTCTCTCTCTCTCTCCCACATGCAAAAGACATTGGCGATACAATAACTGCGGAGTTGCTGAACCCAGCTTACCATTCTTTGACTTCTGTGACTTTAGAAGGGCACTGAAATCAAGAAAGACACGTAAAGAAACAATTTGAAAAAAAAAAGATTTATTATTAAACGACGCAACATGTTGCAAAGGTCAACATAGATAAATAACTGGATTAATGACTACAATAATAATGTAAATGAAAAGTACAGTATTCATCTTAGTAACTGGTCAACAAGCTTATATACTTCTCCACCACTGTTATCTTTTGAGATGCATTGCTATTTTCAATTAATGATAATGTAAAGAAGAAATCGATTCTTCCTCTGCCCTATGTTTTCTCTTCCGATTCCCCACCTCCACACCCCTCTTTCTACCCGCTCCTCCCAGAGCTCTTCTTCTCCGTTTATTTTTACCCTCTCTCTCTCTCTCTCTCTCTCTCTCCCCTCTCTCTCTCTCTCTCTCTCTCTCTCTCTCTCTCTCTCTGTGCTCCTGTTTCTGTTTTCTCATTTCCCCATCTGTTGGAAGGAGACGTATGACAGAATAATTTTCTCCTTTGTCGGTTTTACCGATGGCTGCCCACAGGGTATGTGACACTGTGCCAATCCACAGGCAGCTGTGTTCTCCTTTGTCTTTTCCTTCATCTGGTTGTTTTCTGTCATCTGTTTATTCGTTTATTTATTTATGGCTTAATGGGTTGGTGGCCAAGACACAGACAAAAAGCGACATACTCTACTGTTTAGGATCACACGGACGAGCAGATATTTTGCCCATACTTTGTTTTACAATAGATGACATTATATGATAACAATATTGTCCAGTGTATGACCACGCCCTGTGATAATGCTGAACATTTTATTGAACTATTGATTATAGTTCAACTTTTTAGAGCATAACTATTGAATCTGATGGTGGTCTAACACCGCATGCTTTTCTATAGAAGACGTTAAAGAAATGAACCATTGACTTTCTCGCTTCCTCTGTATCTGCCAGTATGTCCCTGTCATGGAAAGTGAGAACTTGCATGATTATTGTCGTCACTGTTGTTACGCGAAAAGATGCTGTTTACGTGCTTATAAAAATGGTTTCGGTTTTGATATAATTGAGAAAGACGGCAATGATTAGAATGATGGTGATGAAAAATATAGCACCATTTCATTGCTCATGGTGGAGCTGCACAACACCGAATAAGAGAGAGAGAGAGAGAGAGAGAGAGAGAGAGAGAGAGAGAGAGAGAGAGAGAGAGAGAGAGAGAGAGAGAGAGAGAGAGAGAGAGAGAGAGAGACAACAGGAAAGCAAACAAACAAACAAAAATCTCAAGAAAGATTTCATTTCTGCATTGACCTGATTTTCCTGATTTTTTTTTGCAAAATTACCTCTGTAGACAGCGCAAAATGTTGGTGTCAATTAAAGAAAACACATGGTCTGTGTTAAGATCATGAAATTCTAGGTCAGGTCCACAGCAGTTACATATTTTGCGTCCTTCACTTCCCAGTCCGGTTAACATCTCCCACGTTCACTGATCA
>CM031607.1:56573992-56591492 GCA_018398815.1 Conus ventricosus | reverse complement strand
AATTAATAAGAACCTCGCCTCCTCTTATCTTAGTACCAAATTTCCAGCGTGTATATTGTACACATTCCGCAACCAAGAAAGAACACACACGCACGCACCTACGCACGCACGCACGCACGCAACACACACACACACACACACACACATCACAGCATAACCACACACACACACACACACACACACACACACACACACACACACACACACACACACACACACACACACATACACACACCACGCACGCACGCACGCACGCACGCACGCACGCACGCACGCATGCACGCACACACACACCACACACACAACACACACACACACACACACACACACACACACACACACACACACAAGAAAAGGAATACCGGTGTTAAATCGTTTTTGAAAATCAAGACGGGGAAACGGAATTAAATCAAATGAATTCAAAGGAACCGCAACAAAAATATCATACACTTGATGCTTGATTTTATCCTATGCAGAACAGAGAAGAGAGAGAGAGAGAGAGAGAGAGAGAGAGAGAGAGAGAGGAGAGAGAGAGAGAGAGAGAGAGAGAAAGGGGATAGAGAGAGAAGGTGTGGTTGTGTGTGTGTGTGTGTGTGTGTGTGGTGTGCGTGCGTGCGTGCGTCGTCGTGCGTGCGAGCGTGCGTGCGTGCGTTCGTGCGTGTGCGTGCGTGCGTGCGTGCGTGCGTGCGTGCGTGCGTGCGTGCGTGCGTGCGTGCGTGCGCGCGCGGTGTCGCGCGCGCGGGCGTGTGTGTGTGTGTGTGTGTGTGTGTTGTGTGTGTGTGTGTGTGTGTGTGTGTGTGTGTGTGTGTGTGTGGTCTCAGATGATCATCAAGATTGTTTGCTTGCAGTGTCGGCTTACGGTGTTTTGACACAAATATTTGTCTCGTTCGTCTCATTTGTCATATTGTTTCTATCTCTAGCCATCCTGCCATCCCACCTCTCTCTGTGTCTCTCTCTGTCTCCCTGTCTCTGTCTGTCCGTCTGTCTGTCCGTCTGTCTGTCCGTCTGTCTGTCTGTCTGTCTGTGTGTGTGTGTGTTGTGTGTCTGTCTGTCTGTCTGTCTGTCTCTCTCTCCTCTATCTCTCTATCTGACTGACAGAAGTGTGTAGAAAAGGGAAAAAAGGTGTGATTGAAATTCTTAAGTCATTAAGGAAGTTGAATGCATTGAACCATCAATATTTTGGAAACTTTTTGACACTCAGATTACTCCCATGTTAACGTATGCAGCGGAAGTGTGGGGCACTCTTGACACCAATCAAATTGAAAAGGTACACACATTTGCGTATAAAGCGTTTCATAAATGTTCCATTACATTCTTCTAACAAAATGGTTTATGCAGAGTCGGGGAGATATCCCTTATATATACACACTTACGTTAAATGTATTATATATTGGCTAAAGCTTTTGAAATTACCACAAACAAGACTGTGTAAGCAGGCATATAAAATGCTATTACAACAACATGAGAATGGAAAGTTTAACTGGGTGTCCAAAGTAAGGAAATTCCTGACAGAAAACGGGTTTGGTGTTGTTTGGGTAAGTCAAGAAGTAGGGAACGATAAGCTGTTTATTTCCGAATTGAAAGATAGACTGGTGTGTATGTTTCAACAAAATTGGCATTCTGATATGGAAGGAAATGATAAATATGAAATGTTCCTTTCATTTAACAGCAACCTACAAGCTGAAAAGTACCTATCAGTAGCAACAGATAGATGGCATAGAACTGTACTCGCACGTTTTCGAACCAGAACCTTGGGTCTACAGGCAAACAAGGTATGGTTCATGCCCGGCACAACAGCAATCAATAACTGTCCAGTATGTAAGTTGAATGACAATGAAGACGAGTGTCACTTTTTATTCCACTGCGAAGCTTACAGACAAATAACGCGAAAAATGTTGCTTGTTTCAGTTGCCTGCTGCGAAAAACCACAATCTAGCCCGTGTGCTGACACTGAAAATGAGATGTTAATCAGATCTCTAGCAAAATACATTGCCGAAGCATGCAGAGTTAGAAAAAACACGCTGATTTGATTTTCTGTTAGGTAAACTTCTTCCTTATTCAGTGCCCGGTGGTTATTGGTTATACCATTGGTTACGAGATTATGAATGTAACTAACTTGAATGTACATGTTGTGTGTGTGGGTGTGTGTGTGTGTGTGGTGTGTGTGTGTGTGTGTGTGTGTGTGTGTGTGTGTGTGTGTGTGTGTGGTGTGTGTGTGTGTGTGTGTGTGTGTGTGTGTGTGTGTGTGTGTGTGTGTATGCATATGAGTATGTGCGTAGGCACGTATATGCATGTGTGTAGGTATGTAGGATATTGACATGAAGCTGTACCTACATATATAAAATGGTTATAGTTGTTTAAAGTTAGTCGCTATACATGTCTTAGATCCTTTTCATGGGTGAATACGCCCCCATGTCATGATGGCTGTACTGCTATTGACATTAAAATATCAATGTATCAATGTATCTCTCTATCTGTCTCTCTGTCTCTCTGTCTCTGTCTCTGTCTCTGTCTCTCTCTCTCTCTCTCTCTCTCCTCTCTCTCTCTCTCTCTCTCTCTCCTCTCTCTCTCTCTCTCTCTTCTGTCTGTCTCTCTCTCTGTTTATTTGTATGTATGTCTGTAGACCATATGTGTACCCTTCTTGCCCTGATTCAGAAGTAGTTTTCATTTAATCGTAAGTTATACGTACCATTTATTGATTTTGAAAAGACGTGTGACTCGATCAATCGAAATTTAATGTGGCCTATATTGATAAAAAAAACGGTATAAGAGGAAAAGTGTTTAAGTGTATTCACAGCATGTATCAAGCAATTAAAACTAGGATAAGAAGCGGCAATAAGTTAACTGACTATATAAGATGCACTAGAGGAGAAAAACAAGGGGATGTGTGCAGTCCTGTTCTATTTTCATTATTCATCAATGAGCTCGCAATTAAAATAGTATAAAACGGCAAGCATGGTGCTAGATTTGCAAACGATCTAACGGAACTCTTTATTCTATTGCTTGCAGATGATGTAGCGCTGCTATCGGAGACTGTTGTTGGTTTGCAGAGACAGTTAAATAATTTAAAGTACTCAGCCCGATAGATTAGAAGTAAAAGTCAATTTTGAGAGAAAGCAAGATTATTGTTTTTAGAAAAGGAGGTCACTTGGCTGCAACGGAGAAATGGATGTATGATGGTTCTCTTATGCCCGTTGTAAACGTTTACAATACCTAGGCATCTTTTTTCTACTCTCTCTCTCTCTCTCTCTCTCTCTCTCTCTCTCTCTCTCTCTCTCTCTCTCTCTCTCTCTCTCTCTCTCTCTCTCTGTCTCCTCTCCCTCTCTCCTTCCTCTCTGTCTTGTCTGTCTGTCTGCCTGTCTGTCTGTCTGAATCCATCACTATTTCTCTATGTACGTTCGCCTTTTAGTCATTGTATGCCTGTCTGTCTCTCTTTTTCTTGGTGTCTTTTTATCCTCTGGCTGCCCTCATTCATTGCACTCCAAGGGGGGAAACCAAAGCAGTAAATACAATGTTACTTTTCTTTACCTTTCTTTTACAGTGTCATAGCGTGAAGAAAAGAAAAGATCCGTACCACTAGATAAGCTTGGTCATGCACACTGAAGACCCTGGCTGAAAACAAGGCACTGACATTTGGAATACACATGGACAGAATTCTGATAGGTCCCTTGCTGCTCGTACAACATGGCTTTGCCATCCGGTACCCATCATGCCTTGTCCACAATGGCCCCCACAGGCCCTGATAAGGGGAAGACGGGGACTTCTACTGGAGGAGCGTGAGCTGTTTTTCTTGTCCACACTGGAATATTGTGTTCGTGGAGATTCGTTTGGAGTTTTTAGGCATCTGCTTTTTGCACTGTTTTGTCTGTTCTCTTTGCTGTTACTATCTGTTAGACTGCGCGTTTGTCTGCATGTCCGCCTGTCTGTAAGTGTGTATCAGTCTCTCCTTGTTTCTCTTATCTTCTTGCTCTTGCGCCTTCAATCTCTTTTTTTTTAATCTTTCTCTCGCTCTCTTTCACTCATTTTTTCCCCTATCACTTGCGCTTTTTTTGTTGTAAAGTATGTGTGTGTGTGTGTGGTGTGTGTGTGTGTGGTGTGTGTGTGTGTGTGGGTGTGTGTGTGTGTGTGTGTGTGTGTGTGTGTGTGTGTGTGGGTGAGGGGGGGGGGGGGGTTGGTAGGGGAGGAGGCAGATTTCGTTTCCCTGTTCTCATTCTTTCTGTCATGATTTTGTGCTTTAGGTGCTATTTCTTCTTTCCTTGCAGACTAAAATCTCTATCCGAGTACTTCTTCTTCGTTAGTGTAGGATAAAAGGCAAACTCATCTCCGTTCAACTTTCTACCCCTCTTCCATTTCCTCTCTTCATTTGTATACCTCCCTCCCCCCCCCCCCCTCCCCCCCCCCCCCCCCCCCCCACACACACCTCTTTTTAATTTCCTCTGTCCTTTTATCCCTCACACTCTCTAAGCCATAGCACTTCTCTGCATTTTTCTTATCTCCTTTGCCCCTGTCGATCCCCCCCCCCCTCTCTGTCTCTGTCTCTGTCTGTCTGTCTGTCTCCCCTCTCTCTCTCTCTCTCTCTCTCTCTCTCTCTCTCTCTCTCTCCTCTCTCTCTCTCTCTCTCTCTCTCTCTCCTAGTTGTTCAATCATGTCTTAAACTTTCAAATCCCATCACCCCCTCTCTCTCTGCCTCTGCCTGCCTCTCTCTCTCTCTCTCTCTCTCTCTCTCTCTCTCTCTCTCTCTGTCTCTCTCTCTTTCTCACTCTCACTCTCTTGTGTCTTTTTCTCTCTCTGTCTTTAAACATCACTTTACATTACATCTCTTCTTCTCTCTCTTCTTCTCTACTTCTCTCTCTCTCTCTCTCTCTCTCTCTCTCTTATCTCTCTCTCTCTTCTCTTCTCTCTCTCTTAACATTCACTTTACATTACTATCTCTCTCTCTCCTGTCTCTCTCTCTCTCTCTCCTCTCTCTCTCTCTCTCTCTCTCTCTCTCTCTCTCTCTCTCTCTCTTCTTCTCTCTCTCTCTCTCTCTCTGTGTGTCGTGTGTGCTGTTGCTTGTGTGTGTGTGTGTGTGTGTGTGTGTGTGTGTGTGTGTGTGTGTGTGTGTGTGTGCGTGCGCAAGTGCCGCACATCAATGTCTGTTGTTTTTTTCATATCCCTTGCTAATAAGCAAGTCGATAGCATTGGGCAGAAGTGAAAAATGTGCGCAGTATTCTATAGAAGATACATCCCATCCCTCAGGTCTGTCAGACTCTGGTAGAGTCATCATGCAGCTGATGATATGCAAAGGAAGAATTACCTGCTCCTGGCAGCACATGGACCAAAGCACAGCACTGTTATAAGCAGACATAGTTGTTCGTTCGGTCTTGTCTTTGCTTGTTTCTCTGCTGCTATTCTTTTCTGGAATGTCATGGAAAGGTGTTCAATTGATGGAACGGCGATGTGCGCACAAGGAAGAGTCCCTTTGTCTCTACAAGAAAACATCCAGTGATAATCTCTCTTCATACCAATACACTGTCGGGGTGAACTTTGCAGATGTGGGATTTGAGCAGTCTGTGTTGAAGATTTAAGAAGATCTTAAATGACTCTACCCAGAGCTGTGTGACATGTGAGCTCAAAGAAAAACGCTGGAACCACACAGTCGTGTTTAGTCAACGTAATGGATGCGTTTCTTAGTGGTGCATAATTCCCCTATCAACTCTGCAGGTGCCTGTACTTCTCGGGACTGTTTGACGTCAGGATGAGAAACGTTATGAGAAAGGAGCCGAGATCACACTGTCATGTCGTCTCAGAGACGACTGGAATTTCACAGCGTTCTTTTCATCACATTCATAATCATTGAACATCACAAACGTGTTTAGAATGTTGTGGATCGTCCTGCAGTTGTCGCGGTTTGGACTTCATAATGCAGGACAGTTCGGGTCAAGATCGTTCATATCAACCAGCTCGTGGAAACCGTCGTCTCCATCCGACGGTAGATGCTCACTGACCATTATTTACAGAAGTGGAGGGCTCAGTAGGAGGTGTCTTGAGTATGTGGGCTCAGAAGAAGAGGCACAACTGAACAGGACTGTAGTGGCTTGGCAACAGTGTCTTCTTTAGTGATTGCCTTATAACGACCTGTCATAGACTGCTCCGTGTGGACCGTTGTTGCTGAAACAGCGACGAAGAATGGAAGGCATGGCTGGCATGGTGCGGCCTTGGAGAGCAGCATGGGAGGAATGCCGCTGAGGTGGATGCACGGATGATGTATGTGGTGACAAAGGCATGCGGGACTAGAGGAATGTCGCTGAGGTGGATGCACGGATGATGTATGTGGTGACAAAGGCATGCGGGACTAGAGGAATGTCGCTGAGGTGGATGCACGGATGATGTATGTGGTGACAAAGGCATGCGGGACTAGAGGAATGTCGCTGAGGTGGATCCACGGATGATGTATGGGGTGACAAAGGCATGCGGGACTAGAGGAATGTCGCTGGGGTGGATGCACGTATGATGTATGGGGTGACAAAGGCATGCGGGACTAGAGGAATGTCGCTGGGGTGGATGCACGTATGATGTATGTGGTGACAAAGGCATGCGGGACTAGAGGAATGTCGCTGAGGTGGATGCACGGATGATGTATGTGGTGACAAAGGCATGCGGGACTAGAGGAATGCCGCTGAGGTGGATCCACGGATGATGTATGTGGTGACAAAGCATGCGGGACTAGAGGAATGTCACTGGGGTGGATGCACGGATGATGTATGTGGTGACAAAGGCATGCGGGACTAGAGGAATGCCGCTGGGTGGGGGACATGGACAATAACACATCACGATGACACAGCGGCCATGAATCCCTTTAAACCCCTCCCTAATCTCTCGCGTTCTGTAGGAGGACAGCGGGCACCCAGGACACACAGCCAGCGCCGGTACAGATGTGGCTGTCATCCTTCATGCAGGCGGGTGAAGTGGTGCAGTGTGGAGTGACCGAACGATTGTGGATAAGATAACGTTATTATGGACGGAGATATTCAATTTCAAAACAACAAAAAGAAACACCAGAGAGTCCCATACATTGGTTTCGCATTGAAGTATGGTTGCAACATCTCAGTTTTGTTTTTGGTTCTAAACGTTACGTCCCTGGAATGGCCTGGATTGTAGGTTCACACAAAATGTGTGCTTGCAATGCATAAATGAAACAGCGTCTCGGAGTTGTGTTCATTTTTACGACATAATTTCATATATGAACAATATGAAAAAAAATCTGTTCTGGCTGCCTCAGCTCTGAGATCAGAAATAACATCTTGTGAGGATTAGTTCCCAAACTCCGTAAAAAGTTCCTTTTCTTCCTCACAAATGTCAGAGTCAGGAGGTTTGATCTTTCATGCTAAGGACGTTATCCTAAGAGGATCAAGAAACATAAATATTCAAAGGTATTTACTTCGTCAGCATGCACTGTTTCATGTTTACTTAACACCTCCACCCTCCTGAGATGCCTATGTTTATGTTAATACCGAGAGCAAGCGTGCTGAGAGATGTTTGACAACATGGGGGTGTTTACCATGGCAGCTGATGAGTGTGGGAGTCAAGAGAGATGGGGGCTGAATTTTAATCAACCAAAAAGGCGAGCAGGAAAGGAAATTCTGATGCTGCCATTTGAAAGAAAATATTGGTATACCAGTATATCAAACGGAATCCTGGCACGTCATTATTTCAAAGGGAATCTACATATATTTCAAAATTTAAAGAGAAATCATTATCATTCCGCCTGACAAAGACGACAAACAAATTACAAGACAAAACATGACGCGTTTCGACCTCCGGTCTTCTTCACGCAAGATAAACAACATTCAGGGCAATGTGAACTAAGAACGAGCAATCACTTGTCTTCAGAATCAAAATGGACGTTGAATGAAAACGAGGCCTAAAGGAGGAAGACAATACTGCTTAAAACGATGATGATGATAATAATAATATTGATAACGACAGAAATGACAATAATGATGATAATGATGATGCTATTTTCTTATTTTTGTTTGAAATGATAAGTAAAGATGATTTCTACCACTTTTGGTAACAATATGACGATAGTAGTTGTAATAACAGAATGGTTGTTGTGGTAACAGTGTTAATGGCGATGACGATGATGGTGATGATGATGATGGTGATGATGATGATGATGATGATGATGATGATGATGATGATGATGATGATGATGATGATGATGATAGTATGCATATATCAGATGTGCAATATGCATATATCAGATGTGGGTTTGAAAGTACTAATGTGGGTGATAAAGTTAAGTGTGGAGGTGTGTGTGTGTGTGTGCGTGTGTGTATGTGTGTGTGCGTGTGTGTGTGTGTGTGTGTGTGTGTGTGTGTGTGTGTGTGTGTGTGTGTGTGTGTGTGTGTGTTATTTTTTTATTTTTTATTATTATTATTATTTTTTTTATAAAAGTGTCTAATACCATCTGGCGATGAAAAGACATTAAATAAACCACTGAACTGAACTGATGATGATAGTAATGATAATGATACCAGTAATACTACTACTAATAGTATCTGTTATATCGATAATAGCAGCAGCAGCAGTAGTAGTAGTAGTAGTAGCAGCAGCACCAGCACCAGCACCAGCAGCAGTAGCAGTAGTAGTAGTAATGATAATAGTAAGAAGAAGAACAAGAAGAACAAGAACAAGAACATGAATAATAGTAATATAATATAATCGTCATAAAAATGATGATGATAATGATTATGACGATGGTGATGATGATGATAACAATATTAATAGTATAATGGTAATAATAATAATAATAATAATAATAATAATAATAATAATAATAAATAATAATAATTTTTAAAAAATGATAGTACTAATGATGATAACGATAATAATAATAATAATAATAATAATGATAATAATAATGATGATGATATTGATACTACTACTACAAATGATAATAATGATGATGATAATAGTAATGATAATAGTAATAACAATGATGATGGTGATGATGGTAGTGAGGGAAAGAAGGAAGAGGAAGAAAGAGAAGGGGGGGGGGGGCAGAAGGATATTCCATAAACCCTTCTCTTCTACCTGATATTCCACAAACCCTGCTGTACTGTATGGTACCCCATAACACCCTCTCTGTCATGCCATATTCCACAAACCCTGCTGTACTGTATGGTACCCCATGACACCCTCTCTGTCATGCCATATTCCATAAACAGCTCTCTGCTATGTGACAGCCGGTAGCCACTTCCTTTTTTGCAATGCCCACTCCTTCTTGTGTGATATTCCTTGACCTCTTCTCTACTATGTGATATTCCCGAACCTCATATGTGCTATGTGATATATCAGAAAACGTACAAATATATGATATCCCGTATCTCTCTTGTGTGTGATACAAATTCAGTATAAAAAAATCCCTCTTTACTGCGTGATATTCCGTAAAATGTCTTCAAATGTGTAGTATTGCATAAATCCAATGGTGAAATCTAATATTCCTCAAAATATTCTCCTACCATTTGATATTTCGTTAAAAAGCACCTCCAATCACGTGATATTCCATAACACCCCCTATCTTCTGTGTGGCATTCCTTAAAACCCTCTCTCATCTGTATGGTATTCTGCTTCCTACTGTGTATTCTTGCATCAAACCCCTCTCTGGTGATTATCAAAATCTGTCTTTACTTTAAGTTTCAACGCGAGGTAATTGAAGGTGGAAAATGAAGCAAATGATAAAACGAAAAGTTATTGTTTCTGCAAGACAATCCAGTCACAGGACAAAACACGATGCCGTCGACTTCTTAGGTCTTTTTCAGGTAAAACAAACAACATTCAGGACAGTGAAGATGAAGAACGAACAACCATTTATCTTTCACGTTCGGCGCAAAATGGGTGTTGGATACGATGCTCCGTGTCAAAATTCATGAATCATTCCCTGTCATGTGACATTCCCATAAATACCTCTGGATATATGACATTCCGTAAAACCACAGTGTAATATTCTACATTCCACAAATCATGCCCATGCTCTGTGGTATTCAGAGAGAAGGAAAGCAGATTCTTTACAGTGTGGTATTCCATAAAGCCCTCGCTTCTTTGAAATATCTCTAATCGACCCTTCTTCCCATGAAATATCATATGAAGTCTCTTCCTGTTGTGTAATATTCCGTTAGCCCTTTAATCTAAGTGATTTTTACATAAACCCTTTCCTCCTTTACGGCATCCCCTAGAACCCTACTTCTTATGTGGCATTGGACCCCCCCCCCCCCCCCCCACCTACCCCACCCCACCCCCCTTCTGCGAAATCTCCCATAAAACAAACCCCGTACCTCCTTTGTGGTAATTGGTATTCAGCCGGCGCGCTGGTGGCGAAAGCAGGAACAAGAGGTGTTGGTATGAATATTCCATCCAGTTTGGTGACTTTGCTTTGTGCCGTGTGATTCAGGGTCAGACGGACCATTTGGCTCTTGTGGGAAAATCAGGTCTCCGAGGAAATTAATCTTCCGGAAAACAGAGATAGAGAGACAGAGAAACAGATAGACAGACAGGGAGACAGAACGACAGGCAAGAAGACAAAAACATACACGCGCCCACACACACAGGCACACACACGGGCACACGCACGGGCACACACTCTCTCTCTCACACACACACACACACACACACACACACACACACACACACACACACACACCACACACACACACACACACACGCACGCACACACACACACACACACACGCACGCACGCACGCACGCACGCACGCGCACACACACACACACGTACACACACACACACACACACACACACACACACACACACACACACACACACACAACACACACACACACACCACATCCTGTGTGGGAGCGTGTATGTACATACGCAGAGAGAGAGAGAGAGAGAGAGAGAGAGAGAGAGGAGAGAGAGAGAGAGAGAGAAGAGAGAGAGAGAGAGAGAGAGACGCTGTACTAAGCCCACCAAGAAAAGCGAACTGAAACAGAATCGATCACCCGACACTATTAAGCGCGTACGCGTGCGAGCGTGCGTTAGAGAGAGAGAGAGAGAGAGAGAGAGAGAGAGGAGAGAGAGAGAGAGAGAGAGAGAGAGAGAGAGAGAGAGAGAGAGAGAGAGGCACACTTGACTGAGCGCTAGAGTCTCGCATCGAATCGACGGCGAAGACAGCTCGACGTGATTTCTTGTCATGAAAAAAAAAGCCCAAACAAACAGGTTCACAGACACAACAGGACTGCAATAATATTAACACAATGAAACTCTCACCTTAGACAAATGCGCTCAAATGCATATTTAGCAAACGTTTCTTTATAAATCATCATCTGACTAATAGCTTGGTTTGTTTTAAAAATTGGTTACTGTATGTAGAGTTCCTTTAACCATCAAACAGGTACCGTCATCCACACACACACACCACACACACACACACACACACACACACACACACACACACACAATTATATATATATATATATATATATATATATATATATATATATATTTGTTTGAAAACTCAACAAACATACTACGGTATTGCACACCAGCTTTTTCTGGGATAGTATTCTTCTTAAAACCGAAAAGGCAGAGGAGTCAAATTACCACTTTCCGCGGTCACTGAGGAGAAACAAACAGGTCTCGAAATATCAGTATCTGACCAGGAGTTATATGTTAGTGGGTTTCCTCCCCATTGGAGACTGTCTCCCTCTTGGAGACTATAAGTTTACTGAAGGCTCATTTTGAGAAGCATTTATTTTATTTTTCCCCATTCACCCACTCAAGCACATACTGTTAGTTAGGCAGAATTATCCACCACTGCAGATATGAATGCTTGTTTCCCCTATTTCTTCAATCTAAGACATAAGAGCAAGCTTTGTTTATAATTGAATGTTTCTTGCAGTCATTGCAACACCAAGCTGCTCTGTAAGTTGCTGGAATGGTGCTCGGTACTTATCCTTGGAATTTATTAGTTCATTGTATTTTAGTCCCTTGCGGATTCATTCCAAGAACTGGCCCTCAGCACTTGTGTCTTAAGTGGTTATCTTTTTATATTTTCTACTCTTCACAAGAAAATGTAGCTTGTGTTGCTCTTTCATGATTTTCTTTTGCTTCTTAGGTGGCACCTATGGTTGGTTTTTTGAAAACTTAACAAACATACTACGGTATTGCACACCAGCTTTTTCTGGGATAGTATTCTTCTTAAAACCGAAAAGGCAGAGGAGTCAAATTACCACTTTTCGCGGTCACTGAGGAGAAACAAACAGGTTTCGAAACATCGGTATCTGACCAGGAGTTATATGTTAGTGGGTTTCCTCCCATTGGAGACTGTCTCCCTCTTGGAGACTATAAGCTTGCTGAAGGCTCATTTTGAGAAGCATTTATTTTATTTTTCCCCATTCACCCACTCAAGCACATACTGTTAGTTAGGCAGAATTATCTACCACTGCAGATATGAATGTTTGTTTCCCCCTATTTCTTCAATCTAAGATATTATATATATATATATATATATATATATATATTATATATATAACGCGACGCAAAAGGTCAGACATGGAAACTATGGCAATTCTCTCTCTCTTTCTCTTGCCGCAAGTTCTCTCTCTCTTTCTCTCTTGCCGCATGGTTTCTGACTCATATCTTCCACACGACTGTATTCCTGAACCAGTGGTTACACTGAAGCCGTCACTCTTGCCAGTCTGATAAACACAGACACTCAGCCAGAGAGAAGTAAATTAGGCCATGCACTATCTCCCTCACCAGCGCTGCACGTGCTTGACTCTCGGGCGTGTTGTTTACTGTCAACTCGTTTTCTTCTTTTCGCCTTTTTCATGTTTCCTGCTGAGAGAGAGAGAGAGAGAGAGAGAGAGAGAATCTAATTTCGAGAATCACTTTATTGAGGAAAGGGAGGGAGAATTAGCACATAAAAGCTTCTTTGCATCTTGCCCTCTAGAAAAGAACGAAAGATAGTGGATGTAATACCAAACGTGTGAATTCGAAACCAGTATAATAAGTAAAAAGTATGACCAAGAGAGCACCAACACTAAAATTACGCTCATTCCACGCACAAAAAGGCGTATGGGGGCAGATTAAGGGGCTGGTTTGGTGAGAGCGGGAGAAGTAGGGGATGGGGATGTGGGCCGCTTAAACAGTAAAGAAATGAAATAAAAGGGGGGGGGGGGGGTAGTGGATGGAAGGAAGATTAAAAAGGGATGGGGGGTGTGTGGAGGAGAGAGAAAATTTGCAAAACACAAGCCCCGGCCATACTGGAAAAAAAATCATTTATTCATGAACAAATTTATTAGTGTGAATAAGAATAGGTTATACATACATAGTTACATATTAGCAAAAAATAGGGGAGAGAGAGAGAGAGAGAGAGAGGAGAGAGAAGAGAGAGATAGTCAACGAAGTACATAATTATAATGTGTAATGAAAAAAAATGCACTAGAGGAATCAAATTACAATGGCTATAAACACAAAATCGCGCATGAAGAGAGAGAGAGAGAGAGAGAGAGAGAGAGAGAGAGAGAGAGAGAGAGAGAGAGAGAGAGATGTCTGGAGGACATGATGAACTGTCAGTTCACCGAAGCGGCAAAGAGGAAGCAAACACAATGGACCAATGTTCGATCGTGTGTCTCTGCCGGGCTTGTTTCAACTCAATCTGTCACAACACCGCAGTATGGCGCATCTGCTTTAGCACCCCCATCCCCCACTACCCCTCACCCCCCCCCCCCCTCCTCACTTCACTCTTTCTCGTTGTGGTGACACAGACTGGATCATACGACAGGAACCCTCCTGCTGTACAAAGCAATATAAACCTACTTTTGCGCTAGCACATGAAAAAAGAATAAAAAATAAAATCATTTCCTTTTGTTTCTTCACCATGATATTTAACCGAAGTGATTGTATTACGCGCAGCTAGCATAGACGTTCTCCAAAGGTCATGATACTTCCGATGTGATTTCGGGAATGCAGCTGACTGATGTGACATATAGGGAACAGTGAAAATGTCAGCGTATCTTATATTCATTTCTCCAATCGTGTAAAATATCACTCCTTCACTGGCAGGCACAGAGATCTTAGCACAGAAACGCACACTCTCTCTCTCTCTCTCTCTCTCTCTCTCTCTCTCTCTCTCTCTCTCTCTCTCTCTCTCTCTCTCTCGCTCTCGCTCTCTCTCTCTCTCTCTCTCTCTCTCTCTCACACACACACACACACACACACACACACAACACACACACACACACACACACGCACAGCACACACACACACACACACGTGCTTGAACTAAAAAAAAAGACCTTCAGGTTGGATGCACCGGAGACGGTGAGTCCGACAAAGACATAACAGCCTTCCAGATCAAGCTTGTCTATATGCTTGTCTGTCTGTCTGTCTGTCTGTCTCTGTCTGTTCGCATGCATGTTTGTATGTTTGCCTGTCTGCCAGTCCGTCTGCCAGTCCGTCTGTCTGTCTGTCTGTCTGTCTGTCTCTCTCTCTCTCTCTCTCTCCTCTCTCTCTCTCTCTCTCTCTCTCTCTCTCTCTCTCTCTCTCTCTGTGTGCTTTTTCACAAATCATAAGGTTCAAAATTATAGAATTACATACTCAGTTATCACTGTATTCTTTCTCTCATTCCCGTACCCCATCCCGTCTTCCTTACCGCTCTCGTCTGGTGATTTTCTTTTTTTTTTTTTAGTACAAATCATAGGATTCAAAATTCTGGAATGACTGTCTTCGTTCTCTCTTCCCATCCCCACTCCCTTACCCATTCTCTCACTGACTGCAGGGAAAGTGCTTTTGACAGCGAAAAAGACTGAAACCTGGGATTGTCTTCCGAAAGCACGTAAGACCTTATTGCGAAAGCTTGTCCGTGTCTAGAATTGTACTGTCATCACCTGTCAATTGTTCAGCAGCGAGCGAGGCTACGGTATGCACTAGCAGTTGCTTGACGGTGGCGGTTTTTTTTTTTTTTTTTTTTTTTTTTTTTTTGCCGGTGGGCTCTGCAGTCATGAAATATGGGCTGGTACACCCATGCGAACGCTCCCGTAGAGGTTTTGTCGTGTCACATCCAACGGACATTACACAATGACATCTGCCTGGAAGCAGTTACATCCCTTCATGCGTTAATGGAATGCCCTGTGTGTGCCTGTACCTTATGTGAACACAGCGCAGGCTTCGAAGGGTGGTGCAGGATTGCTCCCAGCTGGTCATCTCAACAGTTGAGGACAGTATTTCCCTGGGTCCTACCGGCTTTCTCGGGTGTATCGTTTTCTTTTCCTGGTGGTAGGTTAAAACTGAGGTATGCCCCACTGTGTCATACTGAAGCATTGTGTCTCACTGAGCTGCAACAACTGTTTGATGACTACATCAACCTCAGGGCAAGGGCAGACTGACAGTAGACACAGTGGGAGGGGTGTGAGGGTGGCCCGGTTTGATTGCCTGTCCACACACTCTCTCTCTCTCTCTCTCTCTCTCTCTCTCTCTCTCTCTCTCTCTCTCTCTCTTCTTCTCTCTCTCCTCTCTTCTCTCTCTCTTCTCTCTTTTTTTGTGTGTGTGTGTGTGTGTGTGTGTGTGTGAAATCAAGTCAAAATTTTATATACACACATGGAAAAAATTAAGCAACCCCAAATGAAACATACCGTCCCAGGTAACTGTGAGTATTAACATGGCACAAAATAGTAATTCTGACAGACGGGTATTCCATAGAGATGATAAAACCAGCCAAGTGTGACAGTGAGTCTCTGGCTGCATGTGGCGTGCACGAGCATCACACCATCCGTGCACTCGCAAAAATGAAGTTTGCTCACTCCACAGAAACGTGCGTTTTTGAGTAAGTTTCTCACTGCACAGTCACTGTCCAACAAGATGGAACGAAGAAGAATGGCAGAAGGACAACGTTGGCAAATTATTGGCATGCATTCTACTGGTATGACCAGCAAAGCTATTGGACGTCAACTGGGATACCAAACGTCAGTAATCAGCCGATTGATAAGAAAACATGCTGAAACGAACACAGTGAATGACCGGCCACGATCAGGCAGACCACGTGTCACTACCAGCGTGAAGACAGGGCGCTCCACCGACTGGTACGGCAACAGCGATTCGCAACTTCAACCACACTGAAACGGCAGTGGCTGCCAAATCGACCTCTGCCCACAAAAACCGTTAGAAATCGCTTGCAAGCTATAGGACTGGAGGCAAGAAGAGTCATCAAGCGTCCACACCTTACAGACAATCATAAGAGATTACGTTTGCCCTGGTGTCTTGCCCGACAGCACTGGAACCTAAGGAACTGGAGGAAGATCACTGGTCTGATGAAAGCCGCTTCTTACTGCATGTTACAGATGGCAGAGCGAGAATATGGAGGCATCCCCAAACAGCCTATGCTGCAAGGAACATCAAACAACTGTACCTTTCAGCGGAGGCCCCGTCATGGTGTGGGGATGCATCTCACACGACTGCAAGATGGACCTGGTGACCATTCGTGGCAACTTGACAGGAGATCGCTACATCCGGGAGGTACTGCAGCCAGCTGTTGTGCCTCATTTTGACGACCACCCACTAGCCACAAGACCTGTGTTCATGGATGACAATGCCCGGCCTCATCGTTCAAGAGCAGTCACAGCATACCTCCAGCAAGAGGCGGTGACAACATTACCATGGCCTGCCATGAGTCCGGACCTCAATCCGCTGGAGCATCTATGGGACTTGCTTGGCCGTCGAATACACACTGGACCCTCCTCTGCAAAATCTCCAGGAACTGGAAGCAGCATTGCATCGGGAGTGGCAGCAGATCACCTTTCAGCAGATCAGACGACTCACTGGAGGGATGAGACGAAGGATTCAGGCAGTCATCAATGTACAGGGAGGATACACCCGGTATTGATTTTTGTTTGCTGTTATGCTATCTGGACACTTTCATTGTTGTTTTCCTACCAAAATTAATTTCGGCATCAACTGGATGAAATTGTTATTTTCAAATTTAAACCATGCCATGTTTTTGTTCAAAAATGGTGCACATCTTTGTTCACCATTTTGCAGTTGAATTTTCAAACACTGAACCATATTTCTATTGTTTCGGTAATGGGACAGTGTCATACTTTCATGGAATAAAGACCATTTTGATTTACTTGAGTGTTGCTTTCATTTAAATAGTATTATATCTCGTCCTTAGCGATAATGTGAGGGTTGCTTAACATTTTTCCATGTGTAGAGGGTTGAAGAATAAACAGTAAAGCTTTTTTTTACATCCTACCTTCATGAAAAAGAAACACATATAACATGCAACGAGGAAAATTACAAATAACATTTGAAAAGCACATAACTTCAACCATACACATATGTACATTACTCATATTACACCATATGAAATAATAAGAAACAATTGTTAGAACATAATTTCAAATGTAGCTAGAGAGAGAGAGGGGGGAGGGAGGGAGAGAGAGAGAGAGAGAGAGAGAGAGAGAGAGAGAGAGAGAGAGAGAGAGAGAGAGAGAGAGA
>CM031607.1:56566492-56568992 GCA_018398815.1 Conus ventricosus | reverse complement strand
AAGAGCGGGCTAAGTAGACATCCTTGTTTCACCCCCTGGGCATTCAAAGTAGTCTGAAGACAACATTATCTCGTACACATGCTAATACAGAAACGTAAACACTTCGTATTGCTTGATAAAGTTTTCCTTTCACACCACATTTTCTCAAAACTGCCCATAAAACATTTCTGTTCACAGAATCGAATGCCTTTCTGAAGTCCACAAAGGCAACATACAGTTTAGACTTTTTTATAAGAAACTTTTGTACTATCGCATATAGGGTGAAAATATGATCTACGGTACTATAACCTGGTCTGAAGCCTGCTTGCTCTTCTATATTTTTTCCTCTTCTCTACCCACTTTGAAAGTCTTTTGTTTAAAATATGTGTATACACCTTACTTACAACACTCGTTAGGGCAATGCCACGATAGTTATCTGGCAGGTTTGGATTTCCTTTTTTATATATCAAAGGCAGGTGAAGACGGTGCTTTCTCTCGGTCCTCCCCAGCCCTTCGGGTGTTTCTTTTTCTCTGGAACAACTATAGATCTCGACCAGTCTTCTGGGTAAACACCAAGGTCAAACATTTATTGAAATAAATAACTAAGAAATCATAATTTTTTGAACTGGGCAGCTTCAGCATCTCACTAATATTTTGTCAGGACCAGAAACTTTTTCCGCCTTGAGATTACCAATGCTGGCTTGAACCTCATGCCTGGAAATTACTTCATCGAACAAAACATCTGAGTCATCTGTGTTTCTCCCACATGGCTAAACTCGATATTTTCCCTCTGAGTAGATGATACATCCACATCATTAAAGACATTGTAAAAATGGTTTATGCCATCGTGTCAATGGTAATGGAGTTGTATATGCTGACTTTCTATGATGATCGATAGTTTGCCAAAATACCTTTGGATCATTAAGACACAGAGAGAGAGAGGAGAGAGAGAGAAGAGAGAGAGGAGAGAGAAGAGAGAGAGAGAGAAGGAGAGAGAGGAGGGAGTACACGAAGAGAGGAGAGAGAGATAGAGAGGGGGGGGAGGAGATGGAAGGAAGTCAGAGAGAGGAGGGCGGAGGGAGGGAGAGGAGCAGGAGAAAGGGGAGGGGGAAAATAAGGGGAGAGGGAGGCGAAGAAAAGAGAGAGAAGGGAGGAGAGTTACTGGGGGGGGGGGAGAAAGAGAGAGAGAGAATACGAATACGAATATTTTAATGAGAGAGAGAGAGAGAGAGAGAGGAGAGGAGAGAGGAGAGAGAGAGAGAGAGAGAGAAAGGAGAGAGGAGAGAGAGAGAGAGAGAGAGAGAAGAAGAAAAGAAGGAGAAGAAGAAGAAGAAGAAGAAGAAGAAGAAGTAGACGAAAAATTCACCTGAATGGTAGTGGCGTTCATAGTCGTGACGGATCGTGTGCTCGATGGAGACGACACTGCGTCGGGCCAGAGGTAACCCCATATCATTAAGTTGAAAAAGAAAACGCAAATCAGGTTTTCACCCCCATCTCATCCTCACCCTCCCCTCCACCGCCCTCCAGCTCTCCACGTTGTTTCTACCGTCTTGCCACTGGAACCTTTTTCTGTGCATAGAGGTGGGGGAGCTGGCGCACTTTTCTTCCTTCCCTTCAAGTGTTTGTCTAGGTCACCTTGCAGTGGTGCGTAGGTCAACTTGCAGTGGTGTGAGCTCGCGCACTTTGCACAAACTTGTAGGGACTGACAGTTGTGTGGACTTGGGTTAGATTCCACAGGTGCGACAGTCACCAAACCTAGCACGTACTCCACTTCTGTATTGAGCTGCCTCCGTTTTATCAAACAACAATCTGTATTTTTATATGTACGCGTGCGTGCTTTCTTCCTACAAGTTCGACCAATCTCAGGAAAATGTTGTGTCTTTTCGGCCATATAATTCGATGATGGCTGAGATTTACTTGTACTATGTGGGGTTAAGAAGATGCCGTGGAAAATGATTGGACAGTGTGACTGTACAGTATTGGGTGGGGAGCCTGTTTGGTTCAGTGGTTTAGAACTCTGAGGGTCTACTTGTCGAATTGATTTGAATCCCGCTTACAAATTGTTTTCCCTGTTACCTCTGATTTGTTGTCGTTCCATGGGATGGGCGAGAAGGAGGGTGCATAAGGTGTGGAGATTTGAAGGGGGGGGGGGTCAGTACCGTGCATTTCTTTCATAAACTGACATTTCCCTTCAGTCTCCGAAGAGCTACTGGCTAAGCAAGTTGTCCAGACGAGCCAAAGGAGACTGGAGGTGTGTCCTCGCTGACAGTCTGGTATGTGCTAATAGTTGAATTGAAGTTAGGGTTTGAATTAATGAAGTCGTTTTTTCCACAGGTGATTGGAAACTTTACAGCTTTTGGTAAAGGCCTAAAAACTATTTGATTGTTCCCTTGATATATCTTATGATTTGACGAAAAAATAGGGTGAAAGCAGGGATTTGCAATTAGTGAATGTGAGTCAAAGAGGAGGATGAAGAGAGTGGGGTGAGTAGAAAGACGAAAGAATATGTATACTGATATGT
>CM031607.1:56550714-56560714 GCA_018398815.1 Conus ventricosus | reverse complement strand
GGTGCTGTGATTTCTTTCTCCCAAAAAGTTGTAACAGATGGATAATTCTCTGGTGAAAATTTGTGTTTTTTGGAACTCCATGGTAAGCTTAATTGCAATGTTGGTAATGGTTGGGTTGATGGCTTTGTTGTGAACTTCCCCAACTTTCAGATCATCAAAAAAATTACCACGCCTGTCTCGTTCTGTACCCCCCCAAACGCCCACGTCAACTGTTCATCGGGGAAACTTTTTCCAGCAGCACTGACCCAAACGCTGGCGTGATTTAAAAAAGTCGGTGGGGGATCTGCAGAAACGGGAAAAGGTAAGGGCCATTTGCCGTATGCCCCAAAAATGGCGCAGCCGTCTTTTATTGTGAATTTTCGGGATTTCGTGCCTTACATTTTGGTGTGGATTTTCAAAAAGTTGTTCAGGGGAGTGATAAAGCTTTTGGAGACCCTAGTGTAAATAGAAAATGGTAGACTGGGGATGGGACGGGTTTTGTGCCCTTTCCTATCGGGGGAAAATTTTCCCCTTTTTTCGTTTTTCCTCGATTTTACTCTGTTGCTTTTCAATTATTTCATCGTTTTTTTTTTTTACCCCTTCGTTGCGGGGCCCCATACCAGAACTCGTGTGGCCAGAGTCCTCCTTAGGACCTATCAAAGGCCATTTTAAGTTCATGAAGGCATGGAAAAATCCCTTCGATGTGGTACGTTTTTCAAAGGGTACAAAGTTAAAGAAAACTTGTTTATTTTTCTTTTTTTGACTTCGTTGTCTTTAGCGTAACAGAATGCTTATGGCTGCAATGTTTTAGAATGGTTGTAGGGGCCCTCCTTTGTGGGATGGCCCAAACTAACTGTTTGTACGGAGTTTTTGGCATTGTTGGAGGGTTTTTTTTCCGGGATGAAAGAGTGACGTTAGAAATTTTGCATGACCCTGAGTCATGAGTGTGTAAGATTTTTTTGCAGAGGCTGTGGGGATATTGTCCCGACATCCCCTGTATAAGAGTTTTCCGGGGGTGTATCAATGCCAACAGCCTTTCCCCATTTCTGTGATTTTACTGTGCGACAACTTTTTTTGGAAGTCATTTGATCAGCATTTAATGTTAGCACGTTTGGATCTCCTTCGCTTGTTTTTGTAGAAATTTAGACCGCTTTTCCGACTTCTTTTTGTTTTATTTTTTCCCTTTTTTTGACAGTTGCTTTCTTTGTTCTTTATGGGACGGACTTTAGTTTGCTTCTGTTTGGTCTGTTCTTTTACAATCTTAAAAGCTTACTTCCTGTCGTTGTTACATAGGTTTTTCCTCATTGTACTCGCACGGTTCTTCGATCCGGTTTTCTAGTTAATAGCTCTGTATTTCTCCATCTATCACATCTCACGTTCTTCACACTTCTACCATGTCTTCATAGACTTCAAGAAGGCATTCAACAGAGTCTGGCATGAGGCGCAATGGTCTAAAATGAAAGAAATTTAGCATCGGGACTAAGCTAATCAACACCACTCAGCAACTGTGCTCCAAAGCCACCAGTGCAATGCTCATACAGAATTCTACTGGAGTGTGTTTCCATATTCAGTCAGAGTTCGCCAGGGCTGCCTTCTGTGTCCCATATCTTTCAACATATTCTTGGAAAGAATCATGACTAAAGCGTATGAAGACCATGTCAGCACAGATAGCACTGCAGGAAGAACAATCACAAACACTCAAATTGCAAGAAATGTCGATTGCCTTGTAGAGTTTGAGCAAGAACTCGCCAGTTACAACACCACCATCAATACTGACATAATCGTCCATGGACAAAAGTCGAAAAAAAACCCACCTTTTCGATGGTTCACTTACCTGATACTTTTACTTATTTTCAGCAATGACCCATCCAGACCGGAAATTATCTCAAGGGCAGCAAAGATAATGTAATCACTTCGAGTCTAAAACCTGTATGGAAGCAGAACAATATCCCATGAAAAACTATATCAGGCTCCTGCGTGCACTGTAATACCCCATCTTTCTAACTGCATGAAAGACATGGATTCTCTCAGCAGATCTGGACAGAAGAATCCAAGCCATGGAAATGAGGCGTTGCTGAATGATGCTAGCCATTGGATCTACTGATTACATCACCAGTGAACAAGTGCGTTAAACCAGCAAGAACCACGTGGGGCCATATGAAGATGTACTGACATCAGCGAAGAAAAAAACAAACTAAGTTGTTATATGGCCATACAGCAAGATCCAAAAGCCTTGCCAAAACAATGTTCCATGGAACTGTTAATGGAGGTAGACCAAAAAAATGAAGAAATAAACAAAAACAAAACGTTGGACGGACATCACTGCAGAACGGCCAGATGGTGTTGTTTCATATTTACCAGACTAGCAGGATGTCTGCAGAACAATTACTGGAAAGTGTAGGGTAAACGCTAGGGGTCCCGTTCCGAGTTTTAAAACAAACACACAGATGACACGCTACAATTGTTGTTGTTGTTGCTGCTGCTGCTTCTGCTGCTGCTGCTGTTGTTTTCTTTCAGTAACTTTTACTCCACATGAATAATGCATTTAGAAGATAAGAGTAAAGTTAAAGACATATTGCAAGAAGACTGTGGGGAAAAAAAAACGAAAGGAGAATATCCTAAGCTATGTTCCCACATAAAAAAAAACAAGCAAAAACCAACCAATCCCAACAACTGTTCCCTTTTCAATTCTCTGTCTATTCGATTAAGTTAAAGAAATTCCATTAAACAGAATCTCCAGATATTGGGGAGTGGAAAAAAGTACTGTGGTGATGAGAGGAAAGGAGACAAGGAAGATCGGCAGGAGTTAGAGGACCAGTCACACACTCAGAAACTCATCCAAACTCTCAACGTTCATGGACTGAACACATATATGCTGACACGGAAAAAACGAGCTGCTTTCTCTTAAGTGCCGCATATATTAACACTGTAGGAAGAAAGGCGTCCCGGGTCAGAGTAAACCATGCCTTGATCCAGGCTGTCTTTGAGACAAATTTCAGTCTACCATCTTATTTTAAATTTGCTATTCTACCAAACACTGAGAGCTCGTGTGTGTGTGTGTGTGTGTGTGTGTGTGTGTGTGTGTGTGTGTGTGTGTGTGTGTGTGTGTGTGTGTGTGTGTGCTCGCTTTTGAGAAACTATTCAAGTACGCAGGAGAAAGGTCTACTCGATTTTGAGAGTTTCTTTTCTATATGAAAGTGTTTCTCGCCGACAGGTAACTAAGACCCAGTAGCAGACCTGGTGAGCTCTTCACGTAGCGAAACAACTGTCACTTGCAGGTCCTGATGACCTCCATTTTGGAGAATAATAAAAGTAACAAGAGCACTCACTAGAGAAGGATTACTTTGTTGTGCTCCCTTCCCCTTGAACGTAAGTGTGCCTTTTAAAGTTTTGCATTTTGACAAAGACGGATTTCGTTGTTCGCTCTACTGGCTATCTGAAAATTGCAGACATCTGGGCCCAGGTTTTACTTCCATTTCTGATTGTGTCCAATGTTTTCAACTTGGGATTCTCCCCCCCCCCCCCTCCCATTCTGTGTGTGTGTGTGTGTGTGTGTGTGTGTGTGTGTGTGTGTGTGTGTGTGCGTGCGTGCGTGCGTGCGTGCGTGCGTGCGTGCGTGCGTGCGTGTGTGCGTGCGTGCGTGCGTGCGTGCGTGAGTGCGTGCGTGCGTGCGTGAGTGTGTGCGTGCGTGCGTGCGTGCGTGCGTGCGCGTGCGTGCGCACGTGCGTGCGCGTGCGTGTGTGTGTGTGTGTGTGTGTGTGTGTGTGTGTGTGTGTGTGTGGTGTGTGTGGTGTGTGTTGTGTATGTGCGTGTGCGTGTGCGTGTGTGATCTTCGTCACTGACCAACACATTTCTTTAAAAATGAAAGCCTGAAACACGCTACTGATCCAGTATGCACTATACACTGAATGTCACGATGCACATCCCACCACTTTACTCTTCTTTTACGTAACTTAACGGGACAAAGAACAAAAAAGGAACATAAACAATTCACAGCAAAATACAACTTAACTGCATAGTAAGCTACTATGGCCATGGCAGAACTGGAGTTACTCATCCGTACATATAGGCATGCGTCCGTTCCTGTTTGTTTATGGATGTGTATGTTGATCTACTTATGTCAGCTTGTAATGTGTGCATGATGTTTATACAGGGATTTCCTGAACGCCATTTAGACTAATTGCTTTTAAAATTATGGGTATTATCTTCTGACTACTGTTTTTTACAAATAAAATGTAGAGGCAAAAAATACAGACTTCAAAACAGTATCATAAGCAAAATTGAAACCTAAATAGCATACGTATATTTTCTCTGTGTATTTATTATACTCTTTACATCCTGTGAAACGTTTTGCAAGAATGTTAAGTCTTAACATGTGTAATCAATAAAGGTTTTCAAATTCATAAATGAGACTTGTTTGTGTTCTCTCCTTTTCTGTTTTGAAAAAGTAACAAAGATTAAACGTTTTGATGTTCCTGACAGAGGCCTGTTCTTGCTGTGTTTTGTTCAGTGTGTAGAGCTGGAGAAAGTGTGTGATCGTGTCTATGACTGCTTGACAAACTTTGACGAAAAGTGTAGGTATGAAGAATATTCATACAATCGCATAAGCCCCCCTGCACTGATCAATTTTGACATACCTAGACGTTTCACCGTAACTTCCCTACCGCTGAACTATACACAGTGCCCAGACACACATTTTCAGTGTCATGATGATGGCTATTGTCTCCCTGTCTACGTCAGGTGTAATGACATGATTGACTGTCCTGGTCAGGAGGACGAAGCGGACTGTAAGAATTACAAGACGTGCCGGGATATTATCGATGTCGAGACAGTTACAAAACGATATGTCTGCACGTGGATCACCTGTGTGACAGTGTGCCACAATGTCCACTGTATGATGATGAACTGATGTGCAACTTGGCTTGTCCTGAGTCATGTGTTTGTAATGGTTTTGCCTTCTCCTGCAACCGCACTTTTCTCATCAGCTCTTTCCAACAGTTACGCTATCTTGAAGCCTTGAGTAGCGGAATACGTATGAGTGACGTCACTCGGAACACCATGCTGGTCCACCTGGGCGTACAGGCGTGTGGGTGGACGACGTTAACAGAAGTCATATTACCGAATCTTCACAGTTTGGATCTTAGTATGAATCTTCTTAATTCTGTCAACTTCAGCCACTTTGCGGGAATGCCACAACTCCGAAAATTAAATCTGGCTGGCAATCCCATATCTCGTGGTTTTCCTCACACCCAAAAGCAGTATGTACATTCGTCGCTGGTAATCTTCAATATTTCCCATGTCCAAGCAGATTCTTTGAAACTGACCACCTTGTCAGTTCTTATGCCGAACTTACAAGTTCTAGACTTATCATGGAGTGAAATGAAAGAATTGGAGGGACAGCGTTTGTTTCATAATCTACAAGTTCTCAATTTGCAGAGTTGCCCTATAACTGATTTCGCCCCAGATTTCATGAAACACATGACAGACCTAATGTATGTTTATGCAGACAACTTCAAATTATGTTGCCCCATTGTGTTGCCAGACAAATTCCGAGGAAGCTGTTTGGCCCCATCTGATGAAATCTCGTCATGTGATGACTTGTTGAAATCTGCGGCTTATCGTTGTGCTCTTGTGACATTTGCCGTGTTCGCTGTTCTGGGAAACATTGGCGGTTTGCTCTATCGTGTACATTTTGTATCAAAAAACACCAAAACTGGTTTTGTAATATTCGTTCTTTATCTGTGTGCTTCTGACTTGTTAATGGGAATGTATCTAGTCTTCATTGGCGTTGCGGACTGGATTTATGCAGGTAGTTACATCTGGAATGAAACAACATGGAAAATGAGTCCAGCGTGCACCACTGCAGGCCTCTTATCCTTGTTGTCGTCTGAGGTGTCAGCATTCCTTATTTGTTGTATCACTTTGGATCGCTTCCTTGTGCTCCGTTTTCCTTTCAGTCAGATTCGGTTTAGAGCCAGATCAGCTCACATAGCTTGTGTCATCATTTGGACTTTGGGATTTACGCTGGCTATGGTGCCTCTGCTCCCTGTGACCTCACACTGGAAGTTTTACCACCAGACAGGTATTTGCATTCCACTGCCTGTCACCAGAGCTGACTTTCCCGGTCATGTTTACTCATTAAGCATCATGATAATCTGCAACCTGATCCTCTTTCTCATGATCGGTGTGGGTCAGTGTCTTATTTATTGGTCAGTGAGGAGCAATGCTATGTCTAATCAGCTGACAAAGACCCATGACATGGGCACGGAGAGTGCACACTCCAAGGAAGCTTCTGTCGCCAGGCGTCTCCTATCCGTTGCCGTGTCCGATTTTCTGTGCTGGTTTCCTATTGGTCTGTGTGGGGTCCTGGCTGCCTCTGATGTCGTCATTCCCGGTGAGGTCAACGTCGGAATGGCCATTTTTGTATTGCCACTCAATTCAGCGCTCAATCCATTCCTGTATACTCTGAACACAATACTGGAGAAACGGCGCAAAGCACAAGAACTGCGTTTTCAGAAGCTGTTACGTGCACAGCTCAGTTAGGTAAACTTTGATGCGTATTATACCAAATGGCTGTGTCAGTCCTATATGCCGTTCTCGTATTCGTGGATATTTGGTTCAGTTCTCAGCAATAAAGCTGCAAAAGTTTTGATAGCGCCGCTCAGATACATTGTCTTGCGCATGTGCTCTACTCCAACCTCCCTATCCTAAACGTATCTATAATCTTCTCCTACACTGACCATTCCACTCACATCCCAACCGCCCTCCCCCTCTACCACATGCACACACACACACACACACACACACACTCACTCACTCACTCACTATGGGCCCACATATGCAAGTACGCATTAACATCAATTCTGCGTAGCGCACGTGTGTATGCAATATACGGGACAACAGCAATCATGGAACAGGCTGATATATTACTCGTAAGTGTTGAACAGCTTGTGGATATGGGTGTTTGCATGAGTGTGTTTATGGGGAAGGGTAGGAAGGTGAGGAGTAGGAAGGGGAATGCGGATAAGCCTTGCTCTCTGTGCAAATTAGACGCCGAACCATACTAATATGATACATTTTGATTAAAATGTTTATGTTTACAGAGTAAAAACTGCTTTGGACGGGATGGGGGTGGAGGGTAAAATATCTTCCGAATGGATGAGATTTTCCAAGAGTACCAGGTTCCATCCAGTCTCATAACTGGGATTGAACACACTGGTCATTGTCAGCGGAAGATCAAAAGACCTCTTATCTGCTCATGAAGAGACTGACTGCAGTCAAATATAAAAAAAGAAAAGAGGAATATCAAGAATCTGACAACAGACCACTTACACGTGCGGGTGCCGGTTCTAAATATCTGCCTAGCCATCCAATAACCCATATATATACCAGTTTAAGATAGGATTTTAAAATGAAGAGGTTAAAACTACAAGCTTGTTTCAAGCTAAAAGCGCTCTCCTCAGGGTATAAAATACAATTTGGGCACGCCACCGGTGTTATATACCGTGGTGTGTGGGCGTGTGAGTTCTGTGCGTGTAGCACGTGGCCTGCCGGTTTTTCTTTTTGGGGGGCGTTCAGGGGGGACGTGCCACGGAATGGTGCATTGACAAAGATTTCCAATTACAATACAACCCAGATAACAACATGAACAGCAACAGGAAAAACAGGAAAAGAAAAATTATATGGTATAACCCTCCATATGATGGAAGAACAAAAACTAACGTAGGAAAAGAATTCCTCAGAATCCTTAAAACATCATTCCCAAAAGAACATGTACTATCTAAAATATTCAACAAAAATACCGTCAAGCTATCATATTCGTGTATGCCCAACCTTAAAAATATAATTGATTCTTCCAATAAAACCAAAAACAACACAACCAAAGAGGCCGATGAAAGGATATCTTGTAATTGCACTAAAAAAGACCAGTGCCCTTTGAATAATAAATGTCTCTACAACAATATTGTGTACCAAGCTACAGTAACAACAGACAGTGATAAAGAAACATACATAGGAATCACGGCTAACCACTTTAAAACCAGATATGCAAACCATAAACAGTCTTTCAAAAATGAAAAATATAAAAACCAAACAGAATTAAGTAAATATATTTGGAAGCTGAAAAATAAGAAAATAGATTACAACATATCATGGAAAATTATAAAAAGAGCAACACCATACAACAACATTTCTAAAAAATGCAACTTATGTACTACAGAAAAGTGGCTGATATTATGTAAACCCCACCTAGCATCCCTGAACTCTAAAGTAGAAATGATAAACAATTGCAGGCATAAATGGAAATCTTTGTCAATGCACCATTCCGTGGCACGTCCCCCCTGAACGCGCCCCAAAAAAGAAAAACCGGCAGGCCACGTGCTACACGCACAGAACTCACACGCCCACACACCACGGTATATAACACCGGTGGCGTGCCCAAATTGTATTTTATACCCTGAGGAGAGCGCTTTTAGCTTGAAACAAGCTTGTAGGTTTTAACCTCTTCATTTTAAAATCCTATCTTAAACTGGTATGTCGCTCCCTACATGGTTGAGCACTTTTTACGTCCTGAGTGGCTTTTTAACTCTGATTTTATATTATATATATATATATATATTATATATATATATATGCACATAAAACGAAGATAAAAACAACAGCCTTATATAATTCTTCCCAATATTTTGGCCTCTTAACAGATCTTCCTCAGGGGACTTTAATGACAAGAATGGAGCCAGATATCCAGTCGTCAACTAATGAAAACAATTCACATATACTCTCACTCTCTCATCCCCAGCCCTCATCCAACACACCTACCTCTCCAACCTCCACACGCCCATCACATCACAATAAGCATGTGATGAACAACAAGTCGTCACGCCGCCCATGGCGTTCAATCTTTTATTTTTCAAGATTTCGCGCGGACGATTACACACACACACACACACACACACACACACAAGGAGAGAGAGAGAGAGACAATGACAATGACAAATGTTTTTATTGTCATAGCATTACAGCCTTAAGACAAGGGGGTGAACATGAACAATTGTATGCACATTTCAATATTATTTACTGATTTCACACATGCATAAACATAAACGCACACACAAACGCGCGCGCGCCACAAACAGCACACACACACACACACACACACACACACACACACACACACACACACACACACACACACACACACACACGCACACACACACACACATTGATACAGGATCATCTTGACTAGTTACTATTTTATTAAGTTAAATGTTATCGCACATTAATTCTAACTTACTCTTTCTTATCTTCATTGCCTGTGCTATAAATTTAGCAACAGATTTAATAACAGTTTCATTACTACTGGAAAGGATTTTTACAACTTTGTTCTGATCGGGAATGTTGGGGAAGGATTCCAGTATGGCACATGTTTTACGGATATCATCATAAGTGGCACAGTAAAATAAAACATGAGTTTCATTTTCGAATCCATTTCCACATGATGGGCATTTAATATCTGTTTGGTCATTTCGAAACCACTGAATACAGTTTTTAAGGAGAGAGAGAGAGAGAGAGAGAGAGAGAGAGGAGAGAGAGAGAGAGAGAACAAGACAAGACAAGACAAGACAAAATTCTTTATTTACGAGGATAATAGATAAGCACTAACGTGCTTTTTTACATCCAGTCCTCGCCCTGAGTAGGGACTACAACATGCAGTGAAATCAATTAATGTAAGAAATCAAAGAAGCAAGCAAAGCGGTCATGTAATCATAGAGGAACATCAAATGAAAATAGAAGATAAATGAAACCAAAACAAAAAATAAGAATAATAATAAACAAAACAACAACAACAAATAATAATAACAAAAAAAATTAAAAAAATATAAATGAGAATAATAATAATGAAGAGGAAGGAGAGAGCGGGGGTAGGGATGAGGTGGGCTGGGGAACATATGTAGTGTACTACAACGTACAAATTGCAGTATGAAAAAGACAGTGAAGGAATATGAAGTGGACTTGTAAGCGG